>CM031237.1:267643336-268843336 GCA_018340775.1 Taxus wallichiana var. yunnanensis
TTAACCATTTTGATCTTCTCCTTCCTTTTCCCCGGGGAGGACAGACTATGACTACGCGCGCCAATGGAAGACGAATTAGAAACTAGGCAAGAGGCTAAAATATACAAGATACAAATATAAGGAGGGATAAAGCAGTTAAAACAAGTCAAAAAAAAATCAAACTAACACTTTAGAAAGGGAGAAGGATAACTTACTCGGTCACCGGCCTCCAAGATGGGTCACTAGGGCCAGCACTATTTGCCAGAGATGCTGCCGCCGGCGAGGAGCTGCTCCTCGTAGTTGGGGCAACATGACGCCCGCAATGGACTCATCATCTCCACCATGGCCCCGGAGAGTGGCTCCTCGAAACCGAGTCTCTCTCTCTGCTCTGCTCCGCCTTCTCCGCTGCATGATATCCTGAGTATCATGCCACTCGGATCACTCTCGTCCCGTCTCGCTCCTCGACCCTCCCTCTGTGGACTCCTCGGAATCGGAGTCAATATCTATGGGTCATCGCTACTATGAGCGGGACCCGCAGATGAGTCGAAGTAAAGGTGCCCGAGGCGCACCAGCTCTCCCTCTGGCTCGAACTATCCCCCTGGCTGCAATAGGAATGCCAGGGGTAACCACTATCCAACCACGGCCTCTAGGCCCCCCTCTAGCCTCCCGAACTGATCTGTAAACTGGTGCTACTGGAGGAAGCATGCCCACATATGGGAGGCCGAACTGCTGAGGAACCCTGCTGAAAGGATGTACCTCTACCCATCCCACACGGTCAATAAGCTGCCCTGTAATGGAGCAGGAAACCAATGTCATGGCCTCCTCTCCCCCATACTGCCAAGGCTGAGTACGGTGTGGCCTCCATGTCTGCTATAGTGAGGGAGGCTACTGGCTGGTGAGGTGCTCTAAGCACCGACATATCTGACCATCTGGCCGCCCTCACAGCCCCAGGATCTGCCACCTCCACGCCTCTGCCATAAGGAATAAAATGCTCATACACCCAACTCATGACTAGAGTTGGGTGGCTCAACGACTGTCCCTGTAAACGGACCACCCTATATAAGTCGTGATAGGTGGTCCCCAAAATGTCTGCCCCCCAGGCGTATATCCGGCCATGCCCCTCTATCTGTGCAATGATGGGGGCCCAACAGTATAACAAAGTGTCACCTCCCTTGTCCCTGATCAGTCTCGAGGCAAGGATCCCCATGATGGCCTATCGAAATACGGGGATGAGCAAAGAAGGAATGGATCTAACTCTCACTCCCTTCTTCGGCCCCGTGAAATAGGCTGCATCTCCCATATATGTCGCCCACCGTGCATCCGTGCCCGTGAGCACAATTGTCTCTAATGTGAGTCACCTTCGGATGATCGGGACCCCAGTGCGGTAGATGTCCTCTAATGTAATGGTCCACTCACCACGGACCCAGCGATCGGAAAGTTTTCCGATCTCGCATCCCAAGAGGAGAATAAGTCACGAGTATGTGACTAGGCGAGCAACGTGAGGCACACGCGATATCTGCACATGCCGGCCCTCTGCAATGTGTCCTCCTCATCTCTGCTTTGAGAGGGCATCCAATACCCCGGCAGCCACCACACTCTCTCTCCCGCTCCATCTAATATACTCCTCCTTCGCTGCGTATACACCCAAAAACACACAAAATGTAGTAAGTTAGTATCTAAACGATATCAAGAGAGTTATAAAAACATACACAAATGCTAAAAATACAAGTGTAAGTTTTCAAAAGAGGTCCTTTTGCATTCATTGCAAAACCGCCGCCACAGGCGGGGCGATTTTATGAATCGCCACCTTGAAGGCGGCGGTCTCGTGACCGCCGCCCTGGACAGGGAGGCGGCGGTCATGTAACCGCCGCCCTGGCCAGGGCGGCGGTCGCGGTCCGAAAACCCGCGCGGGTTTTTAACCCCAAAAAGCCAAAAACTAGCAAAAAACGACCATTTTGGCTAAAAACAAAGCCTACCCAGTAGGCGCCCCCCCTAGACGGACCTTTTAAACCTAACATTTTCAAAAATGACCCCCCCATTACAACAAATTTAGCATTTCAAAATTGAAGAGGGAAAAGCACAAAATTGAAGAAAAACCAACCTGTGATCTCGCGGGGTGGCGTTCCGCACGTGGAGGCATGATCACTATCTCACTGTGGACGTTTTGACTCTACTCGCGTGAGAAACCGTTACCGTGGGCCCCAGAGCTCAAAATCTATCAAATCGACTCACGCAAATGAATAGTAAAATGGGCCCACTTTTATATATATAGCGCTCTAATTCATTTTAAATCCCCTTTTCACATGTTCGCGCCAACGAGGTAAGTTTCTATCTTCGCACTAATGGTACGTCCTTTTCCCTATTATTTTAGCGTTTATTTTCCAAGTTATTGTATCTATCTGCACTTGAGTTCCCCTTTCATTTTGGAGGTAGCGGGAATTTCGGAGGCGTTATTTCGACACACGGACGTATAAGGTATAACTTCTAACTTCCCATTTCGGGACGGCCATACTCGGACCCATCGTTTTATGCCTCTTCATGGCTAAAACGCTTCTCCGAGAAGGCAATATGTATATGCACTACCCAAAATTGTAAGGTATCTTGTCTTTGAATCTGCAGGTGTAATAAATGCCCCAATGATGATACAGGTCTCTTCGTAAGGTGTTCGGGATCCAGAGAAGCTTTACGGATATGCGTTAACATCCCACATGCCCCGCTTAGCCCCCGCGTGCTTTGTTTCCCCTTTTTTCCTCTTTTCTTGGCTTTTTGGTCTTCAGTGACGAAACCGCCGCCTTGAGCAGGCGGCGGTCCTGTAACCGCCTCCCTGAGAAGGGCGGCGGTCCTTTACGTGTTTTTCAGAACGTTCTTTTGACGGAACGCACGCAAAGTTCAACGCTTCACCAGCTTTTCTTGCCGACTTGAGCATGCATTTATGTTTTTGGTCCCCTGGAATAGTGTTTTTCCTTTGTTTATTGTTTAGGAGTTCAGTTTGGTTTTGATCTTTGGGTGTTTGAATTCCTATAAATGCATGGTTTGTGCACATGCAAATGGCCCCTCATTCTTGTTTAAAAACTCATCACTTTCAGTAGTTCAGTCTTCTAGTTTGCTTAAGTTTGATAGTTTAAATCTTTTACATGCTTAGTTGCATTTACTCAGCTGTTGGTAAGCCACAGATCCAACTTGTGCAAACAGTATTATTGCTTTTGGAGTAGAATAGTTTAGGCAGCCATTAAAGTTGCAGGTTTTGCTCTTCATACAGATGAGTTTCAGGTTCTGGACGCATTTTGTTGCATGATTCGCAGTAGACCCCGCTAGGAATTGCATAGGCCAAGCTCTGTACTCTTGCGCTATCCCTCTCCTATCCGCATTCTATTCTGTCTGCATTCTGAAGGCTGTCCATTGATCCAAATATCTATTCCTGTTGATGCAAGCATTACACGCTTTTCTGGATTCACGTGAGCACAAAGAACGAGGAGATCATACTGAGGGGACAAGAACACACACACCGTCGGATTCACCACTGTTATGCGAAATCCAGGTTCCATCTTTCAAAGTTTTAGTTAGAACTTATCAAATAAAGTAGTTAATCGCTTTATTACAGTTATTTCCATTCTCGATATTGCCAGGGAAGTTGTGGGGATTGATAGTTTCTGAGAAACTATGATTCATTCCTCACTTCTAAGGTAGGATCGAGAATCTCACAAATAGATTAGTTATTTCGTTGTTTAGAATAGATATACAAAATTACACAGACAAATAGCTACACTCGGCTATTTTGTTTGTTTTACGTTATTAGTTTAGTTGTCAATTCTAAATATTTTTAGATAGTTGCTTTCTTATAAATTGCCAGAAAATACAAAAAAAGGAATTATATATGCTAGAAGTGTACTTAGATTTTACTTTATTATAGTTTGTTTCCTTACTGCTTTTGCATGACAATTACGGGACCTAGGGAGCCCAGGGAATACATTTTCGAGCCAATTGTGCCCCAGCCCAATATCGTAGTGGCAGTAACTGACATTGACCAAAACCTTAGGATACAAGTCTTCCAAACAACAACAGACTTCCAACAGATCAGGTCACAGTTGAGAGGGTTAAACGTAGAAGACGACCAAGCACACACATTTTGGTCAAATCAACCAAACTACAGGTTATCCTAGAAAACATCCGCATGACTGTAGAAGGATTTGAAAGAGAACAAATATTCGGGTGCGATCCTTTAGTTCCACAACATGACGGCCAAGACACCCTCGTAGATATAGATACCAGCTTAAGAATTCAAGTTGCTAGAACACTGTGAGGCATTACGAGAAAATCGCACAATTACTCGATTCTAAACGTAGAGGTTTGAGAAAGCTTACGACTCTTTTGATACTAGGGATTAGAACTTGATCTCATGTATGACCATAACAGGACCGCAACAACCAAGAGTCTACGGTTGTGATCCACAAATCCCACAGCCTAACGAATCCACAAGTCAGTTAGATATAGACACTGGCCTACGCACATTAGTATTTCAGTCTACTCCGATTCCACCTATCATCATTCAACAGTTGTCCCTACTAGACACAACAGCTAACAAAGCTAGAGAATTTTGGACTAGGCCAGAGAATCGTCCATAGAGTTGACTATATTCACCATATGACCCTATCAGGAGAAATACACGAAACCATCCCGGGTCATTTTCCACGCATCCCACAACCCATAGATCGAATCACGCCAGAGCTCGATATTGATTGGAGCCTTCGAGCAGTCATCCTCGCTGATCGATCCATCACACCAGTCCAAGTTAGAAGGGCCTTCTTTGCCTTAGATTCGCAAATACCATTAGTGCATGTCGAAGACATTAGACTCCCCAACTAGTTTGTCTGCGCATATTCTACCCCACCATTTGTCTCGGCCACGACCTCGGGAGGTTGGGTACGTGGAAGAGTCACTTGTTGATTCTCACGCTACCTATTGCTTTTCCGACATACAATTACCTCTACCTCTAGAACCACTTGATCCACTAGAACTAGAGCCACCTATACCCCATGATCTTCCATCTTTAGCCAGAATCGGACCAAAATATGTACTTCCCTATGTCCCAACATTAGTACTAAATTAAACTCCTACAGTTTGTAAAGTGGTACTACTTCCAAAAGTGAGTCCAAAATTCTACGCACTTGAGTTACTCGTTTGATGATGCACCTGAGAAGGTACCCCGAAACAACAAAGAAGATGATTTCCTGTCATAGATGTACTTGTTATTTGACTTACTCCTGCTTTCCTACTACCCAAACTAGCTTGTTGACTCCTAGTTGTACTAGATACTTGAAAACCAAGCGCAAATGCTAGGTTTCAAGTAGATTTAGATGCGCACCCGTAGACCATGTCATCTCTGCTGGAGTGCTCCCATGTGAGGCCGATGAGGGTTCCCTGTCATGCTTTCCAAAATGGGGGAGTTCCAAATGCTCTAGCTCCACGCCCTCTGTGTGATCTCCAAATCCTTCACGATCCATCTCTCTCCTCAATGCCATCTGTTTGTACAATATCACGCTACTTCTCTATCTCCCTCTTGCATGCCTCATTATACTTAAGTTTCCTTTCTTATCTCTACCTTTCTACCACTAGGTCCTCCATCCTTCACCAAACCTACCCTTTCCCCCTACACGTGGTGGGGTTTAGCTATCCATTAGTTTTTCTTCCAAGTTCAGGGTTACCATCAAGATCTTGATCATTAGTGGAATACCTTGCAAATAAGTTCCCATGGGATAATGTAAGAACTGGAACTCAGCTACCTCTGGGAAAGAATAAGTGGAAATTGAGTACTCAAAAATAAAGCTATTTAAAAAACCACAGAACCAAGTATCCACAACGCACATCCAAATCAGATCAGCATCATAAAGGGCCTAAAATTTTTCGTACATATAGACAAGTGTGTGATACCTCCAATTCCTTTTAGATGCATAAACAACTAGCCACTTGTAAAACTCTACTGGGAAGATAACAAATAAGCTCTCATAAAAATAGTCATGCAAATTTTTCTTCACCCACACACATGTGTCAAACTCAGATCCAGTGCTAAACCTCTATGTGTACTCTTCTTCCAAATCTTTTATCCACTCCTCAATACTTGCTAGGGTCAATCGGTATGTATTCATCACAAACCATCCTAAAAATAGTTGAAAAGAAGTCCCGACAATGGAACCAATGATGTAGCCTATAATCCACTATGAAAACCCAGGTGCTCTGGCACATCACGCACCCTAAAGCCGAGTGCTCACACAAAGTGCGTAAAGGCACCGAGTCCCTCTTTAGAGTTTCTATTGTAGGATGTTAGTGTGATGAAGACAGAGCATATACAAATCCATGAATAAGCATAATTATTCCTCATGCATAACTATATCTAGATCTTAGATAATCATTAATTAAACAATAACTATGTTAATGTTAACCATACAAGAACTAGCTACAGTCATGTTTAACACCATTATCCATCCAATATACCCCATTACATTAACATTGTAAAAGATAGAATCTTCTTACATAACAAAATATTACCATAAGCTATGCGTGCATCAGATCCAACAACATAACTCTACTATAATTGTGAGTCTCTAAAATACACAGTTCACATTTATAGGGGTGGGGACTTTCCCTTCACCACTTACGCACTTCCCAAAATAGGTCGCATCTTTAAAAATAGTCATGCACCTTTACATTAACATGCACACATGTAATTACACTAATAATAGACATCCTACAGTTAACTTGAAGTAGTAATCCTATTATTATCTCAAACTCCTGCATGGTGTAGACACCAAATTCGTGTCTCACGACCCCTTGTAACCCGCATCCCATTTCACAACCTAACCTCAATACCTAAACTTTACACAATTATTTATTAATTACCTTGTAATTGATAAATCCACATCACCTTACCCGCCACCTCACTTTGCCACCTCATCATGACCTAGCCCTAACCCTAAACTAAGCTAATTAAGACCCATGACTTGGTCTAGACTCACATCCGTAACTAATGCCTCCTTACTCGCACCCAAAGCCGACCTTCTAGCCACTTGACCAAGCCCACAACTGATCTCTCGGGAGAAAAACAGGGAAGGCGGGCTATTTTACTAAAATAGCCTACTTTTTCCTTACCGATGCCGGTTCCTACTCGACCCGCTTGCCATTCACATGTAACCGCCATCGGTTCCCTGTAAATGGGCTTCCCAAACCAAAACAACGGATCGGAATTTCATTTTGGAGATCAGTCGAAGGATTTTTGAATCAAAGGAGAGTCCAAAGCGATTAGCAGAGTCCAGAACTTCACTTGACCAAGCAGAGACGAGTGAAGAAACCGTAAGGGTTGCGACCAAGGAGATCAACTGGCATCTTCGTCAAAAACCAGTAAGTTACATCTTGCATGTCCTCCATTATAACATTTCTTATGCTTTTGGAATTACAGTCCTCCCAAATCCGTTTCTGGATCCATTATCCAACGTACCATTGCCTCTAGCTGTCATTCTTTTGTTTCTAACTATCCCATTTCCCAAAAACTATCCAAAATCAGCCATTACAAACTCCACAACCAGCCCGAAGATCTTAGAACGCACCATGGTATTGGGTTATCATTAAATCGCCATCGGTTATAGGTAACCCGAGCATCGGTTCCTTTGATCAAAAACCAGAAAAACACCTTTCCCCTACCTGGTTCAAATGAAGCAATTTAATTGATATTTTACAGTATTTTGTGTTAACTCATATCGGCAGGGGAACTGACCACCTTCGAAAGGAAGTTTCATATTTCCTGGGCCCAAGGCAGTTCCCTCATTTATTATCTAATCAAAATCTTGTGGTCTTGTGTTCTTATTTGCGAGTAGTCCTTCCAAGACAAAAATGAGTTCTTCGCAAATGCGGCTGATCTTTCTCTACGGTACGCGCACATCATCTCGACATTCTACAGGTATTCCTCCTAACCCTAACCTTATCTGTTTCTATAAGGAACGAAGCATTTCCGAGTGAAACATTTTGGCACGCCCGGTGGGACCCATTTTGGGTTTTTCTTTATTTCTTGCTTGCTTTCATTATAGGGAGCATACTTGCTGTTTTCTTCTTCTAGAGATATTCACAAGGTATTTTATTATTCTGGTAAAAGAACTTGCTTTGTTTTTGCATCTTGCATTAGTAAAAGTCATCTCTTTTGCTTCATCGAATATCACTTTCGATTTGGGTTTTAAAACACATGCATTGCATTCCTGCCTGTTGTTTTTCAATTCTAGTGAACATAGATTAAGTAACAGGTCGTACACGTGGGGGTGATATCCACGGTATTGACAGGAAATTAACCTTAGTTTCACTGCACAACACATACCGAATCACTTCACAATTAACACAACAGCTCAAACATCCCCCCTTTTTCCGCGGTATTCCTCCGCCCGATTGAGGTAACCTTATAAGCCAAAACAACTTGACATTTCCCCTAAGTCTCTTGTTTAGGATTCTGACATCATTCTACGTCTAAAGGCATAAGCCCACAATAATTAAAATTAACCCTAAGGTTAATCTCTGCATTTGCATGTGCATCTTGCTTGTTTGCTGTTCTGTTTGCTCTGTCATACTCTGTCTTTTGTGATCAATAAGTTGATAAATATACTCAACATTGCTAAAAATCAAATTAGCAGCCCTTTGTATCTTCTTATCCTAGATTTTTGTCACCGGCATCGGTTAAGGGACCGAAGTCGCTTTGATCTCGTGACCAGCACCGCTCCTAAACCGATATCGTCAGTTCTTGTCTTCATCGACCCCTGACAAACCAAAGACTTGCCAAATTCACCATTCTCAAGTTGTTTTTGTTCTTGATAGATTGAAACTTTCCCGTGTGTTCGGTCTATGGTTGTCATCACTCGGAAGCAAGCCGCCGCCATGGTTTCACACGCTTGCTCTGCTTTTTGCTCGAATCACCCCTTCACATTCTATAGGGAACCCTACAGACACCCAAATGAGATCCCCCAAATTCCCATAGAGACAAGGACTTTGCCAAATTTACGGATGCTAATCCCAGTATTTGTCATGATACTATTTGTCTCATACCCCTGACCGTACGCTGATGGTCAGCTCCTTATGGGCATGCCTATTAGTATAGCTGCTCATTTAGCCCCGTCTCCCAATCCGGCTGACTTCGAGGTTCGGGCGACCCCCGATTAGCTTTCCTTTGGTTAACCTTGGACCCCACGTATCGCTACCACCAACTGCCCCTATCTCATCTCTCTTTCAGACCACTCCATTCATGACTTACTCTCTGCCACCTATTCAAACGAGCTTTCCTTCTCAAGCTCCGCCTACCTTTTCATTCCCATACACGTATCCAGTAACCTCAACACCTTATATGGGACATCCCTATTCTGTGGCACCATCATCTCATCCAACCACAGATTTCATCAAGCAAATGATGGACAAAATGCAAAACCTGGAGGCTTCCGTTTCAGGAAGTCGTAGCGCTTGACATACAAGCAAGTTTGTCGGGAGCCCATTCACCCTTCTCTGTCCCCTTCATTCATATCCTCCTCAATGGGAGTTACCAAAGTTTACTCGTTTTAACATTAAAGAGGATCCTCAACAACACTTGCGATCATTTAGACATGCCTCATTATTTGATTTCCCATGATGATGCCTTGTTACTCCGCACCTTTCCCATGTCCTTATCGGGGCTCGCTTGAGTGGTACGAGTGCTTTAACCCAAAGACTCAATCTTCTCTTTTTAACCAACTAGCCCAATCTTTCTTGGATCATTTCTCCATTAACATTGCAAGAAAATATCTATCAACGACCTTCTATGCCATCCGACAATTCAAGACGAATCTATCGCAGATTTCGTTGGACGATGGCGGGGCCTTATCAACCAACTTACGTATGCCTTGCCTCAAACCAAACTCATCAAATCATTTTACGCGGGCTCTGCGCTAAGCACATCTCCCCTACCCTCCAAATTCAAACTTTCCGTACATTCGACGAGGCCTTTACTATGGCTCAAAAATTAGAAATTCGAGCCCTAGAGGAAAAGAAAGCTGGTTTGCGCAACAAGAACTCCACTTTCCGAACTCCCATTCTACCAATAAACCAAATACCACCACTCCTCACGCGTCCACCTCTTCTAAATCAAAAGGAGCTGTCCACGCGATGATGGTCAAATCCCAACCACCGTCCAATACTCCACCAAAACCACCTATAAATACAAAGCCGAACCCATCAAACTACACTCCTTGGGAGAAACCTATGGTGTGGTATTGGAGAAATTGCTCAAAGTGGGGCTATCACCGCTTGCCCCTGTAAAACCTCACTCTGGGTTTGACTCCACCCGCGCAATACCTTCCTGGTACAAAGAAAATGACTTTTGTAACTTTCACCGCGTAAAAGGACATAGTCATGAAAACTGCAAGATGTTGAAAAACATAGTGCAGGAAATGGTTGATGCAGGGGATATAACACTCGATAATCCTAACGCCCCTGCTAACCGAAATCTGAAAATTTTCAACAAGCCATTCCCGAATCACTCGTCCAGCAGCAACGTGAACCAAGATATCTTAGCTGAGGAGAGTGTTCATGAGATCCATGCAGTCTTCGATTCTCAGCCAAAAGCCTCTATCGAGAAAATTTTGAATCAAGCCTCTTCACTAACACAGGAGCCCGAACCTCCTTTACCACCATCAAGCCAAAGCGAAATCGTTCCTTTACCCATAGAAGAGTTAACTGCCCAGGCTTCTCTTCCCATCAATGAGTCTTCTTACACCACATCCCTACAAGACTGTGAGCGGATGCTATCTAATTTATCTAGTTCCCAAACGTCCCTTCTCGCTACCACTCTTGCTACACAAGAGGAAGGCTCACCACTCCTTTTGACATCCTTAGACGAGAAATCTCTTACACTAACATCACCACATTCTTTTAACATGACGCATCTCCTCGAACACGCCCTCCTACCTATTAGTCCCTCATCGCCTAAATATTTTCAACGACCGTTGACCTCCTAACATCTATTGATACAAAGATGCCTCATCTCGCCTCCCCTGTCACACCCGCAATGGACTGGAATTACAACTCACTTTTCTTCCGTACCAAAATTACAAATCACACACAGAGACCTGTCATTCCACGAAGATAGACAGAGGCCCTATGGGAACGTTTGAGTACCCCTTTTTCTACTCAAATGCAAATGACTGATCCCGATGTCTCCACCATCTACCCGAAGTGCTTACGTAAGCTTAAAATGCCCTGTTTCGCCTTCACCCCCCTCACCTCTACCAAATGCCCCGTCCACTTCTATCAACTTAACCAGATCTTCCCCTACGCTTGGGACCTCACCAATGCCCAATCTGACACACCCGCCTAAGCGACTCGATCTATCCAAAAATAAATCCGTTCCGCCACCTAGGAGACGAACGCAATCCGGGCCTCTATCACAATTAAAACCCTCATCGTCACACCCACCTTCCATATTGGGACCTCATCCCTCCACATTACACCAATATATCATACCTCCGTTGTTTTCTGCAAAACGACCTCCGCCTTCTACACCTATACAGAGATCAAAGGGTATCACAACATCGTTACCCCGCGTATCCGGTCCACCTATCAACCCTAAACCAATCCCATCATCAAAGGATTTATTTTCTGTCACTCCCCTTTCTCCGTGGTTGTTTCCCCGCTTCCACGCCATCTCGTAACCTCATCATCTAACCAATTGAACGTAACCAGTGTCCAAGAAACCACGTTTAGTGAAAAACATGTGTCAGCACCCCTCGGCTAAACCATCACCCATACGAACTAAACACGCCCAAACATTACCACAACCCACACAATCAATACCCTCATCCTCTTCCGATTTTGACCCACTCAAAGGATCTTACGCCCAAATTCTTGCTATGTTGGTGGAGAATGCGACCATTTCCCTACCTCCACTTAGACCTTATGACCCGTCTAAGCCCCGACCTATGGGTTACGATGAGTCTAAAATCTGCGCTTATCACCGCACACCAGGACATGATGTGGAGGGATGCAAAGCTCTAAAAACCCTCCTTCGTCAGTCACCTCTCCCGGATAGACAGATTAAGAAAGACAACTTACAAAGGGAGAGACCTCTAGCGTCAATTCCCTCTACTATATCATCTATCCCCGCCTCACCAAGATCTATCATTATTACAACCCCACCTCTTGAAGACCATGAATTATCCCAACCATCTTCCTCATCTCAGATCTACGAGATTAATATGATTAGTGTCGCTACTCGAGGACAGAAAAACAATGGGAAAGCGAAAGAAAACACACCTGCGGCATCTCTTTCTCCTTCAACCATCCCAATTACACCACCACCTAAAGTGGTTATTCGCGGACCCGCCTATCCCGTCTCTAATGGAGTTGCCCACCAAACCATGATCAAACAGCTTCATCAATCGCCCGTAAAAATGACACTATATGATCTCATTCAGACTTCTGAATCTCATCGACAAGCTCTCGTTGAGATCCTTCAAGGGATAGAGGTTTTACCCAACGAAACCCTGCCCGTTGCCTCCATTCTAACACCCAATCACGTTGCCTCTCTCACCAAACAATCCATCTCCCCCACCACTTCTGTCTCAAAACAACAAGCCGCTGCGGTTAGTTTCTCGGAAGATGAAATTATCGACTTTGGTGCAGAAGACCCTGACCCTGCCCTTTTCATTTCCGCTTACGTCCGAGACATTCGAGTACGTCGGGTTATGATTGACGGGGGCGCTAGCCTAAACATCATCTCTTCAAAAGCCTTCCAACAAATGAACATCCCTTCTAGTTGCATGTGTGCCAACCCCATCATGTTGCGATCATTCAATGACGCTATTACTTCTACCTTAGGCACCGTGATCCTCAACATTCGCGTAGGCCCACGTACTTTGCCCGAACTCTTCTATGTCCTTGAAGGAGAGTTCCAATATAATATATTGCTGGGTCGTCCTTGGATTCGAGCCATGGGATGCGTTCCCTCAACATTACATCGATGCATAAAATTTGAGTACGAGGGGAAGTCCTACACTGTAAAAGCTGATCCTCCCCCCTTCAAAACTTGCAATATGTTATACCGCCCAAACGATGTGCTTATACCAATTAAGACACCCATACATTCAACCCAACCATCCTCTTCAAATGTACCTCAACCATCCACCTCAACTGCACCTATGCCTTCAATCGATGAAACCACCGTCGTGCAAACCACTTCTCTTCCGCACCTAACATCCCAACCTCCGACCCCTTAGTAGATGTTTTCATCGCCTCACGCCGGGGAGTACCGCCTATATAACGTTAGTTCTTTCCTACCCGCAGAGTACGGACAATTACATGCGCATCCCACCTACGACCGTCGCGTAGGGAGGTAATCTCTTACGGACCACCCCACACCTCACCTTTCTCCACCCCACCCCACCAAGCCACCCAACCCACCTTGAAACCTAAAACCCCAACCCACACCCCAACAAGCCACCCAACCCACCTTCAAACTTAAACCCTAAACCCAACACGCCACCCAACCCACCTTCAAACTTAAACCCTAAACCCTACACAACCCACTCAATTACCCAACCCACAAAAACCTGGCCCCTAAACCCCCAACCCAACTCACCCACTCAACCACCCAACCCACAAAAACCTAGCCCTAAACCCCCAACCTACACCCTAAACCAACCCAATCCAACCCACACCCTAAACCAACCCAACCCAACCCAACCCACCCACTCAACCACCCAACCCACAACAATCCCCCACGACCCCCAACCCCACCGATACCGGCCGATGCGAGACCGACACCGGTTTCGCTCAAACACAACCTTACCGTTTTTTCGACCGATGCCGGTCGCCTATTGACCGACATCGGTCACTGTCTCCTGTCCGAGCCGAACCCCCGCGCGGCCCCCAAAAACCATTTTTCACCTATTTTTACCCATCTACCCACCCAAACATCCCCAAATTTTACACACCTAGCCGCCTTAGCCTATCTAACCTATCTACCCTCTCCCTTTCTCGAATTACCTCCATTTACCCATTATTTCCTACAAAATACCAATTCCTACCCAAATCCCAAAAACAACATAACTCAACCAAATCACCAAATTAAAGAGTTTAGAACCTACCGGTACGACGACACGTCGTCGTGGTGGGATGGGTGGTGGTGGTCCAGCTGGTCCGCTCCTCGGCTCCTCCCCGCTCGTGCCATGGCTCCAATCCTGATCTGCTGGGTCCCCGGCCAATCACCTGCTGCCTCCTCAACTATTCGGGCCCCCTATCAACTCTCTCCGCCAATCAAATAGCTCCACCTCACTCAATACCCCTCCAAATCAACTCTCCACGTCAGACAAGTCAATTTTGGATTACAAAAAACAAAAGTGACAATGACAGGCCGTATGTTTCTTTTTATAGGTTTTTCGACCTAAACCGATGTCGGTTTCTTTTTGGCCCTAGGAAACCGGTATCGGTCCTTTAACCGATATCGGTCATGATGAATCGACGTCGGTTTGATACCCAACTTTCACCCCATTCTTTGCCGTTCCTTACTCCTTGCCTCTTTTTCACCAATATCGCCTCTGTCCACCTTTGCTGCACAACATTTGTTCCCTGGTCCGGCCCAACCCAAGGCCTCGCCCCACTTATTTGGCCCGACCCAAGGCCTCAACCTACCTATTTGGCCCGACCTAAGGCCTCGCCCTACCATTGCCCACCCAAGGCCTCAACCTACCTATTTGGCCCGACCTAAGGCCTCGCCCTACCAATTGGCCCGACCCAAGGCCTCAACCTACCTATTTGGCCCGACCCAAGGCCTCGCCCCACTTATTTGGCCCGACCCAAGGCCTCAACCTACCTATTTGGCCCGACCTAAGGCCTCGCCCTACCAATTGGCCCGACCCAAGGCCTCAATCTACCTATTTGGCCCGACCCAAGGCCTCGCCCCACTTATTTGGCCCGACCCAAGGCCTCAACCTACCTATTTGGCCCGACCCAAGGCCTCAACCTACCTATTTGCCCGACCCAAGGCCTCAACCTACCTATTTGGCCCGACCTAAGGCCTCGCCTACCACCCGATTGGCCCGACCCAAGGCCTCAATCTACCTATTTGGCCCGACCCAAGGCCTCGCCCCACTTATTTGGCCCGACCCAAGGCCTCAACCTACCTATTTGGCCCGACCCAAGGCCTCAACCTACCTATTTGGCCCGACCCAAGGCCTCGCCCTACCTATTTGGCCCGACCCAAGGCCTCGCCCTACCAATCGGCCCGACCCAAGGCCTCAACCTACCTATTTGGCCCGACCCAAGGCCTCGCCCTACCAATTTGGCCCGACCCAAGGCCTCACTCTACCGTTATGGTCTGACCCAAGGCCACAACCCAACAACTTGGCCCGACCCAAGGCCGCATCACTTCCATACCATACCCACAATCAACGTTTTATTTTATCCATCCATCATGTACCTTGTGTTCAATCGAGCTCACCTGCTCATGTTTTAGCATGATTAGGGTCCTTGACTTGATCTGTCAACCAGCAAACTTTGCCTGCACTTACTGACCGTGACATTTATCTCAACCAAACCAACCACTTGCACTGCCGAACATGCCTAAACGTTCTGCACCTCACCCTGTTATATACCCTGAGCTACTTCCTCTGCTTGATACTAGGATTATATCACCCTTGTTTGGATAAACTATCGACCTTTGCCTACACATTCTTTGGTTTGCTTGTCAAATCATGTACCCTCCTCGCATCTTATTACATTTCAACATGCGTCTCTTTCTTGGACCTACCCCACCACCTTACCATCCTCTCTACAACATGTACCCTTTATCAACCCTATCCCTGATTTCCCGTTCACTCCATCTGTGATAGATTTGAGGGGGATTACCTATACCCTTAACAGGGGAAACCACTTCATATTATTGTCCGCATAGCTTTACGAGACAAGCTACACGACAATAAGGGGCTAATGTAGACACCAAATTCGTGTCTCACGACCCCTCAGTAACCCGCATCCCATTTCGCAACCTAACCTCATTACCTAAACTTTACACAATTATTTATTAATTACCTTGTAATTGATAAATCCACATCACCTTACCCGCCACCTCACTTTGCCACCTCATCATGACCTAGCCCTAACCCTAAACTAAGCTAATTAAGACCCATGACTTGGTCTAGACTCACATCCGTAACTAATGCCTCCTTACTCGCACTCCAAAGCCGACCTTCTACCCACTTGACCAAGCCCGCAATCGATCTCTCGGGAGAAAAACAGGGAAGGCGGGCTATTTTACTAAAAATAGCCTACTTTTTCCTTACCGATGCCGGTTTACTACTGACCGGCCGCCGTCGGTTACGTAACCGCCATCGGTTCCTCCTCTCGTAAATGGGCTTCCCAAACCAAAACAACGGATCGAAATTTCATTTTGGAGATCGGTCGAAGGATTTTTGAATCAAAGGAGAGTCCAAAGCGATTAGCAAGTCGAGTCCGTAACTTCACTTGACCAAGCGAGACGAGTGAAGAAACCAAGAAGGGTTGGCACCAAGGAGATCAACTGCATCTTCGCCAAAAACCAAGATAAAGTTACATCTTGCATGTCCTCCATTATAACATTTCTTATGCTTTTGGAATTATAGTCCTCCCAAATCCTTTGGATCCATTATCCAACGTACCATTGCCTCTACTGTCATTCTTTTGTTTCTAACTATCCCATTTCCCAAAAAATATCCAAAATCAGCCATTACAAACTCCACAACCAGCCCGAAGATCCTAGAGACGCACCGATCGGTTATCGAGAATCGCCATCGGTTATAGGTAAAACATCGGTTCCTTTGATCAAAAACAGGAAAAACAGCCTTTCCCTACCTAGGTTCAAATTTCAAGCAATTTAATTGATATTTTACGGTATTTTGTGTTAACCCATATCGGCGGGCCGACCACCTTCGAAAGGAAGTTTCATATTTCACAGGCCCAAGGCGCCTTCCCTCATTTATTATCTAATCAAAATCTTGTGGTCTTGTGTTCTTATTTGCGAGTAGTCCTTCCAAGACAAAAAGGAGTTCTTCGCATCGGCACCGATCTTTTCTACGACGCGCACATCATCTCGACATTCTACGGTATTCCTCCTAACCCTAACCTTATCTGCTTTATAAGGAACGAAGCATTTTCCGAGTGAAACACATGGCACTTATCAAATGCTCATTCCCAAAATAGCATTTCTGTGATGTCACGCAAGTCTCCATATTGACGTGTGCTCCACATGCTTTCTCCAAAAAAATCCCGTAACCATAAAAATGGCTAAGTCCCGACTCATCTTGTCTTGGCGTGTGTTTCCTCTCCTATCCTTTCGTGCCTTCAAATGTGCCTTATTCCCGCACACAAATATTTTGTATGCCTACTCCTTAGAACAACATGTTTTCTCAACAGAGACCTAAGACCATGTCACACCATATGATTGAAGGTGCCATAATGAATGACATGAAAATGGTAAGAGGCCAAAGTGTAACGGGAAGCCTGATGTAGCCAAAAGAATTAAGAACTGGACATGTGATATTAGACAAAGGAAATTTGATAGACATGAGAGTACAATGGGGCACACATTAGTGGGAGCCAATGGATAAATCATTATGTTATTGACAATATAAAAACCAGTAGAAATATTGATATGTAAGAATCGAAGAGAATGTATCCCGATAATCATGATCTTAGAATGTGCGGAGACATATGCAATGGTGCATCAATAGTAGTAATAATGAAATCAAGAGGCCCCATGGAGGAGAGAAAGTGAGATAAGTATGATTAGCGAGAAGAATCTTCATTTTCCATGTCATGTTTTGGTAGATGGTCATTAAATATTTTTAGCTTTTTACTTTCATTGACCGGATTAGAAGCGAGAGGGCTTAGGGAGCTCGATTGCATTGTTGTTAATAAGATCTTGGATAATATGCTTAAGCTTGAAATTGTGCCCAACGCATTGGTGATAGTCACATCTAGAATTTTCATCATAACTTCCGGCCATAGGGGTAAGAAGGATCAATATTGAGTGGTGGTGGAATCATAATAAGATTGCTTTCGATAGATTTTGGCAATAGAAACGAGGTATATATGGTAGTTTGGTAAATGTATGCTTTGTAGGTTAAAATTAAAGTTTTTAGGAGAATAAACAATGGTAACAATGGAATTTTATTTGATGGGATTAGGGGATGGCTTGAAAGTAAATTTTAGTTGAAACTGATTAGAGGATGAAGATGAAGAATCATCATAGTATTTCAATTTTCCTATAGATAAAATTTTTCCTTCACGTAATTCGAGTGTATGAAATAATTTATCAAATGAGGGAGAGGTATCAAATATAAAACTCTCTTGCAATGGAGGTAAGATACTTTAAAAAAATCTTGAAATTTAGAATTAGAAAGTACATTGGTCATCTTAGGTAGGTTGTTCTTGTAACGTAAAACATAGTCAACTAGATGCTCATTAGATCCTTGTTTGATTTTTGCAAGTTGAGAATAGGATATCTCGGTACCAATATTGATAGAAAAATGTGTAAGGAAAGCATCAACTAACTATGTAAAAAACATTACCAAGTGAACATGTAGATCGTAGAACCAAAGCATGGCGTAATATTACAAAATTCTAGGAAAGAGCTTAGCTAGCAAAGTATGATCGTCCACATAGTCAAGACGTGCCACATGAAAAGATCGAATATTCTCTTAAGGGTAACCATAGCGATTAAAGGTGGAAAACTTAGGTGTAATGAAGTTAGGAGGAAGAGGATAATCAAAAATGGCGGGTGAAAAATGAGTGTGAAGTAACAATGAGGATTCAAGGGATGGAGAGGAGTGGGAAGTAGCTTACTAGAATGGAAGGATTTAAAATTGGAGGTCCTAGTATAAGTAATCTAGGTCTTGAGTTCTTGAGGAGGAAACTTGTCATGTGTGAGAAGTAAGAGGTGGGGTAAAATGGTTGATAGGTTTAGGAATAGAAACATGAACATTAGCGGTGGGTGGGAGGGTAGAAGTAGGAGGTTGTGTAGCAATAGGAATGGAAGCAGTATTAGATGCAGTGGTATTGAGCTCGAGATAGGTTGGTGGATTCCTCATGAGAAACAAATAAGAGGAGATCAAAGTCCCGAGGATATTCAACAATATGGGTTTGGAGATCATGAAGGTCTTGATCGGTAAAGGGTTCATGAGTTGTAGTCATGTTAGGAAGATCACAAGACTTCCTAGAAGAAAGGTTGGGATCAAGTGATGGGGTTCAACAAATGATTTAATAAAAATAGAATTAAATATGATTGCAAAGTAACTACTGTAATAAATGATGATACAAATGTTAATATACGGTATAACAAAAGCAAACAAGCATGTAGAGGAATTAGGTAATGAATCATTTATCTAGAAAAATTTCAAGCAACACTTATACCACCTCAATCATCCCGAATACCCACACCACCATTAAGAAGGAAGTGCCTAGGGGGAATCAAACTCGAACTCCTAATTTTTATTTTATATTAGGAAGAAGTAGAGCCTTCATCTCCTCAACTTTTTAAGTAATAACTTTCTTTCACAAAGGAGGGCAAGGGAAAGTCTACTCTCCAACCTTCCATTTATCTAGTGTAGAAGGATCCTTTGATGGAGAAATCATTATGAGGACTTTTCTTGTTCCTCTGCCAAGATAGCATCCTCCTTTCATGAGGAGGCACAAGGGTGAGCCTAGTTCTAAATCATCTGCTCCACCAGGTCTAAGGGTCACAGTGCTTTCTCTTCCAGCCACTCCAAATGCTCCCCTTCATTCTACTCCCATTCAGTCCACTTCTTACAAGGAAAAAGGAAAATAACATTTCCTTCAGGTGGTTTAGACCTTTTGGATTAGGTATCTTCTTATCAGAAGAAGATAGAGTTGAGGGATATTATGGACGGTCCTAGAATGACTTGTTGAATCATTGATGGATATGGGGATGTCTAGGAATTTTGCAGGGTCAGTTGTATTTTCTCAAATAGCTCATGGTTCGAAGAGTTTATATCGAGGAAAAATAGGTTGTTGAGAAAAATGCACCCATTTAGAGAAGATTTCAAAGTAGATGTAGTGGATAACTAAATGTTTTTCTTTTCTTATTTCCTTTTGACATGGTTTCCAAAATGTATGGAACATTTTCCTTTTATGGGTTGGGGCCCCTATAGAATCCTAATTTTGCATTTTTCAACAATACAAAAGATATCAAATAGTTACATTAGTTTACATGCTTCATAATAGATTTGAAATATTATCAAAGAAATATAAAGATCTAATGTATTGCATCAAATTACATTCATGTTTGAAAACAACAAATCAAAATGATATTCAATTTTCATGAAACAAGAGTAATAATTATAATAAGATGAAAGAGTAATTGAAGGAAAATAAGCCTAAGCTTTCTCATCAGTCTTCACATTTGTATCTTTATCTCCATCATCTTCCTTCTCCTTTGGTTTCCTTTCCACATATGCATCATATTTTTGGAATAGATCTTTTACATCATCCTCATCTAGACCTGTGTGGTGTTGAAATATCAGGGTCTGCCTGCTCAATGCATTCACACATTGATCCATTCTTTTCTTGTATTCCCATGGCTTTGCTTTTAACTCTGCAATTTTGGTTTCTACTAACATTAGCGTCTTGATGAATTCATAAGAAAATTTTTCATTTTGGATATTTTTCTCAAAAGAACTAATTAAGAAATCAATTTTCAAATCACCATAACTCTTTTTGGATTTATCAAACACCATGCTTTCTAATCTCATATCTATGGTGTCAATGTTTTTCGAACCCACTTCTTTTACTCGTCTCTCATTTTTCTCTAATTTCATTCAAGACTTCAACCTTGATTTTGTCCAAGTCTTTAATTGCATACTACGTCCACATCTACCCTAATGGTACAATTCCTTCTTTCTTAACTATATCTTCATCATGTTGAGTGATATGGTTCATTTTCGGAAGAAATCCTTCATAATAGAAAATCTCATTGTCACATTGTTCAATTAAATCATTAATTTCATCAAGCTTGGTCCCAAGCCCTCCATATTTCATTCTGGCTCTCTCAAAACTCTTTTTCCCCTTTTCATATAACTTTTATATCCAATCATCAACAAATTTTACCTTCTTAGAAACCTTTTCAATGTGTCCAATAACCTTAGGCATAATGGTAGAGATGTCCTCTTGGTTCTTACTAGATGGCATATTAACTATTGTAAACATAAATTTAAGGACCTTAAATGTTCTTTAAACTCTCTTTTGGATATCTTATCCTCGTCCTCTTTATGTAACAAGCTATGAACTGCTTCTAAAGCTTCTTGCTTCAATGTTTCCCTCGGTGTATTTCCTAAAGGGGTGATATTGACATTATAATCACTTGGTTTTATATCAGTTCTTAATTTAACTTCATGTGGGGTTGCCACTTCAAGAGTTCTAGACCCATGTTGGTCAATTCTTGTCTTAGTAACAACTCAAATTTATTTAAGGACTTTTCAGGATTGGGGATTGAAATTCTCGTTATAATTAAAGCTTATTTTATAGTGTTATCCTTCACCCCTTGTTGAATAATCCCCCAACCATCCGAGTCATAGGGTATACCCCTTCCTTTCCTTCTATGAGGTTTGAGAAAATACTACCAATTATTTTGATGTTTCTTCAACTTTTACATTTTCTTTTGACCATCCGATATGAAAGAATATGATTTTCATGTATCTTTCCCTTAAGTCTTGTTAGGTTTTAAAATGATACTTTAACAAACTACAATCAAGGGACAAGTCCCTCCTCTTTAATGGGATAGGTTCCTTATTGAAATAAAGCAACAAAACTTATATACAAATGTATAACTTTAAAAGTGTGGATTCCTGATACTTTGAAACATTCATATGCCCAAAGATCATCAATACAAAAGAATGGAAGAAGAAATGAGATGAGAGAGGAAGAAAATAACAATACTTTTAGGTAATATAGGTAGCAGAGTATAACCTTATGCATATTGAGCAAAAGAGATGCAGAATGGAATCATTCATGTTTATAACAGATATAATTTCACAGACACAAAGTTATCGAAATCATATTAACCAAAACACAAAGTTTCTTAGCATGCAAAGATGGATGATTCACAAATTTGAACAAGGAAAGAAAGAATTGCAGAGGAAGAAAAGGAAAAGACTTATGTATTGATTATTTTCAAATCTATTACAATTTCAAGAATGCCAAGATCCCACCCCTTTTTATAATGAGCCAAACTCTTACATTTATAGATGAAGTGAAAAGAGGAGAAGAAAAGGAAGGTGGAAAATCTAATTTGGAAGCCCGACCACCAACCGTCAATGCCCCTGCCAATCCACCTATAATCTACCAAATCTGGTTCCCCATGACTGCTTGGCGTGTTAGAGAAGATGAGACCAAAATACAGATATCCCAGTAGTTGAAGCAATAAAATTACATATTAATGGCATGAAAATACCTTTTCCAGATTCTCACCAACCAAATCCTATTGAATATAATATTTTATGCTTCCATGGAATAGATGTGGTTGAGATCTTTCCAACGGTACCAAATTCATCGAATTTGGAACACTGGATCAAAAGTTATTCCCATTTGAACATTTGAATCGAATTTGTACAAATTTGCAAAAACCAATTTTGTAAAAGCAGTTCGCAGAGCCTAAAATTCACTTTGGCACCTTTTTGTAAAAAATACAAAATTATAAATAATCTCCCACAACCCCGCAGGCCTGAAACTTCACATTTTGCATTAGGGTCTGACACGTGGTGTTACCTGAGTGGTAATGGAGTCGCGGCTCACTTTATAATTTTGCTTCTTTTAGAAACGAGGCTCAAAAGCTCAAAGTTCTCCATTGACCCACCTCTCCACTTTGAATTTTGATGTGGGCTCAACATTTGACTTTTTCCCTCTTGGAAACAAGGCTCAAAAACTCAAAAGGCTTTGATGATCCACCTCCCCGCTTTGACTCTTTTGATGTGGGCTCAACATTTGAATTTTTCCCTCTTGGAAACAAGGCTCAAAATCTCAAAAGGCTCTGACGATCCGCCTCCTGCTTTGACTCTTTTGATGCGGGCTCAACATTTGACTTTTTCCCTTGGCATGAGTGGGGCCGCGGGTCACTTTATAACTTTACACCCTTTTCCAAATGTGTCAAAACACAAAAAGGCTCTGCCTTTCCGACTTTCGCCGAAAATCCAATCGGGATCTTTCGGGGCCTCGAGGCCAACTTGACCCTTTTGCTAAAAGATCCAAAAATGAAAAGTTCATAAAAAGAACCCATCCTACCGCATCCAATTAGAGATGCCCACGTGCCCATGGATGTTGGGGCACAAAATTGATAGGGAAGATACGCTGTCAAAGATGAAATGAAGGGAAAAACTCCACCGTTTATGCCCAAATCAAGGATTTTTCCTACAAAAAGATAAATGCAAGGAATACAAGGCTCGACCCAGTCTATAGCCATAGAAAAAGATAGATTAATTCCATGCATCCATGATAGAAAATAGAAAATATGTTTCAAAATGCACAAACTGAGGAATTTTTAAATGGAACCGGTGGGATTAAAAACTGAATACCAACATTTCAAAACGTGAATTTCCTATCCCTCCAAACTTATTACTCCATTTTAAACACTCCTCAAAGGCACCAAATCAAAAATTTTGAAACTAGACTTGGAAAGTGAGGGGGATTTTGAGGACGACAACAGCTGGCTCTTTTCTGGGATGTCTTGACAGAGGAACGAGGAAAGATCAAGAACCATAGGAAAAACTCTAGGAAATCAGACCAGTGCCTTATCCATTGGGAAAATAGATTCAAAAGAAAACACAATACAAAACACAAAACGCATAGGAAGGGAAGAGGAAACAAACCAAAAAGGAAAAACCAAAAACCAAAACACAGAAGAAAGGCCAAAAACCAAAACACTGTACACAATATACATAAGGACATGCCTAATCACCTAGGACTTGAACAACTTCAAATACGCCCACTATAAGGAAGTGGGAGAGGAGAACCATCCATATAATCCAAATAGAATGAATTTTCTCTAGCGAAGTGCCTGATTTTAAAAGGACCAAGCCAAAGAGAATCAAACTTACCATGGCTTCCTCAAGGTTCATGTCTTTTGTCCCACAGTAGAACAATGTCTCCCACTTGAAAATATCTCAGCCTAGCATTCTTAATACTTATCAAACAAAGCTTTCACCTTTAGTTGATGAGATGAGATCCTATCAAAACCCGCATCTTGTCTTCATCCAACTTTCAAGGTACATGATTCTCTATTCCGAGGGAACCGATGAAACGTGAGTCCTCAATAGACTCTATTTAGTGTAAGGCTGGTAATTCCACTATTACTAGCAATGAGCTTCAACACCATACACCACCTGAAATGGAGACATCCCATTTCTCTTTTGGGTGTAATTCTATTTGTCCGAGAGAGCGTCATAGAGCTTCTTGTGCCAATTCCTTTGAAAGTTGTTAACAAGCTTCCAAACGATGGTTACCAGATTCTTATTTGTTGATTCTACTTGTCCATTTCCTTGGGGGTAGTAGTCTGAAGAATGAGCAAGGGAAATTTCATAACCATATCAGAAATCCATCATCTTAGAAGAAGAAAAATTTGAGGCATTATCAATCACAATCTTTTTTGGTACCCCAAACCTTATCAAGATGTTCTCCTTAATGAAATTACACACCACTTCAGAAGTAGTGCTTTTGACTGGAATGGCCTCTACCCACTTTGTGAAGTAGTCTGTAGCAGTTAACACGTGAGTATGCCCAACACTATAAGGTGGGTTAAGAGTTCCAATGAAATCCAAACCCCACTGTTGAAAAGGCTCATCAATCACTACTAGCTTTAGTGGCTAAGCAGCCCAACTTAGGTATCCCAAAAAATTCTAACAGCTTCACACTTTCCTACCCATTTAGATGCATCTCTCGAACAATGTAGGCCAATAGTACCTAGCAGAAGGATTTTATGGGTAGTGGCGAGTAGAAGAGAAATAGCCTCCACAAGCTTTGATCATAAAGAGTTGAGAACAACTTCTTTTGTTGCTCTTTGTCCACACACTTCAAGAATCTTCTAGCTATGCCTCTCTTGAACAAAGCATTCTCCCATAATACATACTTGTGTAGACCTTAGCTTTGGGTAAGTGCACCAAGTTGGGGACAATTAAGTGGAAATCAAATCATGAATTTTACGTTAAAAATAGCAAAACATCAAATTTAGTCTTCCACGGACTTGAACCATGCCGAAAAGTAAAAAATATGTCATAAAAATGGTACCATTACGTAGGGGAGACTGTTAGCTTTGTATAAATACTGATTTTAAAGTGAATAGAATAGGATAAATATCATTTTATAATTTTTTACTAATAGTATGTCTTTAAGACACTTTTTCCGTGAATGTTTATGTCTACGTTTAAGACTGCAAAATTTGTTTCAATTATTAGAATGTGATAAAAATTATACCATCCCAACCATGGTGAAATTATATACATGTTCAAAAAAAAAAATTATTTGATTTCAATATTTTTTGATGAAGTTATTGTGGGCAAATGGAAAGTGCTCTGTTTTATTTATGTTTTCATACCACTTTCACGGAAAAATCATAAAAATAAAATATTGCTAAAAAAATACAAAATAAAATCCATCCCAAGATAGATAGTGGCATCTAACTTCTCACCAAAGGAGAAAAATATATATCAATTTTTGGTCATCCAAATTGTGGGCAAACAGACTATAATCTTATAGGCGTTTTTAAAAAAAAATACCAAGTCATTGAATTTTGAGTGTTTAATATAGCTAATCTTGTCCATTTTTTTTAAAAAATAGTATTTTAAAAACTAGATTCCGGATGCTACGATTCATATTAATATAAGTTTTTCTAATTTTGAGTGTATGTATTGCTAATAATCCCTACAAGTTTATATTATGTTGTTATTTGCAATATGACGTCCACTTATGACCCCTTTTTTGTCCCCCAACTTGATGCACTTACCCCTTTATAGATCTCTTTTCCTTAGCACTCAAGTGGGATGGACACTCTTCATAAGTAAGCAAATTTGCAATACCAGCATACCATTCATCTGTTGTCTTGAGGAAGAGGACAACAAGAACATCAACTACTTCTTTCAACAATTCTACATTATCTCCTTCAAAGAATGAGCTCACATAAGTCTTTACCCCTGAGTAGCTTAGTTGGCTTTATATCAAGGTCATATTCTTGGAATTTTTCTACCCAATTGCCTCTCTTAGTTCCAAACTCCTGTTGTGTAAGGATAGACTTGATGGTTGTATTAGGTACAAGCACAACAGAAACTACTTGATAGCTTTGACCACTACAAAATCATGTTTCTCCATCATAATATATTTCAATTCATGGGCTTTCAGAATATAGCTCATGAATGCAATGGCAAGCTCATGATCCTCAAAATTCTTTTGAGTTAGCACAAAACCAAGGTATTCTTTGTAGCATAGCAATAAATGATAAAATCCTTGTTGAAATCAGGACATGCTAAGATGGGAGTCTTAGCAATGGCTTTCTTGATATCTTCAAATGCTTATTTACCTTTAGAAGACCAACCAAAGTTTTTATTTCCTTCCATCATGTGAGCAATTCTCAAAGTTAGTTCTGCAAAATCAGGAATGAATCTCCTCAGGAAGTTTATCTTACCAAAGAAAGAGTGAATGCCCTTTTTGCTTTCGGGAAGAGGAATCTGTTGGATTGCTTGAAATATTTCTAGATCTATCTTGATTCCTTCTTTGGAGACAATATGCCCCATAACTTGCCTTCAATAAAAAAAATACATACTTCTTAGGATTGAGAGAAACTCCATGTTCTCTACATTTCTAAAGGACTGCTTTAAGATGCTTTGAAAGTGTTCAGCCCTTGTTTTGGAGAAAACATTCAAATCATCAAGGTACACAACAATACACTTTCCCTTTAGGCTGCCAAATTCCAAGTCCATTTCCCTTTGAAAGGTGGCACTAGCATTGATAAGACCAAAAGGCATTCTCTTGTAGGCAAAGGTGCCCCAAGGAGTAGTAAAAGTAGTTTTGTGTTGATCTGGGGTATTGACTTCCACTTGATTATACCTAGAGAATCCATCTAGCATAGACAACATCTCAAAGCCTGTGACAACTTGCAAAACTTGATCCATCATGGGGAGTGGATAGTTGTCTTTCAAAGAGGCCTAATTCAAATTCCTAAAATCCACACAGATGTGAATCTCACCATTCTTCTTCTTGACAGGCACAATATTGGCAATCCATGTTGAATGATGTATAGGGAAGATGATTTTTTCCTTCAGTAACTTCTGGATCTCTTGAAAAATAGTGCTAAAAACTTTAGGATTGTATTTCCTTTTCTTCTTCTTGAAAGGTTTGATCCCAGGTTTTAGAGGAATAAAGTGTTGCATCTCCTTTGGTTGAAAATATTTGAGGTCATCATATGAATAAGAAAGAACATCAACATACCTTTTTAGTAGATTTAATACTTTCTTCTTCTCTTCTTGAGTGCAAAATTTTCCAATGTTCACCATCTTGGGTTCATCAAGACTCCCAATATTAAGCTTTTCATGTTTAGAAGACTACCGAGATCCTTGAGAAGATTTAGATTTTATGTACCTATCATTCTTATCAAAAATATCTTCCAAGATTACCAGCCCTTTAGGTATCTTGTTACCTTTCAATTTTATGCAGCCATCTTGATCCATCTATTCCTTGATATATACTTCATTAGAGGATACAAACTCTCTAGGAAACATTTGACTTCCTTCAAAATATAGCTCATCAAAATTATCCTTAAGCTCCAATAATGAGAGCAAGTGTTGATCATCATTGAAAACCTACAAATTATTTGCATTATCTTGTACATCGGGCCTATGAATCATTTCAATGGTAAATTTCTCTTGAGAGAAATATGGGTGAGGAATCATTAAAGACCTTGAGGTGGCTAGAAAATCAGCTCTAGTGCTATTTTCTCTTGGCGCACAACTTCAATGGAGAAAGCATCAAGGAACTCAATGGAATCCCGATAAGAATCCTATAATGCTTCAATCTCCTGTTCTTAGCTTGATAAAGATCTCGACTTGTTCCAAAATCAGCTCAGTATCTCGATGAGCACAAAGATTCTTCACTCTCATTTATTTTTCCATGTTTAATCCAAGTATGAGTACCTCATATTCAGTCTGTATTATTTGTATTTTCAAAATTAAGCTTGAAATAAAATGGATGAATCTTCCCTTCTGGAGAGATTAACACCACACCAACTCCAGAACCAGCTAAAGAACAACTTCCATCAAACTCTAGAGTCCAAATGCCATTGGGATCATGAATCACTCCCTTATGAAGACTTGCCTCATCCTCTGACATGATCATATAGTTGTCATGCCCTATATCTTCATAGATTATCTATTCTTTTGGATCATCAGTCTTTTGCACAATGTATTTAGTTTGTTTCTCAGGTAGCAGCTTCTTCATTTTTCCATTGACCGGGATCAAAGCATGTGACTAGTCCATCTGAATTTCACCTCCTACCTCTTTACAAAAATTTCTACTCAGCAACATCCCATACGAGGGAGGAATATCAACTACCAAAATAGTGGCTAAGACCCTTTTCTCTGGTAAAGTAGAAAAATCTACTTGTGCATCTTTAATCCTCCCAACCAAAGGCACTTTTATACTCTCCATGGAATAGCAGGAACCAAAGGCATGTGTTAGATTCAGGCCCAATGCATGAGCTAATTTTATAGGAATTACATTTTTGATGCTCCTGAGTCTATAACAAAATTATTGATTTTATGGCCAGCTATGAGGAGAATCACATAGAACAGTTCAACTTTCTCATTAGGGGAAGTGATTGCAGCAACAAGAATTGATTGGGGTGAGGAAGAGGGAGTGGGAAATATACATTTAGAGGTATTAGATGAATCTTTATATTTGGAATTGATAAATTTTACCATTGTGTGCATGTATACTTTACTTAATGCTAAATCAAATGAAGCAAGAACTACCACCTAAAATAGTTCTACAATTTAGCTAAAACAAAGCATAAACACCATCATGATAAGAATTAAACAAGGGTTAGATGCTAGCATTTATCAATACAAACTTCAAACTAACAATGCTAAATATCTAAACTCCTCTATTCTCTAACAACAAATAAATGAATGGACCTAAGTAAGCTCCATGGCTATCAAAATAGTTGTCCTTAATGCTCCAAGAACCTAGGAATGGGGCTAATCAAAGTTGGGCTACAAGACCATTTTGACACCTCCCATATGACCCAAGCACTTTAAGAAAGAGGCTTAACTCTTCAAGATGATGAACTCTCAAAAGGGCAAGGTGCAAGCTCTTAGTCTCTTTGCTATATGCTTTGCATTTGCTCTCTTAGAAAGTTTAGGTGTAAGTAAAAAGGTAGGTGGAGGGCTCTTTATATAGCCCAAAGGATAAAGGATTCAACACATTCTCATGAATGTGGGATAAAGGTAAAACATGATTAGGAATGGATAAGGTTGCTTTATTAAAGGTAACCTTACTTTAGAAGGGTTTAATACATGTTTAACAAGTCATGGGAGTTGGGGGTATTTTAATTAATCAAAGGTGATTAATTAATAGGTAGATGTAAGCTTATAGAAGCTAATTAGAGGAATATTAGTACGATTTAGGCTATTATAAGGGGATTAAATCAATTAAATATTGATTTATTGGTTAAATGGAAGGGAAAGCTAATTAATTAATAATAATTAATTAGTCTAGGTAGAAGGGGTGATTTATTAACGAAAAGTCGTTAATTAGGGCATTTGTTGGATAGGAAACTTAATTAATTAGCTTAGTGTAATTAATTAATGATGATATGAGGGAAAATGAGTGCTTTTGACGATATGTCATTGATTTGCGAGAAAGGGGATAATTAGCACAATTTAAGTATTTAAATTGCTTGGGCATAATTATAGGTGTCTACATTTGCCCCTCTTTGGGGTGGTGTAAGTGATGCCACTTCAAAGATAGTAGACAGAAAATATTTTGAAGAGATAGAAGAAAAATTAGGAGGGAGAGATGCCCCCTCGAGTGTCGATGGGGTGATGAAGGAAGCCGATCGATGATCGAAAAATATGAGAAGTAGGCAGAAGAATGGGGACGAGGCAGGATGCCCCAAGGAGAGGGAGAATTAGGGGTGAAAGGGAAGTCGTGTAGAAGAAATATGGATGAGGGGAGAGAAGAGCTTAGCCTCTAGCTGCTTATTTGTTTGGAAAAAATTTGATGTCATCATATTGCCATAGAACTACATCATCGGTCCTTATGAAAAATATAAGCATACGACAAAGGTAGAATGACATGAAAAGCCATACTACAAACAATTTTCCATTGCTGAAAGTACCAAATCCACGCAACATACAATAATGGAATGCAATAAGAGAAGGAAACAAGCTCATATAACAGGGAAAACAAGTATGAATGCACATATCTAACCCAACAATGGTCAAGATAATTGTACAAATGTTTTGTTATCAGTGCTGAAGAGATCCACAAGTTCGTGATTGATGACAAGGGTTAAAAATGATGCCCCAAGCAAGGATACATGCAAGGGGAAATGAAAATGGACACGGGGTCCATGAAAAGCATTTGTGTGCAACGAAACAGCACCAGGCAACCAAAAGTGCCCCAGAGTACAGACGAAGCAAGCAGCTAGCTTTTGTGAATGGTTGTGAATCCAGTGATCTGTGAGTCGTATTAATCGGGAAGATGTGAGACAAACCAACAGGATATGGAGAAAATACCATGCGTAAGACACAAGTTTCAGCCATAAGAAGCAAGTTACCATTTTGTAGGGTGTTTTACTTTTTAGGAATTTTTTTGAAAAATTTTGCCTTGTTTTTAGATTTTTTATATATATATATATATATATATATATATATATATATATATATATATATATATATATATTGTTTTTGTTGTTTTCTCGAAACAATGTTCTATTGTTTTTGTGTTTTTCTCGAAACAATGTTCTATTGTTTTTGTGTTGTCTGAAACAATTTTCTATTGTTTTTGTGTTTGGTGAAACAATTTTCTATTGTTTTTATGTTTTCTCAAAACAATGTTCTATTGTTTTTGTGTTTTGTGAAACAATTTTCTATTGTTTTTATGTTTTCTCAAAACAATGTTCTATTGTTTTTGTGTTTTGTGAAACAATTTTCTATTGTTTTTGTGTTTTGTGAAACAATTTTCTATTGTTTTTATGTTTTCTCAAAACAATGTTCTATTGTTTTTGTGTTTTGTGAAACAATTTTCTATTGTTTTTGTGTTTTGTGAAACAATTTTCTATTGTTTTTGTGTTTTTAACAGTTTTCCAAAGCTATGTGCAGGTAACCAAGAAAGCATGGATGCCCCCAGCGTTAGGTGGGGAATATACAAGGGCAGAAGCCACGCGCTTATGAACAAGAAGGTGAAGTCGTTGAGTTGCCCCCAGCGTAAGATGGGAAATAACGAAAGACCACGTCCCTTACAGACGAATAGAAGAAGGCAAAGCCGGATCAAGGCTGGACTAGATGGTGTGCACAAGGAAACTCGAAGGTAGAACCAGGTCCAGGACAAAGACAACTACCCTTCTAATACAGAATGCTTGTGAACAACGAATCCTCCCGAGGTGCCGGAAACCGGTTTTCACCCAAGGACTTGTCCAAAGTGCCACAATTGCGTGGTTTTCACTAGTGGACGACCTGTTTTCTCTTTTTCTTTTTTTTTGATGTTTTTGATTTTTTTTTTTTGATGTTTATATATATATATATATTTGATGTTTTTATATTTTTAAGACTTTCTTGTGCCATGTTTAGGCATAAAACCTCTTAAGATGCATGGAATTCATGGGCTCCCGAGCTCATCACCATTGGGGTGAGCCAACTTGTATGCCCACTGTGCCATACTTGCAACTATGACATAGGGTCCTAACCAGGTGTGGTTCAAACTTCCCTTTCTTTTCTCGCTCTGCTCTGGTGTTGAACTGGTTCTCCTTCATAACTAAATCACCCACCTCAAACTCGGCGAGGATGATTTTCTTGTTGTAGTTGCGGGAGATTCTCAGTGTTGATATACTTTCAGGTGAGTAAGAGCGCGAATGCGCCTCTCATCCAGAGCTCTAACTCAGCCAATCTTGCCACTCGGTAATATTCATCCTTATCCAAATAGTCCCAAGAGAAATTCGCAGGATGGGAGTTCAATCTCTAAAGGGATGATAGATTCTGTCCGAACACGAGGGAATATGGCGTCGCACCCGTAGGAGTGCAAATTGATGTTCGGTAGGCCCGAGGGTGGGTGGATTTGTAGGTGCCGGTTTCGACCGGTTTGCTAACCATCTTCTCCATTATCCTTACCAAAGTCTTGTTTGTTGCCTCGAAGCTTGTCCATTACCCCGAGGGTAATATGGCGTGGACCATTTCAATCTGATTTGGAACCGTTGGCAAAGACCTTTCACAGTTTTGTTCTTAAATGACTTCCCATTATCTGTGACAATGGCTGCAGGATACCATATCGGCAAATAATGTGATTCCCGATGAATTTAGAAATCATGCTCCTATGACATAGGTTAAAGGGATAGCCTCCACCCATTTTGTAAAGTATTATGTAGCTGTGATGATATGTGTATGACCATCAGATGAGGTAGGAGTAAACTTCCCTATTAGATCAAGTCCCCACTTGGAGAATGGCCACGGGGTAGTGATTGGTTGCAATGGTTGCAATGGAGCATGGATGAAATTTCCATACTTTTGGCATAGCACACATTTTCTAACATAATTACAACAATCAGTTTCCATGGTGGGCCAATAGTAACCTACTCTTAGCAGTTTCTTAGCCAAGACCATTCCGTTTGTATGTGCTCCACGAGACTCCTTCGTGTACTTCTTTAATTGCATGGATTGACTCCAAAGACATCCAGACAACGTAATAGATTCCCATCATAGCCACGAAGATAAAGTGTACCTCCTAATAGGGTGTAGCAGGCTATCTCGGTGAATTAGGCTCTACTTTTCGAGGCGGGAGATTTCGGGAGGGAATGTACTATCCTTAAGATATGTGAAAATGGGTTCATACCATGGTGAATGGGACCAACAACCTCACAAGCCAAGCAAGATTCTCGGCATGTCATACGCGGGCTGGCGTAGATTTTCTACGAAGAATGGCATATCATTGTTCCCTAGCGAGAATACGAAGCATAGATCCCACTGCCATAGCATCTCGCCGATCTATTCTGCGCTCTTGGGATTTGCTCAAAGGTAATGCGCACAAAATACTCCTTCAGAGTTTCCACCAACTTCTTATAAGGTATGAGCTTGTCATCCTTAACTTTATACTCATCATTAACCTGTTTGATGATTAGCTATGAATCACCTACAACCTTCACATGTTGAATATTCCACTTGATGGCTAGCTTCATCCCTGCAATGAGTGCTTCATATTCCGCAATGTTGTTCGTGCAAGGGAAGGCTAGGTGGAAAGCCTGTGGTATAGGATCACCTGAAGAAGTAATAAGGACCACTCCTGCACCTGAACCATGAAACGTAAAATATCCATCAAAATGTATCTACCATACTGACAGATTCTTCAATGTAGTCAAAGGTTACGTGCTTTGCAGAAGGTGCTTCCGCTAATTTGAATGTCGCAAGTACTTGTCCTTTAATTGATTTTTGATGGACAAATTCTATATCAAACTCACTGAGTAGAATGATCCAATTAGCCATTCTACCTGTGAGGGCGGGTTTGGACAAAAAATACTTGAGTGGGTCGACCTTGGATATGAGCTTGGTCTTAGTATTTAGCAGGTAATGGCGAAGTTTCTGAAAGGTAAAAACAATGGCCAAGCAAGCCTTCTCAATCTAAGGATAATTACATTCATAGGCGATGAGGGTGCGACTCAGATAGTACACTACTTTCTCTTTATGGCTAAGGTCATATTGGGCGAGCAGTGCACCAATAGCATATTGTGTAGTGGAAATATAGAGAAAAGTGGTTCTCCCGGAGTGGGAGGCATGAGGACAGGTGGATTAGCCAGGTCTTGTTTAAGCAAAGAAAAGGCTTGTTGTTGCTCGAGTCCCAGATGAAAGTGATTTCCTTCTTAAGAAAATGAGTGAATGAGTGACATTTATCTCAAGTTTGGGAGATAAAGCAGCGAATGGCTTGAATTTTCCCTTGCAAGCTACATTTTGCTTGATATTCTCAGTGGAGGCATTTACGTGATGGCAGATACTTTAGCAAGGTCTACCTCAATACCTCATCTTGACACGATGAAGCCTAATAGTTTCCCAGATAGCACACCAAAGACACACTTCTTTGGATTTAGCCTGACTTTGTATTCACGTAGGCGTTCAAAGATACGTCGTAAAATGATAGGATGTTCCTCTCTTGTTTTGGACTTTCCCAGGATGTCGTCTACATAGTCTTCCATGATGTCATGAATCATATCGTGAAATATTACTATCATGGCCCGCTGATAAGTTGCTCCCGCATTCTTAAGGCTGAATGGCATCACCTGATAACAGAAGGTGCCCCAAGGAGTTGTGAAAGTTGTTTTGTGTTGGTCTTCCTCAGCGATCTTAATTTGATTATAACCCGAAAATCCATCCATAAGTGATAGCATTTCATACCCTGCGTTTGAGTCAATAATCATGTCAATGTTGGGCAACAGAAAGTCATCTTTAGGGCAAGCTTTATTGATGTCCCTAAAATCTGTGCAAATTCAGATACCAATAGGTTTCTTCTGGACAGAACAATGTTCGATATCCATTCAGAATAATCAATTGGCCTGATGAATCCTGCTGCAAGCAACCTTTCCAACTCTTCTTTAACTAACAAGGCCACTCTTGGGTGCATCTTTCAAAGCTTCTGTTTGATAGGCTTAGCATCTGCGTGCACAACCAAGTTATGCACGACCAAAGTTGGATCTAAGTCGGGCATGTCTTTGTAAGACCATGCGAACACATCAATAAACTCTCGCAGTAGCATAGTGAACGTCTTTTGTTCTCTGGCCGAGAGTGATGCTCCCAATTTTACTATCTTGGGATCTTCTTCAGTACTAATATTGACATCAATGGTTTCTTCAACTAACAATTTTGATAAATCCTCCATACGCATGGGATCGGGAGGTAGGTTGAGATCTTCATCCAAGGATGTCTCTACGAGATTTTCATCCTTGGCGTGGTCACTTTGTTTGTCCTTTGATTTTCTTATTTGTTTGTCAGCCAATGCCTCAAAGAGGTTTTCACTGTGTGACTTGGACTTTGATTTTTTCCGAGGCTTTTCTTTAGAACTCTTGCCCTCGCTTTTCTTTAAATTTTGCTGACCACGAAGTTCAGCCTCCTCGCCGAAGTAGGCGCAGGTGTCTAAGTCGATAAAGAAACCCTTCTTGTGATCTCCAATGGGAATTGTATCCCTTATGCCCATGAACTCTGCAATAGCCTCGTCATTCTTGAATAAATCTAGTAGCACGTGACATTTTTGGTCCCATTCAATGAGGGAGGGGTATACAAGGTCAAGGGTTGGTTCATTGGGGGTGATGGTTAGGACAACATTATTCATGAAAAGGTTCGTGGAGGCCAGATCCTCATATTGGCTACAACAGGAATCCGTATCGTTGTCTAGATAATCGGAGCTATCCTCATGCTCAGAACAAGTCGCATCTTGATCGTTGGGGTGTGCTCCATAAGGGTGAATCCCAATGCCATATCTTTCTATTTTGAAATGTGGAAGAGGGACTGGTTCTCTTTGTCCTTATTCATTCCTCCCACATCCTAGGCCTTTGTAGCCCATGGAGTACATCATTCTGCTAGATTTTTCATATTCTGGGGTTTGATAACAAGATGGCTGAGTGTCCTCAGGGACCCAAGTAGTAGGTGGATCAAGTAATTTTTCCTCAGCTAACAAGCCTCCAGGTAGGAACGACCCAATAGTATGTTCCTCTCTAGGTCTCCTGAAGCGGTAGTTGGGTCGACCTCTAGTCTTGGGTGACAAGGAGAGGTCAGAAACCAAGAGCGCTTGTTGTACATTATACTCCCCACAACCATATTCCAGAATTTTCATCTCCCATGAATTAAATGGAGATGTTGAAGTAGATGCCCCATGAGTGCAAGAACTAAGAGAATTTGAATCTACTCGAGATTCCATGGCCTCAGAATGAAGAGGGACAGCTATATCTATGGAGGGACATGCGTATGTACCCTTTCGTGTAAAGCTATTAAGAGCTCTACAATGAGCAAAGGGCTCTGAGTCTCCTGGTATTGTTACTGTATGTCCCTCATGCTTCAGCTTGATGCATTGATGAAATGTTGATGGCACTGCTTGCATGGCATGGATCCATGGTTGGCCTAGAAGCATATTATATGGAAGTTCCAAGTCTAAGACATGAAACTTTATCTGATGGCAAGTGGGGCCCACCTCCATTGGCAGCGTAATGGTGCCTGCTGACTCTCTTTCCGCGTTGTTGTATGCGGTGATAGTGATGATATGGGACTCAAGATATTCTTCCGTATGTCCCAATTGTTTGACTAATTTAAGCGTGCAGATGTTCAATCCAGATCCGTTATCCACAAGCACCCGTTTGATTTTCCTGCAGGTAACAACTACCTCAATGTATAAGGGAAGATTATGTGTAGGATTCTCGGTAGGGACCTCCCTATGGTTGAAAGTGAGATGCTCACTGGGTGTAATATTTTCCACCGCGGCTTGAAGGTATGCAGGATCGACTTCTAAAGGCACTCCCGACCCCTGAAGAGTTTGATACAAAATGTCCTTATGCACATTGGATATCTTGAGAAGATCTAAGATCGAGATCTTAGCAGGTGTCTTCTCAAGTTGTTCTAAAAGGTTATATTTACCAGTTTGCGGGGTCAACAGAGAGGGTTCTGGAATCACGAGGCGGGCATGCCTTGTTACCATGCAGTGCAGTCCTTTCCCTTGATCCAGATGGTATTGACACGGTCGAGTAGGGAGCGAATACATCGATCGGTGAATCGCAATGATTGTTATCTCTCTTGGTATACAAGTAATTCGTGGCTTTATAGGTTTGGGATGACTCTCCCCGATCCGGTTTTGCCTTTTCCGACTTATCATGCTTGGGGAATGGTTCCTTATAAATCCCCATTTTCTCGTTAGGTGTTTACATGTGGCTAGGGTTATCCACCTCTATCTCCCCGTTGTCAATGAGGTCTTGAATATAGTGGCAAAGTCGCAAACATTTGTCTGTTTTATGACCTTTAACGCGATGCATTTCATAGTATTCATGCTCCTTATACCATGAAGGTTTAGGAGTGTTGTCATCAAATGGTTGCGTTGTAGGATAGGTCATCATGTGGGCCGCATCCAACTATTTTAGTATGACGGACAATGGTTCATTGAGGGAGGTGAATGTTCGTCGCTTTGGTGGTGGTTGAATTGGGCCCTTGGTCAGTTTAAAAGGTTGACTGGTTTGGACCATTTGAACACGTTTGGAATCAGTGATTCCATCTCCCACCACGTTTTTGTTTTTGTTAAAGATCTTTGGCTTTTCAACTGGGTTTGACACTTTGGTTGTCTTTAGATTGGGTTTTGAGGGTGCCTTTGGCAATGAGAGCCTTTTCTATTTGAATCCCTTTCTCGATAACCTCCTCAAAGGTGCGGACACAATGCATTTGGAGGTGGAAATCTATATCTGGGTTGAGATTAGGGATGAAAATATTGACTAGCTACTTCTTAGGGAAAGTGCAAGGGAAGCGACTAGCTATCCCTCTCCATCGTTGGAGGAAGCTGGCGAAGGTCTCATTTGGGCGTTGTTTTGTGCTACACAAGTCTGCCATGGTGATGTCACTCTCTATGTTATATGAGAAATGATGCACGAATCTTTCCACCAATTTTGGCCAGGTGAAAATTGATCCTCGTGGCAAGCGCGTAAACCATTCTAATGCTTGACCTCCGAGACTCTTAGGAAAAAGTTTGATGAGGTAATTATCACTATAAGACACCTCTTGACATGCCATGTAGAAATCTTTAACATGATCCCTTGGGTCTCCCTTTCCTTTGTATTTGTCGAACTTTGGCATATCAAATTTCTTTGGAAAGGGTTGAAGGGTCATTGTCTTGTCAAAAGGATAGGGGCATAGTTCTTCGTATTGGTATTTCCTAATACTCCCTATATTGCTCTCTTGTATGCTCGCAAGAGTTGCTTTCATAGATTGCACTTCTTGTGTGAGCAATTGTTCTCTAGTGGGAGAAGTGGGTACGTGTACACGATGGTACCCCATGTCTTCTTCTCCTTGGTTTTCTTGATGGAGTTCGTGGATCCTAAACTTAGGCTTTGACTTTTGAATATTCTTGTTTGTGTCTTTTTGTACTTGGAAAGTAAGCAAAGCTAGTTGTCAGCTTAAGTTATTGAGTTGTTGTTGGATTGTGACTTGGTTTGTGTCTTCTTCTTCTAAAGGTTCCTCCTCTTCGTATTGTGGAGGTTCTTCCCCTGTCTCATGTTCTATCTTGTTTCTTCGTGGCACTTTGATGAGGGGTATTATATGCCCTACCACTTTATTATTTTCTGTGTAAGAAGTGGAAGCATGCCCGCCTGTTAAAATATCTTCCATATTGATAAGGGGGTGTTCCTCCTTAGTAGTGTCATTTGTTTGTAGTATTGGTTCCTTCTCAATGGGAAATTTGGCCCCTAATTCCATGACCCGTGCCAAAACTCTATCTTTGTTTCCAAGGAGAAACTCATCTAGTAGAGTGGGGTAAAAATCAAAGTCTGTGTGTGGTGATTCTAATTCATTTCCACTATGATCGACCATCTCTTCTCGTTTCCTTTTCTGCAGAAAATAGTAGTCCTAGTTTGTGTCCGTTAAATGGGTTTGACCCTTGTCTGTTAGAGGTTTCCCAAGCTTGCGCCTGTTGTTCCTCATATGTTTGTTTCTTTAACCCTAGACGCGTCTTGGGAGCCATGTTTTTGTGATAAATTTCACTAAGGTAAGTTATAGATTTGTTCAAAATTCAATGTCTACCCCTAAGTGAAACACAAGATGTACGTGTTAAGAGTAAATTAACAGTGTGAGAATACCAATGTGATAAAGTGATAAATTCACCAATGAAACAATAGTTTGGTACCAAAACCTAATCAAATGAAATACTTCCTAGACTACATTCCAAAGTAATTTACGACGCCAGATGATTAACAAGATGTCTCCACTTATGCCAAGTTCAAAGGAATGAACAAGACGTAAGTAAATACATGAAGTTAAATGCGATCTTCCAATCAAGATATATGATGAGCAAGCTCAAGTCTGATTAAGACCTATATCTCAAAAAGTGCCAATTACCATTTGTGAATGGCACAACAATATCACTAAAATATGTTAACCCACTTTACAAGAAAGTGAAGTATTGATATCGAGGTGTTATTGATATAACATGCACAAATGGTAGTGCCTAGCACCTTTTGAAATCGAGGTAATAATAAAACTGAACAAAAAAAAAAGCTCAAAGTATAGCTAGGAATAGTTAAGAATGTGTGCAGCGTAACCGTACAATATAGGTATTTATGTCAAGTTTACAAGAAACAAACAGACGTAAATATCGAAATTGTAATGATACGAGACAAACAATCTAACTCCTCTATGGAATTCCGCAATGATGAACCATGCCTAACTACAATGACGATCTTGACGTGGGTATCAAGATCACAATGGCTACTAAATGATGTGAAAACACCTCCACTCATTTTAGACGTTTAACTAACCCAACCGCAAACATGGATGGGCGTAAACGGACATAAAAGTGAGATAAATAGTCGAATGGAAACACAAAGGTACTCACACATCTTTTGATCAACAAAGTGTCAAAAGAATATGAAGGAAATAAATCAAGAAAAAAAAGACGAAAGATGCTAGTCTCACTTCGGCAGAGTTTCGCCTCGCCCTAAGGCAAGTAAAAACTAGGCGAAAGTAATACATCACACGTTTCTCAAAAAGAAGGTTCACAACTCAACACTGTTTTAAAATGGTCAAAGTGGGCTCCTGGCCAAAGTATATTCTCCTAGGTGGTTCTCTCACCCTAGGTGTTACAAAGTTGCCACGAGCGAGCGCGATTTACCCAAAAAGTCGCACTGACTAGTTTGGGAGTATCTCGGCTTTACTTTACCCCCTTCAAGAACAATAGGCAACTAGTGCGTCTACGTGTACTATCACTGGGGTCGCCACAACGGATAACCTGTAACTCTATCTCACAAAGGAATCACTAGTCAAGTAGGTAGTGCGGAGCACTTCCCGTTTCGTCCACAAGGTTCCCTCTTGCGTGGACTACTTTGGGGTTCTGGAACTACCCCATTGTTGTAGCTTAAGGCGTTATGCCAAAGGGGTTATGTTCCGGTTGAGCGGAGAGGGGCGCATTTTTCCGAAACCTGTAATACAGTGTTTTGAATATGTTGTTCTTTTATCTTGTTTAATTAGGTGTGGTTTGCTTGAACACCTTTTGGAAACTCGTATAACAACCGTATTAGTAGTTTTGATTTCGTTTTGATTCCTCCTTTCTTTGAGAAGCGTTTTTAGGTCCCGCGCTCAAGTGTTAGTAGTTCTCCAAGAAAATAACATTATTTAAAAGAGGATTAAAAGTTGATTTTGACTCTCAAGATCATTCAAGGATGCAAGATAAGAGTATACACAATAAATAATCCAACTAAAAGTAAATAAAATCTTTTCAATCAATGAACCATACAAAATTTTTGATAAATGTTCATTCCCTTAAACCAAAAGTGAAAGATGAAGTTTCTAATTTACTAAAATGTTATAAAATGAAGACTAAAGTTGCTTTTGATTCTCAAGATCACCCTAAGGTGCAAGAGAAGAGCATACACAAAATTTAGCCCAACTATATAGAAATGGAAAACTTCAAATCAAAGGACCGTTGAAAAATGCTTTGTAAAAGGTTCATTCCCTTAAGCAAAATGAATAATTAAATTTCTAAGTTTAATCCCAATGTTAAAAAGATATAGATCAAAGTTGTTTTTGATTCTCAAGATCACCAAAAGGTGCAAGAGAAGATCATACACATGGTTTGATCTAAATCGAGTAAGCATGGAAATACAACATTCATCAAAACATTAGACATATTAGAAAATTACTAGTTTTAAAATAACAGAAAAACTTGCAACTTCTGTAAGTGTAAATCCAAAATTTATGTTTTCATTGCATATTTAACTTCAATACCTTTCCAACGCAAAAAAAATGGAGTCATTTCGAGGTCGGGAGCAAAAGTTATGGCCTTCGGAAGATGGGTTACGCATATGCTCTTATGCTCATGGGTATGCACTTAAAAAATGTCAAAAAAACGTCCCTTAATATGCAAAATGGGCAAATTTTTCCAACCAAGATTCAATTTTGACAACAACCCATCACATTAATATATGAATAGAAGACTCAACGCTATCAAACATTAACATACATGCTCAAGAATTTAAGATTTTCAAGAAATTGACAAAACTAACATGTAGAATGATGAAAAAGTAAGCTCTAAAAATGAAAACATGATGAAATATTGAAATTTTCTCACCAACATTAAATTTTTACAGCAACCCATCACATTAATATGTAAATATAAGACTCAACACTATCAAACACTAACCTACATGCTCAAGAATTGAAAATTTTCAAGAAATTGACAAAACTAGCATGTAAAATGTTGAAAAAGTAAGCTCAAAAATGAAAACATGATGAAATCTTGAAATTTTCTCACCAACATTAAATTTTGACAGCAACCCACCACATTAATCTGTAAATATAAGACTCAGCACTATCAAACACTAACCTACATGCTCAAGAATTGAAAATTTTCAAGAAATTGACAAAACTAGCATGTAAAATGTTGAAAAAGTAAGCTCAAAAATGAAAACATGATGAAATCTTGAAAATTTTCCCTCAATTCCAATTTTGACAACACTTCGCCTCCTTCATACTTACAAGGAAGACCCAACACATGCAAACTCAACAAAACATGTTAAAAAAACAAGTTAGATCAACATGTGTAAAAGAGGGTTAGTAACCAAAAATAAAACTTAACTACAAAAACTTGAAATTAAGTGCAAAGGACAATGGAGCATGTCCCACCAGGCATGCCAAATGTGTGCATGTATAATTTTCTTAATGCTAAATCAAATGAAGAAAGAACTACCACCTAAAATAGTTCTACAATTTAGCTAAAACAAAGCATAAACACCATCATGATAAGAATTAAACAAGGGTTAGATGCTAGCATTTATCAATACAAACTTCGAAACTAACAATGCTAAATATCTAAACTCCTCTATTCTCTAACAACAAATAAATGAATGGACCTAAGTAAGCTCCATGGCTATCAAATAGTTGTCCTTAATGCTCCAAGAACCTAGGAATGGGGCTAATCAAAGTTAGACTCAAGACCCTTTTGACACCTCCCATATGACCCAAGCACTTTAAGAAAGAGGCTTGACTCTTCAAGATGATGAACTCTCAAAAGGGCAAGGTGCAAGCTCTTAGTCTCTTTGCTATATGCTTTGCATTTGCTCTCTTAAAAAGTTTAGGTGTAAGTAAAAGGTAGGTGGAGGGCTCTTTATATAGCCCAAAGGATAAGGATTCAACACATTCTCATGAATGTGGGATAAAGGTAAAACATGATTAGGAATGGATAAGGTTGCTTTATTAAAGGTAACCTTACTTTATAAGGGTTTAATACATGTTTAACAAGTCATGGGAGTTGGGGGGTATTTTAATTAATCAAATGTGATTAATCAATAGGTAGATGTAAGTTTATGAAGCTAATTAGAGGAATATTAGTACGATTTAGGCTATTATAAGGGGATTAAATCAATTAAATATTGATTTATTGGTTAAATGGAAGGGAAAGCTAATTAATTAATAATAATTAATTAGTCTAGGTAGAAGGGGTGATTTATTAACGGAAAGTCGTTAATTAGGGCATTTGTTGGATAGGCAACTTAATTAATTAGCTTAGTGTAATTAATTAATGATGATATGAGGGAAAATGAGTGCTTTTGACGATATGTCATTGATTTGCGAGAAAGGGGATAATTAGCACAATTTAAGTATTTAAATTGCTTGGGCGTAATTATAGGTGTCTACAACCATTTTAGCAAAGGCTTTTGGATGGGTTTGGTAAAACTCTACCTCTGAAATTTGGATTTTGGTCTTTTTTAGGTGATCAATGATATCAAAAGATCCAGAGGTGGATGGGGCATCACTACTAGGAACTTGAGAGACTTTGGACTTATCTGTTTTAGGATTTAAAGGACAAGGAGTTTTGGAAACAAAAGTAGAAGAAGGAAGATTAGTATTACTCACCTTTTGTGTGGAGGCAGTGGGAATAGGAGATCCTCTTCTTGCAATCACTAGAATAGTTGTAGGAAACTCCTTGGATTTTTAGCAGGCTACACCACTTTTTCTTTCTTGTTTGCTTGCCCCGAGTCATGATAGCATATGACTCACTATTCATCTTTGCTACTCTTTCATCATAGTCATCTTCATCATCCATACCTTTAGTGGTGAGGAAATGAACTTGAGATCCACCAAGTTCCTCCAGTTCTTCATCAACTTCTTCTTTTGGTTCTTCATAGAGCTCATTAAACTCCTCATCATTAGGTTCTTCAACTTCACAAGTTGCATTGACTAGGACCTTGATGGGTGGGCCTTTAATATCCAATATGGTCTAAGAATAAGGAAAACAATTCCTAGGCTAAAAATTCTTCCTTGGAATATCTTGGTAAGGAGCATGTTGAGCCAATTGTTTCTTGATAGCTATGAGGTCATTGGCAAGCTTCTGTACCAACTGATCTGAGTTGGCTCTAGGAGAGGAGGAAGAAGAAGATGCTTTAGACTTGGAAGGTTCTCTTTTCAACTTACCAGACATGATTAAATCATCTTCAACATTGATAGCCAAACACTGATCAACATCTAGAGTTACAAGATTAGCTCTCCTTAGTGCATAGCTTACTTCAGGTAATTGAGCATTGAGGAAGAAGCACTTTTGGATTTGATCCACTAGACGAGTGTTCTGTGGGATTTTATGAATGAGCTTGTTGAATTTGGATACAAATTCTCTCATGGGCTCGAATGGTTCCTTCTTGATATGAGAGATTTGAGCTAACAGAGCATGCACATCTTCAGCAAGTTTGAAACGTTGCTCAAAATGATTTATTATGGTGGTCTATTTAGTAATTGATCTAGTAGGAAGATGATATAACCAATCAGAAATAGTGTCCCATAATGTCTCCACAAAAATCTTGACAGAGACATATTCATGTTCAACCCCAAGAATCCCACATGAAACAATGAAGGATGCAATGTGTTCATCTGGATGAACCTTCCCATCACCCCAAAATTTGGGAAAACTTTTCCTGTTACCCCTAGGTAACTCATGCAATGGCTGAGGAAGAGAAATAGGCCTAAACTATTGTCCCCAAGGCAAAGGGTCTCATGCCATCTTTGGAAAAATTGACTGAAGGGGAACTAAAACACCAACAAGTATCAAAGCACGGAGATTAGGACTGAGTTATTCTTGAGGAATGCTATCCTTGGAATTTCTATCTTTAACAAGAGGTGTGTTTGTAGAATGAGTTCCTCTATCCCTTCTTGCTGGAAGAAGAGAGAAGTTCTATTTCTCTAGAAGTTGAAAATGAGAATCTTCAACCCCGAAATCTTTCTTCCCACGTGTATACCGTAGAGTTGCCAGACCAAAAATTATCTTGAAGTTTTTCTTTTAGAAAGGGATATGTTTGAAATGAAATCCCCAGTAGAGTTGCCAAAAACTATTGGGTTTTAAAATGATACTTTAACAAACTACAGTCAAGGGACAAAGTCCCTCCTCTTTAATGGAAGAGGTTTCCTTATTGAAAGCAAGCAACAAAACTTATATACAAATGTACAACTTTCAAAGTGTGGATTCCTAATACTTTGAAACATTCATATGCCCAAAGATCATCAATATGAAAGAATGGAAGAAGAAATGAGATGAGAGAGGAAGAAAATAACAATACTTTCAGGTAATATAGGTAGCAGAGTATAACCTTATGCGTATTGAGAAAAAGAGATGTAGAATGGAATCATTCATGTTTATAACAGATATAATTTCACAGACACAAATTTCTCTTAATCATATTAACTTACCGAAAAAAAAAATTCTTAGCATGCAAAGATGGATTATTCATAAATTTGAAAAAGGAAAGAAATAATTGCAGAGGAAGAAGGGGAAAAAGACTTCTGTATTGATTATTTTTGAATCTATTACAATTTCAAGAATACTAGGATCCCACCCCCTTTGCAATGAGCCAAGATCTTACATCTATAGATGAAGTGAAAAGAGGAGAAGAAAAGGAAGGCATAAAATCTAATTTTGAATCCCAACCACCAGCCATCAATGCCCCTACCAACCGCCTACAATCTACCAAATCTAGTTCCCCATGACTGCTTGGCGTGTTAGAGAAGATGGTAGACCAAAATCCAGATATCCTAGTAGTTGAAGCAATCGGATTACATATTAATGGCATGAAAAGACCTTTTCCAGATTCTCACCCACCAAATCCTATTGAAAATAATATTTTATGCTTCCATGGCATAGAGGTGGTTAAGATCTTTCCAATGGTACCAAATTCATCAAATTTGGAACACTGGATTGAAAGTTATGCCCATTTGAACATTTGAATCGAATCCATACAAAAATGGCAAAAACCAGTTTTGCAAAATAGATCTACGGGCCTGAAATTCACTTTGGTGCCTTTTTGTGAAAAATGCAAAATTATAAAAAAATCTCCCATAGCCCCACAGTCCGAAACTTCACATTTTGTATTAAGGTCTAACACGTGGCATTACATGAGTGGTAATGGAGTCGCGAATCACTTTATAATTTTTCTTCTTTTAGAAACGAGGCTCAAAAGCTCAAAGTTCTCTCGCCGACCCGCCTCTCTGCTTTGAGTTTTGATGCGGGCTCAACATTTGAATTTTCCCCTCTTGGAAACAAGGATCAAAAACTCAAAAGGAGCCGACGATTTACCTCCCCATTTTGACTCTTTTGATGCGGGCTCAACATTTGACTTTTTCCTCTTGGAAACAAGGCTCAAAATATCAAAAGGCTCTGACGATCCACCTCCTCATTTTGACTCTTTTGATGTGGGCTCAACATTTGAATTTTTCCCTTGGCATGAGCGAGGTTGCGGGTCACTTTATAACTTTACACCCTTTTCCAAAATACCTCAAAACAAAAAAGGGTCTACCTTTCTGCCTTTCTTCAAGTAGCCAATCAGGATCTTTCGGGGCTACGGGGCCAACTTGACACTTTTGCTAAAAGAGCCAAAAATGACAAGTTCGCAAAAAGAACCCATCCTGCCGCATCCAATTAGAGATGCCCACGTGCCCATGGATGTTGGGGCATAAAATTGACAGGGAAGATACACCCGTCAAAGATGAAACAAAGGGAAAAACTCCACCATTTATGCCCGAATCAAGGATTTTTCCTGCAAAAATATAAATGCAAGGAATACAAGGCTCGACCCAGTCCATAGCCATAGAAAAATATAGATGAATTCCATGCATCCATGACAGAAAATAGAAAAGATGTTTCAAAATGCACAGATTGAGGAATTTTTAAATGGAACCGGTGGGATTAAAAACCAAATACCAACACTTCAAAACATGAATTTCTCCATCCCTCTAGACTTCTTACTCCATTTTAAACACTCCTCAAAGGAACCAACTCAAAATTTTGAAACTAGACTTGGAAAGTGAGGGGGATTTCTAGAGGCGACAATAAGTCTATAATTGGGTAACATCTTAATTCTAGCCTCCTATTGCTTCTTAACTTTGTCTTTATTTCCTGTAGAAAATGAAGTATAAATTATTGTTTCACTTGACACTTCTTTTGAATCCTCAGTAGGATTATTTATTGTACTTGTTTCTATATTTCTTCTTGAGAGATTTGTCACATCTAATATCCTTTGGAGTAATTTCATCCAAATTTGGAGTTTCAGTTGGCTCATTACCTTTTGTAATAATTTCATCTCTTGTTGGTGATTTTTTGGTAGTTAGATCCATTTGGGGCTGCTTTTTAATTTCTTCAGGATCTGTTGGTTGATTTCTTAGTTGTGATCTCTGAATTTTACTTGTATCTTCTTCAAGAGGAGTTCCAACATTTTTGTTTGTTTCTTTTAACACTTTAGTAACAACATCTTTCATAATATCAGTTTCTTGAAAGACTTGACCTTCCCCTACTGCCTTTGAATATTTTGGTAATTGAATTTCAATATGAACCTTACTCTCTACAAGTGCCTCATCCAAATTTGCTTGAACTATTTTCTCATCATTTATGATAGAATCTGTATTTTTACTATAATTATCTTGGGGTTGATCTCCATTACTTGTAATTGATACCGATTAACATCTTGGACATGTACCTCCTATTCAGAAATACTCATATTCGCAGTTGTACGAGTCTATATATTTACATCAATTATTCCCATATCAGGAACCTACTCAAACAAATCAACTACCTCATCAGTTATTTTTGGTGGCTCTTCAGGTTACTCAATCACTGGTTTAGTTTGCATATGTCCTTCCTTTACTCTAGTTGGCTGACTAGTCATATGAGTACTACCAATTATTCCTGTAATTATTTCAACAAAAGATAAAAATGCAGCTATATTAGGTAATGTTACACTTGGAATAAAATGCACATTCCCAAGAGTCTTGGATGGCAAAACTTGATGATAAAATAAAGTACCAGTCCTCCTTTGATCTTCTATCGAGTAGGGGATTAATCTCCCGAGTTTCTCTATGCTTATGTTTTCTTGATACATGACCACCAACATCTCTTTCTAAAGGTTGTTCATATACAAGTTTAACCTTCTTCTTGGTTCTTTCAAAGTGCTTGAGATCTAGTGCCTCTCTTTCTTTGGAACCATCTGATTTGGATTGGATATTGGCACTTGCTATAGCTCCTCTCATCATATTTTTGTGCCATATGATCTTTGTAATACATTTGAGAGTTTTTCTTGTGAAACCAATCCTTTCCCTTTTGCTTAGATTGGTACTGCTTCAGTGATGGGATCATCTTACATGGATTTTAATAGTATCCCCTTAGCTTTTGCACCAAAACAGACCTTGAAGTCCTAGTCTTGCTAGTTTCGATGTCCATTCATCAATAATTCTGTGGTGGGCTTACTACTAGTAATTGTGGCTTTTTCCATTTGAAGGGTCCAATTTATTTTCTCCTTCCTTCAATTGGGGATATCTCCTTCTAAAATCTTCAAGTCTTGAAACTCATTTAATATTTTGGTATTTTTTAGGGATAGATCCAAACCTTTTACAGTTAACCAAGTCAATGTTCTTCTTAATACATTAGAAATCCTTACATGAGGGCTATCTGATTCCTTCTCCTTCCAATCAATAGAACTGATTGTTTTTGATTCAATTTTTTGGTCATGGTAATACTGCCCTATTACATCTTTGTCATCTATAATTCCTTGTGGGACTATTGTAATCTTGAAATCAATAATTTGGGTTAAGGTCATCCTAGAGAAGTCTCTCAATCTGACCTCCTCTTCATCTAGACAATTCATCCAATAATCTTCAAAATGAGACTCATGTTCACCATTACTAACAACCCATCTAATATCATATTTTGGTCTTGGTGTGAACATCTCCATTTGGAATCTTTGCATTTATTCATCCATTAATCCATTAATCTGCCTTAATTATACTTGTGGCAAGGAATACTCGCCAATTTGGAGAGGAAACTTGATGTTTTTCTTGTGCTTCTTTACAATCACTTTGTGCACAGAAGTCAGTTGTCTTGATAATTCCCTTAGGGCCCACTTGTCATGTACATACCTGACTAATTTACAAGTTTTTCCCTCAAATCCACTCAACCTAAAGTATTTGAAGAACCTATACTAAATAAAAATGCAACCATAGTCCTAAATTTTGACCCTACCCGTAAAAGATAATCGATATTGTTCCCATTCGGATTGAACAAGCATGTAACAGGGGCAATAAAATCATGATTCACCAACCTTACATTTACTTTCTAATTATACAGATCAATTGTGGGCATACATCATATACCCTATGATCATCAAAACTTACTTGCACTCGAAATCCTGGAAATGATTTAAAACAAGTAATATTGTAGATAAAGTAGGACATCATATAGGAAGTACTATCAACTAGATTCCTAGTTCTTATCTTTACAACCATTGTTTAAATTTGAGCATGAATAGATGTTGATATGAAAATTTCCCAACAAAATTTTCCTTGTTCCTCCAATATGACCATTATAAAGGGACACATCCATTCTTGAAAATAACTAACTCCCTCTGACCCTGCCATTTTGTTTAATAACACAACCATTTCCTCAACCTCCTCAACAAACATAGCCTTGGTTAATCTTTTGGGAATCCTTTTAATAGATGGTTTCTTATCCTTTAGCCACTTAGAGTTTAACATTGTAGCATACTCAACATGCCTTGCCTCATAATCACCTTGTGCAAATTTAGCTTTAGAAATTATTGGTTGATCTAGATTTGGCAACCCTAGAATTGCCTTAAAGGCTTCCGGTATCAAATTTATCACTCTTTTCCCACTTTCATCCAATAACTTTCTCATCTCTCATTTTTTTTTCCACACACAACCATAGGATCTCAGGAGCATGTACGGAAGGTGGGAAAGTAGCTGCTAGGGAAATGCCACTAGTGTCAATGGATGCCATCCATTTACTTTTGTTTTGGTCACTCAATCTTCTCTGGAAATCCTCCAAGTCAACATTTAATAAATTTGTATCGATGACTTTATCTATATTGTTGGTAATACTAGAACTTATATGAAAACATGATGCTAGGGACTTCATCTTATACAATTTATGTTTTCTTCAATTCCTAATTTGAATTAAGTATGGTGAAGAAACACTTACCCATTTACGCTAAAGCTCTGTGAATTTCTCTTTCACTCCCATACCTATGAGTTACTTCTCAATCAAGTTTTACTCTTTCACTTTCACAAATTCACACAACTAGGGATCTCGGATGCTTGTCATGCAATAACAATGATTCAAAATGCTTGAAAACCTATGGAATTTTTCTTTGATTCATGTAAAAATGCATTTATGGTGGCATCCATAAATTCACTACATCAAAACCGTCCATCTTGCATTCTTTATTTGAATGTGGGTCATCCATGTGGGCTATTTTTGCTCCTTGCGGCTAGGGAGTTCTTTTTCACATATACATCATCTTTCGGATGGGTGCAGTTTGCAATCTTGACCCAGACTTCGCCTTTGAATTTTTTTAAGATCATGACATGTTTTCAAATTTTTGAGATAACAGTCATGGGACCCCTTTCACATCTATCTATTTTCCCTATCAGGCACAAAATTACCAAGTGGACCCAAAGCCTCACTACTCCAAAATTTTCTTGGGAATACGTCACGTGTCCTTAGTGGGTTTCGAAAAATTTCTTCGTACTATTCTTGGCCCAATTTTTCACTCCAATTATGTCTTTACATGTATACTTCTCCTAGAGTGGGGTCAATTTCTTATCTTGCATCCTTTGACAAGTACAATACTCCCGGGATTATTTTTCGGGCCTTAATGCCAAGTTTGCATTTTTTAACTATTATGTAAATCATGAAATTTTGCAAACCAAGCATGTAACACGCAACTAATAACAACATGCCATGTATCCTCGAGTAGTGGAGTAAATTATGAAATTTACAACGAAAGCCAAAGGATAATATACAAGGATGTTTTTTCAATATTAAACCCAATCCATGAGTAATTTTTCATAGGGATTTTTCAACAGCAACATGACTATTACTTTCCTTGACCGAAAAAATAGTATTCACGTCCTAAACAAAAAGTTTTCATTCAAAATATTGATTCCATCTTCAAGCATATGTGTTTTACATGAGAAAACTAGTTAGGGAAAAATTTTCGCAGTATGCACAGGATAAAAATGGGAGATCAAATCAAGTACTAAGACAATGATCTTATTTGATCGATGATCCCTCTTAACTTGTCTTGAGGGTGTCTTAGTGTTTGTTCTTTCTTCCTCTTCATCTACTTCTTCACGTAGAATGTCCATTTCTTGATCATCTTCATGTTCTTCATGATTGTTATTATGTTGAGTGTTATACTTGGGAGTTTCATCCACCTTCACATTTGCAATTTCTACTATGTTCTGTAACATTTTATTATTGCACTGTAAGCCACGTTGATTGCTAAGTATCTAAGGAATATGCCTTCATCACACCTAGAGTCAAATTTTCCTAGATTATATTCATCTCTTTTGATGTAACACTTTCTTCCAAAATATTATGTGTTTCACATTTACATGCATATCCTTCCACAGTTCATAAGGTGTTTTATCACTGTTTACTCTCAATTGAGCTCTATTTAAAATGTACACCACTGTGTATACCGCTTCACTCCAATATCTATCTGGTAATTTGGATTCATTCAACATGTTCTCACCATTTCTTGCATAGTCTTGGTTTTCCTCTCAACAACATTTTTCTGAGGTGTTATGAAGGCTGAGAATTATCTTCTTATTCCATGTTCTTCACAAAATTCATTGAACTCATTTGACTGCAGAATTATCCGCCTATGTCTGAACTTAGGAATTTGATCTATTTGTTTTTATCATTCTCCACTAGTGCCTTGAATTTCTTGAATATGTCTAAGAATTCTGAATTTTTTCTTTAAACATGCTACCCATGTCATTCTGGTGTAATCATCTATTAGCAACATGAAATACACCTCACCTTATATACTTTTAGTTCTGGTAGGACTACAAAGATCTGTATGAATCAACTCCAGAGGTTTGGTTGTAGAGTATTATTTTGAATTGAATGATCTCCTTGTTTATTTACCATGCACGTATGCATTGCAAAGAGTATCTGCTGGTTTTATCATTTTTGGCATATGTTTCACACACCCTTTAGCACTTATTTTTACTAGATTCTCAAAGCTCATGTGTCCAAGCCTCTTGTGCCACAACCAGCTGTAATCAACCTTACTTGTGAATCATTTTTTGTTATTTATTTCATTTAGCACATACATATTATTCTTTTTCCTTTTGGATTTTGCAATTCTCTTTACTATTTTGTCATTGATGATATCACAACCTTTGTCATGAAATATCATATTATATCCCTTTTTGTAAATTTGACTCACGCTTAACAAAGTATGATTGAGAACTTCAACATATAGAACATTTTATGTGATAGTCTTTCCATCATCTAGACTCAAGGTTCCTTTTCCAACTATGTTTTTGAGTTTTGTCACCAAATATCACATCACCCGATGCATTGTTTGTGAGTGAAATGAACTTGCTTTTGTCACCTATCATATGGCTGGAGTATCCACTATCCAGATACAAGATTTTATCTTCATTTTGCACATGAAATACAATTTGGACTACTAAGCAAGAGTCTTTTCTTTTTTTGCATCTTTATTTACAACATACACCCATTTCTTTTATTTAGGAGGTTCTTGTTTACTTGATGATGCTTCATTTATTTTCTTGTAATAATTGTAGTAAACATTATTATAGTTCAGTTTGGTGTAAGATGGGCCAAAGTTTCTTCTATAGCCTCTAGAGAATTTTCTACACTTAGTAGCCTTATGTCCAAACTGATTACATGAATAAAAATAACCATAGAAAGAATGTGTGTACCTCATTGCATAGGTGATTCTAGGAGTAGTAGTCCTTCTCTTGGTGGATTTTCTGAACTCTTTATTTATAGAAGAAGATGTGCTTGGAGTTGATGCAGTCTTGTTTCTTTCATTCTTGGTAGACTCCATTTCCTTACTTTCTTCCTTGAAACCAATCCCAGACTTATCATTTATATCATGTTGGCCACTTAGTATACCAATAAAAACATTTGAAATCTTTTCTATATTTTCATACACAATCAACTTGTTTCTCATTTGTTCCATCTCAATTTTTAGTTTCTCCAGTTCTAAGTTCAATTTTGTGCACTCATCCTCCTTTGATTTGTAAGAGTTTGAAATCTTTTCCAACTAATTTTCAAGTTCTTTGAGTTCATTAGCCTCTTCTTCTTCTCTTAGAGTTTGTCTTTCTTCAAAGATGTGGATTTGTTCTTCATAATATTTCAATGTGCATCTTAGTTTTTGATTCTTTCTTCTACACAATTTTAATTCTTCAAGAGCACATACTAGTTCAACTTCAAGATTTACTTCAACTTCTTCTTCATCGAGTCTTCAAAATCAATTGTATTCTTTCCTTTGGAGCTGCATTCTTCAGATGCATCCATGGCCATAAACAAAAATTTAGACTAATCTTCATCATTTTCATTTTTTCAAATCTTCCTAGGTTGCTTAAATCAGATTCAATTGACTCTTCTTTTGAATAGAAGTTATTTTTGTTCTTAAAGAACTTCTTCTTTCTATTTTTCTTTTTATACCCAGTTTCTCTCTTGTTGTGTTTATGATTGTCCTCTTCATGTTCAGATTGAGCTTCTTTATTTTTATTTGGAAATTTAATAGCAAAATGACCTACTTTTCCACATGTGAAGAATTTGAAAGGGATTTTTCCTTTTAGTTACCTGAGCCTCTTTTCATTATTCTTACGAACATTTCTTCAATATTTTCATCATCTAATTCATCCTTTGAATCTCATTCTTCTTCTTCTTTCTTGAACTGGGTTCCTTTCTTGACCTTAAAAGCTACCTCTTTCTTATTAGTCTTAGTTCCAATCATCCTCTTCCCGTATGATGAAAGAATGCTATGCAATTCATCCATTGTGAGAGTCTCAATATCTTTGTCTTCTTCCACAACCTAAACATTTGCATCAAATTTACCAATCGGGGATATCCAAATATTTTGAAAAATAAAAGATTCTTCTAGATTCTCACCTAGGCCTTTGATCATATTAATAAACTCACCTATTCTCTATATGTAGGACGCTATAATCTCATCATATTTCATTTTCAGATTCTCAAACTAAGATCTATAGGTTTGTAACTTTTGCTAGCTTGAATTTTTCATCTCCTTCATAAATACTCTAAAGTTTGGTCCATATTTCCTTTGTTGTTGTGCAATGTATAAATTTTACAAAATCTATTACGATAAGTCACACATGATAACATTCATGGCCGTTGAGTTACATTTATATTCTACTTTATCTCGCTAACGAAGTGATTGGCGTGGCTGGAGAATTGTATCCTTTCTCAACACATTCCCAGATATCAAAACCAAGTGACATCAGTTATGTTTTCATCCTTATTATCTAGAATGCATAATTTTTTCCAATGAAGAGAAGTGATCTTGACAATGACTAACCACCTTGTGATTGATTTGCTTCCATGTTTTTGAAAATAGGATCTTGTTGAAGATGTTAAGCTTCTAATAGAAGGATACCACTCGATACTTGATTGTTAGAGATCACAAGCACTGAGAGAGGGATGAATCAATGTAGATTAAAATTAATATACAAAGTTATGCCAATCCACAATTTCTTAAATTTTTATAGTACTATACCATGTGCATTTCATTAAACATATATTAGACAATAAAACACCAAACACAAAATTTATAGTGGGAAACCCTTTTGGGAGAAAAATCCACTTGAAACCAAAGCTTTATTAGGAACACCAATTCCAAAGCTTACAATGGTTTTGGTTGAGCACCCACTCAACCTGTGAAGCACCCACTTCACAACTTCAAGCACCCACTTAACAAATTTTAGCAAGCACCAACTTGCAAGGAGCACCAACCCCTAATTTAATCAACTACAACTGATCTTTTACAGCACCTACCCACAAGGGGTGTAACCCCCTAAACATTCTAAGCTACAAATTAGACTTATTTTACATACACATTCTGATCATCTAGTTTCTAAATTTCTTACACAATAGATTACATGATTACTTTTATGTATTTGTCTGTGTTATTTCTATCACTTTTGTCTATTCATCTAATTAAAAATATCTCGCCCAATCAATCTGCTACACAGATGTTCTTCTCATCTAGATATATCTTCTTCACTTCATTTTTGTTCTGCTCCTTCCTCTCTCTTTTCTTTCTGTAGCTCCTTTAGCTTGAATACATAATCTTCTCACTTAAGTGACTTCCTTGTTGGTATAGAATTTCCTCTATATTGATAATCATCCCATTCCCATGCTTCCTTTAGTGAGCCATGCAATCTTTCATGTTTTGTCACCTGAAAATCTGGTCCATTAAATGAATACAACTAACTCCATATTTTTCTCTTGCTATATTCGGCTTGATTTCACCTTTTTCTATGAATTCATTAAAAATATTTATTAGCCAACACCTAAAAATAGATTTCTCATCATTCTAAGATATCCAATGTGATCAAGATGAGCTAGCCATTTTCTTCTATGATATTTAATATTTGCTTGAAATCGGAATCACATAGAAAATTGTAACTATATATCCACAAAGTCAATGAGCATTTAATGTTGATAGTTGGAACTATAGTTTTCTTTTTTCTTTGTGGAGCTCAAGTCGTAGACTCAAATACAATCACCAAACAATCAAATCATTATCGATTTTGGATAACAAAAATCACATGTCCATATTCAACTCAATTTGATTGTCCTTGATCCCTATACATCCATATTGTTCAATCTATGGATTTCCTTAGCTTTTTTGACTTTCTCGTTTGTATCACGACGATATCCTTGTTAAGCGAAGATTTCTCCTTTCTTGCTAGATTTTTAGTTATCTACAACTTTTCTTTACTTTGTGGCTCTTTTAGTGTTTTGCATCTTTTCCTTCTTTTCCATTACCTTTTTGTGGCTTTGTCCCATGTCTGTGGCTATTTTATTTTATGTGTGGCTTCCATAGTTCACCATGGATTTCTCTTTACTCGCAGCTTCCCTTTGAACTTCCCTTACTTTTGTGGATTTTCCTTCATTCCATCTTTGCTTGCGCGGCTCTTCCTTCACATCCATGGCTTCACCTTTCTCACCCATGGCTCATCCTTTAGCTTATTTTTGCTTTGTAGCTTCATTCCTTTATCCACGGCCTTCACTAAGCTTTTGTGGCTTCTTCACGACTTTAGCGGTTATCTCCTCAAAGTCGCATCATACACAAAAACTGAATAAGTTCCTTAGAACTTATTCTTGATCATCCCAATCAATCTGAGAGATGCCACTACCAATCAACCTTCATATTCATTACTTGCTCACTTTACCAATTAACCATTTTTCCATCAATGCCACTTGACATTAAATACATTTTCCATCAATGTAGTTTTACATCAATGATAACACATATGATAATGACAAAGCTCTAACACTTTATTTCTTGACAGTTGGCCTTTTATTAGTTACTTATGAAATTCAAATAAGGGACAAAGAGCATAAGGTAAAAGTAAGGGACAAATGGATAACATCACCTAAGGTTGTATCCCAAGGCATCTAAAGAGCACTAAATCATCGATCTAGCTTCACCGAAGGGACAAGGGACTGCTAAGTCTACATACGCGCATAGGAGGGGAAGTTTATTTTCCATGCACACATCTATTTACATCTTGTACATCTAGTTATCACTGCTATCACGTGCATTATGCACAAGCTCTTCCTAGGGAATGATTTTACACACACACACACACATGTAGAACTACATGGATTACGAAATGAGTGTAGTTGCTGAATCATAAGTTTACTCATTTAGGTGACCACTAGGGTCATCTAACTCCCCATTTTGCATTTTTTTAGGGTTTAATAAGTTTTGTGGTTTTCTCGGTCATCTCTTTCATTATAGTTTATAGGTGACATTTTCAGGCATAGTGTGACATATTAGTGACAGATAATGAAGATAAGTGACAACTCAACGACCTGCAAAAATAAATTTTTGATCTTCTTCATAGACCATGGCACCTAGATAGGGTCTATGGTGCCTAGGTGCCCCAGTAATGCTCAAGGCGCCCTAGTACAGCCTTCTTCTACACTTCTATAATTTTTAGGGTTCATTTAAGATACCCTATGTTCTAGTTCTAGTAGTTTTCTGTTTTCACACACCTCTGGATTTATTGCGAATCAACTAAGTCCTCTATCCCCCTTCTTGCACTTAGGGATTATACTTTCTATATTTTCTTTCTTGTATATATCATATCTAACATTTATTTATCATTGTATAAGATACTCTATAATTAGGGTTTTACAATAATCTAATTTTTGTTAAATTAAAATATGTACAAAATGTTAAAATGTGATGAATCGGTAGATTTTTTTCTGAACAAAATATTAAACAAGAACATGCATAGAAACATATAATAGTGAATGAATATATGTTTATAAGATTAGTAATACTTGATTAAAAAGAACATGCACGAAACATCTCAATATAGAATGAATATATGATTGTAAAATTAGTATACCTATGAATGCGCTCATTGTATAAAACCCGAAATAGGCTCACCTCATGTTTGGATCCATTACAGGTGTAAAGGGTATTCATCTCTATTGAAGGGAAAACATGTGATGGTTGGCACCATCACATAGTTAGAAGGGGAGAGAATGTCCAGCTTCTTCCTACTCACATTAGTACTACTAAATGCAATGACATGTAATTACTCATGAAATTGAATGCCAAAATGTTGCGCAAGTAAATGAATTCGATGGAGGTCGACCAAGTAGTAGGGTGATGGGTTGTTGTAACTTCTAATCATTTAATCAACTTGTTCAAACGTTGATGTCATTATAAACTAGGGTTGTGTTCAAGGATATATGCATAGAAGTGGATAAACAACTCAATATTGTGGTGGTTCTCTTCTTTGGGGGGTTTGTTGGTATCATTTTCTTGTTATACAGTACTCAACTATGGAAATTAAATATAGTTCTAAGCTATTGAAATGGAAAATAGAATATAGAAAGTGCATCTAATCTACGGAAACAACATTTTTGGAATGAAATGCTTTCAAAAGGAAATGCTTGATCAATTGAAATACTTTATCAAAGGAAATAACAATACACAAAATTTCTAAAACAAGGAAAGACAAGATTGCATTTAGATAATCATTCAAATTAAGGTACCTAAACCGATACTTAGCAAATATAAAGATATCCTCAAATCTCCTCATTCGAGTGAGCCCTTTCTCTACTTAGGGATTGAGGTTCTTAACATGAATAGATACTCAAAATAACATAGATTATATTGATCCAAATAAGTTCTTCACATCTTGTAGAAACTGAAATTAACTATCAACTCGATACAATATTGTATTATGAAGCTAACAAAGTAAAATTCCAAGGAGGTTTCTTATAGACACAACTAATTACAATAAATTCCACAAATGTAGGTAATAGATTTAACTAATAAACTAAAAAAACTATTAATTGATATAATATTGTATTATGAAGCTAACAAAGTAATGATTCAAGGAGGTGTCTTGTAGACACAAATGATTATAACAAATGCCACAAATGTAGGAAATAGATTTAACTAATAACAACCTCATAAAGGCTCCATGACATCTGATAATTATGTGAAAAATAAGGTCCTCGTTTGTAGGTTGTTATGAGTAAATATTCCAAAATGTCATAGTGGCAATGGAATCATCTCCTTGGTTACAATCGGTCAAAAGTGGTGGAAAATGTGCCTTATCAACTCCGCACATGTAATAATGTCACTCAACAAGTCGGTTAGTGGGATTTCCATTGATCATTAGTTCACATGAGACAAAATAAGGAGAAATGCATCACTTTTACTTTGGATACAACTATTTAGAACATCCCCATGTATTAATTAATGTGTTTAGGAGAAAATTCTATAGTTATATGGATGTTATAAAAAATCAATTCATGGACTCATCATTTCCCTTGCACTTTACTTTCGGCATGTCCTCATGCAAACTTGATTATGTCCTAATCTTTGACCAAGCTATTGTGCCATATAATATTCCTCAAACTGATCTGCATATTGTTTTCTTATATATTTACATCCCTGGGTTTCTAACATAACCTCATCCCATGCCTTAAAACTGTCATGTGACTAGGGAGAACTATTCTTCCAAGTGGTCATGGGACTCAGGACCAAAGGAGGCCTAACTTGCATACCAACCCATTCCTTGTTATATTCATTATTTCCCTTCTCTCAATTTCTGAATAATCTCTACAAGTGCATCCCCTTTGCACATACTCCAACTGAGATTCTGTGGGGAAATCATTTCTCTTATTTTTAATGGAAAAATCAGAGTTTCCCACATCTTATCATAGGATTCCATAGAACCTTACCAAAGTTTTGTTGATAGTAAGTTTCAAATTCTTGGACACATTGTGTCAATATTTTTGAAGTATTTTTACCAATCCCAACTTGATAATATAAAGATCTAAAATCTTTCTTCATGGAAACATCATTATGGTGGGTAGGTCTAATATAAAAACTAACAGTTCTAGCCTCTTGATTAAAAATATCTATTTTTTGTTCCCACACAATTTGATTCCTCACTAATGACTGAAAATATTTCAATTGAAACTCTCCTACTTGACAAGTTTATAAAGAAATTAGGAACATTTGGAACCAACATATTATGGAGATAAAATTCACATAATAAATTTTTTACTTCAGAATACAACCTTGATAAATCTCCAAAAATGTTTTCCCATCTGGAGCCTCATGAGGTTCCCCACAACACATTCTCTATAACTTCCAGGAATAAAAATGTTCTTGAAGAAATAAACTATAGACAAAAGATGGTTTTCTGTGGATAAAATTTTGCAAGCCAAAGGACAAACAGATTCAACAATTGTTTCCAATTTCTTCTTGGCATTAGAACTTGACTCAACCTCTTCTTTAAGTTTCTTATTTTTTTGACCAATTCCTTATTTATAAGAGATGGCTGGGCACAATGAGAGGAAAAATCATTCCATGCTTGCAAACCAATATTCTTTTACCTCTTTAAACTATCAACTTCTACTTTTAAAATAGTTATTTCTTTAACTTTCTCCACAGTTCTTTTGTACAAATTCATTTTGCAAGGACATATGGGTTTCTTCCATACCTTTCAATTTATCTCACACAACATCAATTTAATTTTGGTATTGCCTTAGGACCCCATATCTTTGTGATTATATGTGTCTAACTTCTGTGCAACTATTTTTGTAGCTTGAGTCTGGATTTTTGAAGTTGCGAGGCACATTTTCTGGAATTTCCACAGGAACATATGACACCTTAGTAGCATCAATTTTATCTTCAAGAATAGTTGATGTGAACTCATAATATTTTTATTTCTCTTCAAAGGCGAGAATAAGTACCGTCTTCTAAAACTCTTCCTAAATTGGGGCGTAACCTTCATTAGGCAATGCAGGATGAGAAACTTCATATTTCTTTGAGGGCACAAACCTTCTTGTTCTCAACGAACTAGCAGTAGGGGATGGAAGGGTAATATTTTCTTTAGAAGCATGGGGCACATAGGGCTTCTCATCCTCATCTTCAGATTCATCAATAACTATGTTGGAAGGCCGAGGAGTCGATAGAAGCTTAGGCTAAAAAAGCTCGGGAGTAGGTTCTATAGAAACTGGTGTAGGATCCCTTTTGATTTTTTTCTTCTTATAACTCTCCCCTATAGTTTTCTTATCTATCTTCCTCTCTACGGTATACTAGAAGCCCGATGTGCACAAACTAGTTGGATGAACCTTGGGTTCTTTATGGCAGCATTACCACCTTTACTTTTGTATTTTTGGCCCACCTTGATGATATTATTCGCAAGGTACTTGGGAAGATTCACCTTAATCTCAAGGATTATTCTCGCCTTCTTCAAATGAGTTAGAATATTCAATGTTTCTCCCCTAATACCGATAGTTTCCCATCATAAATAAAATATCTATTCACCCAAGTCGTACTTTCCTTCCAATGGCCTGACAAACTCTCCCTCTTAATGGCATTTTAAATCCCATGGGATTAATGATTATCTCGGGAAGATCTTCCCCCTCCTCATAAAACAAAAATATAAAATCCTTTAATGGGGAGTTAGTTACAACCTTTAGTACAAATCTGGGAGGCCGAGAGATTGTGATAGCAATGTGGTTGTTCGGTTCAATTATTTTCCTCCTATTCGAGAGTAGTTTTCCTCGAACTTCAACATAAACTATTCTAATAAATCCTCATCAAATCCCTCAAATTTTTGAATAAAATCCAACCAACCTGCATCATGGAAGATTTGGAAGATTACAACATTTCGTAGCAAAGTGGCTCGACAGATTCTCGGTTCTAATTTCTTCTTTTGGCCCATAACACAAACCGGTTCCATTGGAGTTTCGGAAAAATGACGATGGTTGTATGAGAGAGACATAATATTTGCATGTAATGTCAGTAGTGGAATTTGAACTACACTTTGAGTTTATAATGGCATTAAGTTGACACAAAATGGTGGTAGAAAAGACTGATGGTACTAATTGAGGTGGTAAGATTTCAATTTCTTTGCACAGTTCTGTATGGCCATTATGACTACTCGTGTCATTTTTCATTCCTCAAGAAAGGTGACACATGCCTTACTCATCCATTATTACTCCTTATCACTCCACTTTACTCCATAAGATTTGATTTTATGTTTTTAATAAATGCATTGGGGAGTCCTAAAAACAGTTAATATCCATAGCAAAAAGTGAGTACACATCACCTTAATAGCTCAACATTCTTCCGATCGTTGGTGTTCTACCTCTTTCATTTGAAAAGTAACTGTGATCAATGTACATTTCAATAATTGACATTTCCAACCTTTATTTTTATGAAAAAAAAACATATTTTTGTATTTTTTAGATATAGAGGGAAGAGGATCGAAACTATGATCTCCTTCCTTTATTTAATCAACTTCCAAAATGATGGGTTATTGTAACATCCAATCATTTGATCAACTTGTTCAAACGTTGATGTCATTATAAACCAGGGTTGTGTTCAAGGTTGTATGCGAGAGAAGTGGATATACAACTCGGTATTGTTGTGGTTCTCTTCTTTGGGGGATTTTTTGGTATCACTTTCTTGTTCTACACTTCTCAACTATGGAAAGTAAATACAGTTCTATGCTACTAAAATGGAAAATAGAATATAGAAAGTGCATCTAATCTGCAGAAACAAAATTGGTGGAATGAAATTATTTCAAAAGAAAATTCTTGATCAATTGAAATACTTGCTTAAAGGAAATAACATTAAGGAAATCTACTAGAACAAAGAAATTCAAGATTGCATTTAGATAATCATTTAAATCAAGGTACTTGAAACCGAAACTTAGCAAATGTGAAGATCATGCATGAAGATCTCGAGTGGGACCTTGCTTTACTTCGAGATTGAGGTTCTTAACACGAATAGATAATCAAAATAGCATAGATTATATTGATCCAAATAAGTTATTCACATATTCTAGAAACTAAAATAACGATACAATATTGTATTATGAAGCTAACAAAGTAATAGTTCAAGGAGATGTCCTATAGACACAACTAATTACAATAAATGCCACAAATGTAGGCAATATATTTAACTAATAAAAACCTCATAAAGGCTCCATGACACCTAATTATTCCGCTAAAATTATTGTCCTTGTTTGTAGGTTGTTATGAGTAAATCTTCAAAAATGGCGTAGTGGCAAAGGAATCGGTATCCTTTGTTACAATTGGTCAAAAGTGGTGGAAAATGCACCTTATTATCCTACACATGTCATCAAGTCACTCAATAAGGTAGTTAGTGGAAGTTCCAATGATCATTAGTTCCTATGAGACTAAATAAGGAGTAATGCATCACTTTACTTAGGATACAACTATTTAGAACACTCCCATGCATTAATTAACATGTTTAGGAGCAAAGTCTATAGTTATATGGATGTTATAATAATTCAATTCATGTACTCATCATAGGGGATGATGTGAAGTGAATTGAATGCAAATTGTTTTGGAATAGATGCTATTTTTTTCTTAACATTTGGGTATGAGTATTTTTGGCGTGGCAAAGTTGATTTTTCAGTTCTCTGTGCAAATTTAATTTTTTTTAATGTTTGGTATAGTGGGCTTGCCACATGGCACCACTGTGGCTTTCCAACTTTTTTTATGTTATGACAAAATTTGTGATGTGTAGGGAAATTTTATAGCCCCTCATTATCACGGGATTACTCAACACATTGTTGAACATATGGTGCTTAACAATTGACACCTTTCCCCTAAACATTTGAGGATCAGTTGCCCATTTTTTCAAAAACAAAATTGTTACGCAATAAAAATATAAACATGGAAATGAACACCCCAATAATTGACAATTAGTCACTTGTCGGTGGTAATTAGATACCTATTAATATGAATTATTGGCATTAAAACACTAAAATTTCTAAAAGCTAAACTTTTGTACTTTTTTATTAAAAATATAAACCCCACAATGAGTTTATTTGTTAATTGTTGGCTGAATTAATCCTAGATACTATTTTGAGAAAGGAAAAGTAGTTCTTACTAGCTAATTAGGGTGAAGATACATGTAGCATTTTATGAACAAATAATTGACTATAGAACATGCAAGAAAAAATAAGTTCTAATACACAACCTTCCGCCCAAAGAAATAAAGAACTTCCTTAGCCAATGAAATAATTTCCCTTGCTTATGTCAAAGCATCCTAACTTCTTCCAAAATTCTTCCAACATCCTCCTTTGTAGTGTTCTTCGAAATGGTGTTATCTCTTTAGAAGTCGCCAAAAATTCAATGGAAAAACATACAAAATATACAACCACCTCATTACGTGGGTATGTCGAACATGGGAGTTGGAAACATGAATCAAGGAAGATTTATTTGAAAGTGGACACTTCCCAGAAGGCTCTCCCCATAAAAGATGCCTCCGGAAAATAAATATGTTACCATTTAAGTACAATTCATTTGCCTCATTCAAATCATTCCCAGTTTAAATAGTTCAAGTTAATAACATAATCATAGTTCATATTTTTTTATTTAATTTTGACATTTTGTATATTAAATTTCATGTTTATTACATTGAAAGTAACTTTGAACTGGCCTAATGATGAAGAATTTGTTCTCTTGCAAGAGAGGTCACAAGTTCAAATCTTTGAGGAGCTTGCAAACCCATAAATAGGCCCATGACATGGTGGACTATAGAAAAATTATTCTTATTATTATTAATATTATTATTATATTGTCTAAGTGAGAAACGAATTACAAACTCTTTGGCCACCGAACATAGAATACTATTTTGTATGTCTTGTATTTGAAGCATAGTTAGGTGCCTTTTACATATTGGGTGTACGAGGTAGTCCATACAACTATTATTATTATCATATTGTGTAAGTGAGAAATGATTATGCATGTCTTGTATTTGAATCATAGTTAGGTGCCTTCTACATATTGGGTGTACAATTTAGTCCATAAAACTATTATTATTATCATATTGTGTAAGTGAGAAATGACTTGCAAATTTTTGGCTTCCTCACATGACAGACTATTATGTATGCATTGTATTTGAAGCATAGTTAGGTGACTTCTACATATTGAGTGAACAAGGTAATCCATAAAACTATTATTATTATTATCTAAGTGAGAAATGAATTGCAAACTCTTTGCCCCCTGTCATGGTAGACAATTATGTATGCCTTGTATTTGAAGCATAGTTGCATGTATACTATGTATTTGGTGTACGAGGTAGTCCCATATGATGTTAGCCACTGTAAACCCAAAAAAATACCCCCTTAGATTATAGACTTTAAAACAATTATTATTATTTATAGAAATCACATGTGAAATGTAAATGGAAACACCGAAGGGGATGTGTTGATGAAATTAAAATTAAGGGAGATGAGCATTAGAGGAGGAAGAGGGGGTATGAAGAAGAAGATTGGAAAAGGATAAGTGTATTGATGTGGGAATAGGCTAGGGGAACTTATGACCTATGCAAATACCCCCTTTCTTATGACAAGGAATGTATGTAGTGGAATTTCCTAATAGCATAATAAATTTTTAAATAATTGGCTTGAGAAGTCATGTTTCAATACTAGAACACATACAAGGTCATAAAATGGAACTTTTTAGTTTAAAGTTCATAATTTGATTGATCGATTATTAGATTATAATTTAGTAATGAGACAATAAATCAGAAACATGGAATCTATTAAATGCATTGATGTAAGTTGAGGAAAATTGTAAGAGCTTCAAACCCGTATGTCAATGCATGAGGATACGTGAAATATACATCATTTATTTATTTGGAGAGTCAACCAATGTAATAGTTAACAATTGCATGTAAAATGAAACATTGGACAAATTAAGGGAAGATACGAACTTTAGTGATCTTGTCATTGTGGGAGGAGATACCATATGCTAGAAAGTATGAATCATAGTATTGAATATGGGTCCATGATGCAATTCTATGTCGAGCTCGAAGGACCCTCAATACGAAGGTCAAATCCTATTGATCCTAAAACAAAATGTAAATTTATTACATATCATAGTAGAAAGATGAAATCAAACTCAAGAAAATTTCATTCTTTGATATTAGTAGTAAGACAAGCAAAAAGAAGAGAACAACTTAAATCACCCCACACAAAACATTATTTTCTATATATGTTCCACTTCATTGTCTCAATCTTGCTCGTATTATTCATGAGCCCACAATTTTCATGGAAAAGAGAAAAAAAATGGAAAATTTCATTAGGTTGCACATGTGAAATCCAACCAAATGTTTGATGTGTCGTCATCATCTATATACTAACTGTATACTAAATAAAAAATTATAAATAAAGGTGCATTTAGATATAATACACGTATCTGTTGTGGCATGTGGCATCAATTGTTTCCCTTGTCTATTCCATCTTCATGCAGAGTGTGGAAATTATAAAGTTTTGTCTTTAAACATATTTAATAATTCCATATTTATTGATATCCTTTTCTTATATGGGCAGGATATCAAGGAGTTTATGGGTGTGAAATCTTTGGTGGAAAAGGAGATGACAAACTTCCTCCTTGTTTTATCATACACTTTGAAGAGCGTGGTGAATTTTTAGATGAGAATATACTGGTGATTGACCTTGAAGTACACCATGCCCTCTATCCCGGTGTTGTGGAGGCCATTGGTAGAGCTTAATATGAACTACACACAAGGAGGACTGGATGGTTTGTACATGGTTTTTTTTTTTTTTTGCGTAATGCCCAACACTCAAGATCTCTAATATTTTAAGATGTATGGACAATGTATTAAGAAAATTACAACCGATAACGTCTTATGGATAATAGAGGCGAAGCACCGAGGGGGCCATGTAGTTGGTGATTAAGGTGGCTTATTCAGGGCTTCACACATGAAGTAGCCACTACATATGTCAACACATTCTTTTCATATGTTTAGGCATATGGATTAGTTGTAGAAAAAATATCCTAACAACATATTCCATATATCATGTTTGTAATATATATGAATAATATCAAGTATGCCCTCTTTTAATTGACTTAGTAATATATGGCGCCATTTAGATTGGGTCTCCATTAAACAAAATCGAGCAATATTAACTAAAGCAGGAATAACGTTCAAAGCACACAACACCGAGAAATGCTCACACAGCATGGAAGGCCATTTTTATATTATAATGGCCTAAAACTTGTTTTCCCTTATCAACATGTTTCAAAAAGGTTTCAAGAAATTATGTGATCAACAGACTTGCCTTGATCAACCCCCTAATTTTGTGTGAAAAATGCATCATATCAACTCAAATTTCATGCATAATAAAATACTAGTAACCACATAGAAATGATGAGTCGAGACGACGCATTTTGATATAAGTGGATTAACAGTCTAATGCATTTTTAACCATCGATGTATTACACAAAATCCATTTGATATTACGTTCATATGGATGGTTGAGGTTGCAAAAAATAAGTTACATCACACTCCTTTCTTCCTTCTAAATATTGATAAAAATGGTACGTGATCCATATGTTCGTAGTCGTAATAAAAAAATTGCATAGAATCTCCCAAAAAATTTCCTACCCTAATACTTTTGCTCCCTTAATCCCCTTCTCCATCATGTCACTTGTGTAATTGTGTGCTTGCAAGTTTAACTTCTTCAACACATCCTTTCAACATTTAATGTTTTGAATAGTTTGAGTTGGCATTAATTCTCCCAAAATAAATGGATGGGGAGAGGGATGATATTTCTAGAAACCAAATTGTCGCAAAACCTAACCTCCGCCACAATTTCAACGTAGGTGTGTGTGAAGTAAAAAAAAAAAAACACCCCAAGTTTTTAGGTTGGCTTAAGTTCCACTAAATTCCACCTCAAAAGTGTCACGTACCATAGCAGACATTTGTCAAACGTACACCCATAGAATAAAAGTAATGCATGTCCAAATCCCCTTGACCTTGAAGCAGACATGCGTTCGAAACTTTAAATGCAACTACATCGAACACACAAGCAACCAATTTTGATAAAGATACAAAGATTACTAAGCCTCAGAAAATTTACAAATATCATTTGTTTCCATGTTATGTTTTGTTTATTTGAAGAACATAATCTTGTTAAGAAAATGGTAATGAAGGAGGGATAAAAGAGGAAACAGAGCATCAACATACAAGGTCAAATACAAAATCCTATAAAGAAATCCGTAAATATGAGGATTTATACATAGATGGAAATCAGCAATTTTGCGTGCCAATGCAACATCTTAAACCTGCGTCTTTTGTTGAAATATGGCCTAAAAACAGAGAAGGAAGAGAACACATTTCATTTGAGGATCAGATGGAAATGGTGTTAGAAACACGGGGATAAACCAGAGTGGAAGGGTGACGTATCATTTCAAGACAAAAGTTGCACTGTCGTGATGAGATGTCAGAGGTTAAATATTGGACCATGAATGTGGCAGGAAAGGTTGTTTTAGACCAGTGTCCACCCTTATATTTTCAACGCATGTACGTCAACAAACTCTCTTGCGTCGATTCCTTGAAATTTGTCAGTTTTAGCAAGTCTTTCCCCATATACATTCTGACAGTAGATGCCTTCAGCGTAATAATAATAATAATAATAATAATTATTATTATTAAATTATATTTTTAAGTAAGAAATGATTGGCAAACTCTTTCATCGCCAAACATAACAAAGTGTTATATATGTCTTGTATTTGAAACATAGTTAGGTGCCTTCTACATATTGGGTGTATGAGGTAGTCCCATATGTTGTCAACCCCAACAAACCCAAAAACAGGCCATCGACATGATGGACTATAAAACTATTATTATTATTTTTATATCGTCTAAGTGAGAAATGACTTGCAAACTCTTTTATCACCACACATGATAGACTATAAAATAATAATAATAATTATTATTATTATTATCATATTCTAAGTGGGAAATGACTTGCAAGATACAACATTGGATGGCCCAAAATCTTTGTATTAATGAACCTATTACGGTGGAAAGGAAAGGTATCTACCTTGAGAAGAAGGAATGCCATTAGAGCCTTGGATTGGCTATTGTGTGCAACGTCCAATCGGATGAGGGCATCGTTTATTGTCTTCCTTTCTATCATATTCATAATAGGGAGAACACATAGTAGTCACTCATCATTTTTAAACATAATCTGCAGAGGGTCCATCATAGATTCGATCTACTCAAAATGTACATTAGTAGAGAGGGATGTAGAAAACTCTATCCGCCAAAATGACACCAAATGAAAGTGGAAAGAAGGGTTTGTAGAGGGCTTCATATAAACATCCCCCATAAGCTACTACATGTCAACGGTCATGTGGTGAGCTCCATGTGACTAGGTGGTCTACCTCCCTAAGCTCTTTTTCTTCTCATCTTTTCATTTTTGTGAATATAGTTGTGAAACAATAATGTACGATTTTGTTTCTACTTACTAGCAATTGTGCATGAAATCTACTATGGGAATACCAAAGGGAATATTTTAAAGGATTCTTATTGGAAGGAGAGAAACATTTGGAGAGGAAGAGGGGTGAAGATGAAGGGGTTAGAGGATGAAAAAGTGTGGGTGCAACGAAAATAGAAAGTAGAAACAATGTGAAACTCAAACGTAGAACAACATGACGTCGCATTTGGAAATCCTTTGAAGGAGAACAAGAGTGTTGCTCAAGACGTTGCAGATATAATTTGTATTTATATGCGTGAATGTAAGAACTGGTAGAAAGATATTGTGGAAATGAAAATGCAACAAAAATGGACAAAGGCTTTCCCCCTAAAAGAAAAAACAAACCATAACAAAACTACTCCCCCTCATGGCTTTCATATGTATTGTTAATCTAATTACTACATAGCCGGTGGAATATTGCTTAATAAATAGTCTTACACTACATATTAAATGTGTGTCCTCTTATTCCAATCTTCAATGTATTTTTCTTTTACCTACATATCATTTTATAATAAAATATTTATGTATCTACAAATCTTGGTAAATACATATTAAAACACATCCTAATCTCACATCCACCTATCAAGCATATATAAAAATAGAGGACTAGATCATTTTCCAATAAATAGAAATAAAATTAGCATATTATCACTGATAAGTAAGGCAAGTCACTTGCACACATTGTATTGGTGTTGGGAGATTTCACAACAATTAAACGTTACCCACACCTTGTATGCCTTTTTATCAATATTTCCTTGATATGACAAGTATAACAATGAAATTTTAGGGTTTGTAGGTTATATATATTTTAGATTTATCTACATCTTGAATGCTATTATCATTTTTTCTTAATAGGAAAAGTTTAATGTAGGAAATTTAGGGTTTGCAAAGGTAGGACATTTTAAATTTGTTTTTAAGGGCATTCGATATAGATATTCCTTAGATTGATAAGATTATGGTTTAAAAGATATGATATGAATCGTATAACTTCAAAAGTATTGTATCATTGTTTATTTCTACATCTATTTAAAAGAAAAATAAATGTTGAGTGGGAAATATAGACCCATATCAAACAAACCAACCAACTAAATTAAGCACTCTTCAAAACCCAGAGCATAACATGGAGAGTGACACATCCTAAATGCCCTTTCAGACATGTTATTTTCCTTGCATAATAATAAAATCACTTTATTTGAGATCCGAGAGGTGTTAACCACACTAAAACCCAAGTTAATGTTGTAAATTTAGCAGTAATTGGATAGTTAATGCAATAGTTAAATTAAGAAAATAAATAGAACATCACGGGAAACTGTGCTTTCGGAGCCCTTGCCAATAGCCTTCCTAAAATCAGCACTATTATGTGTTGAATCAGACCTACAAATGGAGATAAATCTATAATCCTAATATCTCCTCATTTTACTATATAAAAATTGATTGATCTAGCTCTGTATTTGTATCTAGAGTGAGTTCAATGGTCTCCAAGAGGAAATTCCCTTTGCCATTGTTTTCTTTTTTATGCATAAGAATATGAAGATTGAGGATTAGGAGGCACTTCATTCAAGCGTAACGTCTAGCTTTTTGGATTTTTCTTCTTCTACTTTTGAGCACCTATGCCACATGCACTGTAACCTTTGCAACACCATTCTCAAGGTACATGATGGCGGTCTGCGGTGTTAAAGTTTTTGAAAGCACCAATTTGCAAATAAACACTACACCATTAGTTTTCAAACATGTCCTTCAAATGAACACTACAACATTGATTTACTATATCCTATATTTCTTGGCAAGCCTCCACCCATATAGATTCTAATTGAGTATACGCCTTCTGTGTAACATGCAGGTTAGGAAATTTATAAGCTATTTGTTAGGATTGGCCATTTTTTGTGATTTTAACCATATTTTATTGGTAAAAATCTTAGATAGTTATAGAGAATGACAAGTTGAAAATTTAGGAAGCTGTTTAATTTTTTAAATAGTCCTCTACAAATATAAATAAAATATGTAAATATATACAACTTATTTGTATTTTTGTAAATATAAAAATTTATATAATTTCCTTAGAATTTATAATCACCTAATAAGACTATGCCCTACTTACAAGTCACATTGTGTTGTTAATGAAATATACGGAGAGAAATTTGAACAATGGACTACCAACTTCACAAATTAATTATGGACAAGTGGGAATGTTTTTAACAAAATGTTGTTTATTCTTTGAATGCACTAAGTCATATGGATAATCTATGAATGTTAGATAAGTTTCATAAATTAGATTCCCCTAGTTTTGTGGGTGTAAGCGCAGATGGTTGGTTGGGGATCATTGTGCAAAAATTAATATTTATGATATGGTTCAATGTTATTTATTCCTCACTTTTGATGTCCAAAAAAATGGACCATCTAATCAAATTTTTTTGGTTTTATTAATTTTTAATCTTCATTTTTAAATTCTAAAAAGAAAATAAAATATACTTAAAATTATTGCAACTTGAAATAACAAAATTGAGCCATGTACTTCACCCCACAAACAATCAATACCCGGGGTACAAAAATAAAGGATGTGGTTGTGACTTTACTAAGTAGATTCATCTCATTAATTTGGCATTAAATTAAAAGGATGTTTCATATATCCAATTTAATTGAGTTAGTTTGTTCTTAAAAAGAAGTAATTCATGTATATTTTAGTTGGTGTGATGGTGAGGAAATTGTATTCTTTTAAGAGATCACAAGTTTGAATACGAGATAATCCCGATATTATAAGCTACTTGTAAACCTTGAAAAAGATAGGTTAGCATTGTGGAATATAAAACTAATTATTATTAATATTATTGTATCTTCATGGTGGCTTTCATGTTTGGGTTGCCCATTCCTTTCCATCATTTGCAAGGCACCAAGTGTGGAAATCCTTTCTACGAGGGAAAATCATACAACCTTTGTTGTTCTCTACTCTTTCACCTCCTCCTTCCCAAATTTTATCCCAAACAACACTTTCATAATGTCGATGGAGCTATTCCTTACAAGGTTCTACTCAATAAGCCACAACATGTCGGCCACAATGGGAAAACAACAAGCCATAATTCAAGCCTTAAGTTTTCAATAAATGACACAGAGTGTTAGTTTCACTGAAGTTAAGCATGGCTACACTAACGACATCAATGTTAAGTTTTTGTAAAAAAATTACATATATCTCAAAATATTTGAAGGTATATATAGATGGCTTTTGTATAGATATTTCATTTCTATTACTTATAATGGTGAAGGACATGATGTTAGCGACTTGCATGCATGGAAACTATCTTGTAGCTCACACGGGAGCTTCATTGGTAATAGTGGTGGAAAATTATTGTTTTTGTTTTTGGCTTTCCTCCCCATTAAAGCCTCCAAGAATCCTTAATCATTGTTGAAGTGGTGGAATTTCTTTATTTTTATCGTAAATTACAACACCGCCACCAACACCAAAATCAAAACCCCAATGGCTCCATTTCCATTAACATGTGGTCGCTTACACACACCCCGCATATTTAGGATTTGCTGAGAAGTTTCAGGCATAGTTTCCTTTCCTTTGAGGACGAGGGAAGGGAGTTTCAAACCTTTGACTTGTTGAAAGTAAGGGATTTTGGCTAATGTTTCTTTGAAAATATGAACTTTCATTTTCTTACACTACGTAATAAAATAAAAGATGGAATTTTTTCTAATGACTTTGGTTAGATGGTTATGGAAATGCTAGTTTTTGGGTTGAGGAATAGAGGGTGGTGGTTTAGAGAGTCGGAAAAAAAAACATTCATATATAGTTGTAATTTTTTTCATAAGATATTAAATGGGTTAACATTATTTAGTTATGTTCTTAGGGCAGTCAATATGTGCACACATTTATTCTTCTAAATATTTCATTAATACTAGAGATTTAATTTTGTAAATATTGTTTAGACATTTTCACTTCTGCAACAACCATACAAATTTTTCATTATATGTGTGTCGATGATTAATACATGCTTGTATTCTGCTAGTTTTTGCCTCCTATTAAATACAGAGTGTCTAATCATCTACCAGCAGAATGTGCTTTATTGGAAATATATTTAAACATTGTGAAATATGTGAAATTTGAAGATCCATTTTGTGAACCTACTCTTTTTGTTGATATTATTTCTTCATCTTATAGGCAATTTCAGTTCAATGTCTTTTAAATTTTGACTTAAAAATAAATAGGTTTTAATGTGGGCAAAGGGTGATTTGTAGAGATTCCAATTTGAACTTCGACTTGTAAAAGGATTAATTCTTGTTGCAGTAATTCCAACCCTTATTTTGAAATACCTACATAAAAAAGCTAGATTTTTTAAGTGGCATAACGTATACCCTTTGGGATGTCATTATATAACGAAAGAGAAGATAACTGGAACTCATTATTTTTCTTTATATTGCAGTCACCACTAAAACATATCCCTCGTCCACAACAATATGTTGAAATAGTTACATCTATAAGGGTCCAGGAAGATCAAGATGATTCATTGATTCATCTGTGTGTCTGTATTGGTCCATTACATAAAATTGACATAAAACATAACGCCCGTCATAAAACATGAGTAATATTAAGTGTGAGAGTTGACATTATTTTAAGTGAACAATTGCACTTTTTAAATCAAGACCGTGTTTGTCAATCTAATTCGTTAATCGTTTGTTTATGTGGCGAAGGATTCCTTAAGTATATATTGTTTCTAACCAAATTTAATTTAGGTGAAGAAAAAATCTTCGTAGTTTTTATTTTGTTTCTTTCTTGTCAATTCAACATTGCCTAAACCTGCTCTAATAGGACTTTTAATTTTTTATATAAGTATTTATGGCTTAAGATAAGTGACTAGCAATTAATATTTCAACTAAATATTTCTTTCATTTAATTTTGTATCTCAGTGCCAAGATTGGGTGGTGGTATATTTCAATAGATTTTTGTTGTGTTAGGCTTGAATCTCTTGATCAACCTCTCTTTAGAATAAAATGACTATTGTGTATATTTCATTAGTGTATTTTGTGTGTACATTTGAAATACCAAATCTTAATATCTCATTAAACATAATTACAATTTGTTCTCACTAAGATAATATCGTAGGTCATAATATACTTATTTTTACATATATAATATTGAATTCAAGTTGTTTATATTGTATTATTCTTATGTTATCAAATGGTCAAAGCACATTTAATTGTGACACGCTTTTTGCTAGTAAAATTTCCCACAGTCAAAACTTGACCAAACCAAACACGTATTTTTAAGAATTCAAATATATAGATTTTTTGGATAAGGTAAATTAGTTTGGTTTTTAAGGGACCAAAAACCCTTTATGAAAAAGAAGCAAGGTTAAGCCACCTAACCAACAAGAAGCCAAAGAGACAAAGTCAAAAAAGTTTGACCGAAAAACCATCCCCAAAACAAAGTCAAACCCCCACATCCGAGAATTTTAACAAGACATTTTTATAATAAAAAATAGTAATACACCAGATATCGGCAAAGGTATGCAGATGCATGCAAAAAAAAAAAAAGCACAACAAAGTTCCACCATTATTTCTCCTTGGTGGTAAGATCCTTGATGCGAGTTCCGGCACTCAAGCCTCTATCCTTCATACCATGAACCTTGATAATCACCCGCTTAGGCCTTTTCTCAATTTTGTCCTCCAACCGGGGCTTCCTCCATCTTGGTATCAACTTTTTCCTCCAACTAGGCATCCTCCATCTTGTATCAACTTTATCTTCAATCCCATTTTCCTTGGTGTCCTCACTATCGGAGATGCTAAGAATGAGTCACATCTTCTATTTGTTGCCCTCGGCTTTGGCCACTTGATCCTGCAGGATAGAAAGTCTTTTCTTTTGCATAACTAAATCAGCCTCGCAAACGCCTATTCTCTTGTTCTAGAATTCTATTTTATGGTGACAATCTCTAACCTTCAACCAAATTCTTGTTAACAATGAGGATGGTATCAATAGTGAACTTGGCTCTCATTGTCTTGGAATCCCAATTTCCAAATCCCTCTCTCTACTACTCTCACCCTTATCATAAACTCCTTTTCGGGTTGCAAAGGATCTCACCATCCCCTCGGGAGTATCTTTCCCTTTCCCTTTCTTAAGTCCATTCATGGTTGATGCTAGGGTTTCATGGTCTGACTCAAAAACATCTCCGGTTTGGTAAGGGATAAGGGGTTTACCATTTTGAACCAAGAGACAAATTAGGCCCTGATGAAGGGGAACATCTATTTTCCTATTCTTGAAGTCGACAATGGAAGAAGTGAGGGACCTGAAAAGGAAAAAGGCTATACTCATAGCTTGGTCTCTTGAAAGATAATTCAAGATAACAATATGATACGAGAATATATTCCTAAACTTTCCTTCTAGGATCAAATATTTCATCACAACAAGGCATATATAAACCCATTGACCATGAAGTCATTTCTGCAAGCAATACAATCATAACACGACACAATATTTTCACCAGGGCCAAAAAAGTATCCAATTCATGTTTCCTCCTAGTTTTATCTTTAAATATTTTGAGACCCTCCATAGTTAACCCATTAACCTCAGCTATGAATTCCTCGGACACCCTTATTTCAACCCATCTAAGATTAAACCCCCTTCAACAAAAGCATTACCAAATTCCATAGAGAGCTGAGGGTAATTACCTTTTAAACGTTGAATATAATTCATAAGCCCTCCTCTTTGTAGCAATCTCCAAAGGGCCAAATCATTTTTAGGTGGAAGAAAGGCATCGACTCTGTTTTGACCCTATCTCCACCCAAATTGAACCAAAACCATTTTATTTATTTGGTAGCAACCAAAATGGATCTTCTAGTGCCAACTTGATTGAATATATACAAATAAGTATAATGCATGTCCTTTCCCAAAAAATAAAGGATCTTATTACAATGTCGAGCATGAGAAAATCGACTGCCATCATGACTCTATCTCCAAGGTATTTTCATCTTTTATCAAATTTAAAATGTTTTTCCAAGGTATGAGTTTCCCTGGTCACGTCATCATATATGTCATGTTGTTACCATGATTGGAAAGCATGTTAGTCAGTCTATTATGTAATATGTAAATATGTTGAATGTCCACACAGTCAAATGTTTGCATCAACATCATGGTTTCCTTGATTATATTCATAATTTCCACCCACACCTGCTCTGATCCTTGATGGCATTGATCACACATAACAAATCACCCTCGATAATTAGGGACTTTATATTCAGTTCAATTTATAACTTTAAACCCAATAACATAGCTCTGGCCTTGGCATGATTGTTGGAGTGGTTGCCCATATGACCCGCGTAAGAACTTAAAGATATCAAACGATAGTTCATCTATAATTTACCTAACTTTTGTAACTTTTAAAATATTTTAAAATATTTATTTAATAGTCACTCTTTAATATATATTTAGACTCCAAGTGAGCCACACTTATATAATTTAAAATTATTCGTTGAGAGTAGCATTCATGTTGTTATAATCAACAACCCTTCCAATCATTAAATTTATATGTTATTATAAAAAAATCAATGAATCAACGATTATTGAATTTAATTTTTATAAATATAAAAGATAGAAACACTATTTATAGATGTGTCAAAATCACCATAAACGTGATGGTCATGGAAAGCTCACAAGATATAGAAAAATTATTAGTGTCCATCATCGTGCCTTCCATTAGTCTAGTTCAAGTTAAACTAAATATATTGTCTATAAAGATGCTTTGCAAAAGTACTTGATCTTCCATGTTTTGTTCTTTTCAAAGTTATAACGCATCCAAGAGGCTTCCTTGGAGATATAATCTAAAGATAAAATTATCAAATCTTGTGCAAATGACTTTTTAGTTGCTCAATGTTGAATGCCTTGAAATGTTACATGATATAAATTCTTGATTCATCAAAATTGTGTGAATCAAAGGATGATTCTAAGAGACCGTTGTATTTTTGCATTACCCAAGAAGTCGAAAAAACATATCTCTTATTGGAATTATAGGTGGAAGAATTAAGATGATGTTGAATTAGTACCAATTCCATAAAAAACAATTCAGCATATGATTTGATTGTTTTTTTTAGTTGGTTTGTTGACACATACATTAATGTATTATAAATATACATCTTTTGATTTTATGTGTTTGTGAATCAATCTCTTCTTTATATGCTTACATGAAAATGTATTCTTATAAGGGTTATGTGTGTATGTGGTCTTAGATAGATAGTGGAGGGATTTAAAGTATTGTGGGATTTCAACTTGGTTGACCATCTCCCCAAACATTTAATATTGAATCCCCTTAAAATCCACTCATATTGTGTGCACCTCATTCCACATGTGAGATACTTCAATAGATATATAATATAAGGCACACATTCTCAAATATTACATCATCAATATTTTCATTTTATAAATGTCTTATCTAAAAGACAATAGGTACGAAGAATAGCCACAAACCTCATAAAAAAATTAATACAATTCATAAAATTAGAATAATCGTATCAAGATGGTTTCTATGTAAGATATGTTATAGAATCTAATTTGAGTATAACGATTATATTTTGACTCAAACATTCATTTTTCTCGGAATCAACTACTCTTATTATCATTAAATATATTTACTATTACAAAATAACACATATGCGTAGATTGTTAGTGCATTTAATTTTGATAAATATAGAAGATAGAAACCCTAAGTATAACACCGAAACCCATGTATTTGAATAATTAACAATAAAATAATAAGAGCAGGTCCTAGTTCACCTTCTCAAACCTTGATGATAACTTTTCTAGCAATGGAAAATTTTACCAAAGTGCGGCGATTGTGAAAAATTTGATATTAGAAAATTAAATTTAATTAACATATAGTTAGTATTTTTACTTTCCATAAATACCCATACACTTGGTCCTCTCATCTTCGTTCACCACTCCCTCATATTGTAATCCCTCAATGCCAATATTTTAAAATAACAAGAATAATATTTTAAACATGATAATCCTTCAAATTTAATGAGTGTTAAGAACCCAAAATATTGAAGATGTGGTGTCAAATACAAATATTAAAGGAGAAATCTTACAGATGATATATGTTGTTTCATGTGAAAGCATGTAGAATGGTCTATAAAAGTTTCACAAAACCATCTTACGTGGCATTTGTTTGTTATCAAATTCAACTAATACATCGACTCGACATGGAATCCCAAGTCCCCCGACATGTCCTTATTTCTAGAAAATCCCATAACGGATAAAATAAAATTCCCTTTAAAAACCACAACTCCTAGCATTAGAAAATATAACTACGACAATGTGTGTATTGATCAACACATGCTTGATTTGAAAGATATATCTAGTGTATATTACATCAACGATCTGCACTACACCTCATTTCTCCCTCAAGTGATTGATAAAATGACACATGGTTCATATGTCTTATTCAAATAAATTTTATTTTACATGTTTCCCACAACATTTTACCCAACCCTAAACTCCTCCTCTCTCAATCTCCTTCTGCGCCGCCTTGCTTATCCCTCCAATGTTTCACTCTTTTGAGTTTATATTTTTCAACACATCCCTATCGTCATCTCCATTACATTACGGCATATAATTACTAGTAAATATTAATTAATTAATATGATCTCATATATTTTAGTATTCTTGTATCTAGTATACATCTCAAGAATAATTCACCTTTACTATTTCAACTCTATATTATCTTTCTCCACTTAATTATTTATACTTCAATTTTTATTATCAAATAAATGGTTTTAAGGGTATTAATAATTATGGATTTAAACATGCATATCCAAGATATAATGGAAATCCAAATTTAATGACCGTATGATGGTCTTTACCAAAAATTCAATCAACTTTAAAGCTTGGTGATGATGTAAAAAATGTTGTTTCACACATAAATTTAATCATTGTTTGAAAAAATGTAAACAAACCCACTCTTATCGCTTTGTAATCTAATTTTGAATTTGCATGTCAATAGTGTGAATTCAAAGGGATTAGCCTTTACTACGCATACATTTTTTTCCATAATTTCAACATGCACACTACTAAAGACATTGACATTATTATTAGTTCCATCCAAGGCAAGATATATACCTTTTAGTTCAATCAATTAAACATATCACCATTAACCAATTACATGGTAGAATTATTTTTGTAATGTCAAGATTTCAAATGTGTGAACAATGAGTTAGCATATTGACATAATAAAAATAATGAAATAATTTGTTTTTAGTTATTGTGATTAGTGTAACATGCTTGAAATGACTATTTTTGTGCCTTATTGGGCTACGAGTTCTCTATACTTTGGCCAAAAAATAATACATGGCCAAGCGTCCTCCCATGATTAATATTGTAGCTGTAAGTGCATTTATTTGTAGTTGTCTATATCTTTTTCCCTCAATGTTTATTGATATGAATTAAATTAATTTCAAATCTATTTTCTAGATTTTTCTTTTTTGGGGTTAGTAGAACTTAGCTTTTATGACTACCAATCGTACATAAAATGTACGATGCAAATGATGAAAAGGATCTAGAGAATAAGTGAACATGGATGGAGAGAAACAATTGGAGTGAAAGAGGGGTGAAGGAAAATGCATTTGAGGGTAGAGAAGTGTATGGAAAAGGAAAGAGGAATCAAGGATGCAACATTGGAGTATACTCTCTAAGAAGTACAAGATGTGATATTCATTTATAATAAGGGGTAAAATAATGTTCCGTAAGACGTAGATGAAAATGTTGATGGAGACATGCCAAAAAGTGAACCACAATGATCACTCATTGCAAAAAGTAGCAGGACCTATTTTTAGTTGTGAGTTAAATTAATTATATGAAGTAAAAGCACATACATGTGTCAAAAATCGACACCTTCTAATGATTGGTCATATGAGTCATACACATTTGTCACGAACCATATTGTTCTACCCCAAAATAATATCTTCTACGCATGTTTGACTTAAACGTTTCACGTATGTAATTTAATTTCTTGCATTGTACATGTAGTTAGAATACAAATAAATACAAGGGGAATTCACTTATGTGTTTCAAGGGTTAATTTAGAAACAAGGATATGTGGTGTGGACCTTAAATCCTAGGGTAGGGGTTGCATACACAATTATAATTAGGGTTTCTCTGTAGCTATTAGGGAAATAACAAGGTTTTCCTCTGCCCGAGAGGCACATAGTTTTTTTCAAGTTTAGACAATGTAGAAAAAGCACATTTAGAAATGTGAAGGACAAGGTCTATGGAGATTGCAACTTGATAGTTCGTAATAATCCCTTTGATTTAGGAAAAGGATGTGTAAAAGGAATGTTCAAGGAAGTAAAATACATGAATTGAAGGTTAGAAATAAAAAGAAATTATGTGATCTAATTTTTTTGTCTATATCTTGTACGCATTATGGACATGAATGAAATTTGTAATTAAAGGGACGAAAATGTAAAAATGAGTAAAACCCAATGATCGTCTATTTTCAGTTTCAAACTTGAGTACTTGTAGGGGAATAGGTGATACTTGAACAATCAATGATAATCATTCCACCGTATTGGTCAGCCATGTGAGTGAAAGGTGTATTAAATTTGTCATTTGAAAGAGTTATTTTTAAATAAAAACATGTAAATTAAATACATGTATGTAACACCCTCTTTACTACACTTCTCAACTAGGATTTTTGTAATTACTTAACCTCATGCTTCACCGATTTAAATACCCCACATTTAAATACAACATAAATCTTAATTGAATCCATTTGATAATTGTCGTAAACCATACACAACTACATGTGTGTATCTAGATCCTACTCGACCTCCCTCAAACACTCTTTATGAGAAAATACACCAAGTGTATCAGTCGGTTGCCTTTTTTTAAGAATTAAAAATCAAGTAATGTTTCTTAAGTGCATACCTTGAACACAATCATTGAATCCCAAGGGCATCCAACATCTTAGATCCTTTGTGAATCTGGGATAGTGTAATCAACAACTTACACTAATTTTGCCAAAGTTTCATAGACATGTATTTCATGTTTGGTTCCATGATGGGAAATTCGTCATTAGGAACTTGTCCTTCACCTAGTTCAGTTATATAGATTCTTTTCCATCTTATTAAGTTCATATTTAACAACTTAAGCATTTATTAATATCCTTTATTCGTTATTAAGTTGATTCAAATTCCTATTACTGATAAGTACATTTGTACTTAACCAATCAATCATGAAGTACCTTTGTACTTCACTCCATACCATCGTGATTTGGTTGTTCAGTGGTGGTACTCAACCATGTAACTCTAGCTCACTTTCTTTGGTAGAAGACAACAATTGTTCTCTAGGACAATAAGTCATATAAGTTGATTTATGGTAATTGTCCTACATAGGACCATAAGTATAATTCACCACTATAGTTAATAAGCTAATATCCATCTATATGATTTTCTTTGTATTATTGGTTTTCTTTTTATTAGATTTCCTCGATTATCCCAAATCACAATTATAGTAGTATTATTACTTCAACATAATTTGTTTTACAAGGTTTATAACAACAAATCTCATAATAGAGTCATAAGTAGAATATCACTGATTTAATAATCTCTTGCCAATTCTATATCATTACTTATTACATAGTCATAGAAAACTATCAACATCATCATTATTGAGATAATAATGATTACAATACAATATGTATTCTCGAGATAATACTTTATTAATAACCATACAAAATTCCTTTCCATCATTAATATCACAACAAAGTATTACCTTCACTTCTTAGTAAAATACAATACAATTAATTGCACTTCTCAATTCAAAACATCATCGTCAATAGATAATCACTAATATATGTCCAAAACTGATTACCAAAAGAATCACAACTTGTTTCAAGCATCATGCATTACTATAATACAATTATCTTCATCTTTTCACAACAAGAACATCTTTATAGATTTCTTTATAAGACATAGTAGTGAGAAAAGGTGTAAGTCACATCACCCTTCATAACCAACCTTCTCGTCAAGAATGAAGGAGATACAAAGAGCCTAACCATATTCTCCCAACCTAAAAAGGTTTATAAAAACATCCACACTAGAATCCAATATATATATATATATATCCAAATATATATCAATCGACACCCAAAACTTATGGGTTTTCATTTATAAAAATATAACCTCATATTTATATATATATATATCATGAACGTATCGGTAGATTTGTAAGAGGATAGATGTAGAGTACTTAAGGTTACAAGTACCACTATCACATCAACCATACGAACCTAGTAACTAGATGAGAATTAATCTCTTTCAACTCGTACAAACAAAAATTAGTCAAATCTTTGTAACTTTTCAAGAAGTTCATTCAAACCCATAACAAATAATGAAACAAGAAATGATAAAAGACGTAATGGTGTATATCCTAAAACCCCATTTCCATAAAAATAAAAATAAGTAAACTAAGGGATTTGATTTACAAAAATAATAAATGGAGCAATCTATTAAGAGAGAGAGAGAGAGAGAGAGAGAGAGAGAGAGAGAGAGAGAGCCCATCATGCTTGAAATCGATAGCCCACTTCTTATTATCCTTTCTCCTTCTTTTTCCAAGCTTATTTTGCATCCACAAATAAAAAAATTTAATGCAACGAAAAGCAAAAAACCCCATCATTCTCCATATTACTTATTAAACCAAGCTATTAATGCTTTCCCAAATTTTTCTCAACTCCCGGATACCAAATACATACAATAGTTTAATAAATCGACAGGAAGAAAAATAATATGAATATCATTACAAATGCAGAGCTCGAAACTTAACTTCCAAAACATGTAAATAACAAAAACAACCACATTTCCAATTTTTCTCCCAAACCACCTCGTGGTTTTACCCAAGGTAGTGGAGCTAGTTTTTAGGCATTCAATACATGTAGGTGGCAATTCCATTCCCTCTAAGATCCACGCCACCCACTTGTTCCCATTTTATTTTAGCAATGCCCCCAAACTCCACTTAATAAATACATGCAAATAGGTATCCATTACTTTATACCAAGCCTCCAAACTTAGTTAGCTCCCACTTACTTTTGTTAGTTCGGTCATTAAATTCCCGTCATTTAAATGTTGACGATCAATATGAGCTATGAAGGAGGTGGGTGCCAACTCACCCTCATTGACTAGGCTTAGATTATTTCAAAAAAATCAACCTTAGATAATCATACATAGGTCCCTTGTTATTTATGTCGAGGCTTAATAAGGTTGCAATCCAGTGTACCTAAAGAAAGATATATATATATATATATATATATATATATACATATATAATCAAATAGTTATTGATATATATTCTTTATAATTTAATTCCTTCATAATTTAATCAAGACCCAAGGTAAGTTGTAATCATATAAGCATGATCCACATACCATTGTCATATAAGATAGACCAAAGTATAAAGTAGAAAAACATGCTCTAATTTACCTTTTCCCATAATGAAAATACTATATATTTTACAACCATGAATAACTTAATTCATACTTTGTAAATAATTTCTCCTGTAGGATAGGTAACATATTAATATCCATGCTAGATGCAGTATCCTAGCTATACACAATTGTCTCAAACACATTAACAGAGCAAGGTGCAAAGAAACTACTCATCATTGATACAACAATCAAACAATGATAGATGATACGAATCATTGCTCATATTAAGATCAAATGACCTCATACGAAAAGTTAACAAGAATAAGTTGTAAAATTTTAAATACTTTACGAACTCTAGACAATAACTATTGTTGCACGATACACATACAACTACGTGTAAGTGTGTATATCCTTTGTAATATATACGAGACACACGTTTAGATGCATGCTCAACTACGCAACAATACATGTACCCCTCGCTCTCGTAAAAAAATCACATTGTAAAAATTATCCTTCTAACAAAATAGACAAAATCACGGGGTGTGACATACTTCCCCCTTAAGGAATCACCATCCCAATGATTTTCACTCATCAATACAATAAAATTAATCAAACTCACAATTGTATCTAATATATTAGGAGAACAATCAACCTTTCACAATACAACCTTCTCACATTCATTTTATCTTATTAATAAAATCATAATTCATAAGCGTAAGGACCTAATTAGTATAAGAGGTGCAACCTTCAGCTCTGATACCAAAATGTAACACCCTCTTGATATCACTTCTCAACTAGGATTTTATTTTATTTATTTAACTTCATGTTTGACTAATTTCAATACCCAACATTCAAATCTAACATAAATATAAAATTGAATCCATCCAATAACTATCATAAAATGTGTGCACTTGTATGATAGTATACATATCCTAATCAATCCCCCTCAAGCACTCTTTACAAGCCAATACACCAAGTGTATCATTCGGTTTCCTTTTTCAAGTATTGAAAATCAAGTAATGTTTTCTAAGTGCATACTTAGAACTCAATCATCATTACATCCCATCGTGCATCCGACATCTTATAATACTCTATAGATTATACTATTACGGAAAACATTTCAAATACATGTATGCCATGTTAGGTTTCGTGATGGCACATTCGTCATTAGAAACTTGTCCTTCAACTAGTTCAATTATATAGATTCTTAACAACTTAAGCATTTATTAATATCCTTTATTCATTATTTTATTGATACAATTTCCTTTTTCTAATAAGTACATTTGTACTTAACTAATCAAACATGAAGTACCTTTGTACTTTGCTTTGTACCATCGTGATTGGGTTGTTTAGTAGTGGTACTCAACCATATAACTATAGGTCACTTCTGGTAGAAGGAAACATTTATTCTCTAGGAGAATAAATCATATAAGTTGATTTATGGTAACTTTCCTACCTAGGACCATAAGTATAATTCACCATTATAGTTAATAAGCTAATATCCATCTATATGATTTGATTTATATTACTAGTTTTCTTTTATTAGATTTCCTCTAATTATTCTAAATCACAATTATAGTAGTATTATTACTTCAACATAAACAAAATTATAAGGTTTATAACAATAGATTTCATAATAGAGGCATTAGTAGAATATCATTGATTTATGTAGACACCTATAATTTAGCTCGAGCAATTTAAATACTTAAATTGTGCTAATTATACTCTTTCCCACAAATTGATGATATATCGTCAATATAACACATTTTCTTTGTTATCATCGTTAATTAATTGCATTACATTAATTAATTAACTCTTATATCCAACAATGACGCCAATTAACGACCTTTTGTTAATCGATCCCTTTCAATCTAGATTAATTAATTATTCCTAATTAATTAAGCTCCCCTTTTATCTAGATTAATTAATTAATTTTAATTAATTAAGTTCCCCTTTCTATCTAGATTAATTAATTATTCTTAATTAATTAATTATCACCTATTAAATCAATAAATCATCATTTATTTGATTAAATTCCTACCGTAGTCTAAACCATGCTAATTATTCCTCTAAAAATCTTCTATAAGTTTGCTCACCTAATAATTAATCACTTTGGTTAATTAATAAATTCCCTCAAACCCCATGAGTCACTAAAGCACAAAATAAACTCTCATAAGGTTGACTCACTTGCCCCTTTCATCCATCCTTATCCACAACTAACCTAACATCTCTATTATCGCACAAGTAAAGGGATGTAGAGATTATTTTATCCATTGGGCTATATAAAGAGCCCTCCTCCTACCTTTCTTCTTACACCTTTACACACCTTGCATTCTTATAGCTAATCTATAGGCATTTTATCTTAGAGCACCTTTCATTTGAGTTAATAGCCTCATTATTTCATTTCATCCATCCAAGCTTTTGGGTCATATGGAGAGAATCAAAATGGTATTGTAGTCATACTTTGATGAAATTCCATTCCCAAACCCTTGAAGATCAAACAATCAACTTTGATTTTCATGGATTTATCTAGGTTCATTTAGTGTTTTTGGTGATCTAAAGAGTAGAGATTCAAATGCTTAGCATATTAGTTTGATTTCTATTTCAAGTTCTAATGTAACAATGTTGGTATTGAGTCTCATTTAGCTCTTAACATGATGATCTTTGTATAGTTATTTCATGTTTTGAAACTATTAAGGTGTTAGTTTCAATCTCCTTTGCATATCTAACTAATACATTGATACAATTTATTAATCTCTTGCCAATTCTATATCATTAGATATTACATAGTCATAGAAAATTATCAACAACATCATTATGGAAATAATAATGATTACAATACAATATGTATTCTTAGAGATAATACTTTATTAATAACAAAAATAATGCCTTTCCATCATTAATATCACGTGAAGTATTACCTTCGCTTCTTAGTCAAAAACATAAAAATTAATTACACTTCTCAATTCAAAACAACATCATCAAAAAATAATCGCAACTTGTTTCAAGCATCAATCCTTACAAAATTATAAATCTTTTCATCTTTTCACAACAAGAACATCTTTAAATATTTCATCATAATACATAGCAGTGACCAAATGTGCAAGTCATGTTACCCTTCATAATCAACCTATAATGTTAATAACCTACATGGAAAAGATTCCATTGTACATGGTCAGTTCCAACCGAACTAGCATGATAAGACCTATCTCCCAATTAATGATTTATGCCATTTGATACTCACATAAATGAAATTTTGCATTACCTTAAATCATTCAATTGACTTACAAGAACACAATATTAAAAGTGTAACACAACAAGATAAATACTATGCATTCATTGACTTAGATAATCTTTCTTAAAATCCATTTACTTAAGTATAAGTAACAACATGTAATTTATTTTATCATCAATCATTATTTATACACTTATCTAATAAGTATGTTAAATATATTAATATTATCTAATCTAAATAAATTATATTAATATTGTGCTTTCAATAGCTTTTAAACAGGGCTTTACGGATTCCCAAGTCAGTAATAAGGATGATGATGATCTGGAGTGGGCTACTAAAAGGACTAAAGTTCACACATGCAGATTTTCCTAGGTACATAGCAGCAGTCACTCAGGTATTCGTGGGAATAGCAACGGCTATCCTAGTCATCATTCTCATCGCGCGGAAAATAATAGAGAAAGGAAGACTGGTAATTGCGGCTGCTATAGAACTCCTCATAAGGATTTTGAAAATTTTATTTGCAAGCACTTAAGCACGGTGATAATGGGAGGAGCCCCTTGCCAAATAGAGCCCAGTGCAGATCCGGAATGGAAAAATAATGAAGAACTTTGGAATCTTCTCAGCCAGGGAGGCATCACTAATTTTATTGAGAAGATTCAGGGTCATGACCAAAGTATTTCCATTCATTTTGCGAAGGATTGGAAGGATCGCACTGTGGATTATGGCGGGTAGAAGATTTCGATCAATGAGGAGTTAATAGCCAAAGCTACTGGCCTTGGCATGGATGGGTACCACTTTTTTAATAAAAGGATTGACAGAGGTGTTGAGGAGAGGAAATTTGTTGAGGGTAATGAGAAGTTGGTCTTTGTCACGACAGGTCTACAGGTCAGCTCTATCCCTCCGCCTTTTGACGAGGTCACCCGTATGATGGTGCGTTACATCTCTTTGGAGGGGAGATTCGTCACTGTGCCCTCTAAGCATCTTGTGTTCCTCAATCACTTCCGCAGGAGTTTCACGGTATGCTTCCCTCACTATCTGCTTAACTCTCTTGAGTGCTCCATTTTGGAGTTTCAAAAGCATACACGTGCGGTTCCGCTACATCAGGGTCTCATCTTCTTGTTGCATAAGCTTTGTCTTCTTAGGTCTCCCGGCATCCCATCCTCCCCGTCTCTGTTCCTCCTCTGCCTAGCACCGCTGCCGCTAGCCCCATCTCTTCACCTTCTGCCCCGCCACCACCGCTGTTGTCACCCCTCTGCCTTCCTTCTCGGCTCCCTCTATCATCCCCCACCTCTGCTCCCACCCCCTTCACTTCCACTTCGACCAGACCTATTACTAGGTCTTCTAGAAGACTGAACCTTGATACCCCTATTTCGGGAATGTTCCTCAGGAGTTAGAAATTTCCCATAACCTCCTGCATATTAGTAGTACTGGTTCACAAGAGGCACACATTGAGAGCTCCACAAAAAGGCTAGAAGCCTTAGAAGCTGACATGTTGCTTTGTTGAAAGAAGAGGTTAAAAACTTGGCAAAGCAAAAAGGTAAGAGGAAGAAGGAGGAGGAGGCTGATATTGATAATAAACAGGTTGAAGACATCTACAAAAAATTGAACTCCTTAGACAACCGTTTAGGGAAAGCCAAGACTCTCCATGACCATAATATGGCTATTTTTAGTGCAATTGAAGAATTTATTGAGCAGCATGTCCGCAGTGTCTCTAATCTCAGTGGAATACCAGCAACTCTTTGGGGCACGGAAAAGGAAAGCAAAAAGACCATTGAACAATTGGATGTTACTGACTCTACCCACATGATGACATTGGCTATGTTCACCTCTTGGCAGAATATCAAATCCAGAATCGACAAAGCCGCCACGAAGTAATTGTGGATACTCTTGCTATACTTCTCTGTATTTATTGCTATTTTTTGTTGTTTTTGGCTGCTCTTCTGCAGTGTTCGTACTCTTGGTTTGTTTTGTTGGGGTAACTGCTCTTGGGCTACTTGGGGTTTCTATGTCTCAATTGGATCTTGATCCTTTTTGTTTTGGTTCTCATTCCTATTCTGGCTTCTAGGCCCTCTTTTGTACACAAGGGTATAGTCCCTTTCAAAAAACTATTTACCAATAATAATAAAAACTTATATTAATAACATTTACTATTTAAGCTATCAATTAATTAAATGTTCAATAATATTTACTTTATCAATTAAATACATATACCAATGGTACAAAATCACCCAATATCACTTTTGTTTATGCTTACGAGATACTACACTCATTATATGAGTAATTATATCATATAGATGTATTGATATTGTCATCTTATTACATCACTATATAATTTTTAACAAGAAAATAGGTCTACACCCAATAAGGGTTTCGGATGACACAATCATTTTATGATTCCAAATCCAACAAAGATGACCAACTAATAATGTTTGGTTAAATAATAGTAATATTATCAAGATGACAACACAACCGAGGGATAACAAGTTCAAAATATTTTTAAGGTAAAGATCCATTTACCACAAATAAACCCTACTATAAAGTCCATACTAGTGAAAGTTGTTATAAATGATCACACAAATATCAATGACTAGCATAGTGCCAAAAGAACAAGATTCCAAAATGAATGCAAGATACCCTACATTACCTTAACAATGTCGAGAGTTCCATGGTCATGACAATATCTAGGTTGAAAACCGATTAAATCAAACACACAACAATGAAGAACTTGAAATGATCAAATATTACTAGCTTACCACCCATAGTACTAACAAAACAGGTTTACCTTAATCGTTACACTGTCAAATCAAATTCCAGGTTAATGTGTTTCGTTTGTGTCAAAGGATGTCTAAACATCAAATGAAAAATATAGCATAGATAATACAATATTGTAACCCTACAAAGTTCCTTTATCTTTGAAGAGGTCGGACCCACACATTATCGTCAACGACATTAAGTAACATGAGAACAAGAGACCATTTAGCTCCAACACTAGCTTCATACCAATAGTACCAACTAGATCATTCTAGTCTATAAGATTATCAAAGATGTAAGAGACTACAACTCTACGACCGGACTAAGGTTCTCTTACAACCACAAGATACAACTAAAACCTGCTCATCGAGCAAGAAGGAGATACACATAGCCTAACCATATTATCCCAAAATAACAAAGGTTTTCAAAAACATCCACACTCGACTCCAATATATATATATATATATATATATATATATATATATATATATATATATATATATATATCTGAAAATACATCAATCACACCCAAAATTTCTAGTTTTTTCATTCATAAAAATAACATCGGATATATATATATATATATATATATATATATATATATATATATATATATATATATATATATATATATATATATATATATATAATGAACATATCGGCAGACTTTGTAAGAGGATAGTTGTAGAGTACTTAAGGTTACTTGTACCACTATGACATTTACCATAAAAACCCAATAACCAGAGACAATCATGCATCTCTTTAAACTAGCAAAAACAAAATTTATTCAAATCTCTCAGTAACTTTTCAAGAAATTCATTCGTACCCATAACAAATAATGAAACCAGAAATAGTAAAAGACAACATGGTGCATTTCCTAAAACCCCATTTCAACAAAAATAAAAAAAAGTAAATGCAAGGATTTGATTTACACAAATAATAAATGGAGAAAACCATTAAGAGAGAGAGAGAGATAGAGCTCATCATGCCTAAAATCGATAGCCCACTTCTTTTTCTCCTTCATCCTTTTATTTCTAATCTTACAAGTTGCATCCACGACCCAAAAATGAATACGGTGAAAAGAAAAAACCCCTAACATTCTCCATCTTACTTATTAAACCAAGATATTAATGCTTTCCCAAATTTTTCTCAAATCCCGGATACCAAATACATGTAATAGTTCAAGAAATCGATAGGAAACAAAATAATAGGAATTCCATTACAAATGCAAAGCTTGAAGCTCAACTTCCAATACATGGATAATAACAAAAACAACCACATTTCAAGATTTTTGCCGAAACCACCTCGTGGTTTCCCTGAGGTGGTGGACCTAGTTTTGAGGCATTCAATGCATCCATGTGGAGAGTTATTTCCCTCTAAGATCCACACCACCCACTTTTACCCATTTTATTTAGCAAAGGCCCCCAAAATCCATATAATTTTGACCAAGCCTCCAAACTTAGTTAGCTACCACTTACCTTTTTTTTTTGGTGATGGTCATTAAATGACCATATTTTAAATGTTGACGAGTCGGTATGAGCTATGAAGGAGGTGGGTTCCAACTCACCCTCATCGACTAGGCTTACATTATTTCAAAAACATCAACCTTAGATAATCATACATAGGTCCCTTATTATATATATATATATATATATATATATATATATATATATATATATATATATGATTTGTAATTTAATTCCTTCATAATTTAATCATGATCCAGGGTAATTTGTAATCATATAATCATGATCCACATGCCCTTGTCATATAGGCTAGAATAGAAGTATAAATTAGAAAAAATGATCTAATTTACCTTTTCCCATAATGAAAATAATATATATTTTACAACCATGAATAACTTCATTCATACTTTGAAAATAATTTCTCCCTACAGGATAGGTAACATATTAATATCCATGCCAGATGCACAATATCCTAGCTATGCACAATTACATAAAACACATTAACAAAGCAAGGTGTAAAACAAATACTCATCACCGATACAATAATCAAACCATGACAGAGATAATATGAACCATTTCTCGAAGTAAGATCAAATGACCTCATACAACAAGTGAACAAGAATAAGTTGTAAAATGTTAAATACTTTACGAATGTTGGACAACAAGCATTTTTACGTGGTTACACATGTAACTACGTGTAAGTGCATATATCCTTTTTAGGATATACACATGCATGTGTGGCTGCATACTCACCTACATAATATTGCATGTACCCCTACTCTTGTAAAACATTCTATATTGTACAACTTATCCTTCTAACAAAATAGATAAATATAGCGGGGTGTGACAATATGTCCCACAATTATTCCACAACTGAGTAAAAATGTGGGAATTAAATCATTTCATGTCCCACACCTATTCCTTTGTTTAGATTATTCCTATTAATATATGATATGTGCTCTACCTTAAAAAAAATGTGAAAAAGGTTCCATACATAATTGTCATTATGGGTTTCATAGGAAATTTTGGATGAGGGCTTCTATGTAACTATAAGACAAAAGAATAGGGTGTCTCTAGCCATGAGGCACATACTTTTAACACGTATGAACAATGTAGTTAAAGTATACCCTATATTTAAATACTTGCATGTCTCACACTTTCTCCATGACTCAAAAATACAAGGGAATTAAACACTTGCATGTCCCGCACATATTGCCCAACTTAGTGTTAGAGATCACAAGCACTGAGAGTGGGGTGAATCAGTGCAAATTAAAACTTTTATAATTAATGTTAGTTTTAAACCATTTAATGATGTGTGACTTTAAACTATGAGCAATCAATCACACATATGTCATGCACAATAACACTGAACACGAGAGATTACCGTGGGAAACCATTTCAGGAGAAAAACCCACCAAAAATTGTTGTTTATATTACACAAAGCAAGGACTTTCAAGAATATTACACATCCTACAAGATTTTTCTACCGAGGCTCCAACCCCACAACGAGCACGAACCCCTTACACCTTTGCTGAAATTGCACACAACAAATAACTTAAGTGAATATTACACATCACAAGAGATTTCTTTAGTGAGGAACCAACCTCATAAAGAGCACCAACCCCTCAAATATGCTAAGATACAAATTCGACTTTATTTACATATACATTTTGATCATCTAGTTACAAAAATTGCTTTTACAATAGATTATGATCACCTTTCTATATCATGCGTATTGTTCTTTTCATTCTCTTCTGCTCATCTGATTTGATCCCTCTACTCAATCAATCCATCGCCGTGATGCTCTTCTCATCTGATAAATCAATGCTTCATCTGAATACTCTCATTTTCCTCTCTTTTCTTTTGTTTCACTTTTTCATCTTGATTGCATCATGTTTTCTATTGTGCATCTCTTTCTTATCTCAAATGTTTCTTTTCTTACTTGATCAACCACCATAAAATAGTTCTGAGTTAGAACTATATTCACAATCAACCTAATTGTTTACTTTGAGTTACGTGTCATACACCTTCCTGCTTGGTCGTCCTAAGAATTTGGCCCATTAAATGAATTTAGCTAGCTCCGGATATAGTTCTTGCTGTATTTGGCTTCATTACACCACTTTCAATGCATTTCTAGAATCTATTTATTAGTCGTTTGCCAAAAATAGATTTTCAAAATTTTCAACGTGACCCAGATGAGCGAGCCGTTTCCTTCCCCATATTTTATTTTGCCTTGAAAATCAGTATCTCATGGAGAATATAACTGCATTTTCACGAAGTCAACAAGCATTAAATGCTAGCAGCTAGAACAGTAGTTTTCTTTGTTCTTCGTGGAGATCAAATCGTGTACTTAGTCATAATCACTTGATAATCGAATCAACATCGATTTTGGTGAACCAACTCTCACTTTTTAAAATTTGAATCAATTTTATTGCCTTTGATCATTTTCCAGTTCATATTCCATCATTTCGCGGCTTAATTTTGTTTCTTCGACCTTTTCTTTTATTTTGCGGCTCTTTTCTTTGTTCTACAACATTTCTCCCTCCTCGGTGGCTTTTTCATTATCCATGGCTCTTCTATGCTTCTCATGGCTTCTACAATGTCACATATCATTCCTCCTTATCTCATTACCTTCCCACAACCTTATTCTATGTCCGGAAATATTTCTCTTTTACTTGCATCTTTTGTAGTCTTCCGGTCGTCTTCTTGTCTTTATCTATTTTTCTAGTTCTTTGTGGTTTTTTTCTTTATCTACATCTTTTCTTCTAAATTCCTCACTTTCACGGCTTTTCCTTAGCCTCCATGGTTATTCCTTTACATCCTCGACTTCACCTATCTCACACGTAACTTGTCCTTTCACTCCATGTTGCTTCGCGGCTTCATCCCTTTATCCATGACACTCAATTACCTTCTGCAGTTTCTTCTAGAGCTTCGCGGCTCTCTACAAAATTCGGCGGCTACTCCAAGTCTTCAATGGTTATCTCTAGACTTTGGTGTATATCTCCTCGTCTCTATAACTTGCCCAAAAACTGACTAATTCCCTTAGAACTTATCCTTAGTCATCCTGAAGCCTCTGTGAGCTGACACTACCAATCAACCTTCATCTTTTTAGCTTGCTCACTTTACCAATTCACTCCTTTTTCCATCAATGCAGCTTGACATCAACTGATCTAGCTTGACATCAATGACAACACATATGACACATGAAAAATTCCAACAATCTCCCCCTTTGTCATTGATGGCAACACCTTAACAAACCTATACCACATCAGAAACCTATAAATTTTGATAGGAAATGTTTTCCATACCTGGTTTTTGGTAACACCACTGTCTTCTTCCTTTTGGTTGTTACATAACTAGTTTCCCCCTTTGACAGTCTTATTTTCTTATTTGAGTTTTAGTCTCCTCCTTTTGACTTTGTGAGTAGTTGGTTTCTGACTTCGATTTTCTCCCCCTTTGACAACAATGACAAAGGGCCAACTAGGCCGCATATAGCTAAATATGTTGGTAAGATTAAATAAATCATGTTCTTACCTTAAGAAGCTCCCCCTAGGCTTATGATTCTCATACATCTATCTTAGTGTGTCTGCGCAATGAATGTTCCCCTTGAGCTGATGCATACTTTGATAAATTTGAGCTAATAGATTAGATCCCCCTTACTTTGGCACTATTTAGGAGTTGATATTACTTGAGAATGCTCCCTTGTGTTTTCTGCACATCTTTTAGTTGTTGGTGGGATTAGGAATGACTCCTAATTCATTCCTTAAGTGCTCAAATGTTTCTTTTGGTAGCAGCTTGGTCATTATATCTATAATTTCCTCTTTAGTGCTCACATATTCTAAACTGATCTTCTTGTCATTCACTTGTTCCCTCAAGAAATGATATCTTATAGGTATATGCTTAGTTTTTGAGTGGAACATTGGGTTCTTGGAGACACTTATTGCACTTGTACTATCACACAACAAAGGAATTGGATTATTAGATTTTACCTTGTAGTCTTCCAATGTTTGCTTCATCCATAGAACTTGAGTGCAACACATCGTGGCAGCTATATATTTTTCTTCACATGTTGAGAGATCCACTAATGATTGTTTTTTTCTTAGCCAAGATACCAAGTAATTTCTAACAAATAATGCTACGTTGTTTATTCTCTTCCTGTCATCAAATGCTTCTTGCCCAATCTGCATCTATATATGCTTTGATGTTGAAATCACTTCTTTTGGGGTACCATAGTCCATATTCAATTGTTCCCATGAGATATCTCAGAATTCTCTTGACCGCCTTGAGGTGTGTTTCCCTTGGATCTTCTTGAAATATTCCAACAAGGCCTATCACCTACATAATGTTTGGTCTTGATGCAGTGGATTAGAGTAGACTTTCTATCATGGATCTATACAAAGTTTTTTCTACCTTTGGTGATTTATCATCTCTAATCATCTTGCACCCTACTTCCATTGGTGTCCCAATAGGTTTGCAGTCTTCCATCCTAAACCTCTTCAGCATCTCTTTGATGTACTTGGTTTGGGATATGAATATGTCATCTGATTAATTGATCTTTAGTCCCGAAAGAATGTCATATCTCCTAGCATTGACATCTCGAACTCTTATTTCATCATATCTCGCAAACTCATATGTTATCATGTCATTCTCTCCACCAAATATGATGTCATCCACATATACTATTATAATGAGAAAATTTTCTCCTTCTTCCTTGATGTAAAGATTTCTGTCCACAACACCTTTTCTGAATCCTTGTTCAATGAGGTATGAATCCAATCTACTATACCAAGCTCTGGGAGCTTGTTTTAATCCATACAAATATTTCTTCAACCTGCACACATAATCTTTATCTTCTATTAGTGAAATCCATCAGGTTGTTCAATGTATACCTCTTCATTCAGAAAACCATTTAGGAAATTTGATTTCACATCCATCTGGAATACTCTTATCTTCTTGTATGTTGTGTAAGCCATAAATAGCCTTATTTCTTCCATTCTTGCAACTAGTGCAAATGTTTCATCAAAATCAATTCCTTCCATTTACGTGTATCCTTTGCACACTAACCTTGCCTTGTTTCTCTTCAATTGTCCTTTGTTATTCAGTTTGTTCCTGAATACCCATTTGGTTTCAATCACATTCTTGTTCCGCGGTCTAGGTACCAGTTCCTATGTCTCATTCTTTTCAATCTCATCCATCTCTTCATTCATGGCATCTACCCAATGTTGATCCTTGCATAATTCTCCTACATTCTTGGGTTCTATCATTGACATGAGTGTTATGTCTTCATGATGTTGTTGCTCTTTTAGTCTTCTTCTTGTGAGAATGTCGCCATCTTTTTTTTTCTAATGATCGATTTAAAGGATTATCCTTTTTGACTTGCATGGAGGGTGCCTTAGTGTTTGGAATTTATTCCTCTTCATCTGGTTCTTCATGCAGAATTTCCAACTCTTCATCATCTTATTAATCTTCATGATTGTCTTTGACTTTGGCGTATTGTGTTTCATCCACCTTTACATTTTTGTTTTCAACAATCTTTTGTAAACTCTTATTATAGCACCTGTAAGTCATGTTGGCCACTGAGTAGCCAAGGAATATCCCTTCATCACATCTTGAGTCAAATTTTCCTAAATTGTCTTCATCTCTTTTGATATAGCATTTTTTTCCAAATACTCTTATGTGTTTTAAATTGGCTAGTCTCTTCTTCCACAGCTCATAGAGAGTTTCATCATTGTTTATCCTTAGTTGGGCTCTGTTTAATATATAGACCAAAGTGTACACTACTTCACTCCAATACTTGTTTGGGATTTTGGATTCATTTGGCATGGTTCTTCCCATCTATTGTACAATCTTGTTATTCCTCTCAACAACTCCATTTTGTTGAGGTATTTTGGTGGCTGATAATTGTCTTTTTATTCCATGTTCTTCATAAAATTCATCAAACTCATTAGACCAGAATTCTCTGTCTCTATTTGATCTTAAGCATTTGATATTTTTGTTCTTTTCATTCTCTACCAATGCCTTGAATTTCTTAAATCTATCTAAGGCTTCTAATTTTTGTTTTAAACATGCTACCCATGGAATCCTAGTGTAATCATCTATTAGCAACATGAAGTATACCTTTAATTCTGTGGGGCTGCGAGATCTCGTATGAATCAACTCCAGTAGTCTAGTTGTATAGTATTCTTTTTACTTGAATGATATCCTTGTTTATTTTCCATGTAATCGGCCTTGCATAACATATATGAGGGATTCACAATCATTGGCATATGTTTGACAAAACCTTTTATAGTCAATTTTACTAGATTTTCAAAACTCATATGCCCCAATCTCCTGTGCCACATCTAGTTGTAGTCAATATTTCTTTTAAAACACTTCTCCTTATTTATTTCATTAAGAACATACATTTTATTCTTTGTCTATTTGGATTTTACAACCTTCTTTCTTGTTTTGTAGTTTATAATATCACATCCTCTAGTCATGAAATATTACATTATATCTCTTTTTGCACATTTGACTCACACTCAGTAGATTGTGTTTGAGACCTTCAACATATAAAACATTTTCAGTTATAGTATTTCCATTATCCAGACTCAAAGTTCCCTTTCTAACTATGTTTGCTGAGTTTTTATCACCAAATATCATAGCACCTGATGCATTATTAGACAAAGTAATGAATTTACTTTTGTCACCTGTCATATGGCTAAAACATCCACTATCCAAATACCAAATTTTATCTTCATTTTGCACATGAAATGCAATCTATACTATTGAGCGGGACTCTTTTCTCTTATTCTCATCTTTCTTTGCAATATATACCCACTTCTTTTCCTTAGGCAGCTCTTGTTTTCTCATTGAAACCGCATGAATATTCTTCGATAATTGTGTTGGACACCATTATAGTTTGATCTAGTGTAAGATGGGCCAAAGTTTCTTCTATAGCCTCTAGATAATTTCCTACACTTGGCAGCTTTATGTCCAAACTGATTACATGAATAATAGTAACCATAAAAATAATGTGTGTACCTCATAGCATATGTGATTATGGGAGTAGAAGTTATTATTTTCATGGCATTGATAATTTTCTTGTTTGTGGTAGATGAGGTGTTAGATGTTGATGTAGCCTTGTTTTCTTCATTATTTGCAGGATCCTTTACTTTTCTTTCTTCTTTGAATCCAATTCTAGAATTGTCATTTGCATCACGTTGGCTACTCAGTATATCACTCAAAACACTTGAGCCATTTTCAAGTTTTTCATACACCTTTAGCTTTCTGCTCATTTGTTCCATTTCATCTTTTAGTTTCTCCAGTTTTGAGTTCAACTTTGTGCACTCATCCTCCTTTGATTTGTAGGAGTTTGAAATCTTTTCCAGCTATGTTTCCAATTCCTTGAGCTCATTAGCCTCTTCTTCTTCTCTTTGAGATTGTCTTCCTTAAAAGATGTAGATTTTTCTTCATAATCCTTTAATGTGCATCTCAACTTCTGATTATTTTTCCTACACAATCTCAATTCTTCAAGAGCACACACTAGTTCAGATCAAGATTCACTTCAGCTTCTTCTTCATCAGAGTTTGCATAGTCACTGCATTCTTCCCTTTAGAGTTGCTTTCTTTAGTTGCATCCATTTCCATAAACAAACATTTTAATTGATCTTCATCATTTTCATTTTCAAAGATACCAAGATTGCTTGATTTAGAGTCACTTGATTCTTCCTTTGAATAGAAGTTCCTTTTGTTCTTGAAGAACCTTTTCTTGTTGTTTTTCTTTGTATATCTAGTCTCTCTCTTGCTATGTTTATGACTATCCTCTTCATGTTCAGACTGATTATCTTTATTCTTGTTTGGACACTTTCCAACAAAATGACCTACTTGTCCACATGCAAAACACTTAAATGGGAGTTTTCCTTTATACTTACCTGAACCTCTTTTTAGTATTCTGACGAACATTGCTTCAATATTTTCATCATCCAACTCATCTCTTGAAGCTTATTCTTCTTCTTATTCTTTCTTGGACTAGGTTTCTTTCTTGACCTTGAATGCTACTTATTTCTTGAAAGTTTTGGATCGAATAGTCTTGATTTCGTATGCTGAAAGAGTGCTCTGAAATTCATCCATCGTGAGATTCTTCATGTCTTTTGCTTCCTCTATAGCTGATACCTTTGTACCATACTCATTAGTCGAGAGATCTCAAAATCTTCTGCACTATGACATGATTCTTCTAGTTTCTCTCCTAGACCTATGATCATATTTATGACTTCATCTATTCTTTGCATGTAGGCCATTATGCTCTCATCATCTTTCATCTTGATTCTCGAACTGAGCTCTATAGGTCTACAATTTTTCTAGCTTGACCTTTTCATCACCTTCATAGATACTCTGCAGCTTGGTCCATATCTCCTTTGTTGTGTTATGCATTACTTTGACAAATTTTGTTTCAGTCAAGCCACATAGAATGGCGTTCATTTCTCTTGAGTTACATTCATATTCTTCCTTATCCATGGAAGTAGTAATTGGTGTGGTTGGAGGGTTGTATCCTTTCTCAATGCATTCCCAAATATCAAAACCAAGTGACATCAAATATGTCTTCATCCTTATTCTCCAAAATGCATAATTTGTACTAGTAAAGAGAGGTGATCTTGATAGTGACAAACCACCTTGTGCCTGATTTGTTGCCATGCTTGTGATAGGAGGATCTCCTTGAAGATGTTAAGCTTCTATTATAAGGATGTCGCTTTGATACCAATTGTTAGAGATCAAAATCACTGAGAGGGGGGTGAGTCAGTGCAAATTATTATTTTTCACTTAATTCCAATTTTTAACCCTTTAATGATGTGCGGATTCAAATTATGAGCATTCAATTACACATATGTCATTCACAATAACACTGAACATAGAGATTACCATGGGAAACCCTTTTAGGAGAAAAACCCACTAAGAAATCTGTTGCTTATATTACTCAAAGAAAGGACTTGCAATAATATTACACATCCTACAAGATTTGTTTAGTGAGGCTCCAACCCCACAAGGAGCACCAACCCTTACACCTTTGTTGATATTACACACAACAAAGAACTCAAGTGAATATTACGCATCATAAGAGATTTTTTTAGTGAGGCACTAACCTCACAAGGAGCACCAACCCCTAAATATGTTAAGCTACAACTTAGAATTGATTTACATATACATTATGATAATCTAGTTACAACAATTTCTCTTACAATATATTATGATAGCCTTTTTGTATCATCTCGTGTTCATATTTTCACTCTCTTCTACTCATCTAATTTGATCCCTCTTCTCAATCAATCCTTCATCCATCTGCTCTCATCTTCCTCTCTTTTCTTCTATTGTAATTTTTAGCTTGATTGCTTAGTTTTTTCTCTTATACAACTATTTTTACCTCGAATGCTTATTATTTTTTACCTCGAATGCTTATTTTCTTACTTGAGAAACCACCACAAAATTGTTCCGAGTTAGAAATATATTCACAATCAACCCAATTCTTTACTTTGATTTACGTGTTGTGTACCTTCCTTCTTGGTCACTATGAATCCGACCATTAAATGAATGTCGCTAGCTCCATATATAGTTCCTTTTGTATTCAACTTGATTACACCACTTTCAATACATTTCAAGAAGCTATTTATTAGTCATTTGCCAAGAATAGATTTTCAAAATTTGTAACTTGACCTAGATGAGCGAGTCATTTCCTTCTCCAATATTTTATTTTTTCGTGAAAGTCGGGATCTCATGGAGAATGTAACAACATTTGCATGAAGTCAACACACATTAAATGCTATCAGCTAGAACAATAGTTTTCTTTGTTCTTCGTGGAGATCAAGTCGTATACTTAGCCGTAATCACCTAACAATCATATCACCATCGATTTTGGAGAACCAACTCTCACTTGTTCAAGTTTGAATCAATTTGATTTCCTTTGATCCTTGTCCAGTCCATATTCCATCATTTTTAGCTTCCTTTTGTTTCTTTGACCTTTTCTTTTATATCACGACTCTTTTCTTTATTTTGTGGAATTTTTCCTTCCTTGGTGGATTTTTAGCTATTCATTGCTCTTTTATGCTTCTCGTGGCTTCTATAATGTCACGCGATATTCCTCCTTGTCTGTTTCCTTCATGTGGCCTTATTCCATGTCCGCAACTCTTTCTCTTTTACTAGCATCTTTTTAGTCTTCCATGGTTATCTTCCATCCTTAGCACTTTTCTAGTTCTCTATTGCTTTTCTCTTTACTTGTGGATTTTCTTCCGACTTCCTTACTTTCACATATTTTCCTTAGCCTCAGTGGTTCTTCCTTCACATACGCAGCTTCACCTATCTCACATGTGAATTGTCCTTTCACTCCATGTTACTTCGTGGATTCATCCCTTTATCTGCGACACTCAATTACCTTCCGCTATTTCTTCTAGAGCTCCGCGGATCTCTTCACACTTCAATGGATACTCTAAGTCTTTGACGAATGTCTCTAGACTTTGGTGTATATCTCCTCATCTCTGCGGATTGCCCAAAAAATTACTAAGTCCCTTAAACCTTATCCTTAGTCATCCTGAAGCCTCTATGATCTGACACTACTAATCAACCTTCATCTTTTCAGATTTCTCACTTTACCAATTCACTCCTTTTTCCATCAATACACTTGACAACACATATAACACATAAAAAAATTCCAACACTTAGATTTATTCTTACCCAAACAATATCTACTATGTGCTCCACTTTGTACACACTATTGTGATAATATTTTCATACAAAAATGTTACACCTCACGAAATATGCTAAGTATAAGCGGTGTGATAATTTTGGTTCCACGAAAGGTAGGCATGGAGGCACGTAAAGAAGTAGAACATGTAGCAAAGAGAGGCTCTCACCCAAGAAGAATACTTTCGGGACTTATCTGCATTTTGAGCCATGGGATAAAAATAGATGATGAATGATTGGAGTGGCATTCAAGAATTTTTTTGAGATGGGTTAAAGCATGAAGACTTAGAGTTGAAGCAAAGTCTATTTTGAGATAGGTCGCATTTAGAAAGAGGATACAAAATCATGAAAGTTTGGGAGATAACAAGAGGATTAGATCTAGAGTTAATTATAGATGATATATTATTAGGAAAATCTTGCATTCTTCCTCGGTTACTTTTGTAGCAATGCATGGATATTTTGAGCATGCAACCTATTTTGAGAGTGTATGGGCGATGAAGGGAAAGTCCCCACACCTATATATATATATATATATATATATATATATATATATATATATATTGATTTACACAACTTAGGAAGATTGGTTTCATAATAGAGTTATGTTGTTGGATTGATGAATGCATGAATTTGTATTGTTACTTATGGTGTATTCAACTCTCTGTATTTTATGGTGTATTAATATAATGGATCATTATGGATGGTTATTGGTTATTGATGTATTTATTATTGGTTATTGCATGGTAAATCTGATCTTTATCCTTGTTTGATTCATTATGCATTATGGTTATGAATGAATCTTGTTATACTTTACCTTTAATTACTTGTTATGGATATGGAATATATGTATGATCATGCTAACACCTTAACAAAGATGGTATAAAAATAAAAACTTGTACATTAGCACACTTCGGGTGAGTACTCAAATCTATCTCGAGTGATGTGTTAGTGTGTCTAGGGCTTGAGTAATAAAATAAGACTACATTTTGGTTTCGTTGTCGAGATATCTTTTCATATTTTTGAAGGGATGTTGCATGATAAAGACGTATCGATTGACTTTCGATAGCATTGAGAGTTTGGTTGTGGAGTCAAAAGACCATTTTGCTTATAGATATAATACTAGACCCGATTTCGATGCTCATGTGTGGGTTGAAGAACATCTCTATCACGAACTCTATGAGACGTTCATCCGTTGTTTTTCCTACGAGTTATGCGAGTGGCTTGTAGCATATGCATTAAAGAGAAATTAGAGGTATAGATTGATTGTTTGGACATAAGAAGACGCCAAACACTTGTATGATGCTGATGTGACTTGGACACACATTGTAGATCATTAGTGGGTGGTTTTTACATAGTTATGCGGTATAGCACACTATTTCTACTTATTCCTATCCAAAGGTTGTTGAGTTTGAGTTCTTGTGTGAACCCGGAGAATCCTATTTGTGTGTCATTCCTTTGCGATTAAGATCTTGTTGATAACCTTGGATTTATAAAATTACCGATGGCTACCTCAACTTCCACCATGCATGAGATCGAAACAAGGTGTGGAGAAAGATGGAAGACCTTACGGAAAAAATGGAAAGAGAGGAAAGATGGATTATGTATAATGAAGTGTAGGAGAAGTAATTGGTGAGTAATCACGGTGTTGAGGAGTATATGGATTTATGGAGGAAGGTGATGCATGAATTATTTGAGGTTCACGTGGAGGACGTGGAACTGAGTAATCGTGCTTTTCCATTTATGCAAGTGCGAAAGAGAATCTCTGTTGATTCAAACAAGAGCATGTTAGAAGAGTAAATAACAAGAAGGGTAGGTGCACATCTGATCCCACCTGGTGACCTTTCCTTAGAATTGGTATTCCAATTCTGAAACAATCAATGATACATACTAATGTTGGTGATAGGGTAGCACTAGGTAGATTTCATTTTCCTTTAAACACGTAAGTACATCACACAAATCATATACCTATACCATCCCAAAGGAAAACATAGTTATTTTTCAAAGGATCGATTGTTTAAATATTTTATGGTGCGTCGTCTGGATAGAGTGTGGATGCACAAAATATTGGAAATACATATAGAAGTAGCACAACTTCTCATACTGTGGGAGTTCAATTTAGTACAACAATTGGAATGCGAGTAGCACATACTTTGGTCAGGTGCTTACTTTGTAGGGGGTGGATCGGGAGGATCTGTATGATCAAGATCTAGTGGATGTAGAGGTGGAGGAAACATCGAGTTTAATCTGATTCTTTGTCTAGTGGGAATGGTCTGCACTAGCCACAACAAGTTATTTAGGAGTTGTATCTTTACCTCCCAGAGTATAGAGGTATTGAAGATGTAGCAGATAATGTAAACATGTGTGTAATTCTAAGGTGTGCTAAAGGAATCATAGCTCTAGAGCGTAAGGCAAGGCAGTTTTCTACTACTTTAAAAGGGCACATGCATAATTGGTATAGGAAGTATGATCCAAACTAGACTATGATGGATTACAACACATTGTGTAATGCTTTCTTGGTTGAGTTCCATATGCCTGAGTTTGAACAGAAAAGCATCAATGCACTGAAAGATATTAAGTAGGGAATGGCTGAGAGCGTAAGGGAGTATGATGCACATTTTAAAATTTTGTTATCAAATTTATCCTATGATATTCACCTAAATAACATGCACAAAGTGGTTTTTGGTGGCTTGATCACACCTTTTAGGAGGGTGCTCTCTCATATGAAATTTACTGAGATCCGCGTGAGGCTTTAGAGGCATCTCTGCACACTGAGGTAGTGGGAAGCGTAGACATTGGAGCTAGCCCATTTATAAAAGAAAAAAATTTCATCTATATGGAAGAAGTTGGAAAAACTATCAAATAATTCCACTCATGAGATGTACGGTGGTATTTGGTGTACGGATCGTGAGGTAAAAGGACATATTAAGGACAACCACCCTCGTAAATCTATGCACACCATGTTGTTGGATTGTGAGATATGTCATTTGGATCATGATTCAAATATATACCCTCTGTTGTAACGTGTGATAAAAAAATGTGTCTTCATACTTTAATATTTGTAAATCCCACTCTCATGATATAGATAATTGTAGATTAATTTATCAAATTTATAAGGAAATTTAAACAAGCGTATGTTAGACTAGGGTTGTGAAAATTCATAGGAATGGGAAGGACAACATCATAAAGGACTCTCTATTGGAGGTGGTAGAGGTAAAGGTTACCGAGGTGGATACGAGAGGCCATGGTCATGGTGGTGGAAGAAGTGATTTTCCCAAGGAACCTGTTATACATGCGGATCCCCGACCATGATAAGTGTAAATTCCCTTAGAAGGTGGTTTTCTCATGGTGCGAGAAACATCAAAAGTGTTAAGAATGCCCTAATTTGTATGATCATATGAGAAAGAATCACAATAAAGATAAGTGCATTGGGATAATTAAGGTACAATGTGTTGTGGAAGATCGGTGGATGCCGAAGTTAGCATGATCCCGACTTGTTGCTTGTGTTGGTGACTTCTCATGTTGAGGCTGCGCGCACGTAGGATTCAAAATAAAAATCCTATTATTAAAAAATATGAGGTGATAAATGTGAAATATACCTATCCTTCCCATCGGAAGGAATTTTTTCAAGAAACTATGGAGGTTATTAGGAACTGCAAGGTGAAATTTAGTTCTTGAAGGAGCAAGCACGTAAGATGGAGCGGAAAAGAAGATTAAACTTCCACGAGAAGGATGTTGATGACTGAGAGAGGTCTATAAGATGTTGTGACAAGAAAATATTATTATTTTATTACGTGAATGGTTGTGAGAGAAAGTACCACATGCTTTGGACCGAAGCATGAGAGGTAGATCCTTCATACAAATATGCCCCACATAATCATGAATATAATAAGGAAATCATGCTAAATGTTGTTGTTGATGGGTGGATTTTGAGTAACATACAGATTGTTACTAGTTCGTAAGTGAATGTGTTTACCTTAGATGCATGGAATCGGATGGGAGGCCACCCTCGTAGCCATCTTCAAATGTGTTGTACATGGAAAATAGAACTAGAGATAATCCTATTGGATTATTAAAGGATGCGACAATTATAATTCGGGTGCCAAGTTCATTGGGAGCTTTGAAGTGCTAGAGCTTGCTTGAGGTTGATAGTTTCCGAGATATACTTGGGCACCCTTGGAGTTATACTAACAATGTTGATATATGCTTTAACAAAGGATACATTATTTTTTAGAAGAAGGAGCACATGATTATTCCTTTGATAGATGCAAAGGTTGCACCATATATAGAACCCTTGAGTGAAGAGGATATGAACAAGATATATACGCACACGCTTAGAGATCTTGAAGTACTTGAGTTATCTAAAGAAAGTATTATTCAAAGGGATGATGTTGTCTATGAGTGATATAACCAGTGTTTCCTATGATAACTAGGTGCATGGAATGTATGAAATGGTTGTGCGAGAGATCAAGAACACATTTACTCATGTAATCAGGTCACACATAGTTAGGCGCATGAGTCACAACCAAGTACTTAGATATACTAGTTAGGGAAATTCTGATGTATTTCTACACGCCATAGAAGCTCATTGGAAAGATGAGGGTGATAGGAGAAAGTTTTTGGTATATACTTTGCATGGGAAAGTTGCACGCAGTGCATTACACATAGAGATAACATTTTGGAGTGGTGAGAAGTGAAAATTTCCTTCTCTAATAGGTTTCTTAGGAGCAATTTACCTTCACAAATATGTGAATTCCATGGGAAGGATTCTGCTTCACACCACATTCAAAAGTGTGAGAGACTCAAGGTGGAGAGGTAATAGTCCTTGCCACCATCACTTTAGGTACATAATTTCTATGCCACCATAGGCGATTGCGATCGTGCATGGTAAGTTTATGAAGAATTAAAAGGGACAGTTAATTAGTAGGAGATGACTTCGGTATGATTCGGACCTTTAACTATTTTTCTACTAAACCTTGAGTGAATGAAGTATTACAGATTATGAAGTGCCTTACGATGGGGGATAGTTCAAAGGCTAGGGAACTCATGTTAGATATGTTTGGAAAGTTATATTTGGAGGTGTGATTTGAATAAGAAATGAATAAGAATATAAAAATGAGGAACAACATGAACGCATCTGGATGGAAAAAGAAAAGGGTAAGGTGGTTTACATGATTGACGATGATGAAATGGAGAATCTAGATGTTAATAACACTCTAGGTATGCATGAGGTCTTAGATAGAGTTAATGACAAGGCACACACTTATCATGATCCTATGAAAACAAAGAAGGTCAACATTGGGATAGATGAAGAGCCCAAGGATGCCATAGTTGGTGACTATTGGTCCGAACAAGAGATTGCAAAGACTATTGAGTTGTTGTGCAACTTCTAGGACTTATTTTCATGAGGCTATCATGAGTTGAAAGGAGTGAATTACTATTTGGGTGAGATGAGGATAACGTTAAAGGAATGTGTGCACCCGGTTAGGAAGAGACCTTATAGGATGAATCCTAATCTGTGCATCAAGGTAAATGAAGAGATTGATAAGATGTTGAAATCTAGAATCATTGAGCCCATTGAGGAGTCGAGAGAGGTTAGCCCCATACTAATAAGCATCAAGAAAGATGGTAGGATAAAGATATGTGTGGAATACAAATATTTTAATGTTGTTTGTGTCATATATACTTTTCCCACACCTTTTACGGAGGAAATCATAGACGGTGTTACAGATCACGAGATATATTCTTTCACTAATGGATTCTCTAGGTATCCTCATGTACGTATTGCTAAAGATGATTAGAAAAGAAAAATTTCACCATTGAGTGGGGATTTTTTCATATATCTTGGTATGCCATTTGGGTTAAAGAATGTGTCGATTTCTTGTCACACATTATTGTACAAGCATTTGAGGACTTTATACACAAGTTTTTACATGTCTACTTGGATTATTGGACTATATATGGGAGTGTAAAGGATCACTTTGCAAAAATTTGAGACTGATGTTTTAGAGGTGCTTGAAGTTGAGCATCTCTCTCAACATTAAGAAGTGTATCTTTGCAACACCTTTTGGGAATTTATTTGGACACATAATATGTAAGGATGGTTTGTTGGTAGATCATATTAAGGTTTCATTTATTTTGGGTTTAGAGGAGCCTACCACTTAGAGAAAGGTGTGTGGATTCTTGGGGCACACAAGTTATTACAAGAATATCATTTAGGGATAAGATAGGATTTCGCACCCTCGGAAGAATTGAAGTTCCATTGGGATGAGGCGCAACAACAATAATTTGAGACATTGAAGTAAAGGCTTACTTCGCACCCATTCAATGCTTTCCTTCATGGAAGAAACCATTTTATGTACACATTGATGCCTCTAGAATGGCCATTGGTGCAATGTTAGCACAACTTGGAGAAGGTGTTATTGATCATTTTATCTATTTTACAAGTAGGAAGTTAACCCCATCTGAGTAGAATTATACAACTATAGAGCGCGAAGCATTGTCCATGATTTATGCGTTGCACAAGTTTAGAAAATATTTGTTGGCAACTCCTTTTATATTTTATACAAATCACATGACACTTAAATAATTTGTTAATAATCTTTTCTTATAGGGGCATATATGTCGCTGGATTATCTTGTTTCAGGAATTTGAATTTACAGTATTAGTAAAGATAGGAAAGAGTAATTCTAGACCAGATCATTTATCAATAATTAACTCAGCAAGGACACGCACGAGCATTAAGGACACATTATCGGATGTAAATATGTTTATATTGAATCGAGAACCCTCGATTTAAATTACATTATTGTATTCTTATGTATCAATGCAGCACTTGAAGGGATGAAGAGGTTAGAAAAGAAACAACTATCCATACGCGTCACGCCTTACATATTTATTAGTGGATATTTATACAAGTTAGGCTATGCTGAAGTTTTGTGCCAGTGTGTACTTTAACATGAGTGTGAAGCTATAATAGAGGAAGTTCATGGTGGGATTGAAGGAGGAAATTATGCAGGAAATTCTACCACGCATAAAATTTTGTTGGCTAGCCTTTGGTGGGAGACACTATATAAGGATTGTAAAGAGTATATCAGGGCATGTGATCATTGTTAGCGCCTTAAAAAGCCTAAGCATAAAGATGATATGTCCTTAAGGCATATTACGAGTGCTAAACCTTTTGAAAAATGGTCAATTGAATTTATGGGTCCTATTTCCCCACCAACACATAGGACTGCATCGCACTATATTATTACATGTACAAATTATCTGACAAGTTGGGAAGAATCAGTGCCTACAAAGTATTGCACAGAAGCTACAATAGCAAAATTTTTATGGGAGAACATTATCAGCAGGTATGGATGCCCATTGAGCTTGAAAAGTGGTAGGGGAACTCATTTCCTTAATGAGACTATCAAAATATTATTGGTAGAATTCATGGTGGCACACCACAAGACAACCTTATATTACCCACAAGCTAATGGAAGTGCTAAGGATTTCGACAAGATATTAGGCCACATATTGACAAATATTTGTGATATTGGAAGAAAATACTAAGATGATAAAGAATTTTTGTACTTTGGGCATACATGACCACTTACAAATGATTGAATAAGGCCACACCCTTTCAGTTGGTGTTTGGCATGGAAGCTATTTTACTTATGGAATTCATGTTACCCTCCCTAAGTATTTTACGTGCGGGAGGATTAGATTATGAACAACCACTTGAAGAATGTATAGAAAATTTGATGCAATTGGATGAGAGGTGTGTTATCTCCTGTTGGAAAAAAAGGAAGAGAAGGCCGGACAAAAGGCATGACATGATAGACATATTAAGAATAAGAAGAATGAATTTGGAAAGATGGTTTTGATTTATTACTCCAAGTTTGCGTACACACTGGGAAATTAAAGGTGCATTGGTCGGGACCGTATGAGGTGACCTATATAATTGATTCAGAGCTTGTCAATCGCAGAACTGGATTGAACACAACTCGCTGGGTACTTCAACGGATTCGGCCAAGCCCTACTATAAATCAGTCTTATTGATGTTTGTAATAAGGTAGTGTTGCCATTTAGATTAGGTTTCCCTTTAGTGAATTTTATTTGTATTTGTTTTCTTTGATCATTGTTATGATTTGTCAATTTAGTTCATTGTTTTGTTCTAATAAGTGTGAAAGTAAAAAAGGGGTTACATGTGCTATACATAAGGTGTTCTAAAGTGATTGAGTTGATTAAATACTATGCAAGAAATATGATCGTGCAATGTAACATGAGGTAGGTAGTGGCATGGTGAACTACTTAGGATATGGTGTGGAGGTTTAGCACTTAGGTTCATGGAGGTATGTGGAGGAGGTCTGTGGCTAAGAAGTAGTATAGCATGCTAGAAGGTTATGAATGCAACTTGTAAAGTAAAGTCACGAAAGTGGATACAGACGGAAAAATTACTTTATTAGAAAAAGTAACTTAAAAATAGTGGGTCGAAAGGATGTGAGGGTCATGAAAAAAGTTTAAATAGGGGTATAGGGTAGTATTTTGGCTACCTTGCCTTAGAAGAAAATTTGAGCTACCGAGTGAGTGAAGTGTGAATAGATCTAGGTGACGAAGATAACGTATGACCTAGAGGTGCGTGAAGACTATGTGTGAATTCTTGTGGGAAGGAGAGTTGTAATCGATAATAGAGCACTAAGGAAGAGGGTTGCGTATGTTTTAAGTGGTCAAATTTTTCGAGCTCGGGTAGGAGAAAATTTTGGAATGTAGAATACCTAGGGCACACGGTTACAGAGAAAATGACACCAAAGGAATGAAATTTGAGGACGAAAAGGCTGAGGTTGTAATATAATAACCTCTAAAAGATATTACTCGAAATGTAGTATCCTCGTTGTTTTTAGGGTGGAGATTTGGAATTTGAATCTTACCAAATGCAAGATCGGTGAGTACAATCACCATACGAGGAAAAATGAAAAAGAGTGAGGGAAGATCTCAGAAAGTATTGTTATCCAAAATAACTTCCTAGTTATTTGGATAACTTGTATTCATATTCGCTCTGAGATCTTCATTACATGGTTGTGTGCACTTCAGTTGTTTCCTTTACCACATTCTCTTGGTTACATATTCCTCAAGCGCCCTTTACGCACTCCTCCTTTTTATTCATCCTTTCATTTTCCTTTTCCTCTTTATTTTATTTTCCATTACACATTCACCTTCTTCCCTAGAGTTCATGCAACCTATGCACGAGCTCCGAACTTGCATAAATCATATAGGTTCTTCGATCTCTTGTGCACCCCACATATTATTTTCTAATAATTATGCCTCAACCATAAGTTCCTATCTCGGCTATTTCTCCCATTTCCCCATGTGTGTGTTACCTTCTCACTTGCCGTCCCTCTGTTCTTCTCCTACACTTCATTCTTCCACATGCATGTCTTTACGCCTTCTTCTCGTGACCTTATGTGCCACGTGGCATGTGTCAACCTTGAGTGTGCTACACATAACCAATCAAAGCACACCAAATGGGTGCTAAATCCTAAAAACAAACCAAAGGGTGACACATGGAGAAAAGGAAAAAAATGGATGTACAACCGGCGATCTTTCACCACATAGAGTTTGCCAAGTTTCTTGTGTGCCCAATTTGCACTGTCGATCTTCTGACAGTCATAAATTTTTCTCCAGTGCTCAGATCCTTTTGTGTCTAGAATTTTCATAAATCTGCTGACATGGGTTACATGTTGGTCCATTCAAATTCAAATTTTGGCAGGATTTTGTAGGTAAGTAGCTGAAAAATTATTTAATCTTATTAATATGTGATTTGATTACTCCAACCACCCATATTTGAATAGATCGGCCTTCCTTCCTTCTCCAAAATGCCAAACAAACATGAAAAACCACATTTTATGCATTGTAGGTGGATTTGTAGGCATTAATGGCTGGTGGTTGAGTTTTCAAATCAGATTTCCCTCCTCCTCTTTTCTTCCATTGATTCATTTATAAAAGTAAGAGCTTTGCTCATTGTAAAGGGTTGGTCATTTTACATCCTTAGTGTTTGCTAAGGATCCTTTATCTCTACATTCGAGTTGTAAACCTCCTGGATCTGGTTCGTGTATGTGAATATCAGCCTTTAGACACCATTGTAACTAACTATGCATACTTGGAAGTAATAGAAGCATCATTTTGTGGATATTATCTCATTTTAATGTGTTTATATTATTCTTTCTTTCTTGTTGTTTGAATTATATGTTTGTTGTGTAACTCTTAAGTTCATTGCATCACCATTTTCTCGGTCGTGTTAGCTTAGTTTCCCTTTCCAGCATTAGGAGTAACATTAGTAGTAAAAATAGGTAGAGGAACTGGCCTTCTCCGAAGAGTCGTCTCAAATCACGCAAGGTCCCACAACTTAGAGATGGTTCCATTGTTGTTTCAAATGACTCGGTTCTAATAAATCCGTGACATGGCTGTAAGTTTGTTAACCAATATTTTATGGCATGCTCAATGGGACAATTAGTGAAATATTAGATTTCATACTACTAAGTTTAGTGTTTGAGTTATAAATTTCCAGCCTTTAGAGGCTTATTTTGAAACATTTGGTAACTCCCAACACTCATATCTACTTGTTATAGTAATTAGAGCACCTTTAATGAGAAGAGTCCATACTAGATAGAGTGATGTAGTTGAAGGATCATTTGAATATCTCCATCTTTCTCTAAGAATCACATGCGGTAGAAATGTTATGTATGCATCCCAATCTCCGGTGGGTCGTGCGCACTCTACTCCTCGTGAACTGATTTACGTGCCCTATCATGGCACTTGAACCACATCCTCCTCCAAGTAACTTTTCTTTTTTCAATGTGGGAGCTCGCTCAATCTTAATACACAACATGATATGCCAGCAACTATGGTTAAAAGTATCCCATACTTTAAAGGAGAAAATCAAGTCACCTATGTCGAGCACATCCAAGACGTTGTAAATTTGTGCTCGGTCTACCGGATCACACATGATGATGTTGTTGTAAAGCTACTTGCAACCTCATTCAAAGGTAAAGCACTCCAATGGTACTAAGGTCCGATACCTACATCTATTGCCACACAGGGACGAGCTTGGAATAGCTCTATGTAACTACTTTGAGGATAAGTCAAATCACTTGTCTTTGGTGGAGCAATTGACTACAAGTAAGAGGGCACCCAATAAGTCGAATAATGTTTTCCTTGCAATATGCCTCATAATAAGAATCACTGTGCTAATGCTACATGTGGGTAGGCCTACATGATTCAAAATACTTCTAACTATGAACCTTCCATCAGTGCAAGCAAGTCCAAAAATCAAGAAAGGCTAGAACTTCCTCTTGAATCCAATCTATTATTATTTGGTGTCGAGGAAATTTATGTAATCAATCAAGTTGTAGATGATACAAACAGACCATGTGCCCAAGATGCTGACAACATAATATACAGTAAGATAATTCTATTATTTGGCGTATAAGTCACAATTCCAGCAACACAGGAAGAGCCTCAAAAATAAAAAAATGCAGCCAAGGAATCTAGCAATAAAAGTGCTCAAGTTCATACACGTGAGGTTCCATGCAAATATCCTATTGAGATGGCATGTGAACCTCCTTTGGTAGGTTAAGCCTCTATGTCAGCCAAGGATCCTTCCCCTACACCTGAAAAACCAAGAAACGATGTTGTTGTGCCTCAAATGCACAAGTAATTCAGCCTTCCATTCAGTATTGTGGACCAAATGAAGAAGACAAACATAAATATCATGATGTTGGATGCACTAACCATTCCATCTCAAATAAGCAACTTGCTTCATGAAGCTCGCCCAACTTCGTGTGATGACCCAAATTTTCAAAAGTTGCGCTCTTCTTTCAATATCTCAAGAGGAAGAGTAACAAGTAAGGATGTTAAAACTTCACCCTTCTATATGTCCTATATCATAGGAAAACATCTTGTCCATAACTACGTGATTGAATCAGGTGCTAGTACTTTTTTCATGCCTAAGAAAATTGTTGATGTCTTAGGTCTTGAGTATATCCCCTTGGAAAAAGGAGTCCTGCGCAACTTGATGGCTCAACCATCACTACCTTAGGAGTCATCAAGAATCTTGAGGTGACCCTACATGTATGTCTAATCATCACAATAAATCGGGATCATCACAATCATTGACCTACCTCCTTTATTTTCCCTATGTCTCGTTAAGGGATTTTATTGCTAAGGTGGGTGGTTACTTGTCTTCTAACTGGTCCCGTATGTTACTCAAGATAAGGTATGGTACTCGGTTTACCATGCAAGATGAGCCAATATTTTCCTATCATGTAGATTCTTATGACCCATCTCCCCCCAAGCCAACTTCCTAATCCAATAAGAACAAATATTATCTCCTGAAGAGCAATCTCATCTAGCTCATGTACCTGACATAGTGCTAGATGAGTGGGCAGAGAGGCACCATAAATTTGATCCATATGTTGAGGACCTAGAAGCTTATGAAACTGGGCTTGGAACTTACTACATTCTTAAAGAATAAACTATGCTTCCACACATGCTCAAGCAAGATGTAGAAAGCATGGGTCTATGGAAGTTATACATTGATGGATTCAAAAGAAGAAATGGTGCGGGTGCATGAGTGGTTCTCATTTCTCCCAGGGGTAAGAAATTAGTCATCACTCATAGGTTACAGTTTTCATGTTCCAACAATGTGGCCGAGTATGAGGCGTTGGTGCACGTTCGCTTATTATTGAAAATAAAAAGACTAAGTGGTTGCATATATTTGGGGACACATAATTATTTATTAACTAGGTCACTAACAAATGCACAACAAAGAATAAGCTTCTCAAATCTTATAAACATAGATTCTAGAAGTTCTCCTTGAGAGATTTTATTCTTTAAATTTGTAGGTTTTGCCACTTAAGATGAAAAACAAGATGATCAAATGGTTGTACTTGGTTCGTAGTTCTCCCTAGTTGAGGACTTTATCAAAGGGAACACACAACACATCAAGATGGTAATTGGACCATCCATTCCGCATAACAATACTAGCTGGTAAGTGTTGGACGGTGATGCACAAATCGTCCAGCTTCATTCAAAATGAGGTTGAGTTTTCATCGAGCATACAAGTTGACTTGCATGACAGCTATGGTGACTAAGTGATACAACCGAATACAAACAAGTTACCTAAAGGGCTGGTCACCTTAGAGAAAATCCATCTGCTCTCATCTTCCTCTCTTTTCTTCTATTGTAATTTTTAGCTTGATTGCTTAGTTTTTTCTCTTATACAACTATTTTTACCTCGAATGCTTATTATTTTTACCTCGAATGCTTATTTTCTTACTTGAGAAACCACCACAAAATTGTTCCGAGTTAGAAATATATTCACAATCAACCCAATTCTTTACTTTGATTTACGTGTTGTGTACCTTCCTTCTTGGTCACTATGAATCCGACCATTAAATGAATGTCGCTAGCTCCATATATTGTTCCTTTTGTATTCAACTTGATTACACCACTTTCCATGCATTTCCAGAAGCTATTTATTAGTCATTTGCCAAAAATAGATTTTCCAAATTTGTAACGTGACCCAGATGAGCGAGTCATTTCCTTCTCCAATATTTTATTTTTTCTTGAAACTCGGGATCTCATGGAGAATGTAACAACATTTGCATGAAGTCAACACACATTAAATGCTATCAGCTAGAACAATAGTTTTCTTTGTTCTTCGAGGAAATCAAGTCGTGTATTTAGCCGTAATCACCTAACAATCATGTCACCATCGATTTTGGTGAACCAACTCTCACTTGTCCATGTTTGAATCAATTTGATTTCCTTTGACCCTTGTCCACCCATATTCCATCATTTTTAGCTTCCTTTTGTTTCTTTGACCTTTTCTTTTATATCACGACTCTTTTCTTTATTTTATGGAATTTTTCCTTCCTTGGTGGATTTTTAGCTATTCATTGCTCTTTTATGCTTCTTGTGGCTTCTATAATGTCACGCGACATTCCTCCTTGTCTGCTTCCTTCATGTGGCCTTATTCCATGTCCGCAACTCTTTCTCTTTTACTAGCATCTTTTTAGTCTTCCATGGTTATCTTCCATCCTTAGCAGCTTTTCTAGTTCTCTATTGCTTTTCTCTTTACTTGTGGATTTTCTTCCGACTTCCTTACTTTCACATATTTTCCTTAGCCTCAAAGTGGTTCTTCCTTCACATACGCAGCTTCACCTATCTCACATGTGAATTGTCCTTTCACTCCATGTTACTTCGTGGATTCATCCCTTTATCTGCGACACTCAATTACCTTCCGCTATTTCTTCTAGAGCTCCGCGGATCTCTTCACACTTCAATGGATACTCTAAGTCTTTGACGAATGTCTCTAGACTTTGGTGGATATCTCCTCATCTCTGCGGATTGCCCAAAAATTACTAAGTCCCTTAAACCTTATCCTTAGTCATCCCGAAGCCTCTATGATCCGACACTACTAATCAACCTTCATCTTTTCAGCTTTCTCACTTTACCAATTCACTCCTTTTTCCATCAATACACTTGACAACACATATAACACATAAAAAAATTCCAACACTTAGATTTATTCTTACCCAAACAATATCTACTATGTGCTCCACTGTACACACTATTGTGATAATATTTTCATACAAAATGTTACACCTCTGAAATATGCTAAGTATAAGCGGTGTGATAATTTTGGTTCCACGTAAGGTAGGCATGGAGGCACGTAAAGAAGTAGAACATGTAGCAAAGAGAGGCTCTCACCCAAGAAGAATACTTTCGGGACTTATCTGCATTTTGAGCCATGGGATAAAAATAGACGATGAACGATTAGAGTGGCATTCAAGAATTTTTTTGGAGATGGGTTAAAGCATGAAGACTTAGAGTTGAAGCAAAGTCTATTTTGAGATAGGTCGCATTTAGAAAGAGGATACAAAATCATGAAAGTTTGGGAGATAACAAGAGGATTAGATCTAGAGTTAATTATAGATGATATATTATTAGGAAAATCTTGCATTCTTCCTCGCTTACTTTTGTAGCAATGCATGGATATTTTGAGCATGCAACCTATTTTGAGAGTGTATGGGCGATGAAGGAAAGTCCCCACCCTATATATATATATATATATATATATATATATATATATATTGTATTGATTTACACAACTTAGGAAGATTGGTTTCATAATAGAGTTATGTTGTTGGATTGATGAATGCATGAATTTGTATTGTTACTTATGGTGTATTCAAACTCCGTATTTTATGGTGTATTAATATAATGGATCATTATGGATGGTTATTGGTTATTGATGTATTTATTATTGGTTATTGTACGGTAAATCTGATCTTTATCCTTGTTTGATTCATTATGCATTATGGTTATGAACTGAATCTTGTTATACTTTACCTTTAATTACTTGTTATGGATATAGAATATATGTATGATCATGCTAACACCTTAACAAAGATGGTATAAAAATAAAAACTTGTACATTAGCACACTTCGGGTGAGTACTCAAATCTATCTGAGTGATGTGTTAGTGTGTCTAGGGCTTGAGTAATAAAATAAGACTACATTTTGGTTTCGTTGTCGAGATATCTTTTCATATTTTTGAAGGGATGTTGCATGATAAAGACGTATCGACTTGACTTTCGATAGCATTGAGAGTTTGGTTGTGGAGTCAAAAGACCATTTTGCTTATAGATATAATACTAGACCCGATTTCGATGCTCATGTGTGGGTTGAAGAACATCTCTATCACGAACTCTATGAGACGTTCATCCGTTGTTTCCCTGCGAGTTGTATGCGAGTGGCTTGTAGCATATGCATTAAAGAGAAATTAGAGGTATAGATTGATTGTTTGGACATAAGAAGACTCGCCAAACACTTTGTATGATGCTTGATGTGACTTGGACACACATTGTAGATCATTAGTGGGTGGTTTTTACATAGTTATGCGGTATAGCACACTATTTCTACTTATTCCTATCCAGAGGTTGTTGAGTTTGAGTTCTTGTGTGAACCCGAGAGAATCCTATTTGTGTGTCATTCCTTTGGCGATTAAGATCTTGTTGATAACCTTGGATTTATAAAATTACCGATGGCTACCTCAACTTCCACCATGCATGAGATCGAAACAAGGTGTGGAGAAAGATGGAAGACCTTACGGAAAAAATGGAAAGAGAGGAAAGATGGATTATGTATAATGAAGTGTAGGAGAAGTAATTGGTGAGTAATCACGGTGTTGAGGAGTATATGGATTTATGGAGGAAGGTGATGCATGAATTATTTGAGGTTCACGTGGAGGACGTGGAACCTGAGTAACTGGTGCTTTTCCATTTATGCAAGTGCGAAAGAGAATCTCTGTTGATTCAAACAAGAGCATGTTAGAAGAGTAAATAACAAGAAGGGTAGGTGCACATCCGATCCCACCTAGTGACCTTTCCTTAGAATTGGTATTCCAATTCTGAAACAATCAATGATACATACTAATGTTGGTGATAGGGTAGCACTAGGTAGATTTCATTTTCCTTTAAACACGTAGTACATCACACAAATCATATACCTATACCATCACAAAGGGAAACATAGTTATTTTTCAAAGGACTGATTGTTTAAATATTTTATGGTGCGTCGTCTGGACAGAGTGTGGATGCACAAAATATTGGAAATACATATAGAAGTAGCACAACTTCTCATATTGTGGAAGTTCAATTTAGTACAACAATTGGAATGCGAGTAGCACATACTTTGGTCCGGTGCTTCTTGTAGGGGGTGGATCAGGAGGATCTATATGATCAAGATCTAGTGGATGTAGAGGTGGAGGAAACATCGAGTTTAATGATTCTTTGTCTAGTGGGAATGGTCTCGCACTAGCCACAACAAGTTATTTAGGAGTTGTATCTTTACCTCCCGTAGTATAGAGGTATTGAAGATGTAGCAGATAATGTAAACATGTGTGTAATTCTAAGGTGTGCTAAAGGAATCATAGCTCTAGAGCGTAAGGCAAGGCGCTTTTCTACTACTTTAAAAGGGCACATGCATAATTGGTATAGGAAGTATGATCCAAACTAGACTATGATGGATTACAACACATTGTGTAATGCTTTCTTGGTTGAGTTCCATATGCCCGAGTTTGAATGTAAAGCATCAATGCACCGAAAGATATTAAGTAGGGAATGGCTGAGAGCGTAAGGGAGTATGATGCACATTTTAAAATTTTGTTATCAAATTTATCCTATGATATTCACCCTAAATAACATGCACAGTGGTTTTTTGGTGGCTTGATCACACCTTTTAGGAGGGTGCTCTCTCATATGAAATTTACAGATCCGCGTGAGGCTTTAGAGGCATCTCTGCACACTAAGGTAGTGGGAAGCGTAGACATTGGAGCTAGCCCATTTATAAAAGAAAAAATTTCATCTATGGCAAAGAAGTTGGAAAAACTATCAAATAATTCCACTCATGAGATGTACAGTGGTATTTGGTGTACGTGATCGTGAGGTAAAAGGACATATTAAGGACAACCACCCTCGTAAATCTATGCACACCATGTTGTTGGATTGTGAGATATGTCATTTGGATCATGATTCAAATAGATACCCTCTGTTGTAACGTGTGATAAAAAAAATGTGTCTTCATACTGTAATATTTGTAAATCCCACTCTCATGATATAGATAATTGTAGATTAATTTATCAAATTTATAAGGAAATTTAAACTGGCGTATGTTAGACTAGGGTTGTGAAAAATTCATAGGAATGGGAAGGACAACATCATAAAGGACTCTCTATTGGAGGTGGTAGAGGTAAAGGTTACCGAGGTGGATACAGAGGCCATGGTCATGGTGGTGGAAGAAGTGATTTTCCCCAAGGAACCTCGTTATACATGCGGATCCCCTGACCATGATAAGTGTAAATTCCCTTAGAAGGTGGTTTTCTCATGGTGCGAAAACATCAAAAGTGTTAAGAATGCCCTAATTTGTATGATCATATGAGAAAGAATCACAATAAAGATAAGTGCATTGGGATAATTAAGGTACAATGTGTTGTGGAAGATCAGTGGATGCCGAAGTTAGCATGATCCTGACTTGTTGCTTGTGTTGGTGACTTCTCATGTTGAGGCTGCGTGCACGTAGGATTCAAAATAAAAATCCTATTATTAAAAAATATGAGGTGATAAATGTGAAATATACCTATCCTTCCCATCAGAAGGAATTTTTTCAAGAAACTATGGAGGTTATTAGGAACCTGCAAGGTGAAATTTAGTTCTTGAAGGAGCAAGCACGTAAGATGGAGCAGGAAAAGAAGATTAAACTTCCACAGAAGGATGTTGATGACCTGAGAGAGGTCTATAAGATGTTGTGACAAGAAAATATTATTATTTTATTACGTGAATGGTTGTGAGAGAAAGTACCACATGCTGGACCGAAGCATGAGAGGTAGATCCTTCATACAAATATGCCCCCACATAATCATGAATATAATAAGGAAATCATGCTAAATGTTGTTGTTGATGGGTGGATTTTGAGTAACATACAGATTGTTACTAGTTCGTAAGTGAATGTGTTTACCTTAGATGCATGGAATCGGATGGGGAGGCCACCCTCGTAGCCATCTTCAAATGTGTTGTACATGGAAAATAGAACTAGAGATAATCCTATTGGATTATTAAAGGATGCGACAATTATAATTCAGGGTGCCAAGTTCATTGGGAGCTTTGAAGTGCTAGAGCTTGCTGAGGTTGATAGTTTCCGAGATATACTTGGGCACCCTTGAGTTATACTAATAATGTTGATATATGCTTTAACAAAGGATACATTATTTTTTAGAACAAGGAGCACATGATTATTCCTTTGATAGATGCAAAGGATTCACCATATATATAACCCTTGAGTGAAGAGGATATGAACAAGATATATACGCACACGCTTAGAGATCTTGAAGTACTTGAGTTATCTAAAGAAAGTATTATTCAAAGTGGGATGATGTTGTCTATGAGCGATATAACCAAAGGTTTCCTACGATAACTAGGTGCATGGAATGTATGAAATGGTTGGGTGAGAGATCAAGAACACAGTTACTCATGTAATCAGGTCACACATAGTTAGGCGCATGAGTCACAACCAAGTACTTAGATATACTAGTTAGGAAATTCTGATGTATTTCTACACGCCATAGAAGCTCATTGGAAAGATGAGGGTGATAGGAGAAAATTTTTGGTATATACTTTGCATGGGAAAGTTGCACGCTGTGCATTACACATAGAGATAACCTTTTGGAGTGGTGAGAAGTGAAAATTTCCTTCTCTACTAGGTTTCTTAGGAGCAATGTACCTTCACAAATATGTGAATTCCATGGGAAGGATTTTACTTCACACCACATTCAAAATTGTGAGAGACTCAAGGTGGAGAGGTAATAGTCCTTGCCACCATCACTTTAGGTACATAATTTCTATGCCACCATAGGCGATTGCAATCGTGCATGGTAAGTTTATGAAGAATTAAAAGGGACAGCTTAATTAGTAGGAGATGACTTGTGTATGATTCGGACCTTTAACTATTTTTCTACTAAACCTCTAGTGAATGAAGCATTACAGATTATGAAGTGCCTTACGATGGGGGATAGTGCAAAGGCTAAGGAACTCTTGTTAGATATGTTTGGAAAGTTATATTTGGAGGTGTGATTTGAATAAGAAATGAATAAGAATATAAAAATGAGGAACAACATGAACGCATCTCGGATGGAAAAAGAAAAGGGTAAGGTGGTTTACATGATTGACGATGATGAAATGGAGAATCTAGATGTTAATAACACTCTAGGTATGCATGAGGTCTTAGATAGAGTTAATGACAAGGCACACACTTATCATGATCCTATGAAAACAAAGAAGGTCAACATTGGGATAGATGAAGAGCCCAAGGATGCCATAGTTGGTGACTATTGGTCCGAACAAGAGATTGCAAAGACTATTGAGTTGTTGTGCAACTTCTAGGACTTATTTTCATGAGGCTATCATGAGTTGAAAGAGTGAATTACTATTTGGGTGAGATGAGGATAACGTTAAAGGAAGGTGTGCACCCGGTTAGAAGAGACCTTATAGGATGAATCCTAATCATGCATCAAGGTAAATGAAGAGATTGATAAGATGTTGAAATCTAGAATCATTGAGCCCATTGAGGAGTCGAGAGGGTTAGCCCCATACTAATAAGCATCAAGAAAGATGGTAGGATAAAGATATGTGTGGAATACAAATATTTTAATGTTGTTTGTGTCATATATACTTTTCCCACACCTTTACGGAGGAAATCATAGAGTGTGTTACGAGATCACGAGATATATTCTTTCACTAATGGATTCTCTAGGTATCCTCATGTACGTATTGCTAAAGATGATTAGAAAAAGAAAAATTTCACCATTGAGTGGGGATTTTTTGCATATACTGGTATGCCATTTGGGTTAAAGAATGTGTCCGATTTCTTGTCACACATTATTGTACAAGCATTTGAGGACTTTATACACAAGTTTTTACATGTCTACTTGGATTATTGGACTATATATGGGAGTGTAAAGGATCACTGCAAAAATTTGAGACTGATGTTTTAGAGGTGCTTGAAGTTGAGCATCTCTCTCAACATTAAGAAGTGTATCTTTGCAACACCTTTTGGGAATTTATTTGGACACATAATATGTAAGGATGGTTTGTTGGTAGATCATATTAAGGTTTCAGTTATCTTGGGTTTAGAGGAGCCTACCACTTAGAGAAAGGTGTGTGGATTCTTGGGGCACACAAGTTATTACAAGAATATCATTTAGGGATAAGATAGGATTTCGCACCCTCGGAAGAATTGAAGTTCCATTGGGATGAGGCGCAACAACAATAATTTGAGACATTGAAGTAAAGGCTTACTTCGCACCCATTCAATGCTTTCCTTCATGGAAGAAACCATTTTATGTACACATTGATGCCTCTAGAATGGCCATTGGTGCAATGTTAGCACAACTTGGAGAGGGTGTTATTGATCATTTTATCTATTTTACAAGTAGGAAGTTTACCCCATATGAGTAGAATTATATAACTACAGAGTGCGAAGCATTGTCCATGATTTATGCGTTGCACAAATTTAGAAAATAATTGTTGGCAACTCCTTTTATATTTTATACAAATCACAAGACACTTAAATAATTTGTTAATAATCTTTTCTTATAGGGGCATATATGTCAGTGGATTATCTTGTTTCAAGAATTTGAATTTACATTATTAGTAAAGCTAGGAAAGAGTAATTCTAGACCGGATCATTTATCAATAATTAACTCAGGCAAGGACACGCAGAGCATTAAGGACACATTATCGGATGTAAATATGTTTATATTGAACGAGAACCCTCCGATTTAAATTACATTATTGTATTCTTATGTATCAATGCAGCACTTGAAGGGATGAAGAGGTTAGAAAAGAAACAACTAGTCATACGCGTCACGCCTTACATATTGATTAGTGGATATTTATACAAGTTAGGCTATGCTGAAGTTTTGTGCCAAAGTGTGTACTTGAACATGAGTGTGAAGCTATAATAGAGGAAGCTCATGGTGAGATTAAAGGGGGACATTATGTAGAAATTCTACCACGCATGAAATTTTTTTGGCTAGCCTTTGGTGGGAAACACTATATAAGGATTGTAAAGAGTATGTCAGGGCATGTGATCATTGTTAGCGCCTTAAAAGCCTAAGCATAGAGATGATATGTCCTTAAGGCATATTACGAGTGCTAAACCTTTTGAAAAATGGTCAATTGAATTTATGGGTCCTATTTCCCCCAACACATAGGATCGCATCGCGCTATATTATTACATGTACATATTATCTGACAAGGTGGGAAGAATCGGTGCCTACAAAGTATTGCATGAAGCTACAATAGCAAAATTTTTATGGGAGAACATTATCGCAGGTATGGATGCCCATTGAGCTTGAAAAGTGGTAGGGAACTCATTTCCTTAATGAGACTATCGAATATTATTGGTAGAATTCATGGTGGCACACCACAAGACAACCTTATATTACCCACAAGCTAATGGAAGTGCTAAGGATTTCGACAAGATATTAGGCCACATATTGACAAATATTTGTGATATTGGAAGGAAATACTAAGATGATAAAGAATTTTTTTGTACTTTGGGCATACATGACGACTTACAAACGATTGAATAAGGCCACACCCTTTCAGTTGTTGTTTGGCATGGAAGCTATTTTACTTATGGAATTCATGTTACCCTCCCTAAGTATTTTACGTGCAGGAGGATTAGATTATGAACAACCACTTGAAGAATGTATAGAAAATTTGATGCATTGGATGAGAGGTGTGTTATCTCCTGTTGGAGAAAAAAGGAAGAGAAGGCCGCACAAAAGGCATGACATGATAGACATATTAAGAATAAGAAGAATGAATTTGGGAAGATGGTTTTGATTTATTACTCCAAGTTTGCGTGCATCACCCGGGAAATTAAAGGTGCATTGGTCGGGACCGTATGAGGTGACCTATATAATTGATTCGAGCTTGTCAATTGCAGAACTGGATTGAACACAACTACCGGGTACTTCAACGGGATTCGGCCAAGCCCTACTATAAATCAGTCTTATTGATGTTTGTAATAAGGTAGTGTTGCCATTTAGATTAGGTTTCCCTTTAGTGAATTTTATTTGTATTTGTTTTCTTTGATCATTGTTATGATTTGTCAATTTAGTTCATTGTTTTGTTCTAATAAGTGTGAAAGTAAAAAAGGGGGTTACATGTGCTATACATAAGGTGTTCTAAAGTGATTGAGTTGATTAAATACTATGCAAGAAATATGATCGTGCAATGTAACATGAGGTAGGTAGCGGCATGGTGAACTACTTAGGATATGGTGTGGAGGTTTAGCACTTAGGTTCATGGAGGTATGTGGAGGAGGTCCATGGCTAAGAAGTAGTATAACATACTAGAAGGTTATGAATGCAACTTGTAAAGTAAAGTCACGAAAGTGGATACAGACGGAAAAATTACTTTATTAGAAATAGTAACTTAAAAAGTGTGGGTCGAAAGGATGTGAGGGTCATGAAAAAGTTTAAATAGGGATATAGGGTAGTATTTTGGCTACCTTGCCTTCGAAGAAAATTTGAGCTACCGAGTGAGTGAAGTGTGAATAGATCTAGGTGACGAAGATAACGTATGACCTAGAGGTGCGTGAAGACTATGTGTGAATTCTTGTGGGAAGGAGAGTTGTAATCGATAATAGAGCACTAAGGAAGAGGGTTGCGTATGTTTTAAGTGGTCAAATTTTTCAGAGCTCGGGTAGGAGAAAAATTTTGGAATGTAGAATACCTAGGGCACACGGTTCAGAGAAATGACACCAAAGGAATGAAATTTGAGGATCTAAAAGGCTGAGGTTGTAATATAATAACCTCTAAAAGATATTACTCGAAATGTAGTATCCTGTTGTTTTTAGGGTGGAGATTTGGAATTTGAATCTTACCAAATGCAAGATCGGTGAGTACAATCACCATATGAGGAAAAATGAAAAAAGAGTGAGGGAAGATCTCAGAGAAAGTATTGTTATCCAAAATAACTTCCCTAGTTATTTGGATAACTTGTATTCATATTCGCTCTGAGATCTTCATTACATGGTTGTGTGCACTTCATTGTTTCCTTTACCACATTCTCTTGGTTACATATTCCTCAAGCGCCCTTACGCACTCCTCCTTTTTATTCATCCTTTCATTTTCCTTTTCCTCTTTATTTTATTTTCCATTACACATTCACCTTCTTCCCTAGAGTTCATGCAACCTATGCACGAGCTCGAACTTGCATAAATCATATAGGTCCTCCGATCTCTTGTGCACCCCACATATTATTTTCTAATAATTATGCCTCAACCATAAGTTCCTATCTCGGCTATTTCTCCCATTTCCCTATGTGTGTTACCTTCTCACTTGCCGTCCCTCTGTTCTTCTCCTACACTTCATTCTTCCACATGCATGTCTTTACGCCTTCTTCGTGACCTTATGTGCCACGTGGCATGTGTCAACCTTGAGTGTGCTACACATAACCAATCAAAGCACACCAAATGGGTGCTAAATCCTAAAAACAAACCAAAGTGGGTGACACATGGAGAAAAGGAAAAAAATGGATGTACAACTGCCGATCTTTCACCACATAGAGTTTGCCAAGTTTCTTGTGTGCCCAATTTGCACTTTGTCGATCTTCTCGACAGTCATAAATTTTTCTCCAAAGGTGCTCGATCCTTTTGTGTCTAGAATTTTCATAAATCTGTGACATGGGTTACATGTTGGTCCATTCAAATTCAAATTTTGGCAGGATTTTGTAGGTAAGTAGCTGAAAAATTATTTAATCTTATTAATATGTGATTTGATTACTCCAACCACCCATATTTGAATAGATCGGCCTTCCTTCCTTCTCCAAAATGCCAAACAAACATGAAAAACCACATTTTATGCATTGTAGGTGGATTTGTAGGCATTAATGGTGGTGGTTGAGTTTTCAAATCAGATTTCCTCCTCCTCTTTTCTTCCATTGATTCATTTATAAAAGTAAGAGCTTTGCTCATCAGAAGGGTTGGTCATTTTACATCCTTAGTGTTTGCTAAGGATCCTTTATCTCTACATTCTCGAGTTGTAAACCTCCTGATCTGGTTCGTGTATGTGAATATCAGCCTTTAGACACCATTGTAACTAACTATGCATACTGGAAGTAATAGAAGCATCATTTTGTGGATATTATCTGCCTTAATGTGTTTATATTATTCTTTCTTTCTTGTTGTTTGAATTATATGTTTGTTGTGTAACTCTTAAGTTCCTCGCATCACCATTTTCTGGTCGTGTTAGCTTAGTTTCCCTTTCCAGCATTAGGAGTAACATTAGTAGTAAAAATAGGTAGAGGAACTGGCCTTCTCCGAAGAGTCGCCTCAAATCACGCAAGGTCCCACAACTTAGAGATGGTTCCATTGTTGTTTCAAATGACTCGGTTCTAATAAATCCGTGACATGGCTGTAAGTTTGTTAACCAATATTTTATGGCATGCTCAATGGGACAATTAGTGAAATATTAGATTTCATACTACTAAGTTTAGTGTTTGAGTTATAAATTTCCAGCCTTTAGAGGCTTATTTTGAAACATTTGGTAACTCCCAACACTCATATCTACCGTTATAGTAATTAGAGCACCTTTAATGAGAAGAGTCCATACTAGATAGAGTGATGTAGTTGAAGGATCATTTGAATATCTCCATCTTTCTCTAAGAATCACATGCAGGTAGAAATGTTATGTATGCATCCCAATCTCCAGTGGGTCGTGCGCACTCTACTCCTCGGGGACCTGATTTACGTGCCCTATCATGGCACTTTAACCACCTCCTCCTCCAAGGAACTTTTCTTTTTCAATGGTGGGAGCTCGCTCAATCTTAATACACAACATGATATGCCAAAGAACTATGGTTAAAAGTATCCCATACTTTAAAGGAGAAAATCAAGTCACCTATGTCGAGCACATCCAAGACGTTGTAAATTTGTGCTCGGTCTACCGATCACACATGATGATGTTGTTGTAAAGCTACTTGCAACCTCATTCAAAGGTAAAGCACTCCAATGGTACTAAGGTCCGATACCTACATCTATTGCCACTGGGACGAGCTTGGAATAGCTCTATGTAACTACTTTGAGGATAAGTCAAATCACTTGTCTTTGGTGGAGCAACCGACTACAAGTAAGAGGGCACCCAATAAGTCGAATAATGTTTTCCTTGCAATATGCCTCATAATAAGAATCATCACTGCGCTAATGCTACATGTGGGTAGGCCTACATGATTCAAAATACTTCTAACTATGAACCTTCCATCGGTCAAGCAAAAGTCCAAAATCAAGAAACGCTAGAACTTCCTCTTGAATCCAATCTATTATTATTTGGTGTCGAGGAAATTTATGTAATCAATCAAGTTGTAGATGATACAAACATGCACTATGTGCCCAAGATGCGACAACATAATATACAAGAAGATAATTCTATTATTTGGCGTATAAGTCACAATTCCAAAGAACACAGAAGAGCCTCAAAAAAAAAAATGCAGCCAAGGAATCTAGCAATAAAAGTGCTCAAGTTCATACACGTGAGGTTCCATGCAAATATCCTCCCGAGATGGCATGTGAACCTCCTTTGGTAGGTCAAGCCTCTATGTCGCCCAAGGATCCTTCCCTACACCGAAAAACCAAGAAACGATGTTGTTGTGCCTCAAATGCACAAGTAATTCAGCCTTCCATTCAACATTGTGGACCAAATGAAGAAGACAAACATAAATATCATGATGTTGGATGCACTAACCATTCCATCTCAAAAGCAACTTGCTTCATGAAGCTCGCCCAACTTCTGTGTGATGACCCAAATTTTCAAAAGTTGCGCTCTTCTTTCAATATCTGCCAAGAGGAAGAGTAACAAGTAAGGATGTTAAAACTTCACCCTTCTATATGTCCTATATCATAGGAAAACATCTTGTCCATAACTACGTGATTGAATCAAAAAGCTAGTACTTTTTCATGCCTAAGAAAATTGTTGATGTCTTAGGTCTTGAGTATATCCCCTTGGAAAAAGGAGTCCTGCAACTTGATGGCTCAACCATCACTACCTTAGGAGTCATCAGCAATCTTGAGGTGACCCTACATGTATGTCTAATCATCACAATAAATCGGATCCACAATCATTGACCTACCTCCTTTATTTTCCCTATGTCTCGTTAAGGGATTTTATTGCTAAGGTGGGTGGTTACTTGTCTTCTAACTCGGTCCCGTATGTTACTCAAGATAAGGTATGGTACTCGGTTTACCATGCAAGATGAGCCAATATTTTCCTATCATGTAGATTCTTATGACCCATCTCCCCCAAGCCAACTTCCTAATCCAATAAGAACAAATATTATCTCCTCGAAGAGCAATCTCATCTAGCTCATGTACCGACGTAGTGCTAGATGAGTGGGCGGAGAGGCACCATAAATTTGATCCATATGTTGAGGACCTAGAAGCTTATGAAACCGGGCTTGGAACTTACTACATTCTTAAAGAATAAACTATGCTTCCACACATGCTCAAGCAAGATGTAGAAAGCATGGGTCTGTGGAAGTTATACTTTGATGGATCCAAAAGAAGAAATGGTGCGGGTGCATGAGTTGTTCTCATTTCTCCCGGGGTAAGAAATTAGTCATCACTCATAGGTTACGATTTTCATGTTCCAACAATGTGGCCGAGTATGAGGCGTTGGTGCACGTTCGCTTATTATTGAAAATAAAAAGACTAAGTGGTTGCATATATTTGGGGACACATAATTATTTATTAACTAGGTCACTAACAAATGCACAACAAAGAATAAGCTTCTCAAATCTTATAAACATAGATTCTAGAAAAGTTCCTTGAGAGATTTTATTCTTTAAATTTGTAGGTTTTGCCACTTAAGATGAAAAAACAAGATGATCAAATGGTTGTACTTGGTTCGTAGTTCTCCCTAGTTGAGGACTTTATCAAAGGGAACACACAACACATCAAGATGGTAATTGGACCATCCATTCCAGACAACAATACTAGCTGGTAAGTGTTGGACAAAGATGCACAAATCGTCCAGTTCATTCAAAATGAGGTTGAGTTTTCATCAAGCATACAAGTTGACTTGCATGACAGCTATGGTGACTAAGTGATACAACTGAATACAAACAAGTTACCTAAAGGGCTGGTCACCTTAGAGAAAATATTTATCCCTGATGATGAGTTTAAGGGTGAAGAAAAGAATATGCGCGCAGCGTAAGAAGACTTCTCCCTAGTCACTATTGTGCATGGAAAGGAGTTGTTGCTCAATAAATATTGCACGCATGAAGAAAAGCATGCCTTCATTTCTCTCTACCAAAAATACAATGATATATTTTCATGGGAGTATGAAGACCTAAAAGGTTTTGATCCAAGTTTTTCACAACACTCTATTGAACTTGATCCTAGTGTCAAGCCCATCGACAAAAGCGGGCGAGTCAATCCGAGATAGATCCACTCATGAGGAAGGAGTTATCCAAACTCATCGAGGAAAATATAATTTTTCTAATCAAATACTCTACCTGGGTCACGAATCTAGTTCCAAAGGCACACAAAAAGAATGGTGAATTATACTATGCATTGATTTAAAAGATTTGAATAAGGCATCCTTTAAGGATCATTATCCTCTTCCTTCTATGAAGCAGATTTTGTAGACTATGGCTGGCATGCAAAGGTTCTCAATTCTGAATAGGTACTATGGTTTCAATCAAATCTTGGTAAAACAAGAGGATCAATACAAGACAACGTTTACAACCAAGTGGGGAACATATGCATATCAAAATATGCCCTTTGGTTTGTCAAACGTAGGTGCAACCTTTCATGGCGTCATTGATATTTCCTTCAAAGGATACATTAGTGAATTCATCTTGGTTTACCTAGATGGCATAATAGTCTTCTCAAAGCACAGCGTGGATCATATGGTGCATCTAGAGAAATTATTTGAGAGATGTAGAAATTTTGAGGTATCTCTTAACCCCAAGAATTTTAATTTTGTTATGGCCTGTGGAAAGCTCTGGGCCATGTGGTTTCAAAGTATGGAATCACAATCGATCCTAAGAACATTTCATGCATCCTAGCTCTTTCACTGTTTGCGCACAAGAAGGAATTACATTTCTTACTTGGAAAAATCACCTTTGTTAGGTGTTTCATTCCTAACTGTTAGGATCGGTCGTGCCCATCACCCTCATGCTAAAAAAGAACATAGACTTCGTGGACAGTAGAAAGAAAGGAGAGCTTCGACAAGATCAAGAAAGAAATTTCTTGTGTGTCAAAACTCATCAACCTAGATTATTCAAAGGATTTTATCCTTTATGCTTATGGTGATGATGCAAGTGTTGTTGTTGTCCTAACACAAGAAAATGAATAAGGGCTTGAATAGCCAGTGGCTTTCTTTAGAAATTTTTTGAAGGATTATGAATTGAGAAACAATCACATGGAGAAGAAATTTTATGCCATCATGTGTATGCTCATAAAGTTCAAAAGCACACTCTCCACAAATCATATCAAAGTATTGGTCTCACACACAAGTGTGAGAGACTTCATCATGGGAGCAGAGATTAGTGAAAAGAGAGCACGATGGGTGACCAAAATCATGGAGTATGATGTGACTATAAAAGCCACAAAGATGGTAAGAGGTAGCACTCTCTGTAAACAAATTTCTAAGGATGCAAAAATAAACATGATACTTCTTTATTTCTGAATGAAGACCTCCCACGTACTAAACCTGAACATAACTCAAATCCTAATGTGTGCAAATGGATGAAGTACATGATCAAATTCCTTTCCTAGGGAGTATACCCTCATGGTATTAATAAAGGAAAGAGGATACATGTGAGGCTACAATCTATACCATATGTGCTCATTGATGGCCTTATTTTCAAGAAGAATCTTGATGGTGTACTATTGAGGTGTATCGACAGGGCGCAGACTAAAAAAGTTTTAGCGAGAATTTTATGATGGATTCTTTGATGGAAACTTCTTTGCCAAGATTATAGCAATGAATATCATAATGGTAGGAATCTTTTAGCCTACCATGTTCACATACATGGACAAGTGGGTTGTAAAATCCAAAGAATGCACTTTATTTATAGGAAAGAAGAAATTGGCAGTGCTTCCCCTCTAACCAATCCAAGTGGATCAACATTTGCGCAATGGGGTCTTCACTTCATAGGTATGATCAATCCTCCTTCAAGCATTGGCCACAAGTGGATGCTAATAGCCATCGACTATTTCACAAGATGGAAAGAAGTTGTCATGCTCAAGGAATCAACCGAGGCAATTATCTTGGACTTTCTCAAGGGTATTGTAACAAGTTTTGGCATTCCTCAAACCATCATCTCTAATAATGTAAAGGCCTTCCTTGGTACCAAAATTACTGATTAGGTGGTATGCCTCAAAATATATTTGAAGACTTATTTCAACCATTACCCTTGGGGAAATTTTCTAGCAGAGTCAACAAACAAGAACCGAGATCGGGATCATGAAACACACAATGAACATTAGCCAAACACAAGCATACAAAGTTCTCACATGCACTCTAAGTAGATAGAATCACAAAGTGAAAAATGAAATAGGAACTTCACCTTATAAGCTTATCTATGGTAAGGAGGCTACACTTCCTTTGATACTTGAGTTGAATTTGTTATCAATTTCCTAGTAACTAGAATTGGAGGGCATGGACCGAGAGAAATCAAAATTGAAGAGCTTGTTGAACTTGAAGAATCAAGAAATTCTATCGTGATCAAGCTATAAAAACATCAACAAGCTTTCAAATTTGGGGAATTGGTCTTAAAATGGGATGATGATAGAGCTAAACAAGGGCACCATTCAAAGTTTGATGTACTTCGTATATATTAGAGTAGTTTAAATTCCTTCAAGTGCGCAACACGCACATTGTTTCATTTGTATAGAGTTATTTCTTCTTACGTGCTTCCTACATGCACTCTTTTATTGCTTCTAGGATGTTGGTGTTGTTTCAAGTAGTTAACAAGATTTAGACAGAGTGCAAAAATGTTCCCCGAGGTGACTTCAAGGGATAGTTCTTCAAGATCCCAAATCATAATTTTAAGATCATATAACAGACTCCATGCCCAATGGATACTCTAGCCTACTGATCTCCTTCATCTAGCAGAAAAATGGCCCCGAAAGTCACCAAACTTTTATGCACAATAACTCCCCTAGTTATTTGGATAACTTGTATTCATATTATGGCTCCGAGATCTTCATTACAGGGGTTACGTGTAATTCAATTCTTTCGTTTGGCACATTCTCTTAGTTACATTCCAAGCGCGCCCTTTCATACTCCTCCTTTTTCTTCATCCTTTCATTTTCCTTTTCCTCTTTATTCCATTTTACCTCGCATGTATACTCTACGTATCGACCTTTTTCCATGCAGTTCATGTACCCTACACGTGAGCCGTGAACTTGCCTAAATCGCTTAGGTCCCCGGATCTCTCACACGCCCGCATATTATTTTGTAAAAATTTCACCTCAACCATACATTCCTTCCTTAGGTATTTCTCCCATTTCCCCACAAGTGTGTTACCTTCTCATGTGCCTTCCCTTAGTTCTTCTTTTGCACCTCATTATTCTATGTGTATGTCTCTGTGCCTTCTTTTACACCCTTTTGTGCCACATGGCATGTGTCAACCTTGATTGTACTACATGCAACCAATAAAAGTGTGGAAACTAGGTATTGAATCCTAAAGAAAAACCAAGTGGGTGACACGTGGAAAAAATGACAAAAGAAGATGTACAATTGGCTGATCTTTTAGTCAATTAGAGCGTGCCAAGTGTCTTACATGCCCAATTTACACTATGGATCTTCTAAAAGTCATAAATTTTGCTCTAGTGCTTAGATCAGTGTGTGCCCATACTTTTTAGAAAGCTGTGACATGGGCTACATGTTGGTCTATTCAAATTCAAATTTTAGCAAGATTTGGTAGGTGAGGAGCTAAAAAATGTCTTTCATGACATTAATATGTGATCCGATTGCTCTAACCACCTAGATTAGATCCAATATGCCTTCCTTCCTTATCCAACACACCAAACATACAAGAAAAGTTACACTTCGTAGATTTCGTGGATTTGTAGGCATTAATGGCTATTGGTTGAGTTTTCAAATAGGATTTTCCTCCTTCTCCTCTTTTCTTCCATCGATTCGCTATAAATGTAAGAGCTTGGCTCATTATAAAGGGTTGGACATTTTTACATCCTTAGTATTTGCTAAGGATCCTTTATCTCTTCATTCTTAGTTCCATAACTCCGGATATGGTTCATGAATGTGAATATCAGCCTTTAGACACCATCAGAATCAAGCCAGTGCATACCTAGAAGTAATCGAAGCATTGTTTTGTGGTTATTCTCTACCTTAACGTGTTTATATTCTTATTTCTTTCCTGTTGTTTCCATTATGTGTTTGTTGTGTCACTCTTAAGTTCCTTACATCACCATTTTCTAGTTTTATTTAATGAAACCGATGGTGTAAATACTTGTTGGGCTATGCTACGCATTCCTAGCCTCCCCTCATGCCTTCTCCTTTATTTTAACTTAGAATGACAGTGTGTTCATCCCAATTTTTCTAGTGCTATCACCTCCCTTAATTTAGTTTTCCATTATGTTATCCTTCTATCCCCGATCCTTGGCATTGTTAGCTTAGTTTCCCCTTCTAGCATTAGGAGTAGTAGTAGAAATAGGTAGAGGAACCGACCTTCTCTCGGAGATCTGTCTTAAAGCATATAAGGTCCTATAACTTGGAGAGACGATTCTATTGTTGTTTCAAATTCCTCGCTTATATTAGATCTGAGACACAGGTGTAATTTTTTCAATCAACAAGTACTTATAGGATTAGACAAGGTTGGAAATCCATTAATCGATGAATCTAGAATACTGGAGTGTTGCAGTTGTGGGATCTCTCTTTCTTTGCAAAACCCACACATCACTTCCATTGGTTGATGTCATGGGTGCATGAATAACTCTTCTACTTCAATAGAAGGATAATGTAGCTCACCACTCGCTTAATTGAGTGTGTCACGAGATCTTCAAATAATGGGGAAGACACTGTTTGAAATTTATGCATGACAACAAATCTAGAAGAACTAGCCACAAAATTGTGCTATGAAAAGGGTCGTAGGGAAATGACCATTGTGGATCTAGATGATCCTACACTTAGGGTTTCCTCAAGATTAGTGAGCTGCAAATTGGGTTCTTTCAAGTGTGGGACGGATGTGAAAAGGAAAAATATATATGTGGCATACAAGATTTAGAAGAGGGAGCACTACAACATTGCACAGCTTCATCGCAAACGACATCATTGAAGAAGCAAAGTTACATAATGAAGAAGGTTCCAAGATCATGTGGGGGTCAATATTATTATTTATCATATTTTATGATATTGGGGTGTCGACACACCTAAGGATAATATGTGGGTTTACTTGATCAGTACATCCATCCCCCGCAATACAATTTACAGGGAACACTTGTGATGACACCATCACAAGCACATACAAGACACACATGAATAAGTGGTATGACGAAATGAGAAGGGTGTTCGAGATTGAATGTTACATTCCACATGAACTTCACATGGTGGTTGGGGAGTAGTTGAACTTTGTGATCATGTAACACTTTAGCCTTGCATGGTTCAGGATGGTGAAAGGGGAGATGGGCCCGTGGTGTAAGCTATCATTTACGTTCTTGATACCTCAAGTATTCTATCAACCAGATCAATGATGTGTATAAGTTAGCATTAGATGATGATAAAGTTGATTCAGACATGCATACATTGCGCATGACATAAAGGTACGACTCTAGACTGGGATACTTGGAGGTATTGGAACCAAATATGTTGGACCTACACCCCTAGCTGAATGTTACCATTAAAGGATTGATAAACAAGGTATTTTTACAATTACTATCTAAGAATCAAGGAGGAGTTGAGATAGAGGTAACATACTCCACTTTTCCATAGCCTAGAGGAATAGTTATGCCACCAATACAAAAGGTGCATGAGGAAGAAGCCGTTGAGAAGGAATAAGGAGATGAAGAAGAGGTAAAATCAGACCATTCAAGGAAGATAATGTATTATTCTTGACGATAAATAGTGGTGCAAGAACCTCACAACAGGCCACGCAAAGCAAGAAAAGACTAAACACACTAAGGTTACATACTGCTTGTCTCTAGTTCGAGACAGATTCTAAGGAAGAGTAGAATTTCACCTCCTTGAGAGAGGAGTTAGAAAAATAATTTGAGGAGTAGGAAAATAAGGTGCAAGAAAAGGTGGCATAACAGGCTTGGGAGAAGAAGAAAGCACCCATGCATGAAGAAGGAAATAAAATCCCGATGAAGGAACAAAAATGACACAAGGAGAGGAAAAAGGAGAGAAAGATACTGGTGACACTTTTTCATCAAGGAGGAAACATTATTAGGAATGGGTATAAGAACTCCCACTCCCAAGAAACAATGAGCCAAAAAGAAGGCACAAATAAAATGATGGACATGGTCACTTTGCATATGGACTACGTGGATGATCCCATGAAAATTACAAGACCTATGGAGAAGTTATATGCATGAGAGTTGTTGGATAAGGATGGAAGAGTGTCAAGGATAAATAATATGATAAGCTGAAACCTACACAATCACACCAAGGAGCCTGATTTGAAGTTAACGAACATGCAATCCACACAATTCATTTGAAAAATAAGCTAGGTGAAAAGTACAAGGAAGTGGACCCAAACCAATTAACAGATGATCGGCATGTAATTCCTTGCACAAAATGGCTTCGAGAGATAGTATAGAGAAATTATGATTATAGCACCACCGTTCACACCTTGGTAGTAGAAAAGAAGGAGAAAGAGCTCAAGTGGATAGAATTCAAAAAGGATTATAGGGAAAATAGAAAAGAACCAAGGAGGTGTATGATAGGTCCGACACGCTAGTAAAAATGATCTTGGAGTAGTGCAATTCTCAAGTTGCTTGGCTAGAAAGGATTATGAAGATGAGATGGCTTATCTGGAGGATCTAGTTGGGATGTTACTAGTTAACCTTTGAAGTGGCGTATGGCCATCACAGGGAGGAGATTTCAAAAGAAAAGGAGAATAATAAGCTTTTCATTGAAGCAAGCATCAGTGAGTTGTAAGAATTTTTGTCGCTCAAGGAAGCAAGTGCGAGAGAAAATATCGACTTCAATAGGTGCTAGAAGTATGATCCCTACATTTATGTTAGGTTGGTGGATGAAGAAGCTATTTTGAGGATTATGCATGAAAGTGTAATGCCCACATTTTTAACACCAAAATACCACAGTTCATAATAATTTTTTTGCTTTAATTGCATGCTACACAACACCTCACGGGATTCAAATAGAGAAAATTGACATCCCGTAGGACACTTACATAAACATGAACCCACTCATACAATAGGATAACATAGGGTACACATCAATGTCTTACTAAAATGACATAAACTAGGACAATGACCCAATTATAGTAAGAAACATGGGATAGGCATACTCCACAAGATGGCCTTTTCACATGGTTTATATATTCATTAAATGGAGGTTTCAATTTCATGACCTTATATCTTTCAATAGAATAAAACGCATAAGGTTTAAAATTTCCTATTTTTCAAACATCAATTACTTTATTTTGCATACCGTTAGTCTTTAACGTAGAATGTGCAAATGCTTGGTTTATTTCTCCAACTACGTTAGTTATCCATAGCTCATTTGTTAAATAAATTCATTTTAAACAACTATGAGTCTCCTAATATTCAATTCTTATGTTAAAGGTTTGTTTCTAAAAAAATAGTTGACTATAATTGTATGAAGAACACATAACATGGGACCCTTTGTTCCTTTACAACTAGGTTGCATGTTTTTTTTAACATTTCACCTATAGTGGTTCCTTTAGAATTTACTTGTTTCTCTTATGGAAATAACTTTATATAGCTTGATTGTGATTAGGAACGTATATACACACATGCACATTCTAATATTTGACTTAAGGATTTGTTTGAAGAGTCAAGTTTACTTGGTTTGGAAAAATACTCTCATTACAAGGAGGAAAATTCACAAGAAGAAAAAAGGAAGGTTACTAGATCAATAGAAAACTTATACCTAGTTCATTTCATAACATTGTTTAATACTAACAATACACTATTTTCATCTTCTAGTTTTTACAACCAACTATGTAGATTAACTAATTAAGTTGTATCATTCTTGATTCACAATCCGTTGCTCCAATTAGGGATTCATATTTTCACAATCATATTGCACATGGAAGGGTACATTACACCAATATCCTCAATAGAGATTTTTCTTTGAATTTAAGTGACTAATTTCACATTTCAAAATAATTTTGTTTCATCATCTTAAGGATTTACTCTCAATAGAAACGGGTGAATTGCATGTTTCGACCATAAATTATACTTCCTGAGTGATCCTAGATTTAGTATATTCCTAACTACACCAAGGGTTCTACTAACTTTTACAAGTCCAACTAGAGTGCAATCTCCTTATCTCAAAAGACTTTGGCTACAATTATCTAGGTATCCGATTCTCAAGGTTACATTTTATTATTTTATTAGCATCATTGTTTGATTCATATTTACGCAATCAAGCATGTGGTCATGCATCATATTTGGTTTTTTCGATTTATTAGGTTATTGTATTAGTCATGGACCTCTACTTTATTATGTTTATTTTATGATCACATTTGAAATTTTAGTTGGTTTTAACATCGCTCAAAGGTGTGTACCATTTTCGTAGTAGACATTCCATAGATCAATCTTATTTACCCTTTTACTACCTACATTTACGTGGTTACTCTAGTCTTATATAACATCATTTTAGAATAAATTTACTCCTATAACACTTAGGAATTTAAGACTACAAGGAGTATGGCATTATATTTCATGTAGATTAGGTATATTTCAAGATATATCTCAAACAATCATATGCATTACAAAATCCTCCTAAGGACCTATTTCAATGGTTAGGTAAATACACAAGAAAAATGACACGTAGTCTCCACTCACATAATTCACATCTCATAAGGGATAAACCGTAGGTACAACCACCAACTATCTTGTAAGGCTTTGGCCACCCACTAGGTTACCAAGGGAAAACATGCACTAGGGGGTTAAACTTATTTATGATATGGTCATACCTACAACAACAAGACATGATCACCTCACTCATCCCAATATGATAGGTTTCACATCTTAAAATCACCACCTCATCAACTATTTAGGTAAAAAGGTCCTTAATAAGACATCTTAGGTACGAAAAAAAGAGATTTATTAATGAGGTCAAATTATTTTATTAACATGATCAATGTTTATACCCAAGAAAAAGACCCAAATGGGAAAAGGAAGTGCAATAGGCATTATAACTCGTTCTTTTAATTTTGATAGTTTTAATGAGATGAGATTCTACCTAGCATTGTGGGGGTTAAGGAAGTAAACCAATAATTAACATAGAAAAATATTTTCTTAGTATCTTTATAACATAGGTGCAACATTGATTACAAGTTCACATCCAATTTGGCATTATAAAATATATCCACATTAGCATTCTCTTTTGAAACTATACAAAGAACAATTCTTGGGACAATAATGCATATCATTATTCTATGGTAATACATGTATTACAAGGGGGATATAAAATTACAAGGATAACTTATTAATTACAACATATCACATCAAAAAAATTCCTCTCGTTCAGAGTACCTGCAACCAACGTTACATCACTCCTAGGACTGAATATGGAAATCCCCTACACTCAAGCATAAATTCCACGCATCCATCATTTCAAACAATCGGAACAGACAATAGAGAGAGATAAAGATAGGAGAGAGAGATAAAAGAGTAAGGGAAGGAGGAAGAAAATCTAGGATTCATTTTCTTTTCAAATCACCGTAACATCTTGTATCCAATTTTCATTTCATTTCAAATCATATACATTTTGACCCATTTACATTTTCAAAACCCAATCATATATTTTCATAATTATCTCTAGAGAGAAAAAGGGGAAAACAGAGAAAGTCTGGATTTCATTTTCCTTTCTATTCATCATATCATAATCACATACATTATAGAATTTTCATTTCACTTCCAAAACATTATAACTCATTTACATTTTTAGAATTAGTCAAAATATCAGAGTTACTTCTAGGAAGAGAAAAGGGAAGGGAGAGAAACATCATAATTTCTCAAAAAGCATTCATATAATAATTTGATCAATTCGTACTCTAAAAAGTATGGAAACGAGATGTACAATTTTCCACCTTTAGTTAGGAATTGGGAAAAACCCGTAGAAGGTGTGTTTAGCTAAAGTTGTAATTTTGGAGCAGCTAGCCAAAACATCTAAAGTGCTCACAAATTGTGCCTTGAAAAAACTTGTTTTAAGTTTGAACATAAAGTTTGATGATTCCTGCGTACTCTCCCATATACATAGAATTCACCATGTTTGACGGAATGTTATTATGAAGATCAGAGCTCAAGTTACAAGGGCATATCCAAGGCATGTTAACATAATTGCGACAACAAATCTTGTCACTCAGTGACTAGTGGGCCCCAAAACCCACTCACAAAACTATTCTTCGATGGCATTTTCATTGAAATGCGATGGGTTATGATTATCTAGTTACCAGGTCTAGGGATAGGTGGAAGTGGTTTTCATTTTTCTCGAACTAAACGCAGTAAACCGTAGGGTGAAACTAATCGTGTTATACTAAATAGAGCAGTGTAAGGGGAAAATTGCAAGTTTTCAAGCAAGACAACTTTCTCCTATCTCAAAGTTTCCATGTTTTGATCATACTTGTTAACCAAAATAAGCTCCCTCTTATTTTGGGTTAACTAGCTTCCTTTTGTGCCTCAGTCAAATTTTTACACATTTTAGGCACTCAAAATTTTCTAGGTATTGCTTCATCAGATAGAGAATTCTTTCCCCTTTCTAGAAAGGTAAGGAAGTCCTCCTAACTCCTCTGTTTTTACACATTTTAAGCATTTTGCAATCAAATAGAGAATTAAGGTAAGGATGTCCTCCTAACTCATATTTTGTATGTTATGGCTCGGAGTTTGGAGGGAAAAGTTTCCTCGGTGGGCCCGCAGAGGAGGTAAGGAAAAATTTTGCCAAGGAAATTGGTGGGTCAAGCAGGTACGCAGAGAGAAATTTGACACTTATCCTTTTGGCTAAAAACTCAAAGGTAAAAAGTTCACCCGCAAGCCCGCAAAGGAGAATGGAGAAAAATTGATTAAGTCCCCGCGTTTAATCACAAGGCACCACGTGTCCATTCATCGGTGGGGATCGGGGCGTCGGAAGGATTTTTGGTTTTTTGCCAAAACCATAAAAGTGCAAAGGTGAAATGTTGGACCGCATCTCCGCATCGAATCAAAAGGTGCACGTGTCCACATTAGCAACGAGGTCAGGTCAAGCGAAGAGACTTTGGGAAAATTTTCCTTCTTACGGAAAAAGGGGAAATGTTATTCAAAGCCACGGATGAACCAGAAAAGTGCCACATGTCATCGAATTTGGCAGGGGGGCATGGAAATTTTGGGGAAAAATTTCCCAATTTGAAAAAAGAGGGAAAAAGGTCAAATTTTGGCCCACAGACCCAAATTTTGCCCTAATTTTGCCAGTTTTGCCCTAAATCTTCAAGAGGCCATATCTTTCGATCTAGAGCTCGATTTTCACGTTTTTGGTATCAATGGAAAGATGGTGAAATTATCCACACGATGGACACTTCAATTTTAAATTTTGATGGATTTTTATGGGAGAAAATTGAGAAAATGTCTCTGGCATGCAAAAATGCAAAAAAATTTCCCCAACTCCACTCCAATGTTCTCCTGCCATGTGGATGGCCCGATTTCAAAGCAATTAGGAAAAGGATCGAACGGTTCATATGTGAACTAGAAAATTGAAATATAAAACATTTTTGCACACAAGCTCTTTTTGGGCTCGTCAGAAGCGTTTTCTTTATGGAAGAGGAATATGGAAGAGGGGAAATGATCAAATTTTTGTAATAACTTGGGTCAAATGATTTAATGGTTTTTCAAAGTCTTTGTGAAGGGTCAATCAAATTTGGAAACTGAAGCACGTTTTTGTGAACAGAGGACAAAAATGATTGTTAGTCTTCTTCTATTCTCCTCCTCTACATTATTTCTTCTATTCCCACTCATTGTACAAGTTTCAACTCTGAGATCAATAAAAAAGGAAGGAATTTTATGTCCCCTCGATGGAAAAATTGATTGGTGCTTTGTGACCAGTGTGTTTTATTCTATCTTGTGCTCAGAAATTGTAAATTTGTCTTTCTTCTATTAATTAATGCATGTAATGAAACTTCCAGTTGATGTGTGTGGGCATCTGACACTCTACCCACAACATTGATTTCCCCCTCCTTCATTCTCACTCCCTCCCCTTTCTCAGATCGATTTTTGCTATAGTGAGGAGTTGCTATTATTTCCATAGGGACAATGGAGTGTTCATGTGGATCTCTGGTTGAAAAACCACCATAAATCCACTTTGGTTTTACATGCTAAACAATGGTAGCTGCACCATTCAAATGTAGAGGGACTTAGATTCCCATAGTGTTGGCCTGAAATCCACAAATTTGTCCACAAGACAAATTTTCTCGCCAATAGTTTTTGGCACCCACCATGGGGCAGAGTTGCAACATCTGCACCCAAAAATGACCACAAGGTTTTTAAAATATCATTAAGTTTTCCTTTGAAGTCTGAAATTCCTTGTGATCCAAAAATACAAAAAGATTCAAATAGAAGAGTTCTACAGATTGAGCAGCCATATGAACTACATGGATGTAACTCAAAATTCTTGCAAATCCTTCTAGAAAACCTTCTTTGCTTTATCATATCCAAAGGAAATCATTTCAGACCTGAAAGAGGTTACTTGGCATATTTGGCAGAGTGTAAATCATCTCACCATTGCTACAAAATTTTGGGTGTGAAAGAGAAGACAATAAACTTTCAAGTTGGCTGATAGAAGGTATACTCACTAGCTAGGCAAGGAGGAGGAGTGATTGACCCTACTTTTGAGGAGTTGGAGAGAGAAGAAGCAGAGGTTATAGCTCGGTTTGACAGAGAGGAAGAGATTAGAGCTCAACTTGAAGAAATTGCAAGACTCCAAGCTATAGCAGAGGAGAGAGAGGCAGCCTTAGCTGACCAAGAAACCAAAAATAGAAATGAATGGGTGACCATGAACATGAAGCACATAGGCCTATTGTGCCATGGGGAGGAAACACAGCCCGCTTGCCCTCCAACAACCTCTTCATGATCTACCAAGAGGCTCTAGAAAGAATTTTCCCAAATTCAGGGGAGATGGTTCTCAACTCCCTGAAGAACATGTAGCAACATTCATCACTGCTTGTGGTGTATTAGGAGTTGAGAATGAAGATGTGTCAGTCAGACTATTTGTGGAATCACTTCAGGAAAAGGTTGTTGAATGGTTTTACATGCTTCCTGCAAGATCTATTACTAGTTGGGAAGATATTAGAAGAGCATTTGAAAATAGATTCAAGAGCACTGAAGATGGTCAAGAGTTCTGCTGTGTAATTAGTCCAAATAAAGAAAGAAAGCTCTGAATCCATGAGGGACTTTGTAGCAAGGTTTGACAGATTGACAAGAAGAATCCCTGAAGATGTGCTACCTCCTAAGAACAACCTGAGAAGATTCTTCATCAGTGCCTTGCCATCAGAAGTTGGTTTCTTCCTCAGAAGAGCCCAACCAAACACACTGAGGGAAGCTCAAGACTTTTCCATTGAAATTGATGATGACTTAATCCTCTCTAGAAAGGTGAAAGGCCCAAATGGGAAGCAGAAGGGTTAGAGTTTGGCTTCAGTAACTACAGATCCTATGTTCCAGAAAATGGCAAATGATCTAGTTGCCTTGAAGAAATAGCTGTCCCAAATGACAACAAGAAATGCTCCAAGGAGGCCAAATTCCCTGATAGACAAAGAATTGCACCACCTCCTCGCCAAATTTCCCTTGAAGCACCTCCTGTCAATGCTATCTATGACACCAGAGAATCAAGAGAGGATGCTGAAATTGATGAACTTGAAGGAGAAATAGTAGAGGATTATGAAGGCTACCTCAAAATTGAAGAAGTTGATATGCACAATGGCTTGTTCAAGTTTGTTGATGATGGGGAAGAAGAAGAGGAAGCCCCAAGCTTCTCATGTGTTGTCTTCACTCAAGCTCAATCCAAGAAATATGCTCTACCCTTTATGGCTCAAGAGGAAAAGAAAACTAAAGAAGATCCCACTCCAGCAGCCACACAAAAGAAGATCATCAGCAGAGGCTCACCATTACCACCCTCAATGGATTTAGCCAAAATGAAACCAGGCCAAATGGCTGCTAGAGATCAGGTTGTTATATCTAGTAAGTCACCTTTTCCTTCTTCTAGCTCACAAGTTATTAAAAACACTCCTCCCTCCAATGAATTCTATTCTAAGTTAGCTAAAATTCAGACCATAGCTTCACCTTCACCTCCTTCTAAGTTGATGGCCTCACCCTCAGAAGACAATCCAATTTCCAAGTCAGCCAAAGTTCCTCAAAGACCCTTACCATGTAAACCTTCCCTCACTCCAGGAACTTCCCCCTCATCCAACATTGTCCCATTTGATTTTGTGGAACATGCAAGTAAGACCAAAGTGCAGCTCTCAGAGATTGAATACTTGCAAACACACCCTGCTCAGTTTGATAGACTAATCAATGTTGTTTAGAGCAGCAGTTCTATACCCTCAAGTTCAAATTCTAAAGGTCTACTCCCGAACACCATCTACACCACCTACTCAAAACATGTTGGCCCTAAGTGCTTCCAAAATAGATAAGGTGGAACCCTTCTACTTGTCTCTTCTCATGAATGGTTTTGAGCTCAACAATTACATCATTGACTCCAGAGCTTCTGATAACGTAATGCCACTCAAAGTTGCCAATGCTCTCGGCCTGACACTAACTAGAGTTAACGGAGCTTGTTACTCAATGGAATCTAAGAAAGTACCACTAGTAGGAAGGATAAAAGATGCACAAGTGGCTTTGGCTGAATACCCTGATAAGAAAGTACTTCTAACCATCTTAGTGGTAGACATTCCAACATCTTTTGGCATGCTCTTGAGTAGAAGTTTTTGTAGAGACCTTGGGGGGAGATAAAGATGGATTGGACCTCTGCAACTATTCTAGTAAAGGGTGAGATGAAGAAGCTACTTCCGTAAGAAAAATGAAGTTTACAGTAAGAAGTTCCAGTGACCCAAGAGCTAATATCCTCTTTCAAGATTGTGGATTAGGAAACTATTTCCTTACTTCACAACGAGAAGAAGACTTGCCACTTTCCTTAGAATCAAAAAAATATCAGGTCTAGGACTATGGATTTTGATGGAATCCATTCCAAAGCAGGCTCAAGGGCGAGTGTGTTGTGTTGTACTCTCCTTCCAATGTGATGCATCCTTTTGCATACAAACTATAGTTTGACAACACCAACAATACAATAGAATATGAAGCTCTCCTCTTGGGCATAAGTGTAGCGGAAGACATGGGAATCAAAAATTTGAGATGCCTTGGTGATGTAGAAGTGATAGTGAAGCAAATCCACTAGCAATACCAGGTGAAGAACCCAAGGCTCAGGCATTACAGAATAGAGTGTGGGATTGCATTGAATTCTTTGATGCATTCTCTATTGAAGCCATCCCAAGACAACAAAATGAAAGATTTGATTCTCTTGTAGTGTTCAGGATCCCTATTGACTCCTCATCCTTCTTTTGGCAAGGAAAAATAACCATTGAGATGGTTTTCAGACCAAGTGTACCTGATAATGTAGATCATTGGCAAGTTTTCAATGACGACAATCAGATTTTAGCCTTCTTAGAGAAAAGAGACAACTTCAATAATCTCTTCTTTGAGGGAAGTGTTAATCCACATAGAGAAGTTGTGGCTGAAGATGCATTAGATGAAATTGAAAGAGTGGATGATGAAGGCATGATCAGATTGAAAGGTAACAAGATCCCCAAAGGTCTAGTCTCTCTGGAGGACCTGTTTGACAAGCATGACAAATTTATTCGTGAAAAAGAAAAGCTATCTTCTCGCTGTCCATCTAATTTTGACAAGGAAAACATTGGGACTTCTGAAGATCCAAGGATGGTCAACATTGGCAAATGCTACTCACCTGAAGAGAAAAGGAAGTTTGTTGCTTTACTTAAAAATTACTTTGATGTGCTAGCCTACTCTTACGACGAGCTCAAATCTTTTCAACTGAAGGAAATGCATCATTCCATTCCTCTAAAGTAGGATGCTAAGCCCTTCAAGCAGAAGCAAAGACCCTATAATCCAAATATTGCTGATGTTATCAAGGAAGAAGTGAACAAGATGTTGAATGCCAGAATCATTTTCCCCATTCACCACTCAACATGGGTGGCAACAACATCAGACTCAAAAAAGAAAATGGGGATATAAGAATATGTGTATATTTCATAAATTTGAATCAGGAATCTCTCAAGGAAAATTACCCTCTTCGATCATGGATCATATCCTACAAGAAGTTACTAGATCTGAGATGCTCTCTTTGCTTGATGGCTTCTCAGGGTATAATCAAATTAAAGTGGCCAAAGAAGATTGTAGCAAGACGGCTTTCACAACTCCTTGGGGCACTTTTTCTTACAGCAGGATGCCTTTTGGCTTGATCAATGCGGGAGCCACCTTCCAAAGAGCCATGGACCTGGATTTCAAAGATCTCAAGCATTGCATTATCATATACCTTGATGACTTAACCATGTGTTTTCAAAGAAGAGAAGTGAGCATATCTTCCACTTGGAGCATATTCTTGTAAGATGTAGAAAACATGACATTTCTCTAAATCCCAAGAAGTGTATCTTTGGAGTCACATAAGGCAAGCTATTGGGACACATCATGAATAAGCATGGAGCACATATTGACCCTGAGAGGGTAAGTGTTATTCAAGCACTATCTCTTCCCACCAAAGAAGAAAGGAGTGCACTCATTCTTTGGGAAGGTAAATTTTCTTCGCCACTTTGTCCCCAAATTTTCTGAACTAACAAAGCATATCACCTCTATGATGAAGCCTCAAATAGGTTTCAAATGGAGTAGTGAAGGAAAATCAGCATTTGAAGAAATCAAGAAGGCCATTGCCAAAGCTCCAATGCTGGTATCTCCAGATTTCAACAAGGAATTCATCATGTATTTTTATGCCTCGAGCACACTCTTTTTGTTGTCCTATTTCAGAAGAATGATGAAGGATTGGAAGCACCTATTGCTTTCATGAGCTGTCCTTTGAAGAAGAATGAACTAAATTACAATCAATTGGAGAAGCATGCATACGAAGTGGTCAAGGCCATGAAGATTTTTAGATTTTACATACTCAACTCTCACACCATGGTGATGGTCCCTAGAAGTGCAATCAAGTCCATTTTGACACAACAAGATCCTGGAGCCAAAAGAGGAAATTGGATTGCAAGGATCCAAGAGTATGACCTGGAGATTAAGCCCTCTAATATGGTTAGAGGAAATGGTTTGTGTAAGTTGATTGCTGAAGATGAATCTCTCAAAGTTCAGCTTGGAGAAAGAGATGACACTTTCCCAACCTGCTCAGAATATTGCCCACAAGTTCTCTTTGTGAACACTACAGAGGAATGGTATGCAGACATCACTTTCTTTCTTACCTATGGGGATTGCCCTCCTCATTTAGATTAAAAGTGGCAAATAACTCTTAGGCTGAAAGAAGCCAAATATGTGATTTGGAATCATGCACTCTACAAGAAAGGGATAGATGGTTGTTTTCTCAAGTGTGTTGACAAGGAACAACAAGAAAAACTCCTCAAATCCTATCATGATCAAGCTTGTGGTGGACACTTTTCAGCCATGGTGACTACCCACAAAATTCTCAGAGGTAGGTACTATTGGCCTTCTCTCTTTGCTGATGCACAGAACTAGGTTTCGAAATGCAAAGCATGCCAAAGCAATTTGTTGGAAAGCCTCAGCTAGCTTCCTTGCCACTCAGACCCGTGGTGATTGAAGAACCATTTCAACAATGGGGGCTTGGACTTTATCGGTGTTCTGAACCCTCATTCAAGTGTAGGGAATTCCTACGTGCTCACCGCCATAGATTACTTCACTAAGTGGGTGGAGGCCATTCCAACCAAACAGGCTAGCTCTGAAGTTGTCTACAATTTCATAAAAGAGAATATCATTGTTTGTTTTGGAGTTCCTCAGAAGATTGTAGTAGACAACACTACTTATTTCTCTTTGAAGGAATTGACAGAATTCTGTTATGGCTTCAGGGATTTCTCTTGCTCATTCTTCTAACTACTATCCTCAAGGGAATGGTCAGGATAATTCAAATAACAAAAATATTGTGATCATTATCTACAAGCTTGTTGATGAGAATCAGAAGAATTGGCACAAAAAATTATATGATGCATTGTGGGCTGATAGGATCACTCCTAAGAAGGCAATAGGCATGTCACCTTTTCAGCTGCTATATGGAGTTGAAGCAGAGATTCCTATTACAATTGAAATGTCAGCTCTCAAGCTACTTCAAACAATGGAAGACAGCCAATACAGAGATTCAATTGACAAGAGGATCCTTTTCCTTGAGAAGCTAGAAGAGAGTAGATCCTAGGTAGTGGACAGAATCAAAGAACATCAGCTGAAAGTGAAGAAGCTCTTTGACAAAAGAGCCAAAGTAAGGGAGTTTAGAGCTGGAGATTTGGTCCTACTTTGGGAAAAGAGGAGAGAGCTAAAGGGTAGTCATGGTAAGTTAGATTCTTTGTGGTTGGGTCCATTTCAAATTCAAGAAGCTTGTGGTGAGAATGCCTTTCTCTTATCATACTTGGATGGAACTCCATTGGGATTTCCTAGAAGTGGGAAATATTTGAAGTTGTACCATCAGTGAAAGTGAGTTGTCCCTCACCTTGTACCATAGTTTTTTTGTTTCCCCTTTTTTGTTGTGTGTGTTTTGGTTTGTTGTGTTTTCCCCTCCTTCCTTCTTCCTTCCTTCAGTATTTTACATGACTCTGCAAGGCCCAATGGATAAGGCACTGGTCAACATTATATGTTTTGAAACCTGTGATTTTGGATCCTCATGTCATGTCTTCACCTTGCTCAATCCACGCCATGTCCCCAAGATAGAGCCAGTTGTCTTTACAAATGTGTAAAGGGGAAAATTGCAATTTTTCAAGCAAGACAACTTTATCCTATCTCAAATTTTCCATGTTTTGATCATACTTGTTAACCAAAATAAGCTCCCTCTTATTTTGGGTTAACTAGCTTCCTTTTTTGCCTTAGTCAAATTTTTACACATTTCAGGCACTCAAAATTTTCTAGGTATTGCTTCATCAAATAGAGAATTCTTTCCCTTTCCAGAAAGGTAAGGATTTCCTCCTAACTCCTTGTAATTTGTAATTTATGGCTCGGCGGAGTTTGAGGGGAATTTTTCCCTAGGCGGGCCCATGAAGGTAAGGAGGAAATTTTGCCAAGGAAATTGGTAGGTTGGTGGAGGCACGGAGAGAAATTCGACACTTAGCCTTTTGGCTAAAAAAATCAAAGGTAAAAAGTTCACCCGCAAGCCCGCAAAGGAGAATGGAGAAAAATTGATTAAGTCCCTACATTTAATCACAAGGTGCCACATGTCCATTCATCGGTGGGGATCGGGCGTCAAAGGATTTTTGGTTTTTTTCCAAAACCATAAAAGCGCAAAGGTGAAATTTTGGATAGTATCTCCGCATCGAATCAGAAGGTGCCACGTGTCCACATCAATAGCGAAGGTCGGGCCGGCGAAGGACTTTGGGAAAAATTTCCCTTGCGGGAAAAAAGGGTGAAATGTTATTCTAAAGCCCACGAATGAACTAGAAAGTGCCACATGTCATTGGGTGTGCAGGCGCATGGATATTTTGCAAAAAAAATCCCAATTTGAAAAAAGAGGGAAAAAGGTCAAATTTTGGCCTGCAGACCCGAATTTTGCCCTAATTTTGCCAGTTTTTCCCTAAATCTTCAAGAGGTCATATCTTTCAATCTAGAGCTCGTATTTTCACGTTTTTGGTATCAATGGAAATATGGTGAAATTCTCCACACGATGGACACTTAAATTTTAAATTTTGATGGAGTTTTGTGGGAGAAAATTGAGAAAATGTCTCTGGCATGCAAAAAACACAAAAACGTTTCCCCCGACTCCGCTCCAATGTTCTCCTGCCACGTGGATGGCCCGATTTCAAATAAATTAGGGAAAAGGATCAAACGGTTCATATGTGAACTGGCAAATTGAAATATAAAATGTATTTTTGCATGCAGAATCTCTTTTTGGGCTCATTAGAAGTGTTTTCTTTGCGGCAGAGGAATCTAGAAGAGGGGAAATGATCAAATTTATTTGTAACGGCTTTGGGTCGAATGATTTAATGGTTTTTCAAAGTCTTTGTGAAGGGGCAATCGAATTTGGAAATTGGAAGCACATTTTTGTGAATAGAGGACAAAAACAATTGTTAGTCTTCTTCTATTCTCCTCCTCTGCATTATTTCTTCTATTCCCACTCATTGTACAAGTTTCAACTCTGAGATCAATAAAAAAGGAAGGAATTTTATGTCTTGTTGACACTAAAAGTTTCCTCTGTAATTTCTATTTCATTAATGTATGTATTAGGAATAGGATGTTGTTAAGTATAATTCGTAGTATTTTCGATAGAAGATAACGATGTTGTCGATGACGCCACCAATAATGTATAGTATGATAACAAATGAAATCAAAGTACAATAGGAATGTTTTGGTAAAAAGTAAATATTTGTCGTAAGTGGTTCGGTAATGTTAAAATGTCAAAGTTAGGGTAAGTAGAGAAGTACAAGTCTAGATGATTAGGAATTAGAAATATTATATTAGTAATAAGGACAAGGAGTGAGGTCATAAATATTTTGTGTATTTTATTTGTAAAAATTCTAAAAATGTGGAGCCCATGTGAAATGATAAGGTTTATCTTATCTTAAAAGATAAGCTACATGTAAAGATAAGAGTTAAGGTATGGAATATGATTCATCAGAGTAGATTTCTTATCGTATCTTAGAGATAAGGTGGATAATCCTGAAAGTTCTATAAATAGAGAGGCCACCCCCTCATTTAATATAGAAGGAAGTAGTGAGAAATATTGTATGAGTAAGTGTGTAAAGGAAGCCATCATTTAGAAGGTGTGTTAAAGAAGCCATTAAGAGGTGTAATTGTGAAGTTCTCCCATAGTTATTGTTGGAAGGCAAGTGCGAGCTTAGTAACACTTGAAGTACCTCATGGGTGAGATTGTAACAATTTCATGTTGATATTATAATATACACTTATATTTCAGTTTTGTCATCATTCCTTCGTATCATAGTCTATGGTATTCTTGTGTTATGTTTCTTGTTGTGTTTCCATATTACATCCACCAAAATAAAAGCTATGCATTAGTAAATAATCATAGCACAAGGATTTCCCGGGAGAATTATCATAGTGTCGGATTGGTGATGATAGTCCCCTCAATGGAAAAATTGATTGATGCTTTTTGACCAGTGTGTTTTATTCTTTCTTGTGCTCGAAATTACAAATTTATCTTTCTTCTATTAATTAATGCATGTAATGAAACTTCCAGTTGATGTGTGTGGGCATCCGACACTCTACCGATAACATTTATTTCCCCCTCCTTCATTCTCACTCCCACCCCTTTGTTAGATTGATTTCTGCTATAGCGAGGAGTTGTAATTATTGCATTAGGGACAAGAGAGTGCTCCCGTGGATCTCTAGTTGAAAAAACCACCATAAATCCACTTTGGTTTTACATGCTAAACAATGGTAGCTGCATCATTAAAATGTAGAGGGACTTAGATTCCCATAGAGTTGGCTCAAAATCCACAAATATGTCTCCGCAAGACAAATTTTCTCTAAACAAATACCAACTTAGCATTTCCTCCGAATAACCAAACCCGACACCGAGGCATATATATGGTCCCTTCAGCTTCTCTAATGCATTATTTAGACACAACCAAGGAGGCACTAGGAAAATAGAATCCGATTATTAGAAAATATTCCCTAGCCTTTACTTGGAAGATTGTTAAGCCTAAAAAATACAACCCTTTTTGTGTTAATCCAGCTGATTAACACACTCCCTATGACTACGTTCTGATAGGCATTTGGAATTAAGCCTGATAAAAGAATTACTTCAAAATTTTCTAAGGCTCTTCAATAAATCTAACCTAATTATACATGTACCCATAACATTCCCTAAGATGTCACTTGGCCGAGATATGTCCTGGAGGCACTTAAGTCTCATCATGAACACCATTATTAACTCCTCAAGTAATCAACACATTTCCATGAGACTACTTATTTTCTTTAATAAGTATTTTGTCAAATAGCTCACGTGGCATGAGTAATCTCCCTTATTTTGCATACATGTCAAACATAACACTTGTAATCAAGACTTCTGACAAGGATTCCATTATACTAAGCCCTACTAGTTTTCCACACCCTGCTCCAAACTCCTCTAGGCATAGGGAAGAATGAAAAGATAAAACTTGAAAATAAATTCACAGGATAACAAGAAATGGTGTTTTCAATTACATGAATAAAACAACTGCTATCCGAAACAATAGATAAAGAGCAGGAGAAGTGCAATGGTAGTCATTTCTACCCATGGTTGTCATGGAAAGTTTATTGTGCACGTAGTATAGGCTCCCAAAAGTAGAAGAATTGAAAAACAATACACCCAAGCATTACCGAAGAATGAAGCGCTTCCTTTTCCCAATCTTTGTCTTCTTCTTCATACAATAACAAACTAGTGGCCAGTAGGCAGTATTTTCCTTGCATCTCAAAGATAAAACAACCCACTTCCTCTGAAGTTACAAAGCCACATAAATCAATTTTTATAAAGTAAAATGAGGAAAAATTTGGGTTCCATATTATCCTCCGTGTGCAAGGTTGAATCAACCCATGATAAGACTTATCTTAGGACAACTATTGGTGAGAACCCCGTAGCTCAATTTTCCATACAACATTCTGTTTATTGAATTATGGGAGTACATAACTCTGGTCTTGTTGCAACTATCAAATCATTACAAAATTCCAAACGTAAACCTGGGTTTTTTGTCAGTGACAACTTTGGACCTAAAATAAAGTGCTTTTAAATTATTCTATAAGGAAATACAAGTTTGCAGCCCGTACACCCGTCATCCCTAATAAAGGTGGCTCCAAGACTACAAATTGAGGGGGAATTACATATCCCTCTCCTTATAAGATAATTTTCCTTAATGCTACACAACACCAAAGCTCGAAGGCTACGTAGGAAAGAAAGGAAAAAAATACACATGTTATTTAACAAAATAACTTGTTGGTACAACATGACCATAAGGAAGCAAGCTAATTTCCACAATATCTTAAATTTTAATGTCTATGAAGATTGGTAGTTAGTTATCTTTTTCTTTATTACTTAGTATTTTTCCTTAACAATATTTCTAAATTTCAAGCTCTTAATATTCATCATTTAAAATTTTTAATTTTCTTATGTTTATTGGTGCTCGATAGCAATTGGCCTCAAGATTTCACCCAAAACATAACACAACACAAATGACCCATGAGACATCTTTCGACATAATTTCATGACTATATCACACCACAAGATCTTTAATTCCACCATGGAATGACAAGAATTATTCCACACAAAGAAATCTAATTTCCAACAATTAGGTCACAAGCATAGATCCAACACACAAACGTGACTAAAAACATGAATCATGACGTCTGAAAGGCAACCGGCATCACATGACCCAAAAAACCATGACTGTACTCAACACAATGCCAAAAAAATCCAATAATCCATACCAATCAAGGGGATCGGTAAGCCTCAATCATAACAATCAGAACAAGACTCACAAGAGTACACATAACTCATAACACCAACTCCACACATTAAAAAACATCACAAAAACATCTTCATATATCTCCTAAAGCATTACAAAAACTCTATATGCCCCCAAAGCATCAAAAACAACTCCATATACCTCCCAAAGCATCACCAAAAAAATCCATATACCTCCTAAAGAGAAAGAATCATAGTGCCAAAACCAAGCCGGGTCACTCAACCATAGAGCCCCATAAATAATATTGGGTCACTCAACCATAGATCCCCATCAAGAATATCAGGTCACTCAACCATAGAGCCCCATCTCCTTTCTCCATTTAATGAGGTCGGGTCACCCTATGGCCCTGGGCACATACAACCCCATCACCCCCACCCAAGTGACATAATAACTCATGGTTTAAAAACCTACTAGTTATATGTAACTCCTTGGGGCGTACCTCCATACAACAAAGTGGGTCCATAGGTTCCACCACTCCATGGTGAATCCCATGACCCTATTCCAACACATTACGACATTAGAACCAACACAACAATCTGTTTCAAATGCCAAGTGGAAAAAATCCTAAGCCTTAGGCTAGGCTATAAAAATTTTAAATATGAAAATAAAATTTAAAAATAAGTAAAACAAATGGCTAAATAGCCATAGTTAGTGCAAAAATATGCATGTTAGTGCAACCAAATAAAATGCCCAAAATATAAGAACACATCAATCAAAAAAATTGCTGGTTCTTACAAGAAAAGAGATAATGATCAATTTACGAATAAAATACATATTGAGAAATAACACATTACAATCACTATGTGGCCTCATACAACCACCAAAGGGGTACTCATCGAGTTGTTGGCACTCGGATGTCGAGCCTCAGCTCATAAAAATATACATGTAACCAAAAATTAATATATCAAATAATATAACTATCATCATCTCTGCCTGAATCATCCCTCCATACTCCCACAAGGCTCAACATAGTCAAAATCACATAGGATTGTTTGATGGACAACCCAATAGGAAAGAGCAGGGGACACTAGTTTACATAAGTTGAGCCTAAGGTGGTGCACATCCACAATATACTAAGAAAGCTTGAAGTATACTAAATAGATAGAAGTGGGTTTTCAGTCTATATAAGACTCCACTTCCTCACTCGTACTCAGCTCAAGATTATGAAAACCTGGTCCATGCCTCCTCTCTCCACACATACACTCTTGATAGTTTCTTCCCTTAGGGTCGTCTAGTGTAAGGTTCACAACATAACACATAACTACATCATTAACACAATGGTGATTCACATAAATTAACCATGGCATCTTACGCATGGTTTATATACAAGGTATAACAAAATCATTACTTTCACGGGTTATGATACATCACTTTTCCACATAATGCACCTAAGGTGCAAGTACTACACAATAGGGGTCATACGATCACCATATGCCCCTAATTCATGACATGAACCATCACATATTACATGAATTATAGGTATGATGAAAATAGTGACTAACATTACAACATACAATCAATTGTAATACAACATGGTGACACACACGATTCATCACAACATGGTGGTGACATCATGATAAAATCCAATTCACTACACACTAATTCTTTTTTTGTACAACCCATCAACACACCCACATATCACAAAATAACAAGACACTCCAACACTCTGCAATCCGCAATAACATTATTTTCACATAAAACAAGGTGGTACATCACTCGTGAACTCCTCATTGAATCCACGAAAAGGAGAGTGAATACTCTCATCAAAAGCACATCAACATGATAACAAATACACACTAAGTGACATGCACAACACGTGCATTTATAATATCACAATTACAACATTGTTCACATCACAACATATATCACATTAATCTTCCTATCTCCACCACCACCATGCAAGATCACCACAACTCCAATCTATCCCATAGGTTTGTGAACATGAACCTCCACTCTGATACCATATGTAATGCCCAAATTTTTAACACCAAAATATCATAGTAAAATTGTCGGAATAATTTTTTTTTGAATTTAATTGCACGCTACACAACACCACATGGGATCCAAATAAAGAAACTTGACATCCTATAGGACACTTACATAAACATGAACCCACTCATACAATAGGATAACATAGGGTACACATCAATGTCTTACTCAAATGATGTAAACCAGGACAATGACCCAATTATAGTAAGAAACACAAGATATGCATACTCCACGACATGGCCTTTTTCATGGTTTACATATTCATTACATGTAGGTTTCCATTGTATGACCTTATAGCTTTCAACATAATTAAACACATAAGGTTTAAAATTTCCTATTTTTCAAACTTCAATTACTTTATTTTGCAGACCATTAGTCTTTAACAGAGAATGTGCAGTTGGTTTCTTTCTCCAATTCCATTAGTTATCCATAGCTCATTTGTTAAATAAATTCATTTTAAACAACTATGAGTCTCCTAATATTCAATTCTTATGTTAAAGGTTTTTTTCTAAAAAATTGTTTAGTTGACTATAATTGTATGAAGAACACATAACATGGGACCCTTCGTTCCTTTACAACTAGGTTGCATGTTTTTGTTTAACATTTCACCTATAGTGGTTCCTTTAGAATTTTCTCGTTTCTCTTATGGAAATAACTTTATATAGCTTGATTGTGATTAGGAATGTATATACACACATGTACCTTCTAATATTTGACTTAAGGATTTGTTTGAAAGAGTCGAGTTTAATTGGTATGGACAAATACTCTCATTTCAAGGAGGAAAATTCAAAAGAAGAAAAAGTAATATTACTATATCAATAGAAAACCTATCCCGAGTTCATTTCATAGCATTGTTTAATACTAATAATATATTATTTTCATCTTCCAGCTTTTACAACCAAATATGCGGGTTAACTACTTAAGTTGTATCATTCTTGATTCACAATCTGTTGCTCCAATTAGGGATTCATATTTTCACAATCATATTACGCATTGAAGGGTACATTACACTTGTGTCCCCGTTATAGAGATTTTTCTTTGAATTTAAGTGACTAATTTCACATTTCAAAATACTTTTGTTTCATCCTATTAAGGATTTACTTTCAATAACAATGGGTGAATTACATGTTTCGACCATAAATTCTACTTCCTGAGTGATCCTAGATTTAGTATATTCCTAACTATGCCAAGGGTTCTACTAACTTTTACAAGTCCAACTAGAGTGCAATCTCCTTATCTCACAAGACCTTGGTTACAGTTATAGGTATCCCATTCTCAAGGTTACATTTTATTATTTCATTAGCATCATTGTTTGATTCATATTTATGCAAACAAAGCATGTGATCATGCATCATATTTGGTTTTTTCAATTTATTAGGTTGTTGTATTAGTCGTGGACCTCTACTTTATTACATTCATTTTATGATCACATTTGACATTTTAGTTGGTTTTGACATCATTCAAAGGTGTACCATTTTCGTAGCGGACATTCCATAGATTAATCTTATTTACCCTTTTACTAACTACATTTACGCGGTTACTCTGGTCTTGTATAACATCATTTTGGAACAAATTTATTCCTATAACACTTAAGTAACACTTAGGGATTTAAGACTACAAGGAGTACGACATTGCATAAGACAACTCATTTCATTTCTCTTAGACATGAAAGTATTAAGTGTATATTTCAAGAAGGATATCCCAAACAATCATATGCATTACAAAATCCTCCTAAGGACCTATTTCAATTGTTGGGTAAATACACAAGTAAAACGACGCGTAGTCTCCACTCACATAATTTATATCTCACAAGGGATCAACCGTAGGTACAACCACCAACTATCTTGCAAGACTTTGGCCACCCACTAGGGTACCAAGGGAAAATATGCACTAGGGGTTAAACTTATGTATGGTATGGTCATACCTACAACAACAAGACATGATCACCTCACTCATCCCAATATGATAGGTTTCACAACGTAAAATCACCACCTCATCAAATATTCAGGTAAAAAGGTCCTTAATAAGACATCTTAGGTACGAAACAAGGAGATTATTAATGAGGTTAGAGTATTTTATTAACACGATCAATGTTTATACGTAGAAAAAATACCCAAATGGGGAAAGGAAGTGCAATAGGCATTATAACTTGTTCTTTTAATTTCGATAGTTTTCATGAGATAAGATTCTACATAACATTGTGGGGGTTAAAGAATTAAACCAATAATTAACATAGCAAAATATTTGCTTAATATCTTTATAACGAGAGTACAACATTGAGTACTTGAGTTCACATCTAATTCGACACTATAAAATATGGTCACATTGGCATTCTATTTTGAAACTATACAAAGAACAATTCTTGAAAACAAAACATATAATTATTCTATGGTAATAAATGTAAATTACAAGGGGAATATAACATTACATGGATAACTCATTAACTAGAACATATCACATCTATAAAATTCCTCTTGTTAGGAGTACCTACAACCAACATTAGGTCAGTCCTAGAAGTCGAGTACGGAAATACCTTACACTCAAGAATAAATTCCATGCATCCATCATTTAAAACAATCAAATGCAGACAATAGAGCGAGAGATAAAGATAGGAGATAGAGAAAGAAGAGTAAGGGAAGGAGGAAGAAAATATAGGATTGATTTTCTTTTTAAATCACTGTAACATCCTGTGTCCAATTTTTGTTTCATTTGAATCCTATACATTTTAACCCATTTACATTTTAAAAACCCAATCATATATTTTCATAATTATCTCTAGAGAGAAAAAGGGGAAAATAGAGAAAGTTTGGATTTCATTTTCCTTTCTATTCATCATATCATAATCACATACATTATCAAATTTTCATTTCATTTCCAACCCATGACATTTATAACTCATTTACATTTTTAGAACTAGTCAAAATATTAGAGTTACTTCTAGGAAGAGAAAAGGGAAGGGAGAGGAACATCATAATTTCCCAAAAACATTCATAAAATATTTTGATCAATTCATACTCTAAAAAGTGCGGAAACAATATGTACAATGTTCCATAGTTAGTTAGGAGTTAACAAAACCCTTAGAATGTGTGTTTAGCTAAAGTTGCAATTTTGGTGCAAGATGGCTGAAACATCTAAAGTGCTCACAAATTGGGCCTTGAAAACACTCATTTTAAGTTTGAACACAAATTTTGATGATTCCTGCGTACTCTCCCATATACATAGAATTCATCGTGTTTGACGGAAGTTTATTACGAAGAGCAGAGCTCAAGTTACAAGGGCAACTCAGGGCTAGTTATTGTAATTGTGACAACAACTCTTATCACTCAGTGACTAGTGGGCCCCAAAACCTATTGATGTGTAATCACAACACCCCTTAATTTATGCAACTCAATGGGTTAAAACTATCAGTGTGATTGCATAACATGGAGCTTTCCCAAAGTGTGGGACTTTGTGATCGAGAAAGCTCTATGGATGAAGGTTGGTTCTTATTCCTTTGTTACGATGCACACATTCAAATCGTAGAGGATCTAGTATTAAATCTACTCTAACTTGCCAAGGGGAAAGGGTTAAGGAGATTACAGAGGATTAAACCTAAACTAACAGGTGATGCATGAAGGGAACGTTGAATAACTTGCCTTGCCATTAAACACAAACCATTAAAAATGTGATACAATAACCATGCACAGATAACCAAGATTGCAATGAGAGATCAAATGAAAGCAATGAACAAAAGAGAGGGTTGAAATCATCCATAGACTTATATTATTTCTCCACAAATTTGATACAGTGCATTACAATGGCCCAGAGGCACAAACTTGCATCACAACTTGAATGGGAGGTTTGAACTCCAAAAATTCACTTGCAGACCAGAGAAGAAGGGAGGGTGCAAAGAAAAATTATCCAACCCTTTGAAAAATTCCCCTCCTTACAATATATAGGAAGAATGAGAGAAGGAGAAAGAATAATTCAAAATCCTACTCCAACTACCCAAAAAAATGCATTGAATTCACCTGCAACAATGATGGGTGCCATGAAAAAACCCATACCTCCATGTACTCTTCCTTGTTGGGAAAGAAAAGAGCCCATAACTTCATCATTATGGTAGGTGAGAAGTATGAGACCCTCTAAAATGGATATTGTAAGCTTTCCAAAAAGTTCTTTCTTGTGTAAATCCGAGCTCCCAATCAAAAGTTATGGCCATCTGAAGGTCGGTGTCATTCTGCAAAAAATGTGAATTGTTGATCTTCCTTTTTGGAGTCCAAAATGCATGCAACTTTGAAATCCCAAAATTTGGAATTTCAAATATTTTGGTTTCGGAAGTGGGGCTATTGTTCATCGCTCAAAACCCACTGAGATCTCTCGAAACTCTGAAAATCAAAAGTCTGAAATTTCAAACTTTCAGAATTTTTCATTTCGGAGTGCTTTCACTATTTATCCCTCAAATCGCCTCAAGAGTTACGAAACTCCGAAACCCAAAAATCTAAAAAAGCTTCCGCATTGACCCAAAACCAAGCTTGAATTTTCAAAATCTAAAACCTTTCAAGTTTCAGACTTTCGAGATTTCGGACTTTTCCTGTTTTCCGCCGAAGACTTTGAAACTCCAAAACCTAAAATCCTGAAATTAAGGACTTTCTTAATTTCAAAAAAAATTGCCTTTCGGACCTTTTGAGTTCGGCATGTCGATTTTTCCTCACTTTTTCCAACCAAAACTCGAAAGTCTAAATTTCAGACTTTCAAACTTCAGATTTCATACTTTGTTGATTCCTTTTCACCTTACTTTTTCTCCAAATGCTTTGAATGCCGAAAATCTCAAATTTTGGGCTTTCGGCCTCCATTATTTTTTCTCAATCTATGTTATCCTTCTACACTCTCTTGTCCATTCATTTTCCGACCTTGCATTGCCATTTCTGAGCCCACTGCGCAACTGATCTTCAAAGTTGAAATGTGAGCTCCCATGGCCGAATGGTCCCTCCATCTTCTTAGTGTGCAATGTCGTGTTTGTCAATTTTTTCCTGATGGAAAAAATGGATAACAAAACCCACTCACAAAACTAGTTTCTGAAGGCATTTTCATTGAAATGCAGATGGGTTACGATTCTCTTGCTAGCGGTCTAGGGATAGGTGGAAGTGGTTTTCATTTTCGCTCAAAGCAAATGGTAACCATAGGCTGAAACCATTCATGTTTTACTAAAAAGAACACATCACTACAAGTGATTGATAAGATAAATGGGTTTATAAATTTGACATGCAAGGGAATTAATTAAGTTCAAACAACTTGGTTAAGTTTTCCCATAGTGTCTCATGTTACTAGGGGTCATGCATGGAGTTTCAGGTTTGTGGTATATTTTGGTGTGGCGCTCCATGCACATAACTTTTGGGGTCATAATATTTTTATGTTTGACAGTTCCAAATGAAAAAAAAGAGTTTTATCATTGGTTGGAGTTACATTTCCTAATAATTAACAAATAATTTCCAAATGTAAGAAATTATGAAAGTGGAATTTAGTGCAAGCGAAAAGGGGAAAACCATACCTTTTCATGAAACTCGTGATTCCCGCATTCAATGTGACCGCATAAACTCACCACATTAACAAAGTGCAAACCTCAAGGAAAAGTATGATGAGCTTGAAAAAAACTCACAACTAGCCCCAGTGACATTCAAGTCACAAGAAGAGATACAATACCAACATAGCATTTCCTTCAAATAACCAAACTCGACACTTTGAGGCATATATATGGTCCCTTCACTTCTCTAATGCATTATTTAGACACAACCAAGGAGGCCCTAGGAAAATAGAACTTGATTATTAGAAAATATTCCCTAGCCTTTACTTGGAAGATTGTTAAGCCTAAAAAATACTACCATTTTTTGTTAATCCAATGATTAACACACTCCATGTGATTATGTTCTAATAGGCATTTGGAATTAAGCCTGATAAAATCATTACTTCGAAATTTTCTAAGGCTCTTCAATAACTCTACCCTAATTATACTTGTACCAATAACATTCCATGAGATGTAACTTGGTTGAGATATGTCCTGGAAAGGCACTTAAGTCTCATCATGAACACCATTATCAACACCTCAAGTAATCAACGCATTTCCATGAGACTACTTTTCTTTACTAAGTATTTTGTCAAATAGCTCACATGGCCTGAGTAATCTCCCTTATTTTGCATACATGTCAAACATAACACTTCTAATCAAGACTTCTAACAAGGATCCCATTATACTAAGCCCTACTAGTTTTCCACACCCTATTCCAGTAGCTCCTCCAGGCGTAGGGAAGAATGAAAAAGATAAAACTTGTAGAGAAATTCATGGGATAACAAGAAATGGTGTTTTCAATGACATGAATAAAACAACTGCTATATGAAACAATAGATAAAGAGCAGGAGAAGTGAAATGGTAGTAATTTATACCTAGGGTTGGCGTGTGGAAAGTTTATTGTGCACATAGTGTAGGCTCACGAAGCAAAATAATTGAAAAACAATACACCCAAGCATTACTGAAGAATGAAGTGCTTCCTTTTCCCAACCTGTGTCTTCTTCTTCATACAATAACAAACCAGCGGCCAGTAGGTAGTATTTTCCTTGCATCTCAAAGATAAAACAACCCAGATCCTCTGAAGTTACAGACCCACGTAAATCAATTTGTATAAAATAAAATGAGGAGAAATTTGGGTTTCCCTCCACGTGCAAGGCTAAATTAACCCATGATAGGACTGATCTTAGGAAAAATATTGGTGAGAAATCCGTATCTCAATTTTCCATGCAATGTTATGTTTATTGAATTATGGGAGTACATAACTCTTGTATTGCTGCAACTATCAAATCACTACAAAAATCCAAACATAAACCTGGGTTTCTCATGAGTAAGAACTATGGACCTCAAATAAAGTGCTTGTATTATTCTACAAGAAAAGACAGGTTTGTAGGCCTGTACACCTACCATCCCTAAAAAGGCTGCTCTAATCTTTGCCACTCGAGGGGGAATTACAAAAGTACCCCAACTATCAAAAATGAGTGCACACAAATGTGATTGTGGATACCATAATGTAGATGGATAAGATTAAAATAAATCATGAGAAAATAGAGATGCGAATAGGTGAGTTCAAGAATTATATATTGTAACATATGGATGATATTGAGGGTCATGCACCGAATTAATGGTAGTCATCAAGGAGCTAAAGGGTAAATTTTAAGAGATCACTCCCGATCAAGTCTTTGGGGATTATAAAGGTTGCGCTTGGAAAGCATTAGAGGAACTAGAAAAATTGAAGAAGGTGGTGCAGGGAGATAGATGCAAAGTTTCAAGAGATCCTCCATGAGCTGTGCCCTAGAAAATTACTAGGCATGATGTTTCTTTTTTGGTGTTGAAATTTTACTATATCCTTCAACGATTTTTTTATTTGCATGAGGACAATGTAGTTAATATGGGGTAATGTTGCACCCCCTGAAATACACTAAGTATAAGTGGTGCGAGAGTTTTAGACATGTGGAAGGTAAGTGCGAGGCATGTGTAGAAGTAGAACATGCGGCGTGTGAAGGATCACGCCAAAACAGAATAATTTCGGTACTTATAATCCACATTTTGAGCCAAGAGATACAAATAACGGATGAATGATTAGAGTGGCGTTGAAGAAAAGTTTTGGAGATAGGGTTAAAGTATGAATTCTTGGAGTTGAAGCAAAGTCTATTTTGAGAGAGGTCACATGCAGAAAGAAGATAAAGCATCATGCGAGGTTGGGAGATAATATTAGGATTAGATCTGGAGTTAATTATAGATGATTTATTATAAGGAGAAGCATATATGCTTCCTTAGTTTTTTTAGTGGTGCATGGCTATTTTGAGAATGTAGCCTATTTTGAGGGTGCATGGGTGGTGAAGGGTAAGTCCCCACCCTTATATATATATATATATATATATATATATATAGGGGTCCATGGTCGAATAAAACAAATTTGGTCAATTTTAGATCAATATATATATTGATCTAAAAATTGACCAAATTTGTTTTATTTGACCATGGACCCCTACAAGATTTAATTTCTTTTTTGAATTTACCCCATTAAAATCAACCTTAATCAATGCAAAAATAAAAAAACACCCTACGCAAAGATTGATAACGAGTTCGGAAAAAGCCTACGTCTCTAGGTTCAACAATAGAACCGATATATTATCCACTTTCACGATTGTAGCCAATAATACAATCTAAGCATGATAATATTGAATACAAATGGAATAAAAACCTGAACACCAAGTGACTATCGTAGTAAATTCTATCCATGATTACCTCTATGCCTATAATGTATGTGCTAAGTATTCTTCTAGAAACCTCCATACTTCTATTGTGTGGTGCTACGTCTCTAGATGTAAGCATACATAAAGTGTTGCCAACAAGCTCATACTGAATAATCACCCTCCTCCAAAGCTAACGATACATCCAAAGTACTTGAGGCTCGAGCTCTAATACTTCTCTCGATGCTTTGTTAGGTCCCTCGACTCCATGGCGTCCCAGGCTCCACTTTAAAAGTCTCTTTATTCATGAGTTAAAAATAATAACTCCCGAACCATAATGTGCCTATTTAATAATAGGTATTATCGATAACAAATAATATTGGTCCTCAATATGCCTATAAAATAAATAGGTCTTACTTTATCAACATGCCAATAACAATAATATCGGACTTTTGTCATGTGCCTATAATGAATAATATAGGACTTCTTCATTTTTCATATTTCCTATAACAAATAATATAGGCCATCATGCTTATACTAATAAGATATAAGCATTTATATCTCTCCATAATGTCTCCATTACATCGCCACGATCATCTTCGAACTTCACTAGTTGTTCGCCATGGCTCGGGCATGGATCACTGCTTCTTGGAGAGAACTCAGAGCTTCATCTTCATAATAATGCCTTAAAAAAATTAAGGCCTTTAATATAGCTTAGAATCTATATTTAATAACACCTCAAATGCCTTTACAAAACTTGATAAGCTTAAGGCTTGTGTGTTTTACAATGTACCCTGGGTCCCCTATTTATATTGATTAGGAGCCCAAATATAAGGATATTTGATAATATCCATGGCTTATTTTTAAAGAGCCCGTAATAATCCTCAACAGATTGGGCTTAGCCAAAATTCCCCATGGCATAATAATAATTTAGCCACCAAATATTTAATCCGCTTCAAATAATATCATAGCCTTAATAGGCTTTGAGCGGATTAATAGGGATTAATTCCCTTTTTTAAGCTTTTAAATAAGCTTAAGCCATATTTTTTTAAAAATCAACCCCATAATAATATCCACTCTTCACATGGATGGAGAAACTTTATGTGGGGAAAAATCCCACATTATATGCAAGCCTTTTTAATAGGATTTATCCACCAAAATTTGTTTTCACGTGGACTTTTATTTCTTCTTCTTTTTTATAAAAAGATTATAAAACCTTTTATGTGGGTAAAAACCATAAACCCACCTTTAATGTCACATCCACCTGATCAAATGCAGCTTTTCCATGTGTCAAATGCAGTTGTGCCACATGTCACCATGTCATTTGTCCATTTGGCACATCCTTCGGTTGTTGACCACCAATTAACCAAACTTTGTCAGTTATAACTTTTGCATACGGACTCGGATTTGGTCCGTTCAAAATGCGTCGAAAAAGGTCTTGGCGAGCTCTATGCAATGGTGCTGAAATTTTATGTTTTAAAAATCATTCTTTTTTCCTTTGACCAATGTTGACTATTTTTTACCAAACTTTGACCAACCACCAAATGTGTGTATGGACTATGTTTGTAGAGCGTTCAAATAGTCGCTAAAAAGCTCTTAAAGTGATCTTCCATACCGTGCCAATAATGGAAGATTTATGAAACATTTTCCCCCAAAATGTCCTCTAGAATCAAGTTTTTTTGTGAAGGGCAAGTCCCCACCCCTATATACATGTATTGACTTACACGACTTAAGAGGACTAGTTTTGCAAACAGTTATGCTACCGATTTGATGCGCTCATGAATTTGTATTGTTACTTATGGTGTATTCAGCTACTTTGTGTTTAATGGTGGATTAATATAATGGATCATTATGGATGGTTATTGGTTATTGATGTATCTCATTCTTGGTTATTGTATGGTAAATCTGATCTTGATCCTTTTTTAATTCATTATGCACCATGGTTATGAACTAAATATTTTTATACTTTACCTTTAATTACTTGTTATGGATATGGAATATATATATATATATATATATATATATATATATAAAGAGGGACTGTACCTTTACGTGCTTCGGTGAGCGCTGATTTGTCTGAGTGATGTGTTAGCACATCTAGGGCTTGAGTAAGAAAATAAGACTATATTTTCAATGAGATTGTGAGGTTTTATTTATGAATGTTTTGGTTCTATTCCCCTTTTGTCCCTTGAGAATAATTACAAAGAGGTATTCCCTTTGTTTAGCACATACGCCTTCTCAAACACATTTTTTTGTGGAGTTGTCCCAAAATGCCAATTAAATTTAAATGAAGTTTTGTTCTAGTTTTTTTCAAATTTATTGATTATTTGAATATTAGCGAGGAAAAGCTAAGTTGGTCATGAAAATAACTTTTAAAATAATTATAATCAAGCAATCTACAAAAGTTAGGTTTCTCGATTCGTCATATTTTGGCCACACAAACATGCTTTACACGGACCATAGTCAACAAAAAGAATAAGAAAGCCCACAAAGTAGGGTCATAACACACAAAAAATTGTGATGAATTGTGAATGGCGTGAAAATCATGCATGTTTAGGGATTTTATTTCTTTTAATTTGATTCCCTCATTAATTTCCAATAAATATTATCTTCTTGAACTGCTCAATTTCCACAATATTGACTACTTTCATTTTTGCACACGTCGTTATTGTCATGGTCACTTATGGCCAAATACATGCATTTGTTGTATTACATTACATTTTTTCCTTTCTTAACCTGCATTAATAGAATCGTCGCTCCCTAAATCAACTGTTATTATTGCTTGGTGACATTTGATTCATATATTTATTAAATCTTCCAATTAATGGTGTTTGATGTACTATCGTGCATTGCTTTTCTACTTCGTTATTTTTCAAATAGAATGAAATCTAATTATGTCACATATTTTTGAATTACAGACTATGATATTTTAAAAGGGAAATCTTCCTACTCCCACCCATCTATTTGACAATCTAGACAACAAATTCCATTTTTCATGTTTGCAACAACTGCAACATTTTTTTATCCTAGCTTTTAAATTCTTAGATGCGTCTGAAGATCACCACTAGAACTTGATTGTATTCCTTTCCTTTTTATGGGGCTTACATCGAATTGCATTTTTTCACATTTGTGACATTATTTGCATTTTCTTTCACAAGTTATAGACCATCAATGTTGAATCCCTCTTGCAAATGATGTCTCTTTTACCATTTCTTCGGTATTGCTTATGCCACTTCATGGTGTCCTATATGTATAAATAATGTATCTACCTTTGTTTCTAAAACATGGATTTGGCTAATATCAATATCAACTATATTTGTTTCCTTCCAAAACCTAATATATCTCCTTATCTTACATCCTACAAGGTTCTTTGCCTCTTTCCTAATACATATTATCACATCCTTGACATTAAAATTGTTTTCTCGCTAACAATGGCATAAAATTCCCATAATGCAACAATGTTGGGTTCACAAAATGTAACATAACACACATTCAACCTATTGTGTTACTGTAAGGACTATTCATGAAGTATACTAACAACAAATTTACAAAGAAAATATAAAGAACAACGATTTAAAAGAAATGTAAACAAATAACAACACTATATGATAATTGCATATATTCAAATGAGTTCACATTAATATGAGTATAAGGTCATCATCCACCTTAATTATAATGTGTCCAAAGAACATTGTCAACTTAGCCTATTTGTTGATCAACTATAAACACGATGCACCCCAAAGCAGCCTGTGCTACCTAAACTATTACATGCTAAACAGAGACGATACAAATTTAGACATATAGGTAAATTAAGAGGAAAGAGAGAGTCTTTAAGGAGGATACAAGGAATCAGTAACTATGAATGGCATGAAAATCACCCTTTTAAAATTTTATACCTTTTAATTTTTTTCCCTCTTAAACTTCTAATAAATATTAGTTTCTTCTTGTTTAATTTTCACAATATTGACTACTTTTAGTTTAGCGAAATTGTTATTGTCATGTTACAACACATTACATGCATTTCCTTCATTAGATTGCATTTTTTTCTTAAGTCACATTAATAGAACTGCTCCTCTAAATCCACTACTATTGTTGCTTGGTGACATTTGATTCATATGTTTTATGTATCTTCCATTTAATGGCATTTGATGTATCATCGTACATTTTTTTCCACTTCGTTATTTTTCAAATAGAATGGATATTGAATTATGTAACATGTTTTTGCATTGCATATTATGATATTTTAAAAGGAAATCTTCCTACTCACACCCTTCTATTTGACAATCTAGATAAAAAAATTTCCATTTTTTCATGTATGCAACAACTTAGACATTTTTATTATAGATTTTAAATTGTTTGATGTGTACAGAGTTCACCACCAGATTTATTGTATTCATTTTATTTTTATGGGGCTTATATTGAGCTCTACTATTTTTTGCATTTGTGACATTCTTTACATTTTCATTCACAAGTTATAGATCATCAATTTTGAATCCCTCTTAGCAAATGATGTCTCTTTTACCCTTTCTTTTTGTTCTGCTTATAACACCTCTTGTTGTTCTATCTCTATAAATAATGTATCTACCTTTGTTTTTGAAACATGGATTTGGCTAATAAGCAATATTAGTTGGATTTTTTCCTTCATAAACCTAACGAGATCTCCTTATCTTACATTACTGCAGAGGATAATTACCTCTTTCGTGATGTATATTATCATATCCTTGACATTAAAACTCGCTTTGTCTTCTAACAATGACATAAAATTCTCATAATGCTACTATGTTGGCTTCACAAAGCGTAGCATACATTTAGCCTATTGTGTTCTTAAAGGTCTATTTACGAAGCAAACTAACAACGGATTTACAATAACAACTACTAGCTGCATTTAAAATAAATATAAATAAATAATAGCAATACATGACAATTGCATACATTCAAATGAGTTCACATTAATATGAGTACAAGGTTATCATCCACCTTAATTACAATCTGTCTAGTAGCATTGTCAACTTACCCTATTTGTTGATCAACTATAAGCATGATGCACTCCAGCTGACCTTGTGTTGCCTAATCTAATACATGTTAAGTAGAGATGATAAAAATTTAGACATATCGAGAAATTAAGAGGAAAGAGAGAGTCTTTAAGGAGGAAAGGAACTCTAACTATTTGAATGCCACAAACTCCACTTTGTTTTAACTAATTATGTGAACATGCTTTGTAGAACAAAAGGTTATAAATCTTATACCAAGCATATCTGTTTCGATGTTGTATATATTGTGTTTATTAGATAAATTCAGGTATTATATTATGTTGATATATTTTGAAATCAAGACTTTCCAAAACCAGTTTGTTTTTCAAATGGGTTAAGAATCATTATTAAGAGGCAACTGATTCCATAAGTAAATAATGTCTAATGATGTTGCACAAATAAACCAAATGCATTAGGGGATGTCTTTTCCCCCTTTTTCCAACCATATTTCCAGCATTCAATTTGTCAAACATCATAACTCATTAAGTTGAAGCTTGAAAATAACTATATACAAATTAGGGCATGTTTAGAGCAAGAAAAGACTTACAAAAATACACATCTACTGTGAAAATAGACACCCTACACATGACCAAGGAGTACAAAGCGATGGTCTCTTACAATATCTACCAGATTTGGAATGAAATAAAATGTAAACAATAAACCTACCCACAAAGCGACATATAAACTCTCGGTTTATACAAACCCATGTGCAATTAATAGATTGAACAACAAATCCTTTTCCAAATTCGGGGAACCATTCTACGTTATCCCACCTTTCCACCCAAACACTCAAACTTACTACTTGCTCTATAAATTTCCTAAATCGCGATCCATACTCACGAAGCCACCTGCAACAAGTACATAGACATATTATGCAATAAATCCACATTAAAAATCCCACTATACATATATGAAACAAAATTAGGATTACATGTTGTATCATGCAAGTATGGCGGCCAATAAAATTGTTTCCACCTCTATACCTTTTTTTGCCTCACCATTACATTTCCTTTTCATCAAGACACCTCGCAAGTCTATTTCATCACGGGTGCCAGTCCTAATTGCGTTAAGGTACACAAACCCTAAATTATTTTTCTAATATTATTGGATATGCGAGCTGAAATATTGCTTGTCCCTCATGGATTAATTAATGATCAGAGGTTGACCCGTGCAGACATCAACATACGCTACAATGCTGGCAGCAGATCACCTATAATTTGTCAAAGACCTCAAGGCCTTCCCCATTGTAAGAAACACCTTTGGCATAATAAACTGAGGCCAAACTGTTCACATTCATGTAAGAAACAGAAGCTTTGCAACTAGTGTGAAGAAACATGGAAAATTCAAGGGAAATCGTTTGCCGGTGCGAGGAAATCTAAAAACTTGTTGAGCGTAAGACCCATATTTTTGTTTTCCATTTAAGGTGTCTCGGGCTCTCTACAGTGGCTACAGGGTTTAAAAGGGGCATTATTTCATTTAAATCTTAGAGCAAAGAACCTTTTCTTCTAAAAGCACAGGAACTAGATTTTTTGATGGAAAAAAATAGCTTACTTCCATGCATGTTCTCTGCGATTACAGGCGAGTTATGTTTTGTTGCTTTTTAGATTTGTTGCATTGCAAAGAAGTATGAAAATATATTTGGAAATACATACGGATAGTCGTTTTGGCTTTGGTTTAAACGTTGGAAATACATACATACTCCTTTCTCTGGTTCCATTTCCCAGCAGATGACGCTAACCCAAAAACAATGTTGTGAAGGGTTGTATTATTGCTGGTAGTTGTTGTCTCTGAGCAAGTTACATTGGGTTGGGGAATTTGGGTAGGAAGACGTGATGAAGTTTTAAAATTAGAAGTGTCGGTGTGCATCATGAGGGTAGTCACACATTGAGAAGATTACAAACAAGGATGTGTTGTAAGCATCAAATACAATATATAAAGAGTCCAACAAGTGCAAAATAATCCAAGTCCACATTTGAGAATTTTCCAACAACATTCCTTCCAAGCCGGGCACTGTCTAGGGCTGAAATAGTTCTCAGTGGCAATGCTGCTCCTCATTTTCTACTTTTGTTTCTGCCACAATTTTTCCATCTGAGCTTTTTCAACTCCCAGTTGGGTGTTCTTCAACCCCGAATTCTCTTCCACTCACAAATCCCATTTTAGTATTCTTCAATTTAAAAATTCCATTTGGGTATTTTTGGACTCACAAACATCCCATTTGGATATTATTCGCCCCACAAATCTTCCACACACACGAAGACAACGATTCAAGTGCATGTTCTAGTTGTCTAGTTTTTCTTGAATCTAGTCAATGTTGGAGAAGGAAATGAAATGTAGAATGAATGCAATCTACGAACAATTCAAACTTCAAAGTACTGTAGTGCCCCTCCTATATCCTAATTGGCGTGGTAGAAAAATCCATCCTCACGCAACATTCATTCTATTCTCCCTTTTCAATAAACGTGTTCCAACAAAAAAGGGTTATTTTCTTTCCAACGTTTATCTTTCACGGTTGGAGGCCCAATACACAAACACATGGGTGATCATGTTTTTAATTTATCGCAAACAAGTTCATAATCAAGTTGACTGTCATACTGCCCATAATGAGCTATTTGTGTAGTTGGTTTAACTTGGAACAAAAAAATGTTTAAAAGAGGTTCACATCATAGATTTCTAATATATTAAAATGATTTGCAAGGTTCATTATTTAATTTAAATTCTACTCTTACTCAAATTCAAGACTGCAAGTTATGAAAGAAAAAAATAGATGGAGTGGAGAAAACCATCCTGTATGATGAGAATCTAATGGCATGGGAAGGTGTGCATAAGAATATCTTATGTTTCGGCCAAGTCCCCAGGCATTGAAGTGCTTTGGCGAGGTAGAGAGATTACATTAAGGCATATGCTTCCCCATTTTGTATATGTATCCAATAGAGAATATTTCAAAATATAATTATAGTTTAATATAAAATAAACTAAAACTAAATGGAGGTAGGGCGAAAAGCTCTAAAATGTTCAGTTAGGGTTTTTGTCTCTTTTGCTTTTTGGAATAGGCGAGTTTGGGAGGGCGGCGGAAGAGCAAAAACCAGAGGCATTTTGTCTCACCCTCCTCCACCACGCGCCTGTGGATTAGAGTTTGGAGGCTGGGCGGGACGTCGTCTGTTTAGAAAATTCTGAAAGGAAACGTGGTCGCAATTTTTACACGAATCGATGTGCTTAAGGGTGCTTTTGGGTATCATGCAAAGAAATGCCTTGCCAAATGTCATCTCACGGAGTGCTATGGCTGCGACCTGTGCATGCATCCTCCCTACTTGCGCCAAAAATGAGCCTTTTTTCTTGTGTGGACAGCCAGTAAAGCATAATAAAAATATGTATATATATTTCTAGTTTTCCCTCTCCCAATCTGTGCCAAAATGGGGATTTTCTTACTGTTTTTGTAGTTGCCATGAAGTTGGAGCTGCTCATGTAAATGCAGAGTGTGTGGTTCATTATGGTCCTACTTGTTTCAGTCCGACATCCAGGTTACCTGCTTGGTTTGTTTTTGGAAAAGCGTTGTTTGATATAAGAGATTGTGCAGATTGCCTCTTGGAGATTTTACCTTCAACTGAAAAGCCTTTGTTGGTTCTCTTCGGGTTGGAGTATGCCTATGCAATAGGCAAGATGAAAGAGGAATTGGGAGTTAAATTATTAACTGGAAATAGATCAAATACAGAAATCAATTTTGTAGAAGTCTTGTGCTCAGCAATGGATCCATCATTACCCAATGCGAATAGCATCCTTAGGAAGGATGAAAGCAAAAATTCAAACAATGTGGCACTGTATTGTGATCATCCAGCTGGTGGCAGTGAGAGAGGGGTCCTCGATGAGTTGGCTGATTTGAATCAAATTGAAAAATTGAAGCATGCCTCTGAATATTGTCTTGGTGGTTTGAAATGGGTTCGTTGGGAAAGCGTGAGGAGTTCAAGCAAAGGAGAAATGGTAAAAATTGCGGACGCTCATGATCGGTTCGACAAAATGCTTAAGCAAGATGTTGAACCGAAGCCTGCGGGTTCGACCGACTCCGTTCCTTCCAGGCATGGTTCATCTTCCCTTACCTCTCATAATTCTCATGTTTTAGTTCTCTTTTACAAATTAATAGAATTTTAAAATATTAGGATTTTAATACCGTTAAATGTTTATTTCAACTCGTTGCAAAAACAATGAAATGTCATGTCAAAACTCACTAAGTCAAAATAACCCGTTTGCATTAAAACATGAACTACCACCCTCATTTTGAGGTGATGTAGAAAACGTCCTTCCCAACTGGATCACTACAACATTGTTTTATCGACCAAACGAAATTGACTTTCTAGTAATAACGTTGATCATCACCCGGTTTAAATAGTTAATTTTTTTGCATTTTTCGGAGACTCATTCAATACCCTTCGTAACTCTAAAAACGAGATGTTAAGCTTCATTCGTGTACCTTGGTATGCGAGGAGTCACCTTGACCTTTGGATTGACCCCGAACGAACATATGGGATATTTTTGATGCTCTTATAGGAGCCCCGTTACACTATTGTACAGTAGTAGAAAGTTGTTAAATCTAGAAAGTTGGCTTTCGTTTTGAACCGCCATTTGAAACCTAGATGGAGAAATTATTTCCGTCTTCGCAAACCTCTAGGTTTTATACCAGATGATTACATAGAACATTTATTTTGGGGAAAAAAACTTTTCTGGATAGTTTGGCAAAGCCATTTTGTAGGCCTCCGGTCGTAGTTTGACAAGGTCAAACTGGACCAATTTCGACTTGTCGCTCCAAAAACTTGTCGCCATTTGAAAATGGTTTTCTAGTTCTCAATCCCATCGACTATGATGAATTCTCCTTATATAGGGGAACTTGTAGGAAGTGTCTCGTTGCGTGCGCATCCACCGAACATTAGTTTTGGACATGGTTTTCTGAGCCCTCGAGCTAACTTTTGTTCATTTTGCACTGGGCCAACTATGACTAGTGGCCCCAGAAAACTAGCCGCCAAACGTAAACCGTTCAATTTTTCTCAATTCCGTTAGTTGCTATGAACTCTTGGTATATCTGGGGAAGTGTAGAAAGCTAATCGTGGTGTGCGTTCTCTTTGGAGGATAACTTTTGGAAGCAATTTCTTAGCCTCTAAGCCCATTTTGAACATTTTTGTAGCTAGTAAGAAAAGGTAAAAATAGAGAGTTGTGGGACCCTTGTCGGGTTTTCAAACAACCATGGAAACTTTGGACACATGTAAATAACTATTTAAAACTCTATGGTATAGCTTGTGGTGTGAAATAGAACTTTTGACAAAATGGTGTTTTCTCTCTCTTCCCTTCTTTTCTCTCTCCTAGGTTACAAAATGAAGTGAAATGAAATGCATTGAATACATGTCTCTGAACTTTTTCTCTCGCTTGCAAATTGTAATTATTATCATATGTAAATGGGAAACTGAAAAATTATAATTATGTTTGATTAGGGTGGATGCCATGCCAGCGAATTATCATTGATATCATGCTCACGTGGTTTTATAGGATGAAAGAATGACGACAAAAGGTGATGTGTTATTCATTTACTTATCTTTGTAACTTATATAGTTCATTGTTAAATGGATAAATGTATAATGTAGCCTCATGTTACGAAGGTTATATTTGATAATTTATAGCCATGTATGAGATGTTGGTTTCAAGGACATCTAGGAAATGTGCATTTTAATCATAGGTTCATTTTGATTCATAGTACACATGGTAAAAATGTTTGATATTTATATAAGGTAAATGAAATTGCAGTAATATCTTGTAGTGCATATTTAGTGTTCAATAAATGATTAATGAGTCATCTTGTGCATTCATACTTTGTACATGTAATAAAGAGAATTAAATCAAAACACTCTACCCTTGTTCATTATCGAGACATAACTTGTTTTTCATGTGTGATACTCCTTCTTGTAGAAGACATTGAAAATTGTAGCATGAACTTAATCTTTGCTCTCGATGGAATGTCCTAATTTAGGCAAATCAAAGCTCAAGAATGGGCTTATCGTCTTAGTCAATATGTTTAGTGGCATTGTCTTAAGCCCATCTGATAGGAGTGACACAGTCAAACTTTTCTTGGAGTGTGTAAAGCTAACTCCTCCTTCTTAGCCTAGTAGACTACCTTTTCACTGAAGATGGATTTAAAATTAAAGTTCTTCATCGAGTAAAAACCATGTTGGATCCAAATGACATAGATGGAGGTTGTGACTTAGTTGTTTTAGGACTTACACTCTTGTTAACGAACCCCTTATCTCTGCTCAGCTAAATGCGTTACCTTGATTTCTCTCAACATAACACCTTGGTCCTTTCGTGAAGGTGGTTTAGCATAAGTGTGTCCTCTCACTTAAAAACACATTTATAGTTGAGGGGTAGACCCTAGGGTGAAGTTGGAATTAATCTAAAACTCAGTTGATTCGGATGTTAACTTGGGTTCATGTGTAGCTTCAAGTCTTCTTATCATTTATGTCTTCAAGAGGTTAGACAAACAGTTCGTAACTCCTTTTCAAGACAATGCTAGTAATAAGACCATAATGTGACGTAGAAAATAAAGTATATAAGAGTAAAAACGAGATTTGAGGATTGGAATAATGCCACCCTTGAAGACCTTATGACTCAATTAAACATATTCTTTTGATTCAAAGAGTATGAATTGCCTTGGTATAATCCACCTTCAAGAAAGCAAAATACATATATAAAACAAAATGGAAATTAACAAGTCCTTGAATTAGAATAACTATGGTAGTGGAAAAACTATTCCGTGATCGAGGAATTTTTTGGTAAAAAGATACCTTGTAGCTAAATCTCCGTTAAATCCTTATTTTGCGTTTTGGACATCAAGTCACTTTCGCTTGAGATGTAAGAGTAAAAAGGTAGACATTGATTATATGTTTGAGAAGAATATTCTTAACATAAGGTCAAGATAATTAAGAACTTTATATGCTTTTGAATTATGACAAATAAGAATGCAAGTTATGGAAAATTTTGTAAAGAATAAGAAGCCAACTTAAAATGGTCGAACTGTAAAATTAAATGTGGAATGAACTTAAAGTTTCTGCAGATGGGAAAAGGAGAAAGTTATCCTTACATAATAATGTTCTTGAATGTTAATCGTAACTAAAATACAATTAAAGAAAAGATGTGTTGTGGGTTTGCCCATCCTTGAGTCTTCTTTCTATGGTTGGGGCACTGCTAGTATTCGTTCATTGGGAAAAGTGTGGCATCGACATGCCTATGTTGTTTTCATGTGTCTATGTGAGTCGATGACTTATGTGATTGTCATGCGAGTCAATTTTCGGTACTTGGATCCCTTGCTATGTTGTGCGTAGTGAGCTATGTAAGTCAAAATAAATTATCCTGGTATTTTACGGTTGTATTGTGTGTGTAAAATGTGGGCACTACAAGTACATCTAGGCTGATATGCAAAGTGACCATTTCCTTCGCATCAAATAGATACACTTTGGTAAATGTGAAACAATTGCATCATCACGCAAGATTCACCGGTTAGTTTGATTTCTAGCGGTCGATTATGGTCCGAGGCTTAAAAAGAAGACCATGAAGAGGCCAATGAATATGTTGCAGGTCATGAAGGAAATTGAGGACCAATTTATACGCGCTTATCAATACGGCAGTAATTTATTTATATAGCTTAAAGCAAGCAAAGTACACTACAGTTCAAGCCTTAATGATATCAGATGTATGGACATCCAATATGCATTTTTTATTAACGCTATAGTGCATCCCATGATTTTTTTTCATTTTCATGTTACAATATGACTTCTTGGTGGCCTTTTTGGCCAAACATTATTAGGAAGGACCATCTATAGATCATGGGATTCAATATTGCACAATTGTAAAATATATTGATAACGCTCCAACCAAAATTTATGTAGCCCAGAACACTTTGAATTCCCATGAAAATGTTGCATTTATATCAGTCAATTGTTGCATTACTAAAAGAGTGCCCAACACAAAAACTAGTTTTTAATGTTCAAACTTGCCCTCATCTATGCTACTACATATAATTTGTCCATGGTCACCTCCTCCAATCCTCTTTCTTTGAGAATTCCATAGATCAATGTTCTTTCACATCTAGAGATAAACAAGAAGCAAGAGGGTGTTGTCCTCTAGATGATTACGGTAAGCTCCCAACACCCATCGTAAACTTTGTAAATCCCACAATCTACTTCTAAGCGAATCTGCTATCTAAATTCTTTTGGAAACTTAAGAACACAACGCAGAAGGCTAATGATAACAGTGGGTGAGTCAAAGGACCTCAACTCAAAAATTGTAAAAGACTCAAACGAAACTTTTTACAACTTGTGGCATCCATGGCAGAAATTGACCGCTTCACAGCTCTCGTTTAACAAATGCAATGAACTTGCATTTGATTTAATTAGTTCATTTTTTTATTCGCCGATGGGCATCCACCTTCGAAGATGGCTTGGCTGGAAAATGTCAAATTCCAAAGTGGATCCAATATTTGCTATCTTAACTTTGCGGGTTTTCGGATTCTAGATATTTTTCTACAATCTTATATATCTACTGATTTTGGATACTTCCTATGATAATATTTAACAATATGATTTTATCTACTTTTTGGACTGTATGATCATGCGCGAAAGAAAATATCAAATATTTTATCTTTGTGAACACTGCGATCAAATTTTTGGTACATTAAAGTGGATGACAAGTTGTTAAGGGTAGAAAATGTTTCTAATATGACACAACTACAGTCAATAAGATTCAGTGTTACCCATGTATTGCAATTGAAAAGGATGGAAGAAGGGATCCTGTCACTGCTGGTAAAGATGTGTCACTTGGGTATCAAAATGAGACTAATCAATTTTTTCCACAGCTACCGAGCAACATGATAGCAATGAAAGATCTTGAACAACTTGAACTAATTGGATTTGTAGTGCCAAATTGGATATGTTGTATGGAAAATATCAGGGCACTCAACTTGGACTACTGTGATTGTAGTAATTATCCAGAATTACAAACATTGCCAAATTTAGTGAGTTTGAAATTTTATGGGCATGAAATCTACAAAGAGCCGCAAACGGTGTTCGGAAAGTCCGGAGGATTTTCAAAGCTCCACTTTTTCAAACATCTCATTTCTCTAAATTGGAGGAGTTTCCAGAGAATGGAGGATGGAGTGATGGCATGCCTAGAGGAATTATATGTGATGATTTATCTCGCGACTAAACCGGTTTGGAGACCGATGGAGCGCGGTTGAAAAGATAGAGATTATTCTATTACGATGGCTTGGGGACCTCTTATCTAAAACAAATTATTCTCCAGGGATTTTTATGTGGTACTCTACTTTGATTAGCTTCAATTATTTTGTTGGCGTTACTTCTCTGCATTTCCCATGCTCAACCTCAAGAAGTTGGTAATGATGCATTTCTAATTTTCTTATCTCAAATTTGTTTTTTTGTGAGGGATTGTTGTGACGCATTTTGATTATTGTGACTGAAAATAGATGACAAGAGCGAGTTCACGTATGTAGAGGGTGATGAGAAAGGGCCCAAGCAATGGGGAGAAATACATCAAAAGCTGGAGTGCTCAAGCGGGAATGGCCAAAACCAATCTCCCATCGATATCGTCAACCAACATGCCAGTATACCCGATTTTGGCAAACTATGAAGGATTTATCACCCTACAAGTTCAACCCTCCTCAATAGGGTCCACAATATCACAAAGATAACTCACACTAACCCTCTTTTAATCGGGATTTTGTACTAACAATTTTTAGTTTTATGATTATTTAAATATTTTGGCCAAGATAAAATGGACAACAGTGGCGGCGAGATCTAAATAGAGGGGAAAATATATAGGCTTAACCAAAAGAGCCTATCCCTCATATACGTTAAGCATAATAGGCAAATAGTATTTTTTGTCGTAGTTTTGATGGAATAGATAACAACTCATTACATTGTTAACTATATAGGTAACAACGTAATGGGTTGTTACCTATATAGGTAACAACATAATACGTTGTTACCTATTCCGTCAATTACCATTTGTATTTTTAAAAGAATGAGCACCATATTGTTTCATACGTGATTGCGCATCAAGATGGTGGGGCACGAGAAATATAGGTAACAACATAATACGTTGTTACCTATTCCATCGAATTACCGTTTGCAGTTTTTAAAAAGAACAAGCGCCATATTGTTTCATACGTGATTGTGCATCAGGATGGTGGGGCATGAGAAATATAGGTAACAACATAATACGTTGTTACCTATTCGCATCGATTACCATTTGCGCTTTTAAAAAGAACGAGCACTATATTGTTTCATACGTGATTGCGCATCGGGATGGTGGGGCATGGGGTTCGAGGCCTAGAGGGCAAGGATTGACCCGAACGGTCAATCTTTTGCAGGTCACATTGACATGCGAACCAACATGAGGGATAGGCATAAGCGGGATTAACAAGGCCACTTTGGACAACTTTGTTGGCTGAGCAAACCATCAATGGCAAAAGGTATTGTTCTAAAAATTAAAACTTTTATATTTGTGAATATTTGCCAATAAAACAAAAAACAAATCTAGCTATAACGCACAATACAAATATTTGTGATATAGGATTGTGCGGATTTGGGGCATAAACAATACAAATTTTCATGTTATATTAGCCTCGGTGCATATTTTCACCCCTCTCGGTGTAACTTGACTCATATGCAATTGCTAGTTAGTTTACCATTGACAACATAATTTTGTGAGAATAGTTATGTATAATGTCAAAAGCTAAAGCATGTACACACCATATAAGGAAAGCGTTTTCTTGATTTTAAGTTGTAGTTGTATAATTTTAGGCAAAAGTTAAAGAATGTACAAGTTGTGTGGATTGTGTAATACAATTCCAAGAAAAATATGATGGATTACAAGATAATTTGTTTACTTAAAAACCTTTATATAATTTTATCTCAAGGAAAGTTTCATAACCCTAGTTTTAGAGTTTCTTTACATGGGTGCAACACTTGGTATACTAATATTTATGAGAGGAGACGTGATATTTTATGGAGCCTCATCGCATTTTACTTTAATCTTTTCTTACTAGGGGAGAGGACCCTATAACGAGCATGCACCAAAACATGTACATCTCTTTTCACCATAGGTTGTTGACAAAAGTACCAATAGTTGTTCACTTTTTGGTTAATTACACTTTTTAAGAGTTAATGAGAATGTGACACATAGGGCGCTCGGTCATTGGTCCCTCTTTCAAATGCTTTATATTGATTTTCTTCATATTAAATCAATTCAAAAACTACTTTTCCCTCCAAATTAACACGCGAAACGAAAATGTCAATATGGCACGATCATACGCTACGACATACCTACATATATCTACGTGCCCCTAAAGTTAGGTGCACGGTTATAGGGTCCTCTCCTCTAGATACTCTCTTTTTGATTTGGTTTGATTTTATTCATCTCTCTTGCATGAGAGTGCGTGCTTCTACATATGGCCCTATTCAATTGTTTTGTATATGGTGGTGGCTTGGTTAGGCCTCGTATATCGATTTGCTTGGTGGTAATGCATATAGAAAAGACAATTTGTTATAATCTAATCATGTGAGTCAACGATATCGTGTGTGAGAATTCAAGTTATGGTTATTTTATGTTGGCTATATGTGAGGTGGTGACTTTGTTTTCCTTTGATTGCTTTTGTGTTTTACGAAAGGGTTTTTTTTTATTCCATGTTGGGTATAGAACATGGGCTTCTTGTGGCTTCCCCAACTCCTAGCGATTGTTAGGTTTTTCCCACTTTTTAATCCGGATGTGGAGGTTTGATTTCTGCTTGTTTACTTCACTCATGAGATTTTGTTTCCCCATACTTGACACGTCCCTACATGTAAGGATATGTTGAGGAACATTTATGTTCTTAAACTTGATGAGTCTTTCCTCAATTAAAAAGGTTGTGTTCTTTAGAGTAAAATTTGATATGGCAAATCCTGCCGAAGGCTTTGTTTTGTTGTTGTTGCTAGTACTCGTTGTACAATGAAAGTGTTGGTCGCTTGTCGAAGATGGGGAACACTATTGGTTTGTTGTTGTTGCTATTGTATTTGTTGTAGTATTGTGTGAATGCATGGTTGTTATTGCTCGTTGTGCAATGAATGCATGCGATTGTATGAATTGGAAAGGACAAGTTGCAATTATGCAGGATCGAAATTTAGGGAACTACATCGATGTTGCAGAAACATGTTCGAAAATGAGGGTGCTCGCAATGTAGTGCAATTGGGCAGGGTGTGTTCTGGGGCAAGGTTTCTTTTTGTTGAAGATTGGAGATGTCTTTGGCGAAGTATTGTGTGATTGCATGGTTGCTAGTACTCGTTGTACAATGGAAGTGTTGGTTGTTGGTCGAAGATGGCAAACACTATTGGCGAAGCATTATTCGATAATGTGGCTGTAATTTGTTGCAAGGATGAGTTGGAAAGGACAAGTGGCAAGTATGTTGGATTCAAATTTAGGGTACTAGATCGATGTTGCAGAAACATGTTTGAAAATGAGGGTCGTTGTAGAGTATAAGGATTAATAAAAGATGTTGTTGATAAATGTTGGTTTTAGTTGTTATAAGGTGCGTACTTAGAAGTAATATGTTGTGCGGGATTGGTTTTAGGATTTGTAAAAAAATAAAGAGATAGCTTTGTTTACACAATTTTAAATGATTCAAGGGTTTTGAATAGAGATGTATTAAGTCTAAATATGGTATTTGTGATACATATTATTTTTGAAAGTAGTATAATATTTTGAAAACAATTAATATATAAAGGGATTGTGTGATAAATTTGGCAAAAATGAATTAGATGTGGATTTGATTATTTATAGGTCGTATTTATATTTGTTTGAAAGTTACGTAAGAAGAAGATTATTATTGTTTTAATTGCAATATGGATTTTGGGTGATATTTTAGAAGGCTGCGATGGATTAGGTAGATATTAAGGCGGGAGTAATAGTCACACGCTTGTATTGTAATGGGATTTATTGTCATTCGCAGAAGGCGGAATGGTGATGACAGGTGTTGGGAGAGGCTAGATACGTGTTATTCTGTACCTTGGTTTTGGCTGTGCTTTGGAAAACTTGTTTTTGGTATTATGGCGTGGCAATGGCGGAATTGTGGAGTTGTGTTTGCAGGGGACGAAAGAGTATAATCGTAGAGATGAGTTTTTATCTGTCTTTGTGCTTTACCATTGTCTGAATTTAGAGTCAGAAAATAGAAGACATTGAAATTATTTTGTTGTGCAGTTGTATTGTGTTTTTCGCGACTTAGATTGAGTTTGCAGAGAGCATTTAGTTGAAAACGAGGTTAGACTTAATTTCGTATCAATGAGCTGGGTAAATTGAAGAAGTTTTGTATTTGTAGTTTGGTTCCTGTTACATATAATTTGTCATGGGCGGTGCAGGTAGACGAGAATACGGTGTTCTGGTTTAGAGATGGATGTGCGGTCAAAAAAGAGTAAGGTGTAAGTAACATAATCCAGTAGCTTAGATGAATAACATTGTTAGTTGATACAGAAATAAGCAATATCAGAATTTTGGAATACCCATTTTTCAGAGAAAGCTTAAAATTCAATTTTTTTGAGTCGTTTTTAGATGTCGTTGCAAGTGTTATCGTAAGGGAAAAGAGATTAGTAAATTTGTTTGTTGTGTTTGTAAGGCATTGATCTTTTTTAGCCTTTACTATTTGCATTTAATTGTGAGCATGTAAAATTTTACTTGGCATTGTAGGAGATGGGAATGTTTGTAAAGCAATATGGCGGTTGCCAGTTTTAATGGCAATACATGATAGGTTATGTATCTTAATCAGTTGCATGTAATGGTTTGGCAGTATTTGCAATTAATTTATGTGGATTGTGTGTGCTTAGCTCTGTGACTGTATTTGGAGGTGAAGATATGTTTTGTTTAAAATGACAGACGGACGAGGATGATTTTGGGGTTGCGGGTTTAGGATTCGTGTGTATTAGATGAAGAGCTTATTATCTAAGAATCTATTGAAATAATTGAAATGTAATTATATCCAAATACAGTAATTTGTGTATTGTTATTCAGGGTTGCAGTATATGGCAGCAGGTGTGTTAATCTGTGTGTTGAGTGCGGGGACGGTGTGGTTTGGACAGTGCCCAGATACCGTATTTTTCCACAGTTACACTTGAACATGTAAGTGGGTTGTATCGTATACAGCTGGATACGGTATGTGGGGCATCTGTAGCCGTATCTGTTTTAAAAGTTAAAATAATTTATTTGCAAAAATAAGCCTTGAAAACGCTAAAAGCATATCAGAGTAGCTGTAGCACTTTTGTGAAATCTGTTTTACCAGTGACAAGAGAAGGACATTGATGTGAATGAGTGCTGATTTACTGTTTTCCTTCAAAATTTGGCATTTGCTTTGCGCTGCACAATTGCCTTTAAACTTGCCAACCGCAAAGAAGTTGGCAATCTATCCAATGCGAACCGCAAAGAACTTGTGAATATATCCAATGTCAACTGCAAGTAACTTGCCGCTTAAAGCGATTCTTTATAAGCAATGTTTGTAGCACTGTTCTCTCAAAGAGTAATGGTTGTTGCTTTGTTTTACCTACTCTTTATCTTGTATTTCGATTAGTTATTGTATGCATTAACATTGTGAAAGTTCCACACAAAGAAAGAGTCAAAGAGACAAAACTTGGTCAGAGACAATAACTACTCGAGTAAAAGATAAAGAGCAGGAAAAAACAAAGTGGTGGCCAGCATCTATTGCAAGAATGGTGTTGCACACATTGCAGTGTGCATAGCACAGGTGCTTAGACGCAGAGTAGACAAAAGCAATATCTCCATGCTCTAGTTTCAAAAAAGTCATTCATGGAAAGCATGGTTAGACAAAAAAAAAACTGACTAGGTTTATAATTAAATACAAATAGCACGCTACTATGACAAAGCCTTTTTAGTCACCATGAAAGACATGTGCGAAAAGATGTAGCTTTGAACATATTTATGAAATATTTGAACCATGTCTGAATGAATACGCGCTCGAGATGTCCTTTTCAATGAAACAAAGTATCAGCAATCACCATCGTTTTTTGCTTCACGGCGCTGTCCTGAAAAAGTGTGCTTGTTGGGTTTTCCATAGATGCGGCATTTGTAACCTGTTGCTCGGTATGTGCACTGGACATTTTATACAGTGTATTCATTCACACATGGTTCACAAACACTGCCTAGACAAGCTTCGCCACACTAGTACGCTACTTGTATTTGATTGTACAACTGGTCAGTTTGTTTTTGTCTTACTGTGCTTTCTGTTGATGACTTCTTTCAAACAGCTGAGCTGTTTCAAACTTAAGGTATTGCAAGGCCAAACAATAGTGGCTGCACTAATGCGATACTTGTATTTAATTATAAAGCCGGTGGCTTTTTTTTCTTGTCTTACCATGCTTTTGTTCAATGGATTTTTGAAAGTAGAGCATGGAAAAGGCATTTGCAGTGCAGTTTTAGTATTGATTTTGTCTATTCTGTTTCTGAGCAGCAGTGGTATGCACACTGCAATTTGTGCAGCATCATTATTGCAGGAGACGGTGGCCAGCACTTTGTTTTTTTGTTGTTCTTTATGTTTTAGTTGGAGTCTTTGAGCAAGGTTTGTTTCTTAGACTGTTTGTCTATGTGGAACTTTCACACTGTTAATTAATACAATAACTAGTAAAAATAAAAGATAAAGAGGAGTGAAAAGAAAGTGGTAGGCACTGTGTAGTGCGAGAATAGGGTTGCAAAGATTGCAGTGTACATAGTGCAGGTGCTCTGAAAAAGAATAAACAAAATCAATAGTAGAACTGAATATGGAACATGCCTTTGCCATGATCTAGGTGAAAGAAGGTATTAATCGAAAGCATACTGTAATTGACATGTAGCAAGAGATGCGCCTTGAAACATATATATGAAGTTTGTGAAAGATATTTAAGGAAATGCAATTGGCATGTTTAAAGGCAAGCTGCATGAGATTTGTGAGCATCTTGGCAGCGTCTGGCAAAACAGGAAGTTTGGAACAGAGCTTTGACCATGGCCGTCAATAAACAAAACTCAGGAGAATAACAGTTGTTATGTGTGTTTTTATCTTTTAGTTCGAGTGGTTATTGTATTGATTGACACTGTGAAAGTTTGACGCAAGGAAACAGTCAAAGAGACAAATCTTGCTCGGAGACAATAACTACCCCAAGTAAAAGATAAACAATAGTTCCTGAAAATTTCAAGTTCGTAGTTAATCTATTCGCTAGAACTATAATAATGCAAATCTGTGTTTGCTGTCACCTATGAGAAGTTCCCCAGTGATAAAATTTGCTGCGGATTTCATACTTAAGTTGTTCCAATGCTTACAAGAGCAAGTTTTGTGGTCACCTACGACACTCAATGCTACATTTCCGTATTGTTATCATCAATAAAAATCAGGTGCATTATTAAATTTGATTAAAAGAAAGGGAATGAATAGCAACCCTGAGTCCCGCCATGGTTGTTCCATATTTCTTGTACAGTTCTCTACAAAACTCTGTGACTTTGTTCCTGTCAACTCCAAGTATGGTCTCATTTGTTGTCAATGTAAATAATTTTTTTACAACTACTGGCATGGAGTTTAAAGAGATTGAGTTCTAGCAAAATATACATTTGTTTTGAATTGATTTTACTTGAAAAATTTCAAGGCCTTTTCAGCATATCCATTTCATGCATGTCTTGCAATTACTACAGTCTATGACAACACATTTACTATCTTATAGAATATTTTCTTCAGAAACCAAACAAAAGGATTACAAAAACTGATATCAATATTAAACCCCATAGTTGTAACATATTCAATTATTTGAAACTCCAATTTTACGCTTTTGAATGTTGCATATATATTGATTTAAACAAAAACAACATATGTTGGTAGAGTATTCATGTTTTGGTAGCGTGACAAGGCATAGTTAGCTGGTTACATAATCTGTTTCAAAGCGAGGCAACGAAATGTGTCATATTAGACATAGAACAAATTTGTAAGATATAGCAAAAAGTGTAGGCGACATAGTAAAAAATAGGTGACAAGAATTAATGTCTTGATATAAAAAGAAGAAAGTCAGAGATATTAGATCCTTGTATTCAAATCTTGTGAAAAAGGTGGTATGCTACAGTGAAGTAATAGTTGGATATGTAAGCAAATGGCAGGAAAGTAAAGAGTAATGAAAATAGACAAAAAGAGTTGTATTAATTGTCTGATAGTATTGTAATTACAAAAATGCTAAAACAAAAGCAAAGCCTATAATATGTAACAAGTAGACTAGGCAACTGTTTGTTGGTATTGTCAAAAGCATAGACAGTAATAGTTGATTGTTGCCGGTTATACGGGGAGCCTGTTATCAAATTTGTTTGTGTATGTGAGTGGCTTGCAAAAATGTTCCAGAAATCTGAAAGAAGAAAATCGAGTATGTTAGACTGGAAACAAAGAATTAAACTGATGTGTAATTCATAGAAATGGAAAATGCAGATACTTACCAAAGATAAGAGGAAGCTATGTTTCTTTGATTGTGGATATTGAGTTGTCAACTGTCAAAGTGAATGTACCTTTGATTTGGAATTGACGGAGAAGAAATACAGTCTTTGAGATGTCTTGTTGATATTCTTCATACTGTGTTTGACAAAGGAGAGGGAAGGCTTTTTGCAGTAATGGCTCTCGCAATGTGCAGTGCAAGGAGTCATCTATTGTTTGCAAGGAGCAATGGAGAAAGTGCTTATATTTGTATGGTTTTGATGTATTGCAAGTTGCACAAAGTGAGATTTGTTTCAGGTCATCTGGATCAGGTTCTGTGAGACGGTCACATTCTACACAGAATGCTTGGAAAGGAGGAAGGTATATGTTCTTTGTGCGAAGTATACCTGCAATCTGTACAAGGAAGATGAAGTTGACATAATTGATAGATTTGAATTTGTCAATGGAAGATAATTTAAAAAAGAGAAATTGCAGTGTACTTGCCTCTGTGTTTGTGTTTATGAGAGACTGTAAAAATGTTTTTGTAGATTCATCATTTAATGGGTCAATGAAGGATGAATGGCCTGCACGTACAATACGCGAACCCTGTATTCCTTGTCTGATAAAGTTTTTGAAGAGCAATAGTGGTATGTTGCCTGCTGCAATGGCATCTCTTATTGTATGACACAATGGAACATGAAAGTTTCCCAAATGTACCTGCAATGACAAAGCATGGTGCGTAGTTAAAATTGAAGGGAATAATGCAGTGCAATGTATATAAAAATGAAAGAAGGGAGTGTGTCAATACTGTTGCTTTTCCATTTTCAGTGTCAGAGTCTTTAACGTAGAGGGTGAAAAGGTCATTGATGTGGTGGATTCCTGTTACAATTGCGGCAAATGACCCAACAGAGAATGTTGCATTTGAATGTAGAAGCTCTTCTATTGTCATGTCAGGTGTAAGTTTTCGTGTTTTGCAAACCGTGGGTATGTTTTCCATGGTGGTTGTTGCATTTGCGGACAAAGAACAATTTGCATCTCCTCGTTCGTACTTTGTTTTCTCTTTGACGGTGAAACTAGTAACACGCAGGCCGCAGCCGACTGACAAAGTGGATGCAAATTTGTGCACGAAGGTGTTGCTCATGTTCAAAGTGATTGTCATTTGACCATTTTTGTCAACTAAATCAGCATGGAGGATTTCAGCTTTTGAGGGGGAGATGTTGGTTGCATGTGCTGGACCATAGACAACGAGTATATCACCTTCAAATACAGTTGCAACTTTGCCTGCACAAATGTCAAGTATGGAGGATGGCTGCTGTGTTGCTGGTTTTGGACTGCATTTACAATGGTGTTAGGATGCTTTTATTGAAAGAATAAGTCTGATAATAAATGAATAATGAAAAGAAAGTAAAGAAACATTAGAAAAAGATTACCGTTTAGAGGATTCTTGCAAAATATCGTTGCTGTCAATGTCCTTGTTCTTGGAGGTGTGTTCCATGTCTTTGTGGTTGTAACTATCTACAAAGTATTCAAATATGTAAATGGTTGTTGTAGAGCGCAAAAAAAAGGAAAGAAAAGAATGAAGAAACTAGATATTTGTTTTCCTGATTCAATAGAACAGTGTGTATGCACTTACAATTGTGCAGTGCTATTGTTGGTGTTTTTGAAGAGAGCAAAAATTGTTGGGTGGTCAGTCCAATAAGCAAATCTTTCAATGTATTACAGGTTTCAAGGATTGTGTTTGACCATATATGGTCGATCATGTTTTTAGTGAAGACACTTGAATGCTGTATATGGAAACTGAAATTTTTTTGCATAAATGCTAAAAGCATTGTTGTTTTCCTATTTTTGTTTTGCATGTCGATGTTGAAGTCTCCAAAAATGTAGGCGGGAATGCTTAAATCAAGGGATCGGAACACATTGTCGAGAACAATGAAAATGTTTTCCAGATTTGCATTTGGCGCAACGTAGACATTGACAATAGATATGCATTGGTGTTGCAGTAATATCTTTGTCAGTAGTGACTCTACATGTGCGTCGTGAAAGCAATGTTTTTCTACAAAAGGTATATTGTTTGCAATAAAAATTGCTAGACCATGGACATGGTGTGCAGATAAGCATTGGTATCCGTCTAGGTAGTCAATTGCAATGGGGCAAGCAATGTGAGTTTCTTGTAAACAGAGAATGTGAGATTGCATTAATTCATGGTCATGTAGAATGGCCTCTCTGTGAGCATGAAGACTTCGGGTATTTAGCGAAGCAATCATAATAGATGAAGAAATATCAGTTGTGGACAATTCATGCTGAATATTCCATTTAGCTTCATTTCGGAGTCGTTCCATTTCTGTGCTGATGGTCTGTTTGATGCTGAATTTTTTTCGTAAGCGGGGACAACAAGTAAAGGCTGGAAATGGTTCTGACTCATGATAGAGCAGTATATGCCAATCCATGGGACGACACGCCAAGGGGACTGAAAGCAAGTCGTTCAAGTGTGAGGCCTTGTGCTCTGTGGATTGTGCGTGCTGAACAAAGTTGTACAGGGAATTGCTTTCTTATTGTGACTGGTGTCTTCAATGATGTTCTATGCAAGGGTCTAGCAACTCGAACAATAGGAGTCCAATCTAGTTCTGTTGCCATTGTTGTCAATTGCGGATGTTTTGATCTTTGTTGTTTTCCAATACAAGGATCATTGAATTTTATCCATACTGCATCAAAGCCATTTGTTGTTGTATATGTTTTGAAAACTCCGTCAGAACCATTGACCAATCCGTCTTGGATGTCGTAGTTCCCTGCGAAAAGTTCAATTAGCATGTTGACTTTCAGTTCTATATGTTGTGGCAATTCCACAGTTTTAGAGTAGCTTTCCATTTGTTCTAGTGTTGTATCTTGTTCATCGATAGAGTCAATGACAATTTTGTAGCCTGGAGCAAGTGCAAGCATTTTTTTATTGTGTTGAAGAACATCTATGTTTTTGTAGAAAAGGAATGGAAGTGTTGGATCAACTGGGATTGGCCGAATACAAGTATGGTTGAGGTATGCAAGGTCAGAGTCTAAATGTTGTCCAATGTGAATTCTGTTCAGGACAGAGACAAAGGCAACATCTTTCTGACGCATTGTTTCAGTCAATTCATATATTTTGACATGTGTATTCCAGAAGTCATAGGCAATCAATTCTCTAGAAATTTTGGGGTTTTTAAACACAAGACAGTCATTGACTGGTTGTGCTTGGTAGAAGTCTCCGCAGAAGATCATGTCAATCCCTCCAAACCAAGTTGTGGGCATGTGTTTTATTTGACGTAGTCGCTGGTCTGTGAAGTATAGAAGTTGACCTCCGACCAAGGATATTTCATCTATTAGAGCAAGTTGTAATTGTTGGTAGTGCTTTGCCAAGCAATCCAATCGTTCATTGCTTAGTGGGCGTAGTTCAGATCGATTGAAAGGCAAGAGGAAAGCAAAATGGAGTGTTATTCCACCGGCATTGTAAGCAACTTTTCCCGTGAATGCCAAGATCAAGCCTTTGATTTTCAAGGGGTCGCTATGCATGGAGCTATCATAAATACGAGCCAATGTTTCAAATATCAATTTTGCAACAAATGTTTTACCTGTGCCAGCACCTCCTGTTAGGAAAAGGTAGATAGGAATTGATGGGTCTTTATTTTTCTTAAAGGAGATGTCTTTCAAAATGGCTTGTTGTTTCTTATTGAGAAGTTGCATTTGTTTGAAATATGTTCTGTTGTCTTGGATGCTAGGGTGTTTTGCTAGTTGAAATTGTTTCTTTGCAATGTCTGAATGTTGATGTCGATTATGGAAAGGTAAATCATGTTGTATGTCATAGTCTTCAAAGGGGAGCTGTTTATGTGTAGTTATGTTTGTCATTTTCTCAGAGGATTCGAGAGACAATTACACATCGTGAATTGTGTGTCCATGTCACCCCATTTGTTGTTAGTAGTGTAGCGGTATTTGGATTCATTGGAATGGATAGTGTGTTTGTGAAATGCATATGCATCTTTCCAAGTTGCAAATTTGTTTTTAGGCTAGTGTTCATTTTCTGTAAAAGGGATGTAAAGCAAAAGCTTTTCACGGCAATAGTTGTCTACGTCAAGATATTTGCTATAGTTGACAGATCTGATGATGAGTGGCTTGGTTCGAGGTTTTTTATTTTTGCTGCCATTGTGAATGGAAACAAAGTCAGCTAAGCAAATGGAATGCAAAGAATGAGGTCGTGCTATGTAGTGGTCTATGATAGAGCGGCACATGATGTTTGTTGATTCATCTGGTTCTTGCTGAAGTACACTTGGAGGTTTTAGAATGAAAGTGCGCTCTTCGGGATTTGAAGTGTTTATGAAAACACATTTTCGTGATGTATTGTTTAAAGGGATAGAAAGAACTATGTGGACTGCTTGTTGTGCAGACATTTGGTGGGTATTTAGCATTGCATTGCCTAGGCTTCGTATCATTTGAATAGCATCTAGGTGCATCTTTTGGTGCTCAACACGAATTCTAGCGAATGCTTTTGTCATTGTTCGATCAATCTTGGTCATGTAGGAGCAGCAATATGTTGCTGCTGCATAAGCGTTCAGCACATACTGAGCATCGGTATTTGCTTGCCAAACCATTGGCATTTTCTTAGAGAAGCTATTATTCCATGCCTGAGCTGGTTTTCTTTTGAGCAGCAATGTTGGTTGTTTGAGTGTTGATTGTATTGCTTGTATGTATGTTATTTCGTCAAGACCTAGTTCATGGAGGAACATTTCATGTGTTATGCAAGTATCGTATCGTTTTCTCTCGAGAACAAAGAAAATCGAATGTGCAATTGCAATAGCAGATTCTGTTGGTTGCTCTACAGGTTCAAGTATTTTTGTACAAGCCATTGGAGGCTGGGGGAAATTGTATCTGCACTTGGATTGTTTTTTCTACAGCTTTGTGTGTGGTGATGGCATTGCAATTGAGCGATATGTTGAGGGAACGAACTAGTGTCACATGTAATGTATTGGTCAACGTATGACTCTATAATGTCATTGGCATCGTTTCCAAAGACCGGTGCATTTTTTGTCCAAATCAGCCAATGGCTATGAGCATTTCCCCTATTTTGGAATTCCGTGACCCAAAAGAAATCTTCTATATGGCCAAAGAAGGATTTGTCTTTGCAAAGTAATTGTCTTAATGCATAGAGTCTATGTTTATAGTAACGAGTGCATGTAACGGATCGTTTTTAACAAGAAAGTTAGAGTTGTTGCAATCTGAACGTGTTGGCTTTTGTAAAGGGACATTGTTCTGATATTGGGTGTATAAATTATTGAGGGCCTCGGTTAGTGGCTGCCAACAATGCTCAGCACTTGAGAATGTTGCAAAGAAAGTAGGCGGGCCGAGTTGTCGAATCATTGCAAAAAGGTTTTTCTTGTTTGTTGCATGTAGTCCGGGGAAATGCGTATTTTTTTGAAATCGATGTATCCAATGTCAGATCTTAAGATGTTTTCTAGGTTCGGTTTGTATTTAACGTCTTTGGCAAATAGTGTTCGACCTTTTAATTGGCCCTTTCTGATTCTAAGCCATATCGAATGATTGACTTGGTCAATTAGTATTTTTATTGCTTTGAAAAATATATTTGTTATGTGATAAGAAAATCTACGATCTGAGTGCATTAACTCCCATTGCGCTATTTTTTGATATGCGATTGTTTTTGTTGTTGTTTCATTTCGAGGTTGCCCAAAAAACAAAGTTGGGAAATTCATCTCTTCTGAGAATTTGTCTTGAAAAATACCCAATGGTGTAAAGCCTTCTGAGCGACATTTATGATCTTGTCTTTAAGGTAGTGGATAGTTGAGGAGTCAGTGAAACCATGAATTAGTGTGTCATGTGCATTGTCATTATCGATGTCATCATCAGATGAGCTGTTTTCGGAGGAGATATGTTCATGTTCTTCATTGTTAATTGTTTCAAAGTTGAGTGTTGTAGAAAGTGTTTGATCCCAGTCATGGTTTAGTTTGATTTCATGCATAAGATATAATGTTGTTGCACATAATTGTTTAAGAGCTGCCATAGTGATTATGGGGCACATTACCTGAATGATATGCTTTTGTGTATTCAAGGCGTCGTTTAAGTGCAACAACAATTGTTTTTGTTTCTTCTGGGTATCTTGGCAATGCTTGTTGGATTATGTCAATATTTGTTGGAACATTTATTATTGCTCCCTTTAACGTGTATTGGGGACGTTTATGGCTTTGGCATCGTATTTGACCAAATGCAAGTCGCAGAGACACGAGTCTCTCTTCAAGTTCAGAAAGCATTGCCATACACTGAAGCATTGGAATCAGTTCAATTCGCTGAGGGCATGTCAATCTTGGCAACTTGGCATTCAACAAGCTTGTTGAACATGGTCGACAAATTGTATTGGACTTTGGCATTGTTTTTGTTGATGTCAATTGAGCATATGTTTTTTTAGTTGAATTTGTAAAATATGTCAGATTGTGCTTGAAGTGGAGTTGGTTACAAATACCGCATGTATGGATTGGTGTGTCATTTGTTCGGGCATGAAAATGGGCAATGAATTGTGCAGAGTTGCTTGTTTGTTGTGTATGTTTACGCATAATTGTTTTTAGCTTTCACAGGGACAATTCCGTATTGCCGAGCTGCATTGTTTTATGGCGGATGGCATTTGCAGTTGCAAAGAGTCTTTTTCTTTTCACTCGACTGTTTCAGTGGAGACAATGTCATCTGTTGCAGTCTTAAGCGATGTGGACATAAGAGTTGTTTTGGCATTGAAGAAATTGGCACATGAATCACCTTTGAGTAGCAGGGAATGTATAACATTGGGATCTGTTACAACTTTGTTATGTGTCTGCTTGCGTATATCTCTTTTTATCGAGCGAAGCGAAAATTTTGACGGTTTCTCGTTCTGGTTGTGCATAGCGGTTTGCGCATTTGTGTGCGAAGTTATGCTTTGAGTTTCTGTATGCATGTGGACAGTCGTATATTCCGATGTATAAATGGCACCAAGTATTGGAACATAGCGAGAGTTTGTAGCCAATAGTTCAGTAATGGAAATGTGGTTCGGGAAGCGAAAATCGGATGAGATTGTATGCTTTTCCAAGTCGTGCATTGCCAGAATAAATCTTAAAAACTTGGAAAGGATGCGAGTCCCACAATTGAATATTTATTTCAAAAAGTAGGCATAACCAATGGATAATGAAGTCGTCTGTGTGTATATTGTTGTGGTCATGGAAAGTGGCTATGTTTATCACAAGGCCTTGCCATGTGCCAATGTGCGGTATGTTTGTTATGGGGTTCTGATGAAGCCAGGTATGGAGGAAGTGAAGAGTTGTATGATCTTGTCGAAGAATAGAACTACAAAAATCCTGAGCAGCATACCTGCGCAGGCAGCGAGGGTCAAATTCATTGTTGCGAATGCGCAAAAACAACTGAAAAGGCTATCAGCATTGATATTGTCATTTGTCTCTAGCCTAACAAGGCATAGTTGTTGTAGTTGATTAGATAAACTCCTCCAAAGCATTTCTACAGAATTTTGAAGGGACAATAGATGAGCATTGTTTGTTGGTTCAGGGCAAGGCGCATTTTTTTCCAGAATAAGGGTTCATAATGGCCACTAAGAGGGTTGGAATCATGGAAAAGAATACAATATGGTAGTATCGGCTATTTGGGATGAATTGGAGATAATTTCTGCCTCTTGTTGCAGACCAAACCCATATTGGCAAGTTCAGCCATTTGGAAAGCCATTTTATGCAAAAGATGTCGCCCCATAGGCCTTGTTCGGTAGCTTCGGGCGAGTACACTGCAGATAGTTTCATGCGATGTAAATATGTTTCCCAGCTATGAACACCGTGCATAAGAAAAAGGCTTTCAGGATCTAGTTCTAACTGTAGAGAAGCCAATGCTACAGGATTGGAGGCAGAGAGCAAAGTCTGGAAGTGTTCAATGGCACCGCTTCTAAGTTCAAGTGATGTGTATCGAAATGAAGCAGTACTGCAAAGGAATCAAACAAGCAGTCACCGACACCGTACTTGAAAGCATAGTCTCGGAAAAGGTTGAACCTATGCAAGACATTGTCTATGCTTTGTACGATGTTGTTTGACAATGTATATTGCTCAACATCAACAATCGTGGTAGGCATGGATGTTCTTTTGCATTCGGTTTGTTCTATTTCTATTTAAAAAAACTTTTCTGAGCAGAATATAGAAAAGAAGAGTAATGTTTATACCTTTTGCAATGGAGCATGAGCAATTCAAACAAGTAGCAATGAAATGTCTTTGGTTCTGTGATTTTGCTTTTGTCACGAATCTGAAATGTACACAACACATGTTATGCATTTAGTGAATGTTGCAAACCAAAGTACAGACGAAAAGAATCTTTGTACATACAATGAAGCAAGTTGCGCAATGAAATACACAAGAAAAAGCAGCCATTTATAGTAGGAGCCATGTAGAATCAACAAAATCTATATTGTGCTCCATGCAAATACACAAGCAATGCAGGGAAAACATGTATTTCAATAAACTCAGCAGAGCGTTGAAAATAGGAAGGAGAAATTACAATAGTTATAACAGCATATTCAAATGTGGAAAGCAAAGGACCCACAAGCTTTCATTTAAAAATGTTGTAAGGCATGTGCTTTGGAGCATATCATGAAATTAGTTAAGCAGAAACATTTTTTTGCAGATGCCCATTTTTGGAAAACTGATCTTAGAGCATGAAACAGATCTGTCTACTCATCCAGTCAAGGCTAAATGCAACAATGCCCTTAGCACAAGCTAAGAAAGTTGCACAACGCTAAAATGTTTCAAAGGCATTTTGACAAGTGATTGGAGTCAGCCACAAACATTCGCAATGCAAATTAATCGACTATGCAATGCAGCAAGAATGTTTAAGCAATTGTTCATTTGTTTGGCCAGTGTTATTTTAGATATTTATAAGAGACTTTTTGACTCTTAGAAGGTTTCAAATGAGTGTGCGTAGATTGTATTTTGGTGAGGAGAGAAAGTGAAATAAGAAACTGTAATAATCTTGAAAAGTAACTTGTATCTTGCAACGAGGTAGAAGAAAATTGAATTTTATCAAATGTAGAGTGCATAAAGAGCAAAAAACACTGTTGTAGTGGTGTCCAAATGAATAGAATGCAAATGTTAAGTAATAGAAGTTGCAAAAATTCATGGTTGCCTTCTATCATATAGATCCAATGTAGAAGATGCTCATCAATGTTGCGTTCTTTGGCTTCAAACGTGGCAATTGCATGTCCTTAAATGTGTTTCGCAAATTCCATAAATATGTTTGAAGGCGTATCTCTTGGTATGTGCCAGTCTTACCATGGTTTTCATTATTGATTTTGTTTATTCTGTTTCAGGGCACCTGTGCTATGTACACTGCAATGTCTGCAGCATCGTTCTTGCTGCTTGCAGATAATGGTCACATTACTTTGTTTTACCTGCTTTTTGTCTTTTATTTTGAGTAGTTATTGTATTCATTAACATTGCGAAAGTTGCACACAGAGAAAGAGTGAAATAGACAAATCTTGCTCAGAGACAAAAGCGAATAGCAGGAAAAGCAATTCTGACATTGTTAATCAATACAAGAACTACTCAAAATAAAAGATAAAGAGCAGAAAAACAAAGTGGTAGCCATGATGTACAAAATCAATACTAAAACTGTATACCGAAGATGGCTTTTCCATGGTCTAGTTTGAAAGAAGTCATCAATGGAAAGCACAACAAGACAAAAATAAACTGAGCAGTTGTAGAATCAAATATGAGTAGTGTACTAGTGTAGCGAAGCTTTTCTAGGCAGCGTTTGTGAACCATGTGTGAATGAATATGCTGTATAGGATCGGCTTCTTAATCAAATAATTTATCACAGGGTTTTATGCGTACACAGAGTAAAAGAAACAAATTTTGTGCGAAGGAGACAATGTATTCATTTTCGAAGATACCATATGTCCAGTGCATATATCAAGCAACAGGTTACAAATCCTGCATGTATGGAAACCCAATTAAGCACAGTGTTGAGGAGAGCACCACGAAGCAAAAATCGATGGTAATTGCCAATACTTTATTTAATTGAAAAGGACATCTCAGACAATGTATTCATTTAGACATGGTTCAAATATTTTGTAAATATGTTTGAAGCTACATCTTTTGGCACATGTCTTTGGTGTCGACTAAAGAGTTATGTTTGAAGCTACATCTTTTGGCAGATGTCTTTGGTGCTGACTAAAGAGCCTTTGTCGAGCAGCATGCTATTTGAATTTAATTATAAACCTGGTCAGTTTATTTTTTGTCTAACCATGCTTTCCATGAATGACTTTTTTGAAACTAGAGCATGGGGAAGGCATTTCCAGTATCCAGTTTTAGTATTGATTTTGTCTATTCTGCATCAAAGCATCTGCGCTATGCAGATTGCAATGTGTACAGTACCATTTTTGCAATAGATGGTGGCCACCACTTTGTTTTTTCCTGCTCTTTATCTTTTACTCCGAGTAGTTATTGTCTCTGACCAAGTTTTGTCTCTTTGACTCTTTCTTTGTGTGGAACTCTTACAATGTTAATGAATACAATAACTAGTCAAAATAAAAGATAAAGAGTAGGTAAAACAAAGTGACAGCCATTGTCTACTGCGAGAACGGTGCTGCAAACATTGCAGTGTACATAGCACAAGTGCCATGAAAATAAACAAAATCAATACTGGAAGTGGATAGTGAAGATGTCTTTTTCATGCTCTAGTCTAAAAGAAGCCATTAATTAAAACCATGGCAAGACAGACACATACGAAGAGATGCGCCTTCAAACATACTTATGAAATTTGTGAAACAGATTTAAGGAGATGCAATCGGCAAGTTTAAAGGCAAATAGCACAACAATTATGAGGATCTTATGCATTGCATCTAGCTGTACATCATGGCTACCGCTTTGTTTTTCCTGTTCTTTACCTTTCATTTCGAGTATTGTGAAAGACACAGAATATAGGCTCCTCAAATGCAAATGATTGCAGGTTTAATGATCTTTACACTTTCATGTGCATCACAATGGTTCAAAGGCAAGGTGAAAGCGTGTTTGCCGAAGCAACTAGGAACACATTTAAGCAAATACAGTTTTGCGTTGCTTATATGTGTGCCACATGTCGAAGCATAGTCAACGTGCGTAAACTATTTGATAAAATGTAAATATATCCAGTGTCAAGTGCAAAAACTTGCTGCTTAAAGCGTTTTTTAACAATATTGTATGCACATGCTGTGCACAAGTTTTTTGATAGAGAAAGCAAAGTATCTAAGGTGAAGAAATGTTTCTTTACAAGGTTAGGATTGACAGAATGTAGCTCAAATATGATATGTTTTCAGAACTCATTTTGTTAAAGAATCACTTTAAGCAGCAAATCATTTTCAGTTCGCGCTTGATATGCTTACATTTTATCAACTAGACAACGTACCTTCACTATGCTTCTACACGCGGTATACATAAGAAGTAGGCAATTCTTATACATGACATCCAAAGAATGTTATTTTTCCGCCTTTAAACCTGCCAATTGCATTTCCTCAAATGTGTTTCAGATTGCTTGAGCAAATGCAGTTTGACCTTGTCTTCGAATTGTGGCAATGAGAATGACATCGTCAACTTGATGCGCACAGTTTTTCCTTGTTTGTTGTTGTTGATTCGGTTCAGTTTATATTTATTTATAGGGCATTCACTATAAGCCTAAGATCGATTGAACAAATGAATATAAAACTGTTACAACATTTTAGATACTTGTAAAAGTCTTTGTGACTGTCACAAATGTATTCATTCAGACATGGTTCAAATATTTCATAAATTTGCTAGAAGGTACATCTCTTGGCATATGTCTCTGGTGCTGACTAAAGACGCTTCGTTACACTAGTATCCTACTTGTATTTAATTATAAATCTGGGCAGTTTATTTTTTGTCCAACCATGCTTTCCATTAATGGCTTTTTTGAAAATAGACCATGGACAAGGCATGTTCAGTATGCAGTTATAGTATCGATTTTGTCTATTCTGCTTCTGAGCACCTCCGCTACGCACACTGCAACATGTGCAGAAACATTCTTGCAATAGACGGTGGCCACGATTCCGTTTTTGCTTGCTGTTTATCTTTCACATGGAATAGTTGTTGTCTTTGAGCAAGATTTGTCTCTTTGACTGTTTCCATGTGTTGAACTTTCACAGTCTTAATCAATACAATAACTACTCCAACTAAAAGATAAACAGCAGGCAAAAACAAAGTTTCCTGTATTTTCATTTTGTTCAGAGGGCTTTCATTGAATCTATTGGTTGCAAAAGATATTATCGATGTCATATGCTATTCTGGAGCTGTGTTTTGATGGAAAAACCATATATATATATATATATATATATATTTTATTTACATACACAACTGCTATGAGCTGTTGCGCCCGCGACTTTATTTTGCTAAAGTCTGAGAACTCTTTTTTGTCTGATCCAAGATAAAATGATGAACATTAATACTAGTCTTTGTCTGTTATATCTCAGTCAATCAGTTCTGAACCTAACACTGGTTTTCATTTATGCTCTGAATATAGATCATTAGTAGATGATCTCAGAGATACCCAAGTATATATTTTTCCCTCATGTGGGGCTTACCAGTTACTGGCTGTTGTCAATTTTGATTTTGTGCACAGAACAAATATTGCCAACGACCAATAAAATGTTGCCAGAATAAAAGAATCAAAACCTAAAACTATAGTCCAGCGTCATTTAAATACACATGCCACAATATGATCGAAAGCAATGCAAGTGTTTAATCGCTAAAGTGAAGACAATTTCCATGCCTTCGGCAGCATAGTAAACCACCCAAAAAATTGTATCGCATGAACAACTTTCAATTGAAGTTTGAATTAATAAGCAAAAACATGGTTAAAGCACATGTGCTTTGCCCTCTGAAATTGTCCAGGTATTACCCGCTGCAGATCTATTTAAAGGCACTGCATATGTTTTCCATTACAACTACTCCTCGATCTGCCAACCAATATTTTTATTTTGGGTTATAATCGCATTGCTCTTGGTGGATTTATTGTTGTTCTGTATTTCAACAATGGAGCTGGACAAGAAATGCGTCGTAGACAAGAGGCGTTGTTATGACTGTCTTCTCTTTGGTAAGTATAAGAAAAATACAATCTTTGTTTTGGAAAACCAATACCGACTTTGAAGTGTGTTTTGTGGCCATTTTTCTAGACAATTTCTGATTTGGTTCGTGTTTTCTTTAAAGATCTTGATGATACATTATACCCACTAAGTTCACGACTCACTGTAGCACGCACCAAGAATATTGCAGCTAATGCCGGGGCTGAAAAATTCATTGGTAACTGCATTTTATGATATACGTTTCGTAATTTATTATTCCTCTTCAGAAGTTGTGATGATTTCTTGCTCTATTTTTTTGGTTTGTTTTCAATGAAATGATGAAGTCTGAATTGTGCGTATGACAGATTATGCGGTTAAGAGACTTGGAGTTGACAGGAACAAAGTCACAGAGTTTTGTAGAGAACCGTACAACAAATATGGAACAAGCATGCTGGGACTGAGGCCTGGTATTCATTCCCTTTCTTTTAATGAAATTTAATAATGCACCTGATTTTTATTGATGATAAGAATACGGAAATGTAGGATTGAGTGTCATAGACGACCAAAAAACTTGCTCTTGTAAGCATTGGAACAACTCAAGTATGAAATCCCCAAAGAAATTTTAGCGCTGGGGAACTTGTCATAAGTGACAGGAGACACAGATTTGCATTATTATAGTTCTAGCGAATAGATTAACTCTGAACTCGAAATTTTCAGGAACTATTGTTTGTCTTTTACTTGGAGTAGTTATTGTCTCCGACCAAGATTTGTCTCTTTGACTGTTTCCTTGCGTTGAACTTTCACAGTGTCAATCAATACAATAACTACTCGAAGTAAAAGATAAATAGCAGGCAAAAACATGAAAACACAGAGCTTAATTCGCCTTGCCATGAAAACTTACCTTGCTCTTCAGAGTCCTTGACCTCCTGGCGGGCAGATGAAAAAGAGAAATTACACAGCGTCTAAGAAACAAACATGCGTTTCCTCGAGCCACTCAAAACTGTCAAAAGTGACTTAATCTGTACATGACAGTCAATGCATTAATGTTTCATAACTGCTACGTTTTTTCATTCAACAGTGCACATAAAGCCAACGACCAATAAAATGTTGCCAGAATAAAAAAATCAAAAGCTAAAACTATAGTGCAACCTCATTTAAATACACATGCGACAATACGATTGAAAACAATGCAAATGTTTAATTGGTAAAGTGAAGACAATATCCATGCCTTCGCAAGACAATAAAGTGTAATATAAGATACTGAAGATGCCTTCTTCATCGTCTACTTTCGTAGAAGTCACTAATGGAAGTCATTGTAAGACAAAAATAAAGCGACCAGGTTTACAATCAAATTCAACGAGAGCACAAGTGGAGCAAAGCTTGTCTAGGCAGCATTTACAAGCATCTTGTGCATTGCATCTATACGATACAAGAGAACCATGATTTGTATCAATACTTGTTGGCTTAGCTATTCAGTATCCAGATGCAGCCTTGATTTTGTTTGTTCTGTTTTATGTCGAGTAGTTATTCTATTGATCAACAATGTCAAAGTTCAATGCAAAGAAAGAGTGAAAAAGACAAATCTTGTTCAGAGACAAAAGCGGAACAGCAGCAAAAGCAGCTCTGACAGTGTTAATCAATACAAGAACTACTGAAAAATAAAAGATAAAGACCAGCAAAAACAAAGCGTTAGCCATGATGTGCAAAAGCAATATTAAAACTGCAAACTGAAGATGTCTTTTTCATGGTCTAGTTTCATAGAAGCCATAAATGGAAAGGATGGTAAGACAAAAAAAAAGTGACCAGGTTTACAATCAAATTCAAGCAGGGCAGTACTGCGGCGAAGCTTCTCTATGCAGCATTTGTGAACAATGTCTGAATGAATACGCTATCTAAGATGCGGTTCTTAATTAAATAAATTATCAGAGAGTTCCATGCACAGAAAGAGTGAAAGAAACAATTTTTTTGTGAAAGACACAGAATATAGGCTCCTCAAATGCAAATGATTGCAGGTTTAATGATCTTTACACTTTCATGTGCATCACAATGGTTCAAAGGCAAGGTGAAAGCGTGTTTGCCGAAGCAACTAGGAACACATTTAAGCAAATACAGTTTTGCGTTGCTCATATGTGTGCCACATGTCGAAGCATAGTCAACGTGCGTAAACTATTCGATAAAATGTAAATATATCCAGTGTCAAGTGCAAATAACTTGCTGCTTAAAGTGTTTTTTAACAATATTGTATGCACATGCTGTGCACAAGTTTTTTGATAGAGAAAGCAAAGTATCTAAGGTGAAGAAATGTTTCTTTACAAGCTTAAGATTGACAGAATGTAGCTCAAATATGATATGTTTTCAGAACTCATTTTGTTAAAGAATCACTTTAAGCAGCAAATCATTTTCAGTTCACGCTCGATATGCTTACATTTTATCAACTAGACAACGTACCTTCACTATGCTTCTACACGCGGTATACATAAGAAGCAGGGAATTCTTATACATGACATCCAAAAATGTTATTTTTCCGCCTTTAAACCTGCCAATTGCATTTCCTCAAATGTGTTTCAGGTTGCTTGAGCAAATGCAGTTTGACCTTGTCTTCGAATTGTGGCAATGAAAATGACATCGTCAACTTGATGCGCACAGTTTTTCCTTGTTTGTTGTTGATTCGCTTCAGTTTATATTTATTTATAGGGCATTCACTATAAGCTTAAGATCGATTCAACAAATGAATATAGAAACTGTTACAACATTTTAGATACTTGTAAAAGTCTTTGTGACTGTGACAAATGTATTCATTCAGACACGGTTCAAAATTTTCATAAATATGCTAAAAGGTACATCTCTTCGCATATGTCTCTCTGCTCTGACTAAAGACACTTCGTTACACTAGTATCCTACTTGTATTTAATTACAAAATCTGGGCAGTTTATTTTTTGTCCAACCATGCTTTCCATTGAATATAAAACTGTTACAACATTTTAGACACTTGTAAAAGTCTTTGTGACTGTGACAAATGTATTCATTCAGACATGGTTCAAAAATTTCATAAATATGCTAGAAGGTACATCTCTTGGCATATGTCTCTGATGCTGACTAAAGACGCTTCGTTACATTAGTATCCTACTTGTATTTAATTATAAATCTGGGCAGCTTTTTTTTGTCCAACCATGCTTTCCATTAATGGCTTTTTTGAAAATAGACCATGGACAAGGCATCTTCACTATGCAGTTATAGTATCGATTTTGTCTATTCTGCTTCTGAGCATCTCCGCTACGCACACTGCAACTTGTGCAGCACCATTCTTGCAGTAGACGGTGGCCACCATTTTGTTTTTGCCTCCTGTTTATCTTTCACTTGGAGTAGTTATTGTCTCCGAGCAAGATTTGTCTCTTTGACTGTTTCCTTGCGTTGAACTTTCACAGTGTTAATCACTACAATAACTATTCGAAGTAAAAGATAAGCAGCAGGCAAAAACAAAGTTTTCTGTATTTCCATTTTGTTCAGAGGGCTTTCATTGAATCTATTGGTTTCAAAAGATATTATCGATGTCATATGCTATTCCGGAGCTGTGTTTTTGATGGAAAAACCATATATATATATATATATATATATATATATACTATCCACATACACACACACAATTGCTATGGGTCATCCACATTGCTATGGGCTGTTGCGCCCGCGACTTTATTTTGCTAAAGTCTGAGAACTCTTATTTGTCTGATCCAAGATAAAACGCTGAACATTAATACTACTCTGTCTGTTATATCTCAGTCAAACAGTTCTGAACCTAACACTGGTTTTCATTTATGCTCTGAATATATGTTTTCCATTACAACTACTCCTCGATCTGCCAACTTATTTTTTTATTTTGGGTTATAATCACATTGCTTTTGGTGGATTTATTGTTGTTCTGTATTTTAACAATGGAGCTCGACGAGAGATACGTGGTAGGCAAGAGGCCTCGTTATGACTGAAGACTATTCGGTGCGTATAAGAAAAATACAATCTTTGTTTTGGAAAACCAATACCCACTTTGAAGTGTGTTTTGTAGCCATTTTTCTAGACAATTTCTGACTTGGTTCGTGTTTTCTTTAAAGATCTTGATGATACATTACACCCATTAAGTTCACGACTCACTGTAGCATGCACCAAGAATATTGGAGCTAATGTCGGCGCTGAAAAACTCATTGGTAACTGCATTTTATGATATACGTTTCATAATTTATTATTCCTCTTCAGAAGTTGTGATGATTTCTTGCTCTATTTTTTTGCTTTCTTTTCAATGAAATGATGAAGTCTGAATTGTGGGTATGACAGATTATGCGGTTAAGAGACTTGGAGTTGACAGGAACAAAGTCACAGAGTTTTGTAGAGAACTGTACAAGAAATATGGAACAACCATGGCGGGACTCAGGGTTGGTATTCATTCCCTTTCTTTTAATCAAATTTAAAACTATCTACCCATGCCCGTCAAAAATTATTTTAGTGACGGTATTTCTCAGTATTGTGATCGTGGTTTAAATTTGCACTATAGACAATGCCATTAATATTATAATATTAAATAGGGTAGCTGTACATTTACAATGGAATATAGGGAAGTGGAACGCCATGAACTTGCATGTCATTCAATTGGTGTCTGTATTTCCAACTAGTTATTATAGTTATACATTATTTATTCTAATTTTCTTCTCGTGGCTGCTCGGTATGCTCAGCAAATTCTCTGCCTTCAAGATACACCAACTTCAAGTAGAAGCTCATTCATTCTTGATTGCCAGTGCCAAATCAGCTAGTAGTTTCTGGAAGTTCAGCATATTTGAAGACAACCATCCAAGTTCATTTTTCAGAGAGAAGGCTCACATTGCATATAATATTCAAGTTGTCATCATGTTCAGATCATCAGCTTTTCTGGCAGACTGGCCATGGACAAACCTGGGCAGTCTTAAGGCATGTTCTTGTTCTTCTTGTTGTTATTGTTTCTTATATTGTAACTGATAACAATGTGAAAACATATATTTAAGCAGTGTGACAAAAAAAAGTTTGGAATGGAATGATTGATTGCACAGTGAAAAGTGATCCCATTTTTATGTGTTTCTGTTGGTTTTATTGTAGTATGTCCTGTATGGGCCCTTGATAGCCAAAGCAATCCACACCAACTTCTATGGAGGAAAAGAAGCAGACAATTGGTGCTTCCACATCTTACTGGTCTGTTTTCTCAGATATGTCATCTGTCAACTATGGACCTCTTATAGCAACATGTATTGCTTGTCTAACAGACACAAGATCCGCAAAGAAGATGGACTGGTATCTTTTGTTTCTTCCTTTTTGTGCTTGTAGCCACAAGTTCCATTTTGCAATCTAATATTACCCAAAATAAGAATGTATCACTTTGTGACACTGTGATGTTGAAAATCCTGCACCAAGTTTTTTCCATATGTTTTTCTTGTTCTTCATGAATTTAACAGAATGGATACTTCTTAATCCTTAAAACTATCTACCCTCTTAAATAGACGACCACAAAACTTGCTCTTGTAAGCATTGGAACAATTTAAATATGAAATCCGCAGCAAATTTTAGCACTGGGGAACTTCTCATAAATGACAGGAGACACAGATTTGCATTGTTATAGTTCTAGCAAATAGATTAACTACGAACTTGAAATTTTCAGGAACTATTGTTTATCTTTTACTTGGAGTACTTATTGTCTCCGACCAAGATTTGTCTCTTTGACTGTTTCCTTGCGTTGAACTTTCACAGTGTCAATCAATACAATAACCACTCGAACTAAAAGATAAACAGCAGGCAAAAACATGAGAACAGAGAGCTTAAATCGCCTTGCCATGAAAACTCACCTTGCTCTTCAGAGTCCTTCACCTCCTTGGCGCAGATGATGAATGAAAAATGAAAATTACACACCGTAAGTAAACAAACATGCGTTTTCCTCGAGCCACTCAAAACTGTGAAAAGCGACCTAATCAACATGACAAAATGCATTAATGTTTCATAACTGCTACGTTTTTTCAATCAACAGTGCACATAAAGCCAACGACCAATCAAATGTTGCCAGAATAAAAAAATCAAAAGCTAAAACTATAGTCCAGCCTCATTTAAATACACATATTGTTCTTCTTCCTCTAAACCCTTAAAGTCTAGCTAGGTTTTTAAAATAAGGAAAGAAAAAAATCGGGGCACATGTTTTGTGTCAAGAATTTGAATAACACCATCTACTTATGAGGCCCCTCAATAGTGTAGAATATCAAAAACAACACATTGAGTATAATATGGTTCAATTGGGAGCACATTGGGAGTCAAGCGTGATCACTATAATGAATGTTTGATAAAGAAACAAATGTGACCCTACTCTAAATGTTTTGAATTCACAACAAGACACTCTTGAATTGCTTTTCTTATCACAATGGCCAATGCATCAATGCACATGTTTATTTATAGATTTATTGAATTCAAAATAAGACGTTAATGACATTTAAGTCGATACATAATAGATGGGAAAATTAAAAAGGAAGGTCCAAACATCCTAAGGAACCTAAAGAAGGGTGGGAAAGGCCCACACAACAAAAAAACCTAACATTGTTCAATTACAGTTGTAATTAACCAAGACCGTATAAATATAGTTCTAGGAAACTTGTAATTGTTATTGTGTGGTGATTGGGCAAACACCAAATCACACAAAGAAACATGGAGAAGAGATAGAAATAGAAAAATATAGAATGTTATCTAAACAAATAATTGAAAAATACTCAAATATTGTAATATAATGCAATTTACAACAAAATATGTTGAGAGCCATTCTACGATGGTATTGGAAAGAAAAGGGTGTGCATTATAATATTGTCACGTCCATTTAACCATTACACGATACTTTCAACCTTAAATTTTATATTCATTTCACTATTACTTAAAATAGAAACCCATAAAAAAGTAATATCTTAACTATCAAATAAAAATTTAAATTTCATATTTTTTTCTCAATATTTTTTACAAACATAATCACATACAAAATTCATAAAATTATTTTAAAAATTAAAATATAAACCTTAAAATTATTCTCTTAACATATTTCAAAAGGATGTTTAGAATCCTACTATTACCGCAAACCAACACACAAAATAATATTTAAAAGAAATAAAAATTAAAAATACGCTAAGCATTCCTCCTTATTCCCAAATATAAAAATTTTGGGGTTTAGCCTAATTCTTTTCAAACTCATTTACAACATTATATCACCCTAATAAAAAAGTTCAAAGGAATTTTTGGGCTACTCTACAAAAACATTAAGAAAATTTTACCAAACGGGAGTCTACTTTATTTGAACGGTAAAGCCGCTGAATTGGAATTTTTTCTTAATTTTATCTTTACATCTGGAAACTTCATCTTAAAAATAGTATGACAGCTGGAAAGTGGCCCTAGTGACGGTTGGATAAAAAGCTTTTCCGCCCGTTGAGAAATCATAGTATAAATTTCTGGCCCAGACTTCTTTGATTTGGAGTTCTTCATTTTATTCTGTGTTGTTTTTGGTTTGTAGCTTTGATTTTGTCATATGTTCGTGGTGGTCTGTATTCTGTGTGTCATGTGGCCACGCTGTTTATGTTGATCGAATTGTTTTTAGGTCTATATTTATGTGCTGAGTGGTTTTCTTAGTCTATTTGTTTGTGCCTTTTTCCTTTCATTTTGAGGGATCAGAAGATTGTAAGTAGCAGACTGAAAGAGACGAGAAATTCCTTCCAAGCTACTGATAAGTCTATTTTTATTCTACAATTGCAGTTTATTGGTATTCATTTGTCATTTTTCTTATATATTTCCCCTAATTTTGCATAATAGGATGCGGTATTTTGGAAACAAGCTTCCCCTGTTGACCTTTAAATAGATGCAGAGGGTTTATGTTTCCTGAGTTGCAGGTTTAGAGACATTTTTAGGCTCAAGTTGCCTGTGATATGTTAACATTGCAATAGATTGTTTAGTTGTAATTTTTCTTCTACACTTCCCCTCATTTTGCATAATAGGATTAGGTATTTTTGAAACAACCTTCCCCTGTTGAGCTTTAAATCTTTCTATGGACCTTAAAATAAATGCAGAGGGTTTATGTTGCCTGCGTGTTATATTATAGGCTTAGATACTTTTTTAGGCGCAAGGTGCCTGTGGTATGTTAAAATTGCAATAGACTGTTTAGTTGTCTGATAATCGAGATCTATATCTTTGGCGTACGTGATTTGTTATGATTGCAATAAACTGTTTAGTTGTGTGTTGCCAAGGTTTTAATATATGATAATTAATCCTCTGTAGGCTAGTGAACAAGGTTGATATCATGTTTTTATTTTGGCTAATGGCATTATTTCTTCTTTTAAATGGCCAACCCTCATTGTAGGGCAGGATTTAGGAAATTTTCGTTCCTGAGTTGCAGGTTTAGATATATTTTTAGGCTAAAACTGACACGTTTTTAGCTTTTCTAAGATGCAACTCAATGACAGATGATGAGGTTGATGTTGGTGGAAATGCTGCTGTCATTGCAATTTATGAAGCACTTCTACCGGAAGAAGCATCTTTTCAAGATTGCACAGATTTCATCTGGTAGTGCTTATTTGTATGCATATTACTCATATTGATTTTGATATCTAGTAAGCAGCTGAAGCAGAGATTTCTATTGCAGGCTTAAATAGAAGCTGTGAGAATTTTGGAGCCGAACCTGCGAATTGAGTCTTCATTTTCATCAAGTTTTCGCCCATCTCTTTAATCTAAGCCTTCTGGCAACACCCTGAATCCAGGACTACAACAGAGACACTCAAGCAAGATGGTCTGTACTTATTTCTTATGATCAGTCTTGCTTTCTATAGATTTTATGAGAAGTGTGATAGAGACTTAGAAATATTACCTGTAGGCTGTATTGTCATGAGTGAATCTAATATATGAAAATCAGTGAATTATTTTTTAGGTCTGTATTTAGTTGTGCTGCCAGGGTTTTAATATATGATAATTAATCCTCTGTAGACCAGTGAACAAGGTTGATATCATGTTTTTATTTTGGCTAATGGCATTATTTCTTCTTTTAAATGGCCAACCCTCATTGTAGGGCAGGATTTGGGAAATTTTCGTTCCTGAGCTGCAGGTTTAGATATATTTTTAGGCTATAACTGACATGTTTTTAGATTTCTAAGATGCAACTGAATGACAGATGATGAGGTTGATGTTGGTGGAAATGTTGCTATCATTGCAATTTATGAAGCACTTCTACCGGAAGAATCATCTTTTCGAGATTGCACAGATTTCATCTGGTAGTGTTTATTTGTATGCATATTACTCATATTGATTTTGATAAATAGTAAACAGCTGAAGCAGATATTTCTATTGCAGGCTTAAATACAAATTGCGAGAATTTTTGGAGCCGAACCTGCGAATTGAGTCTTCATTTTCATCTAGTTTTCACCCATCTCTTCAATCTAAGCCTTCTGGCAACATCCTGAATCCAGGACTAAAACAGAGACACTCAAGCAAGATGGTTTGTACTTATTACATATCATCAGTCTTGCTTTCTATAGATTTTGGGAGAACTGTGATAGAGACTTACAAATATTACCTGTAGGCAGTATTGTCATGAGTGAATCTAATATATGAAAATCAGTAACCCATCTAGTTCATGTATTTGTATTTTGCTTGAAACAAGTATTGCTGGTGACAGTATTGTTATATTTTCTTTGTAATAAATGGGTGTGGTCGAATTCACTGGTTTGCTAAAGGTAAAAGTTGTTGAAGGCACATACCTACAAGTCTGCTATCTTTTTTATTCCATCTTTCTCCTTTCTTGCTTTAATATATTTAAGAAAATTACAAAAATTTAAAACACATTAACATTTGATGTGATCAAACTTCATGTTTTTACAGACAATGAATACGTGTTGTGAAGAGCAGATTTAAAGCCAGTTTGGAATGAGGAGATTATGCTCTGTTCCACAAGGTCCATTTTCCTTAAAAGTGGTTAGTAGCGAAAATGATTTTGTTGCCTTTATTTTGAAAGTAATATTTTTAGCGAAATTGAATGTTTTCTTGGAAACCAGTATTGGGTTTGCTTATCATCATTGTAAGCTTCTCAATTATCAGTATATTATGGTTTTATAACAAAAATTAGTTTTCTGGTATTGTGGATTTTGGCTTCATATATAGGATAATGACTTGAACAGAGTGTCTGATAAGGAAGTATATTACATTACCTGATTTTAGCAAAACTTGCATTCAATATCATATGTTCGTGCAATTCTTGACACTAGAAAAATCATCCCACTCTGGCAGGAAATAGCTCCTGCACTGAAATAGCATTAGTTGTGAGTTCTATGAATAATATCTAGCCTACTTTGGACAATAATTAACTCCCGCACTAATGGTAAATAGTATAATACACACATGATGCATTTTGGCTTATTACTGTAACATGATGAGCTTTAGTGTGTACTAAATTGAAAACCGGCATTCTGGTGATGAGAGTACTAAATTGTTGGATTTTGACTTAACACTAATTTTTTCTTATGTTGTTGGGAGTTTTCCTTTGGATATGCTTTACCATCAGGTAATTTTGATATTTTTAGTTGACTGTGACTGTGCCTGTGCCTATTTGTCTATCTCTTACTGAGAAAACATACTTCTGTAGTTAGAAATTCCTGCTCTGATTCATATCTACATTCCAGTAGTAGAGAGTTTAGAACTCTCCTATTTTAAAACTTTGTGGAAATCTTAATCCAAATATAGGTTGTTGAGATCCCAAAGAATTTTTTTGCTCTTGAAACTATTGAAGATCAAGCGACCAAATGAATAATATGCACAATAAGGGAATGCAAGTTACAATATCTTTCACAATATTAAATTAGTCATTCATCCAATGGTGAGCTATGAAACAACTGATCTTGAATCCCAATCCCTATAAACTTCCTATTATATCTTGTATAGTTTCTTTGCAGGGCTTGTCTACCGTGAGTGCACAAGGTGAATCTTGTTGTTATTCTGGTTAATGGCGGCCTTGCCTGTTCTTTTCAATAACCTTCTTTGTTCTTATCAATGACGGCTTAAAGTATTTTTAAAGAACAATTCATAGCCTAGTGGTAGATAGAGATATTTACTAAGTCGGTGTTTAAATTTAAGACTTATAGTTGTTTTTTTCTCTTTAGAAATGTTTTAATGTTGTACAAATGATGAATGCTACAATTTAGGCAGTAGATTATTATTATATTATTATCTTGTATTGCTTACGTCTTTTTCTTCTATTTGGTATTTCTATTGAGATGTCGTTGTATTCAACCAGAGTTTTGCAGGTGTAAATCCATTCATACAATTAGAACATCATTTTCCTCATCCCATTACCTGCAAATCCATTCATACATTTGAAGCATCTTTTTCCTCATCCCGTTTAGGAATGCTCTAGAATGGTTCTACTCATTTTGAGATTTTGTTGAAAGGAAACAACATCCTTGAGTATAGTGGAACCAAAATTCTATCAAGTAACATAGGGTTAGACTATTTAATTTTAATGATTTATGAAAACACCCACTAATATTTAGTGGATTCTTGCCCTGCATTCAAAACTTCTACCTCTACCATTAAGGGTGAATAGTCAATGAATATTCTGCAGGCAATGTTGCAGTTGAACTTTATAACTAATCAGGTCAAATGACAAAGATGTGATATCCTCAAATGGTGGTTACCTTATTGTTTGCAGCTTCATATGCTTTGACCCTGTATCTTTTGGTTGAAACATGTAAAAATTAGCAAAACAAGATGACCCCTGCGTTCCATATAAGTGAAAAGAAGAATAACTTAGACATTTCCCCCTTTCTGATATGGAACTCTTGATTTCAAATCTAATCAGTTGTTTATGTTGGTGGAAATGTTACTACCAATAAAATCTATAATCTATAAAACACTTCAATCCGAAGATTTTAAAAGAATTGGGTCAGAAGAATCTTTCAAAGAGCGCACAGATTTCATCAGGTAGCCTTTTCTTGTATGCATATTATTCATATTGATTTTGACAAATAGTCAAAGCTAAAGCTATGATTTCTTTTGCAGGCTTTAAATACGAGCTCCTAAGAATTTTTGGACCTAAGATAAACGGTATCTTTTTTTATTCCATTTTTCTATTTTCTGATATCTTTTTCATTCCATCTTTCTATTTTCTTGTTTCAGTGTATCTAAGAAAATATGAACAAATCTTAGGTGTACATGGGGGTATTTGTTTATTTCTTGTTTTTAAGTGGGCATTTCAAAAATGAAGAGATGCAATACATAAAACAGTGGATGAGAGGTGCGATACATAAAAGAGGCTGTGTGGAGAATCAACTTTTATTAGAGGATTGGGGTTTGGTATTTGATGAAAATCGACAGTCTAGTAATACGAAAACAAAATTGGTGGGTGTTTTCGGTACTAGTTCTCCTTGAATATGCTATGATTTTTGAAATGAGGTATTTGCATATCCAATACTAGGGAAACACACTTCTGCAGCTTTTCCTACAATGATTCATCTCTGTATTCTAGTATTTAGAACTCTCATATTTAACATAACTGGTATAACCTTTATGCACTACTAATTTATATGGAAATATTAATCCAAATACAGACTGTGAAACACAACTTCGCTGTAGAAATTGTTGAATATTAAGAATAATATGTACTCTGTATATGGGTATGAGCTGCATGACTAACACCACTTGATCAATCTGATTGTTACAGCTCTATAATCTCTCTCCCTCCTTTGTGTCCTGTAATTCCTTAATTCTTTCTTCTTGAATGATCAACTTTTTCCTTTGCCTGGCGTTCTCTCTTACCATGCCGAAAGTAAATTGCATGGATTAACGCTTAAATTTTTAATTACAGCGGAAAAGAAGATTGAGGAAGATTAAATTTTTGAATCAAACTTACATAGTTATATTATTCTATAAGATTTTACAATTTTTTTTGAAAAAGTCTAGGTAAGAAGAATAAGAATTTAATTTGATGGCAGTCCAGTTTGCTGAAGGATGATCGAAGGATTGCCAATTTGCCATGGACATCCTCGAGGGAGTGCGTTGATTTTTATTGTTTTTTCTTTTATTTTAATTATTCCAATTGTAAGTAACTTTTTCATATAAATATTTTTGAAAATTAATAATAATTAGATTGTTCGACAATGGTTTTGTTTTTACCAATAATGGATAGTAATTACGCCGGGCGTTTCCCTATGGGAAAGGCCCTTGCGGACGTTTCTGCGACTGTGTCAAATTTGACAGCCGTTTGGACGTTTTTTACATTGCAATTAATGTTGACAGCCGAAATGACGATTAAGACGGGCACTATGACGGTTTAGATTTTCCTGCCTATTTTCATGGATTGTTTGGCCATGCAGCGCTTGGCAATGGTGCCGTTGGACATTTTTTCAATGTGATTAATTGTAACGACCGCTTTTACGGAGTTTAAACATTTTTATTTTTTGCGGCTGTTTTGTTGTTCATGCAAAACAGAATTAAATATCTATCGATTAACAGAAAAGAAAAAGGTAAGGGAAATTACAACGCAATAATTTCTTCTGCAAGCACATCCGTGGGTCCTTCTCCATGAGCAACATGATCTTTGATGGGAATTCGGCCTTTATTTTTGCCGCTAACTTTGGCGTAATTGTTATTCTTTTTCATATGTTTCCTTTGCTCGTTTAATGGAACTGGGATTACGCATTTTATGATTGTTTTTCCCATTTCAATTGTTAAACTTGACTGCAAATTTACCGGTAGTCGATTACGTGATTTGATCTTGTGACCGACCGAAGGAATGATGTTTGAAAATGCACGCAAAAGCATAAAAACATATTTCTTGCGTGAGAATATTGAATTGGGAGAAGGGTCATGTGGGAGATTAAATTTCTGAAATATCATTCGACAATGAGGATATTGAATTGGGAGAAGGGTCATGTGAGAGTTAGCATAATTTATTGTTTCGAGATGGATGCATTTAAGAAATTTGTTTAGCTAGAGTTTCAGCTTTGGAATACAAATATAGGATCAACTTCAAGATAACACATTTCATCATCCTTATTTATTCAATCATCAAGCAGGGCATGTGTTGTTTTTGGCTTGTGCTATATGCACCTTGATCTTTGGATGTGTCTGCTCTACTTGTTTGTAAAAAGACATACCATACTTTGTCTGGGCATAAAAAGATACCACGCACCGTCATACCCCTACCATCAAGACTCACACGGTCTAACTATACTTTTATTTCTTTAACACTTGGGCTACTAATGGATTCTTTTGACTCATGCAACCTTATTCTTGACTTCCCAACCTTTGCAACAATCTTTCTATACATAAAACCAATGCCTTTTACATTCAATGCTTCATTTAAGTCATCAATTATGTGTGTCTACACCTGTCAAGGTTTACATTCAGTGCTTCATTTAAGTCATCAATTTTGTGTGTCTACACCTGCCAGGGTGTGGGTATACATTGTCTCTTCTATCTAAACCTTTGATGAAGTTAAGAGTACAGTTATATATAATCCTTGCTCTCTAAACACATCTGATTCCCTTTTCTAAACTTTTTTTAGACCTCCAACCCTCCTAGATGATATCCTAACTGAATCTTCATTGTTTCTCTCTTCCACTTAAACCCTCAAACTGGTATTATGTAGTCATAACGAGAGATCGGGTTTTTGAACTTGGAAAGCTTGTTTTAAGTGAATCAATTACTTTCTAAGGTCTCTTATATCATGAAATGAGTCAAGCTATAGTTCATAATCCATAGTGACAAGTTTTATGGTTCCTCGTTAGCAAGTACAATACATATTTCCAGTCAGGCAAACTCTGAAACAGGGTATACATAGCATATGAATGAATTATTTATGAAGTAACAATATTGACACAATATTGAGTTTCCTTAATGATGAAAAGATCATCAAAAACCTTCTGCAACAGGTCATGCTTCACATTCAAGCTTCATGCATAGACAAGGATCACTACTTCTTAATCCCTTCCAAGACACACACCTACAATTTTTGATCTCACAGTCAATGGTCAATTACAAATTCTTTGTAGTTTTATCCTACCCTGATCACATTACCATATAGCTTCGTTTTTATACATGCAAGGATCAATTTCAAACTCTTCCTCTCTCAGTTCTCACTTTTATAAGGATTTCATAATCTTACCTTAATACATAGTTATTCAACTTGCAAGGATTGTGTCAAGACATTTTTCCACCATTTTAAGCTTCCTCCTGATCCTCCATAACCTGCACAAGTTCTTCACACTAAAGATAACTTTCAAGAGACATTTTCACATAAGAAATAATCACAACAACAAACATTAAATGCACATCGTAGTAATATAAAACCTCGTGTACAATTTTATAAAATTTGAAGCTTTGATATTGATAATCATGATTCTTTTCACAGCTTCTTAAGCCTTTAGGGCTCTATTACAGGGGTTTTTCACCTCTACCCTCTTCTTCTTGTCCTCAAATACATTATCATTCCTTTTCAAATGAGGAAGAAAAAATTAGTTAGGGCTTTCCACAAGTAACCCCCACTAGGTCAAGCTAACTCAAGATGAGTTTACAAGTTTTGAGAGCAATTTCCATCTGGATATGGGTATGTTATTAGAGCATTTATTTGTTTTCAAATACAATGTTGGTTTACAATAAAGTTATTGTTATGGTTTGGGCCCATAGAAGCTCCTTAAATGAAGGAATTTTTTTGTATTTTGTTGGAATCATGGAACATTGCAGTTGAATGTTCACCTTCTCTTGCACTTTGGTGTGTCCTGCATTGATGCTATTCCCTACATCTGCCATTGTTGTTTTCAAAGACCCTTATTTTGCTCTTGTATTTAGAGGGTCACTTGACCTCGAAGTTGTCAAATTACGCCTAAGACATTCTCAGAATCTTCTCGGCAACAGTTTGACTTGTGTAAAATTCCCAAAAACAATTTTATTATGTCCTCTATAATAATATCAAACTCTATTTAAATTTTCAGTGGACATTTTGGAAAATATTAAGTTTCTTTAGTTTGTTGTCCCAACTGTAAAAATCTTATAAAATCAGTCTTTTACTTGCTGCAAGTTTTCTATATTTTGTGCATTTTAAAGTGATATCCCACAAGGGATATTTCAAAATACTAGCCTCTATTTTGATAGCACCTCCACTAGTACTTTACTCAACATTGTTTGTATACAAAGCGACAATGTTGTTCAAGGGGTATCAAAATGTATTCATGTTTAGTGCAAAAATTGGCCACAAAAGGCTACCACTCACGATATAAAAGTTGCAAATGTACGGAAGTCTTCATGTATTCATGTTTAGTTCAAATAAAATAGTCCACAAAAAGCTACCACTCATGATATAATATTTGCAAATGTATATGTACGAATTTGTAACAAATTTCAAATGTACACATATAACCTTTCAATGTAATTTTCATCTATATTCCTACACCTCCTCTATCAATCACACCCCTTATCAACATGTTGTCGACAATACAAAAAGGCTTTTTAATAAGAAAACTAACCAAAAAACCTATGCAACCACCATCTCAAACACATTACAACACTAACACAATTTCCCCCAAATAAGTTACAAACCACATAACTACGAAAGTAATTAACTATCCCTCTAAATCATATAACATATATCGTTCGGCGTTCACATTGCATTGTACACATGCGATTGCTAGTAGTACTATTACTTAAGTTTAATAAAAGTATAATTACTTTAGATAGTAAAAGTATAATTATTTTAGAACAATAATTACATTGTTTAACATTGTTTTTGTTTTTTTTTAAAATATAGATGGCTTAGTTTAAACGAGGACTAGACATATGTGTAATTCTTACACAATAACAAATAATAATCGTTAGTAATAGTATTGCATTCCTTCCCGAGGACGCAGAGAGAATTACTTTAATTAGTACTAGTTTAATTATTTTAATTAATATTAATATAATTACTTTTCTTAGTAATAGTATATTATAATTACTTTACATTTTGAGGAAGGAGCGATAATTAGAGAAAATTACCTTAGCATTATTACTTTATTTTGAAAAAGAGGTAATTGTTAATTTGTTGAGTGTAATATATGATCTAGAACTATGATGTATATAAATAAATAATTATTGCCAATAATTAGTTAGTTAAACTTTGAATATGATATATATAAATAATTAAGTATTATTCAATAATTAGTTAGTCCGAAACGTTGAGAGAGATAAATTGTAATCTTAATTGGAGGGATATTATTAGATGTAGACGGTAAAAAGTTTTCAAGGTTTGATGATGGATTGAAAAGGGTTAAAGTGACAGCGGCATGTAAGGTTGTGATGTTATACTAGAGGAGGGTTGTTGGACGTTAGATGTCAAAGGAAAAGCAAAGGTAAGGTACGAAACGGTTTAGAGGTTCGATGATAGAGAGAAGAGAATTAAATAGGAATTTTGAGGGGTAGAGGATGGAGGATTGGAGGGATGAGGTGGAAGGGAAGGGGAGTTTAGAGGGTGTGGATGGAGGATGCAAGGTGGAAGCGAAAGGGAGTTTGGAGGGGTAGAGGATGGAGGATTGAAGGGATAGGGTGGAATGGAAGGGGAGTTTGGAGGAGGGTGTGGATGGAGGATGCGGGTGTGGAAGTGAAAGGAAATTTGGAGTGTGTGGAGGATGGGGGATAGAGTGGGGAAGGTAGAAGGGAAGGGGGTTTGAGGGGGAGGAGGATGGAGGATGAGCGGGGAAACGAAAGGGGTTTGGAGGGTTGGAGGGTGTGGAGGATGGGGAGGGTGGAAGGAAGGGATTTTGGAGGGCGTGGAGTATAGAGGATGAAGGATGAAGGAAGGGGGTTGAAGGGAATGCAAGTTTGGAAGGCATGGAGGATGGAGGAGGGGGAGTTTAGAGGGCGAAGGAAGGGAAGCTTGAGGGGGCAAGGTAGAAGGGAAGACATGTTTAGAGGGCTTGGATAATTGATGACCGAGGGGTGAAAATGAAAGGAGGGAGTTTGAAGGGGATTTTAGAGGGGAGACAATGAAAGGGAGGGAGTTTGGAGGGTTGAAAAAGAAAGGGAAGGAGTTTGGAGGGTGTGGACGATGGATGATTTTGGAGGGCGTGGAGAATAGAGGATGAAGGAGGGGGTTGAAGGGAATGCGAGTTTGGAAGGCATGGAGGATAGAGGAGGAGGGTGTAAGGAAGGGAGTTTGGAGGGCGGAAGGGAAGGGGAGCTTGGAGGGGGCAAGGTAGAAGGGAAGGCATGTTTTGGGGTGACAATGAGTTTGGAGGGTGTGGATGATGGATGATTTTGGAGGGCGTGGAGAATAGAGGATGAAGGAGGGGAGGGTTGAAGGAATACGAGTTTGGAAGGCATGGAGGATGGAGGAGGGGGAGGGTGTAAGGAAGGGGAGTTTGGAGGCGAAGGGAAGGTGAGCTTAGAGGGGGCAAGTAGAAGGGAAGGCATGTTTGGAGGGCTTGATAATTGATGACCGAGGGGTGACAATGAAAGGGAGGGAGTTTGAAGGGGAGTTTGGAGGGGTGACAATGAAAGGGAGGGAGTTTGAAGGGAAGTTTGGAGGGTGACAATGAAAGGGAAGGAGTTTGAAGGGTGTGGACGATGGATGATTATGGAAGGGAAGGAGTTTGGAGGGTAGAGATGGAGGATTGAAGGGATGGGGTGGAAGGAAGGGGAGTTTAGAGGGCATGCAAGATGGGGATGGAGGCTGGAAGGGAAGGGGAGTTTGAGGGTGTAGAGGATAGAAAATGAATTGGTGGGAGGATTGAAGGGATGGGGAGTTTGGAAGAATGGAAGACGAAGGGTGTGGAAAATGGAGGATGGGGGAAGGGTGGAAGGGGAAGGGAGCTTAGAGGGCATGCAAGATGGGGGATGGAGGCTGGAAGGGAAGGGAGTTTGGAGGGTGTAGAGGATAGAAAATGGATTAGTGGGAGGATTGATGGGATGGGGAGTTTGGAAGGCGTGGGGATGGTTGAATCAAGGGGATTTTGGAGGGGTGGATGATGGATGATCATAGAAGGAATGGGAGTTTGGAGGGTGCGGAGGATGGACGATGAAGGGCGTGGAAGATGGAGGGTGTGGAAAATGGAGGATGGGGGAAGGGTGGAAGGGGAAGGGAGCTTAGAGGTCATGCAAGATGGGGATGGGGAGTTTGGAAGGCGTGGGGATGGTTGAACCAAGGGGAGTTTGGAGGGTGTGGACGATGGATGATCATGGAAGGGAATGGGAGTTTGGAGGGTGCGGAGGATGGACGATGAAGGGCATGGAAGATGGAGGGTGTGGAAAATGGAGGATGGGGAAGGGTGGAAGGGAAGGGAGCTTAGAGGGCATGCAAGATGGGGGATGGAGGATGGAAGGGAAGGGGAGTTTGGAGGGTTTAGAGGATAGAAAATGGATTAGTGGGAGGATTGAAGGGATGGGGAGTTTGGAAGGCATGTGGGATGGTTGAAGTGAAGGGGATTTTGGACGGTGTGGAGGATGGTCGATGCAAAGGGGGAGAGTGGAAGGGAGGGGATTTTGAAAGCCATGGAGGATGGAGGAGGGAAAGGGTTAAAGGTTAAAGGGAAGTGGAGTTTGAGGGCTTGGATAATAGAGGATAGAGGAGGTCGAGGGGAAAAGGTAATGGGAGTTTGGAAGGCATGGAGGATGGAGGAAGGGGGTTGAAGGAAGGGGAGCTAGGAGGGTGTGGAGGATGGAGGATGAAGGATGAAGTGGTAGGGTTGAATAAAATGGGATTTTATAGGGCGTGGAGGATGGAGGATGGAGGGGGTGGAAGGAAAAAGGAGCTTGGAGGATGGATGATGGAAAGGTGGGAGGGAAGAATGGAAGGGAGTTTGGAGGGTGGAGGTTGGAAGGATGAAGGATAGAGTGGGTAGGGTTGAAGAAAATGAGATTTTAGAGGGGTGGATGATGAAGGATGGAGGGCATGGAAAACCTAGGGCATGAAAATGGTTGATGAAGGATGGAGGATGGGGAGGGGGAAGATAGAGGATGAAGAATGGAGTGGGTAGGATCGTAGCAAAGGGGGATTTCAAAGGGCGTGGATGATGGAGGATGGACGAGGTGGAATGGAAGAGGAGTTTGCAAGACATGGAGGATTGGGAGGCTTAAAGGGATGGAGTGTTTGGAATGCATGGAGGAGAGAGAGGGAAGGGTTAAATGGAAGGAGATTAGAGGACGTGGAGGATGGAGAGGAGGGTGGAAGGGAAGGAGTTTGGAGGACATGGAAGATGTAGAGCATGGAAAATGGAGGATGAAGGATGCATTGGGGAGGGTTGAAGGGGAGGAGAGATTGGAGGGTGTGAGGATGGAGGATGAAGGATGGAGTGGGAAGGGTTAAAGAAAAAGGAGTTTAGAGGGTGTTAAGAATACGGGGGTGGAAGGAAGGAGTGTTTGGGGGTGTGGAGGGTGGAGAATCAAGGGGAAGGGTGGAAGGAATGGGAGTTTGAATTGCGTAGAGGATGATGTCATTAAGGTGGAAGCAAAGGGGAGATTGGAGGGTGGACCATAGAGGGTGGACGATGGAGGGTGGAAGGAAGGGGATTTTGAGGGCGTGGAAGATGGAGGATGAAGGGGGAGGGTGGAAGCGAAGGGTACTTTTGAGAGTGTGGAGATGGATGATGGAGGGGAGTGGGTGGAAGGGAAGGGAGTTTGGGGGTGTGGAAAATAGAGGGTATGGAGGATGAATGATGAAGGATAGAGTGGTTAGGATGAACCAAAGGAGAGTTTAGAGGGCGTGGAGGATGGAGGATGGAGTTTGGTTAGGAAGTGGAGTTTTAAGGTCATGGAAGACATAGGGCCTTAAAAATGCAGATGAAGGATGGAGTGGGGGAGGGTGGAAGGAAAGGGAACTTCTAGGAGGGAGGATGAAGGATGGAGTGAGTAGGTTCAAAGAAAAGGGGAGTTTAGAGGGCATGATGGAGGGTGGGAGGGAAGGGATATTTCTAGGTGTGGAGGATGAAGGATGGGGTGGGTAGGGTCGAAGCGAAGGGGACTTTAGAGGGCGTGGATGATAGAGGATGGAGGGTGGAAGGGAAGGGGAGTTTGAGGTGAGTGGAGGATGGAGGATGGATGGGATTAGAAGGAAGGATTCTTGGGGATGTGGAGGAAGGAACGGAGCTTGAATGATGTAAAGGATGTAGGATGAAGAATGCAATGGTTAGGGTGGAAGTAGAGGGGATATTAGAGGGGTTGGAAGATGGAGGGAAGATCATGGAAGGGAAGGGATTTTGAAGAGCGTGGAGGATGCATGATGGATGGGGTGGAAGGAAGGGACTTTGGGAGCGCTGAGATGGAGGATGGATGGGGTGGAAGGAGTTTGGAAGGTGTGAGGATGGAGGATAAAAGGGATAGTGAAAGGGAAGGGAACTTGAATGGCATAAAGGAAGGAGGATGAAGGATGGAGTGGTTATGGTGGAAGTGAATGGGAGATGGAGGGTGGAGGGTGGAAGATGGAAGGGAAGGGAGAGTTTTGGAGGGTGGAGGATGAAGGATGGAGGGAGATGGTGGAAGGAAGGAAGTTTTGATGGCATGGAGGATGGGTGACCCAGGGGAGGGTGAAAGGGAAGGGGAGTTTAGAGGGTGTGGAGGATGGATGATGGGGGGAGGTGGAAGGAAGGAATTTTGAGGGCGTGGAGGATGGGTGACTTGGGGAGGGGTGGAGGATGAAGGATGGAGGGAGATGGTGGAAGGGAAGGGAAGTTTTGATGGCATGGAGGATGGGTGACCTGGGGGAGGGTGAAAGGGAAGGGAGTTTAGAGGGTGTGGAGGATGGATGATGGAGGGGAGGGTGGAAGGGAAGGGAATTTTGAGGGCGTGGAGGATGGGTGACTTGGGGAGGGTGAAAAGAAGGGAGTTTAGAGGGCATGGAGGATGGATGATGGAGGGGGAGGGTGGAAGGGAAGCGGAGTTTGGTGGGTGTGGAGGGTAGATGATGGATGGTGTGGGGAGATAGAGGGTGTGGAATATTGAGGTTGAAAGATGGAATTGGGGTGGAAGGGAAAGTGAGCTTGGAGGGCATGGACGATAGGGATAGAGGGTGGAAGGGAATGGGAGTTTGGAGGGTGTGGAAGACATAGGGCATGGAAAACAGAGGATGAAGGATGGAGTCGGGGTGGAAGGAAGAGGAGCCAAGAGGGTGTGAAGGATGGATAATGGAGGATGGAGTGGTAGGGTCAAAGAAAAGGGGAGCTTAGAGGGCATGGAGGATGGAGGGGATGGAAGGAAAGGGGCTTTGAAGGCGTTGAGGATGGGGAATGGTGGGTGGAAGAGAAGGAGTTTGGAGGGCATGCTAAATGGAGGAGGAGGGTTAAAAGGAAGGGCAGCTTGGAGGGGGTAAAGGATGGAAGGGGATGAGAGTTTGGATGGGGGAGGGTGGAAATGAAGAGGAGTTTGGAAGGCATGGAGGATGTAAGGGGAAGGTAGAAGGAAGGGTAGTTTGGAGTGGGGAGGATGGAGGATGAGGGGGTAAGGGATGGAAGGAAAGATAGTTTAGAGGGTTGGAGGGTGTGGAGGATGGAGGATGGAGAATGGGGTAGGGTGGAAGTGAAGGGGAGTTTAGAGGGCATGGATAATAGAGAATGGAGGAGGGGGTTGAAGGAATGGGAGTTTTGAAGGAATGGAGGATGGAGGAGGGGGAGGGTGGAAGGAAGGGAAGGAAGTTTCGAGGGCATGGAGGATAGATGATAGAGTTTTGAGGGTAGAAAGGAAGGGTATCTTAGAGGGTATGCGGGATGGAGGATGGAGGGGAAAGGTGGAAGAGAAGGAAGTTTGGAGTAGGCGGGGTTGAAGCAAAGATAAGTTTAGAAGGCGTGGAGGATGGAGGATGGAGGGGGTGGAAGGAAGGGGTGTTTGGGGTTCGTGGAGGATGGATGGGGTTGGAAGGAAGGGGAGTTTGGGGGTGTGGAGGATGGATGATGAATGGGGACAATGGAAAGGAAGGGGAACTTGAATGGCATAAATGATGGAGGATGAAGGATGGAGTGGTTAGGGTAGAAGCGAAGTGGAGATGGAGGGTTGGATGATGGAAAGTGGTGGGTGGAAGGAAGGGTATTTTTGACAACATGGAGGATGGATGATGGAAGGGTGGAAGGAAGAGGGGTTTGGGATTTTGAGGATGGAGGATGGATGGGGTGAAAGAGAAGGGTAGTTTGGGGTATGGAGCATGGAGGAGGAAGGATAGTGAAAGGGAAGGAGCTTGAATGATGTAAGGATGGAGGATGAAGGATGTAGTTGTTAGGGTGGAAGCAAAGGGAGATTTGAGGGTAGGAGGATGGAGGGTGGAGAGTGGAAGGAAGGGGAGTTTAGAGGGCATGAAGGATGGATGGTGAATGGGGTGGGTGGAAGGGAGAGTGAGTTTAGAGGTTGTGGAAAATGGAGGGCATGGAAAATGGAGGATGAAAGATGGAGTGGGGGTAGAAGGAACGCAGAGCTTGGAAAATGTGGAAGATGGAGGGAGGGGTAGGAGGATGGAGGGTGGAGAGTGGAAGGAAGGAGTTTAGAGGGTGTGGAGGATGGATGGTGAATGGGGTGGAGTGGAAGGGAGAGTGAGTTTAGAGGTTGTGGAAAATGGATGGCATGGAAAATGGAGGATGAAAGATGGAGTGGGGGTAGAAGGGAAAAAGAGCTTGGACAATATGGAAGATGGAGGATGAAGGATGGAGTGTGTAGGTTTGAAGGAGAAGGATAGTTTGGAGGGTGTAAAGGGCGAAGGATGAAGGGTAGTGGAAAATAAAGGGAGTTTAGGGGTGTGTGAAAGAGGGGGATTGTTGAAGGAAAGAGGATTTTTGAATGCATGGAGGATGGAGGAGGGAGAAGGTAGAAGGAAGGGGAGTTTGGAGGTGGGAGGATTGAGAATGATGTGGGAAGGGATGGAAGGGAAAGGAATTTGGAGGGTTGGAGTGTGTGGAGGATGGAGGATGGGGATGATGAAAGGAAGAGGAGTTTTAAGGGCATGGATGATAGAGGATGGAGAAGGAGGATTACAGAGGGAATAGAAGTTTGGAAGCGTGGAGGATGGAGAAAGGAGGGATGAACATGAGGGAGTTTGGATGGTGTGAGGATTGATGATGGAGTTTGGATGGCAGAAAGGAAGGATCTAGGAGGGCATGGAAGATGGTGGGTGGAAGGTCTTCGATATTTGATTGCGTGGAGGATGGAGTGGGAGGGTGAAAAGAAGGAGTTTTGAGGATGTGGAGGATGGATGATGGAGGGGGTAGGGTGGAAGGAAAGGAGTTTGGAGGGTGTGGAGGAGTGATGATGGGGAGGGTAGGATGGAAGGGTAGTTTCTAGGGTGTGGATGATAGATGATGGAAGCGAGAGATTAAAGGAAGGAGTTTTGAGGGTATTGAAGACGAAGGCGTGGAGGATACATGATGGAGGAGGTGGAAGGAAGGTGAGTTTGGAGGGCATGGAAGATGGAAGGTGTGGAAATGGAGATGAAGGATGGAGTGGATGAGGGTGGAAGGAAAGGGAGCTTAAAGGGCGTGGAGGATTAGAGATGGAGGGTTAAAGGAAAGGGAGTTTGAGGGTGTTGAGGATAGAGGATGTTTTAGGGAGGGTTTAATGGAAGGGTAGTTTAGATGGCGTGGAGAGATAGACGATTGAGAGGGGATGTTGGAAGGGAAGGGGAGTATAGAGAATGACTTAGGGTGTTAAAAATGGAGGATGAAGGATGGAGTGGGAGGTGCAAGGAAGGTGATCTTGGAGGGCATGGAGGATGGATGATGAAGGATAAAGTAGGTAGGGTCGAAGAAAATGGGTGTTTAAAGGGCATGGAGGATGGAGGATGGAAAGGAAAGGGAGGTTGGAGGGCATGGAGGATGGGGGATGGAGGGTAGATGAGAAGGGCATTTTGGAGGTGTGTATGATGGAGGAGTGGTAGGGTTAAAGGGGAGTGGATTTTAGAGGGCGTGGAGGATGGAGGGGAAGGGTGGAAGGAAGAGGAGTTTTAAAGGATTGAAAGAAAAATGGGAAAGGTAGAAGGGAAGGAGAGTTTAGAAGGAGGATGAGGGATAATGGATGGAAGGAAAATGGAGTTTGAAGGGTTGGAGGGTGTGAAGATGGGGGAGGGTGGAAGGAAGGGAATTTGGAGGGTGTGAGAATAGAAAGATGGAGTAGGAGGAGGGTTGAAGGAATGGGATTTTGGAAGGCATGGTCAAGGGGAAGGGTGAAGGAATGGGAGTTTACAGGTGTGGAGGATGGATGATTGAGTTTAGAGAAAGGTAAGGGATATTAGGGGCATGGAGGATGGAGGGTGGAAGGAAGGGAATTTTGAAGGCATGGAGGGTGGATGACTGAGGGGAGGGTGAAAGGAAGGGGAGATTTGAGGGTGCGTAGAATGGATGATAGAGGGGGAATAGTGGAAAGGAAGGGGTGTTTGGAGGTCATGGATGATGGATCATGGATGTCGTGGAATACGAGAGGGTGTGAAAATGGAGGATGAAGGATGGAGTGGGGAAGAGTGGAAGGAAAAGAGAGCTTGGAGGGTGTGGAGGATGGGGGTGGAGGTGGAAGCGAAAAAAGGAGTTTTGAGGGCATGAAGGATAGAGGATGGAGGAGAGGTACTTATTAAAAGGACGGGAGTTTGGAAGCGTGGGGGATAGAGGAGGAGTGTTGAAGGAAGGAATTTGGATGGCATGAAGGATGGACGATGGAGAGGGTGGAGTGTGGAAGGAAGGGCAATTTGGAGGGCATGGAGGATGTAGGGTTTGGATAATGGAGGATGAAGGATGAAGTAGGCGGAAGGGTGGAAGGAAGGAGATCTTGAAGGGTGTGGAGGATGGAGGATGAAGGATTAAGTGGGTAAGGTTGAAGAAAATGGGAGTTTTGAGTGCGTGGAGGATGGAGGGTGGAGGATGGAGGATGGAGGGTGGAAGGAAGGGCAGTTTGGAGGGCATGGAGGATAAATGATGGAGGAGTGGTGGGTTGAAAGGATTGTGAGTTTGGAAGGCATGGAGGATGGAAGAGGGTTAAAGGGAATGAGAGTTTTGTGGTCGTGGAGGATGGACGATGGAGAGGGGGAGGGTGGAAGGAAGGGATTTTGGAGGGCATGAAGACGTAGGGCATGGAAAATGGAGGATGATGGATGGAGTGGTGGGATGATGGAAGGAAGGGGAGCTTGGAGGGTGTGGAGGATGGAGGATGAAGGATGGAGTGGGTAGGGTCAAGGAAAAGGAAGTTTAGAGGCATGGAGGATGGGAGATGGAGGGGGGCGTGGAAGTGAAGAGGAGTTTGGAAGGTGTGGAGGATGGACGAGGATGAGGTTAAAGGAAGGAGATTGAGGGTGGAGGAGGCATGGAGGAAGTGAAGGAAGGGATTTTGTAGGTGTGGAAGATTTAGAACGTTTAGAGTGGAGGATGAAGGATGCGGTGGGGAGGATGAAGGAAGGGAGCTTGGACGGCGTGGAGGATGGAGGATGAAGGATGGAGTGGGTAGGGTCAAAGCAAAGGGAGTTTAAATTGTGTGAATCATGCGAGGTTAGAAGGGAAGGAGTTGTGGGGTGTGGAGGATGGAGGATGAAGGGAGAGGGTGGATGGGATTGTGAGATTTAATTGTGTATAGGATTGAGGATGAAGGATGGATTTATTAGGGGTTGAAATGAAGGGAGATTTGAGGGTGGATGATGGAGGGGAAGGGAAGGGTATTTTTAGGGCGTGGAAGATGAAGGATTTAGGGAGAGGGTGGAAGTGAAGGGTAATTGGAAGGTGTGGAGGAAGGATGATGGAGGGGATGGGTGGAGGGAAAGGGACTTTTTGGGGTTTGGAAGATGAAGTGTGTGGAGGATGGAGGATGAAGGATGAAGTGGTTATGGTAAAAGAAAAGGTGAATCGGAGGGCATGGAGGATGGGGATGGAGTTCAGTTAGGAAGGGTGTTTGGAAGGAATAAATGGTGTAGGGCATGGAAAATGGAGGATAAAAAATGGAGTGGGTGGAGGGTATAAGGGAAGGGAGTTTTAAGGTCATTAAAGACATAGGGTGTTGAAAATGCTGGATGAAGGATGGAGTGGGGGAGGGTTAAATGGAAGGAGCTTGGAGGGTGTTGAAGATGAAGTATGATGGATGGAGTGGGTAGGTTAGAAGTAAATGGGAGTTTAGATGGCATGGAGGATGGAGGATGAAGGATGAAGGATGGAGTGGGGGAGGAGTTGAATGGAAGGGGAGCTTGAAGGCGTTGGAGATGAAGTATGATGGATAGAGTGGGTAGGTTAGAAGTAAATGGGAGTTTAGAGGGCATGGAGGATGGGAGGGTAGAAGGGAAGGGATTTTGGAGGTGTGGAAGACGTAAGGCATGAAAATGGAGGGTGGAAGGAAGGGAAGCTTTAAGGGTGTGGAGGAAGAGGGATGAAGGATGGAAGGAAGAAGAGTTTTTATAGTGTGGAGGAGGGAAGTGTTAAAGGATGGGGGTGTTTGGAAGGTGTGGAGGATGGAGAAGGAAGGGTTAAGCAAATGGGTGTTGGGAGGGTGTGGAGGATCTAGGGGAGGGTGGAATGGAATTGGAGTTTGTAGGGAGTGGAGGATGGATGATGAAAGGGGAGGGTAGAAGGGAGGGATTTTGTAGGGCATGAAGGATGGATGATGGAGGGGAGGGCAGAAGGAAGGGGATTTTGGAGGGTGTGGAAGACGCAAGGCATGGAAAATGGAGGGTGGAAGGAAGGAAGCTTGAAGGGTGTGGAGGAAGAGAGATGAAGGATGGATTCGTTAGGAGTAAAATAAAAGGGTGTTTGCAGGTATGGAGGATCCGAGGGGGTTGGAAGGAAGGGATTTTGGAGGGTGTAGAAGGGAAGGAAGAGGATGATCTAGGGAGGGTGGAACGGAATTGGATTTTGTAGGGAGTGGAGGATGGATGATGAAAGGAGGTTAGAAGGGAAGGATTTTGTAGGGCATGGAGGATGGATGATGGAGGAGGGTAGAAGGGAAGGGATTTTGGAGGGTGTGGAAGACATATAGGCATGAAAATTGAGGTGGAAGGAAGGGAAGCTTTAAGGGTGTGGAGGAAGAGGGATGAAGGATGGAGTCATTAGGGTCAAATAAAGGGTTTTGAAGGGTGTGGAGTATCTAGGGGTTGGAAGGAAGGGATTTTGGAGGGCATGGAGGTTGGATGATGGATGACAGAGGGTAGAAGGGAAGGGATCTTGGAGGGTGTGAGGATGAAGGATGGAGTGGGTAGGGTTGAAGAAAAGGACTTTAGAGGGCATGGAGGATGGATGATGGAGGGTTGAAGGAAGGAGTTCTTGATGCGTGGAGGATGGAGGGGGAAAATGGAAGGAATAGGGAGCTTGAATGGAGTTAAGGATAGAGTGGTTAGGGTTGAAGCGATGGGGAGATTGGAGTGTTTATAGGATGGAGGGTGGAGAGTGGAAGGAAGAATATTTTCGAGGGTGGAAGTTGGATGATGGAGGGTGGAAGGAAGGGGAGTTTGGTATCATTGAAGATGGAGGATGGATGGGGTTGAAGGAAAGGGGAGTTTAGGGGTGTGTGAAGGATGGAGGATGATGGGGGAAAGTGAAAGGAAGGGAGCTTGAATGGCGTAAGGATGGAGGATCAAGGATGGAGTGGTTAGGGTGGAAGTGAAGGGAATATTGGAGGGGGTGGAGGATGGAGGATGGAATGTGGAAGGAAGGGAGTTTGGAGGGCATGGAGGATGGATGGTGGAGGTGTGGGTGAAAGGAGGGTGAGTTTGGAGGTTTTAGAAGATGGAGGGCATGGAAAATGGACGATGAAGGATGGAGCTGGGAGTAGAAGGAAGGGTAGCTTGGAGGTTGTTGAGGTTGGAGGATGAAGGTTGGAGTGGGTAGGGTAGAATAGAAGGGATTTTAAGGGTGTGGAGGATGGAGGATGAAGGGGAGTGGAAGGAAGGAGACTTTTGAGGGGGAGGATGGAGGATGAGGTAAGGATGGAAGGGAAAGAGATTTTGGAGGTTTGGATGGTGTGGAGGATGGAAGGCGAGGTAGGATGAAAGGGAAGGAGTTTTGAAGAATGGATGATAGAGATGGAGGAGGGTAGGGATTCAAGGAATGGGAGTTTGGAAGAACGTAGAGAGATGGAGGAGGAGTGGGGAAGGGACTAGATTTTAGAGGGTGTGGAGGATGGATTTTGGAGTTTGGAGGGAAGAAGGAAGGGAGATTAGAGGGCATGAGAATGGTGGTGTGGAAGGTAATCGGATCTTAGAGGGCGTGGAGCATGGAGGATGGAGGGGGAGGTGGAAGGAAGGAAATTTTAGAGGGCATTAGGATGGATGACCCGAGGGGAGGCTGAAAGGTAAGGAGAGAGTTTGGAGGCTGGAGGATGGATGATGGAGGGAGAGGTGGAGGGGAAGGAGTTTGGAGAGTGTTGAGGATTGATGATGGAGGTATAAGACATAGGGTACGGAAAATGGAGGATACAGGGATGGAGTGGGGAGCGTGGAAGGAAAGGAAGCTTAGAGGGCATGGAGGATGGGAGGTGGAGGGAGTTTAGAGGCATGGAGGTAGAAGGGATGGGTAGGCTTGAGGTTGTTGAGGTTGGAGGATGAAGGTTGGAGTGGGTAGGGTAGAATAGAAGGAGTTTTAAGGGTGTGGAGGATGGAGGATGAAGGGAGTGGAAGGAAGGAGACTTTTGAGGGGGAGGATGGAGGATGAAGGGGGAAGGGATGGAAGGGAAAGGATTTTGGAGGTTTGAGGGTGTGGAGGATGGAAGATGGGTAGTAATGAAAGGGAAGGAGTTTTGAAGGAATGGATGATAGAGGATGGCGAAGGGTAGGTTCAAGGGAATGGGAGTTTGGAAGACGTAGAGATGGAGGAGGAGTGGGGAAGGGACAAGATTTTAGAGGTTGTGGAGGATGGATTTTGGAGTTTGGAGGGAAGAAGGAAGGAGATTAGAGGGCATGGAGGATGGTGGTGTGGAAGGTAATCGAATCTTAGAGGGCGTGAGCATGGAGGATGGAGGGGGAGGGTGGAAGGAAGGAAATTTTGATGGCATTGAGATGGATGATTGAGGGAAGGCTAAAAGGTAAGAGATTTTGGAGGCCTGGAGGATGGATGATGGAGGGGGAGGGTGGAAGGAAGGAGTTTGGAGAGTGTTGAGATTGATGATGGAGCGTGTAAGACATAGGGTGTGAAAATGGAGGATAAAGGATGGAGTGGGGAGTGTGTGGAAGGAAAGGAAGCTTAGAGAGCGTGGAGGATGGGAGGTGGAGGGTGGAAGGGAAAGGAGTTTAGAGGGCATGGAGGTAGAAGGGAAGGGTAGCTTGGAGGTTGTTGAGGTTGGAGGATGAAGGTTGGAGTGGGTAGGGTAGAATAGAAGGGGAGTTTTAAGGGTGTGGAGGATGGAGGATGAAGGGGAGTGGAAGGAAGGAGACTTTTGAGGGGGAGATGGAGGATGATGGGGAAGGATGGAAGGGAAAAGGATTTTGGAGGTTTGGAGGATGTGGAGGATGGAAGACAGGAGTAGAGGCTGAAAGGAAGGGGAGTTTTGAAGGAATGGATGATAGAGGATGGAGGAGGGTAGGGTTCAAGGGAATGGGAGTTTGGAAGACGTAGAGGATGGAGGAGGAGTGGGGAAGGGGACGAGATTTTAGAGGGTGTGGAGGATGGATTTTGGAGTTTGGAGGGAAGAAGGGAAGGAGATTAGAGGGCATGGAGGATGGTGGTGTGGAAGGTAATCGGATCTTAGAGGGCGTGGAGCATGGAGGATGGAGGGGGAGGGTGGAAGGAAGGAAATTTTGGAGGGCATTGAGGATGGATGACCCGAGGCCCAGGTCAAAGGTAAGGAGAGTTTGGAGGCCCTGGAGGATGGATGATGGAGGGGAGGGTGGAAGGAAGGGGAGTTTGAGAGTGTTGAGGATTGATGATGGAGGCGTGTAAGACATAGGGTGTGGAAAATGGAGGATAAAGGATGGAGTGGGGGAGCGTGGAAGGAAAGGAAGCTTAGAGGCGTGGAGGATGGGAGGTGGAGGGTGGAAGGGAAAGGAGTTTAGAGGGCATGGAGGTAGAAGGAAGGGTAGCTTGAGGTTGTTGAGGTTGGAGGATGAAGGTTGGAGTGGGTAGGGTAGAATAGAAGGAGTTTTAAGGGTGTGGAGGATGGAGGATGAAGGAGTGGAAGGAAGGAGACTTTTGAGGGGGAGATGGAGGATGATGGGGAAGGATGGAAGGAAAAGGGATTTTGGAGGTTTGGAGGATGTGGAGGATGGAAGACAGGGTAAGCTGAAAGGAAGGGAGTTTTGAAGGAATGGATGATAGAGGATGGAGGAGGGGTAGGGTTCAAGGGAATGGGAGTTTGGAAGACGTAGAGATGGAGGAGGGAGTGGGGAAGGGGACGAGATTTTAGAGGGTGTGAGGATGGATTTTGGAGTTTGAGGGAAGAAGGAAGGGAGATTAGAGGCATGGAGGATGGTGGTGTGGAAGGTAATCGGATCTTAGAGGGCGTGGAGCATGGAGGATGGAGGGGGAGGGTGGAAGGAAGGAAATTTTGGAGGGCATTGAGATGGATGACCGAGGGGGAGGCCTGAAAAGGTAAGGAGAGTTTGGAGGCCCGGGAGGATGGATGATGGAGGGGGAGGTGGAAGGAAGGAGTTTGAGAGTGTTGAGGATTGATGATGGAGGGCATGTAAGACATAGGTGTGGAAAATGGAGGATAAAGGATGGAGTGGGGGCGTGGAAGGAAAGGAAGCTTAGAGGGCGTGGAGGATGGGAGGTGGAGGGTGGAAGGAAAGGAGTTTAGAGGGCATGGAGGATAGATGATGGAATGGGGAGGGTTGAAGGAGGGAGTTTGGATGATGTGGATGATGGACGATGGAGGAGGGGAAGGAAAGGGGTGTTTAGAGGCCATGGAAGACGCAGCGTGTGTGGAAAATGGATGATGAAGGATGGAATGTAGGGGTGAAATGGAAGGGAGTTTGAGGGTGTGGAGGATGAAGGATGAAGTATGAAGTGGGTAGGGTCAAATAAAAGTTGTTTTTAGAGGGCGTAGAGAGGATGGATGATGGAGTACGTTGAAGGAAAAGGGGCTTAGAGGACATGAAGGATGGGGATGAAGGTATAAGAAAAGGGGAGTTTGTAGGGCGTGGAGGATGGAGGATGGATGATGGGGAGGGTAGAAGGGATGGGGAGTTTGGAAGGCATTGATAATGGAGGAGGGGGAGATGGTCAAGGAAGGATACTTTGAGGGCATGGAAGTTGGACGATGGAGAGGATGGAGGGTGGAAGGAAGGAGTTTGAAGCGTGGAAGATGTAGGACGTGGAAAATGGAGAATGAAGGATGGAGTGGGGATAGGGTGGAAGGAAGGGGATGTTTAAGGGCATGGAGGATGGAGAATGAAGGATGGAGTGGGTAAATGTCAAAGAAAATTAGAGTTTAGATGATGTGGAGGATTGAGGCGTTAGAAAAGGGAAGGGAGTTTGGAAGGCGTGGAGGATTGGGACAATTGAAAGGATGGGAGTTTGGAAGGTGTATGAGGATGGAGTAGGGAGTGTTAAAGGAATGGTGAGATTGGAAGGGGTGGAGGGTGGAAGGAAGAGGATTTTGGAGAGCTTAGAGGATGGATTATGTAGGGGGAGGGTTGAAGGGAAGGAGTTTGGAGGGCATTAAGACATAGAGCATGGAAAAGGAGGATGAGTGATGAAGTGGGGAGGGTTGAATTGAAGGGGATCCTGGAGGGCGTGGAGTATGGAGGATGAAGGATGTAGTGGGTAGTGTCAAAGCAAAGGGAATTTTAGAGGGCATGAAGGATGTAGGGGTATGGAAGGGAAGGGTAGTTTGGGAGTGTGGATGATGGAGGATGGAGGATGAAGGGGAGGGTGGAAGGGAAGAGGAGCTTGAATGACATAGAGGATGGAGGATGAAGGATGAAGTTGTTAGGTACAAGCAGAGGAGATTGGGGAGGTGGAGGATGAAAGGAAGGATTTTGGAGGGCATGGAAGATGGAGGATTAAGGGGGAGGATGGATGGAAGGGTAGTTTTTAGGGCATGGAGGATGGATGATCGAGGCAGTGGGTGAAAGGGAGGCGGAGTTTTATTGGGTGTGAAGATGGAGGGTGTGAAGGATGAAAGATGGAGTTGTATGGGTGGGAGTAATGAGAAGTTTGAGGGCATGGAGTGTGGAGGATGGAGTTTGGTTAGGAGGGGAATTTTGAGGGCATGCAAGATGTAGGGCATGGAATATGGAGGATGAAGGATGGAGTGGGTGGAGGGTGGAAGGGGAGGGGAATTTTGAGGGCATGGAATAAATAGGTGTTGAAAAATGCAAGATGAAGGATGGAATGGGGAGGGTGGAAGGGAAGGAGCTTGGAGTGTGTGAGGGATGAAGATAAAGGAAGGAGTGGTAGCGTGGAATAAATGGGGATTTTAGATGGAATGGAGGATGGAGGATGATTTATGAAGGATGGAGAGGTAGGGTTGAAACAAAGGGAGTTTAGAGGGTATATGGCAGATGGAGAGGGTGGAAGGAAGAGTATTTTGTAATGCGTGAGGGAAGGGTCAAGGATGGAGAGTCTGGAAGGTATGAAGCATGGAATAGGGGAGGGGTTAAGGGAATGGGTGTTTAGAGGGTGTGGAGGATGTAAGGGGGAGAGTGGAAGGGAAGGGTATTTTGGTGGGCATGGAGGATGGATGATGGAGGGAGGGTCAAGGGAAGAGGTGTTTAGTGGCGGAGAATGGTAGGGAAGGGATTTTTAGTGCGTGAAGATGTAGGTCATGGAAAATGGAGGATGAAAGATGGAATGGGTGGAGGGTGGAAGGAAGATGATCTTAGAGGGCATGGAGAATGAAGGATGAAGTGTGTATGGTCAATGCAAAGGGATTTTAGAGGGCATGTAGGGTGGAGGGTGGAAGGGATGGGGAGTTTGGGGGCGTGGATGATGGAGGATGGATGGGGCTAGAAGGAAGGGGAGTTTGGGGGTCTAGAGAGATGTAGGATGAAGGGAGGGGTGGAAGGTAAGGAGCTTGAATGGTGTATAGAATGGAAGATGAAGGATGAATTAGTTAGGAGTAAAAGTGAAGGGAGATTGGAGGGGTTGGAAGATGGAAGGTGGATGGTGGAAGGAAGGGATTTTGGAGGGGTGGAAGGAAGGGGAGTTTGGGGGCCACTGAGAAGGAGGATGAATGGGGGTGGAAAGTAAGGGAGTTTGGGGGTGTTGAGATGGAAGATGAAGGGGACACAGTGGAAGTGAAGGGAGCTTGAATGGCATAAAGGATGGATTGGTTAGGGGAAATCAAGGAGGTCCGATGGGGTGGAGGATGGAAGGAAGGAATTTGGAGGGTGTGGAAAATGAAGGATGAAGGATGGAGTGGGGAGGGTAGAAGGGAAGGGTATCTTGAGAGGTGTGGAGGATGGAGGATTAAGGGAAGTGGAAGGGAAGGGAATTTTGGGCATGTGAAGATTGAGATGGTGGAGTGAGGGGATAGGGTGGAAATGAAGGGGATCTTGGTCGTGGAGGATGGAGGATGGAGGGGAGGGTGGAAGGAAGGGGAGCTTGTAGGGCGTGGAGGATGGGGAAGGCGGAGGGTAAAGGGATTTTAGAGGGATTAAGGGTTGAGGTCAAGGGAAGTGGAGTTTGGAGGGCGTGGAGGATGGAAGATGGAGGATATAGTGGGGAGGGTCAAAGGAAAGAGGAGCTTGGAGGATGAAGGATTGAGTGGTTAGGTGGACGTGAAGTGTATTTTTGATGGCATTGAGGATGGAAGATGGAGGATGGAGGGTGGGTAGAAAGAGGGGTATAAGGAAAGGGTGTTTATATGGTGTGTTGGATAGAGGATGAAAATTGAGGTGGGGGTGAAATAGAAGGAGTGTTTAAAGGGCGGAGGTGATGGAAAGTAAGGGGAGTGTGGGGGAATGGATGATGGAAGATGGATTAGGAGGGAGTAAGGGAAGGGGAATTTGAAGGGCGTGGAGGATCGAGGATTGAGGATCGAGGAGGGGGAGTGTGAAATGGAAGGAGAGTTTTGAGGTCATGGATGATGGATGATGGATTATGGAAGGGGATGGGTGGAAGGCAAGAGGAGTTTAGAGGGTGTTGAAAATGGAGGATTAAGGATGGATTGGGGCATGGTGGAAAGGAAGGGGAGCTTGAGGGTGTGGAGGATGGAGGATAAAGTATAGAGTGGGTAGGGTGGAATCGAAGGGGATTATGGAAGGCGTGGAAGATGGAGGAAGGAGGGGGGTGGAAGAGAAGTGGAGTTTTGTGGCGTGGAGGATGGATGATGTTGGAGTTAGAGGATAAGGAAAAAGGGAAGGGGAGATTGGAGTTCATTGATGATTGAAGATGAAGGGGGAGAAGGTGGAAGGAAGGAGATTTTGGAGGGCATGGAGGATGGAGGTTAGAGATGGAGGGAGAGTGTGGAAGGGAAGGGGGTTTTGACGGTGTGTAGGATAAAGGATGGAGGGTAGAAGGATTGTTGGTTTAGGGGCTGTGGAGGATGGAGGATGGTGGAGTGAGGGGATAAGACATAAGGGAAGGGGAGCTTAGAGGTGTGTGGAGGGTTGAGGATGAAGGAGGCTAAGGGTGGAAGGGTGGAAGGAAGGGTATTTTGGAGTCCGTAGAGGATGGAGGGTAGAGGAGGGTAGAAGTGAAGGGAGTTTGGAGGAAACAAATGATGTATGATGAAGTGGGGTGGATGGAAGGGAAAGGGATTTGGATGGTGTGGAAGATGCAAGATTGAGTGGTTAGGGTGAAAATGAAGGGGAGTTTGGATGGCGTGGAGGATGGGGGATGGAGGATGGAGGGGGTAGAATGGAAGGGATTTTAGTTAGTGTGTAGGATGGAAGATGAAGGATTGAGGGGGAGGGTGGAAGTGATGGATAGTTTGGAGGGCATGGAGGATGGAGGGTGGAGGGGAATAGTGGAAGGTAAGGGTAGTTTGAGAGCATGGAGGATGGTGGAAGGGAAGTGGAGTTTTGATGTATGGAGGGTGGAGGGTGGAGGGTGCAAGGGAAGGGATTTTGGAGGGTGTGGAGGATGGAGGGGTTTGGAAGGAAGGAGTTTTGAGGAGATTAAAGATGGAGGGTGTGGAGGATGGAGGATGGAATGGGGTAGGGTGGAAGGAAAGAGGATCGTGGTGGGTGTGCATGATGGAGGATGAATGATTTAGTTGTTAGGGTGGCAACAAAGGTGAGTTTGATTGCATAGAGGATGTGGGATAGAGGATGGAGGGGCGGTATAAGATAAGGGAAGTTTGATGGTGTGTAGGATTGAGGATTAAGGAGTGAGGGGAGATGATGGAGTAGAAGGAGAGTTTTGAGGGAGTGGAGGGGGCAGAAGGTAAGGGCAGCTTTAGAGGGCATGAATGATGGAATATGGATTGGGGAGGGTATAAGGAAAGGGACTTTCAAGGGTGCAGAGGATGGAGGATGTAGGAGGGGGAAAGTGGAAGGTAAGGAGAGTTTGAGGGAATGGATGATTGATGATGGATGATGAATGATGGATGAGGGGTGGGTGGAAGGCAAGGAGTTTGATGGCATGGACAATGGAGGATTAAATATGGAGTGGGGTAGGGTGGAAGTGAAGGGGAGTTTGGAGGGTGCGAAGGATGGAGGATGGAGGGGGTGGAAAGGAAGGGATTTTGGTGAGCGTGGTAGATGGAGAATGGTTGAGTTAGGGGATTAGGAAAAAGGGAAGGGGATCTTGGAGGGTATTAAGGATTGAGGATGAAGGGGTGAAGGTGGAAAGGAAGGGAGTTTTAAGGGTCCGGAGGATGGAGGATGGAGGGGGTGAAAGGGAAGGGATTTTTGGGGTTGTGGAGGATGGAGGATGGTGAAATAAGGGGTAAGGTATAAGGAAGGGATCTTGGAGGGCATAGAGGATTGATGATGAATGAGGGTCAGTGGTGGAAGGAAGGGGAGATTTGAGGCCATGGAGGATGGAGGATGGAGGGGAGATGGTGGAAGGGAATGGGATTTTGGAGTGCATGGAGGATGGAGGATAGAGGGTGGAGGGTGGAAGGAAAGGAGTTTGGAAGGCATGGAGGATGTAGGAATGAGTGGTTAGGGTGGAGGTGAAGGAGAGTTTGATGGCATGGAGGATGGGGGATGGAGGATGGAGGATGGAGGATTAAGGAGTGAAGGGGGAGGGATATTTGAAGGAGTTTGAGGCGTGGAGGATGGAGGATGGAGGGAGTGGAAGGGATGGAGGATGGTGGAGTGAGTGGATAAGGCGAAGGGGAAGAAGCAACATGTAGGGCATGGAGGATTGATTATGAATGAGTGTGGGGTATAATGGAAGGGATTTATGATTGTGTGTAGGATGGAGGATGAAGGAGTGAGGGGAGGGTGGAAGTGAAGTGTAATTTGGAGGGCGTGGGGAATGGAGGATGGAGGGGTTGGAAGGATGGGTATTTTGGGGGTGGGAGGATAGAGGATGATGGAGTGAGGGGATAAGGTAGAAGGGAAGGGGATCTTGGAGGATTAAGGATTAAGGAGGGTGATAGTGGAAGAGAAGGGGATTTTGAGGCCATGGAGGATGGAAGGGAGAGGGTGGAAGGAATGGGAGTTTGGAGGAGTAGAGGATGGAAGGGGAGGGTGGAAGGGAAGGGGAGTTTGGAGGGCATTGAGGATAGATGATTTAGGGGGATGGATGGAAGGAATTGAGGTTGAGGGCATGGAGGATGTAAGATCGATGGTTAGGGTGCAAGTGAAGCGAGAGTTTGATGGCGTGGAGGATGGGGATGGAGGATAGAGGATGGAAGGGGTAGAAGGGAAGGGATTTTGGATGGCATGTAGGATGGAGGATGGAGTGAGGGGGAGGTTGGAATAAAATGGGAGTTTAGAGGGTGTGTAGGGGGTGGAAGGTAAGGGGAGTTTGAGGGCATGGATGATGTAACATGGATTGGGGAAGGTGTAATGGAAGGGACTTTGAAGGGCATGGAGTATGGAGGAGAGGGAGGGTGGAAGGAAGGGAGTTTGAGAGCGTAGATGATGGATAATTGAGGGGGTGGGTGGAAGGCAAGGGAGTTTTGAGGGTGTGGAAAATGGAGGATCAAAGATGTAGTCGAGGAGGGCGAAATGGTATGGGAGCTTGAGGGTGTGAAGGATGGAGGATGAAGGATGGAGTGGGTAGGGTGGAAGTGAAGGAGTTTGAGGGCATGGAGGATGGAGGATGGAGGGGAGTGGAAGGGAAGGGGATTATGGGAGCATGGTGGATGGAGGATGCAAGTGAGGGGATAAAGCAGAAGGGAAGGGAGCTTGGAGGATGTTGAGTATTGAGGATGAAGGGGTGTGAGGTGGAGGATAAGGTGTGATGGGTCCTTGTATTCTCCAATCATTTAACTAACAAATTCTTCTGCTAGTATAATTATAAAACCGGGGTTGTGTGTCCAAGGCTTTATGTAGTGAAGTTTTATGCAACTCAATTGTTTGGTGGTTCCTTTTGGGTTTTTGGTTGTTATGTTTCTCTCTCGTATCTTCTAATCTACGGAAATGTAATGCTAAACTACCTGAAACAACACTATTGCAATAATGAAATGCATTTAATGAACATATTTTGTTGGAATTGGAATGCTCACACCAAACTAATATAACAAAAATCAAATAACAAAAACTCTAAATTGAAATGAAACACTCATAATTGACATTACATGAAAGGAAATAACACACACTTAATAGAAATTACATTCAAACCAGTAACTTATCAAAAACCACGAGCATGCATAAATGTAAAATCCTCTAGTCACCTTGGTCGAGTGGGCCCTTGCTCTTCCTGGGAGGGAGGTAATCTCAAAACCACAAGATATTCAAAATAATATCTAATATATTGATTCAAAAAGTTCCATAACATACCCAAGACATAACCTGGGAAATAGTTATTAATTGTTTTGAACCGTATCGCGAATTACCAACATCAACTAACTACTATATTTTTCTTCAAATTGATGTCTATATAGACATAGTCGATTTACACATCATGCCAAAATTGTAGGCACCGAGTTCTTCCACTAACAACCCTATTAAAGTTCATTAAATCTTACGAAACCGCTAAAAACAAGATCCATGTTTATAGGTTATCAATGGAAGAAGTCTTCCATGAATACTTGACGACTCTAGACTCGAGCTCCTTAATTACAATTCCCAGCATTGACAAAGAAATGTACACTATTATCCCGTACATGTCACCACATTTCACTCATTGAGGCAATTAGTAGGAAGTTCTACACTAAAAAAATGACATAAAACAAAACAAGATAAATACATTTAACTTACTAGGATATAACTACATGAAGCATTCCCATGAACCAATTAATCATTTTTAATGACAAATAAATAAGCACATAGATGATATAAACAAGTCAAATAATGCACTCATCACATCCCGTGCACTTTGATGAGGCCAAAATATGTCCGATTAATGTATAATATATGATCTCATCTTACTCTCCTTTTATTAAGTTTGATTGCATTGTGTGACTTTTAATTAAGCTTCGATATGAGTTCGGATGTAATTGTATATCTTTTTATTGATTTTGATTCTAATGTTTAAAAGCTCTAAAATTCTCGATGAAGTGTGTGTTTGAAATTTAGTTTTGTAATAAAGTAGGTCTAATCAATGAGAAAATGAGCAGGTGGTGTTCGGTATGTTTTTAATAAGATCTGCTCCTACACAAATTTAGTTCCGAACTTCAAGCTAGTTCCGAACTCCATGACACAATCATCATTTAGTTCTGGAACTTTCAAACTTAGTTATAAAACTCCAACATTTAGTTCCGGTATTTTCGTACTTAGTTCCGTAACTCCTAGGTATAGCTCCAAAACTCTTAGTGTTGATTCTTAACGATTTCCTATGGTTTTGGAATTTCAGAAAGTTTCGGAACCGATGGGAGTTATCTATTCTAACCACATCTAGAGATTTTTATATATGAACCTTTCAATCAGGAAAGGATGAGAAGATTTCTGAACGCAAATCCAGGGATAGTTATCTTACAGCTGTCTGATCAACCACAATCCGACTCAACATCTATTCTAGGCACGATTCGATTTCATTAAAATCGTTGAGACAATCGTGATTGTAAATGTATGTATAATCAAACCTACATTAGATAGATAGATATATAATATGATATGAAATAGATATAAAATAGAGAAGACAAATATAGACTAAATACTTAGATCCAATACGTTTGTAATACCAAATGTTTTATCAATAAAATAGCCATTTTTATTTGAGAGAATTTTGAGTTGTTAAATCTTGATTCTAGGAGAAGCAAGGGCCCACTCCCCCAAGTACCGTGGATATTCATTTATTTGGTATTTATATTTATTCGTAAAATATATTAGATCTATTCATTCGTATTGTTTTAATTCTTTTAGTTAAATTATGTTTGTATACTTGTTCCCATGAGTGTTTAGATAGATTCTTATATTTCTTACAGTTGTTTTCAAGCATTCTGAATTGAGTGTGTTTACTTTCAAGAAGCAAGTGTGTTTATTTCCAACATCAAGTGTGTTTCCATTCTACACAGTGTGTTTCCTTTTAGCAAAGCTTTCAGTGTGTTTACTTTCAAAAAGTTTTCATAGTTTGATTTAAATAAGGTTTTACTAAGAAGTCCTTAAGACATTGAAAAGATCCCCGAGAAAATATAAAAATAACTACAATCAACTACTAGATCGATAAGATTACTCTTGTTGTATATAGCTTTAAACAAACTAGTGCCTCATCTTCAATAGAAGAATTGAATTTTTCAAAGAACAACCTAACCAAGGGCGCTTTATGCCAAGATCGAGTCTCTAACCCCTGGATGATGCCATGGGCTGCTCAACAAGACCACAAAATGGGGACAACCACCTTGGGTACCTCAACCAACTTGGAACCCTCAAGATTGGGAAAATCAAGTTTGGTATGCTCAGGGACATCAAAACCATGGGTTGGTCAAGGAAATCCTTATGCTTGGTCATAACCTAGATGGAACCCTAGTAATTATGCTCAAGGAAGAACATATCCAAATCAAAATCAACAAGCCATCATGGGATCCCCTGCACAAAATTCACAAACTAAGAATGTAGTCCAAACACAAATTCCAGCACAACCAATAGTAAATCCAAAAAACAAACAACTCCTGTTTATGGAACAAAACCAGAAAAATCAGTTGATTTACATGCTATGGATTGTAAGGATATTCAAACTAGATCTGGGAAAATCATTAACAATCTACCCCTTGTAATCACTGAAATGACAGAAGAAAATGAATTCCTAATCTTGTTGTTCCAAAAGAGGATATAGAAAGAAAAGAAAAAGAGCCGATAAGCAACACTCATCGAGACTCCATTTCTATAAAGATTTAAAGAAACTATAGAAATCGAGTCCGATTGGTACAAGAACTAAAAAAATTGAATATTGAAATCCCACTTTACAAGCAATTAAGAACATTCCAAAATTGAACAAATTAATCTAAATATTATGTCTGAAAAAAGCATGGAAGGAAGAAACGGTACTCCAAGACTATCAAAGTAGATGGGAAACTTACTCGATTTATTAGCAAGAAAAATTTTACTTCCCAAACGACGATCCCAGGAAGTTCTATTATTTCGTCTCTATAGGAAACAAGGATGTACATAATGTTTTGATAGATTTGCATGAGCTGCTATCAATGTAATGACAATGGATACTCTCAAAACATTACCATTAACGGGTATACAACCTACTAATACCATATTACGATGGCGCAGACCGGTTTGTAGCAAAACCGTAAAAGAATTATTGAAGACGTGGCGGTTATGGTGGAGTCATGGGAATATCCAAATGAATTCCCGATCATCAGCCAAAAAAGGTACAACATTGGGTTATCCCATTATTTTTGGTAGACCATGGTTAGCCACACATTGTTGCTTTAATAGATCGCAAGTCGTGGGATATGACAATCTTGAATGGTAAGAACTCTAAACAAATTTCCTTATATCCTACCACACAAACTTTTACCGAAAATCATGAACAATCAGGGTTGATTCTCTTGAAACTAATAAGCAAAAATTTTATTCTTTGCTATGATCATTATAGGATCATGTAAGAGAAGTAAAAGAGATGATTAATCCACCATTGGAGGAGAAATATCTATCCTTGAAGCAATCGTAAATAGTTTCGGAACCCGTAAACTTAGTTCTCGAACTCGCGAACTTAGTTCTGAAACCCGCGAACTTAGTTCTGGAACCTGCGAACATAGTTCTGGAACCACCACATTTAGTTTCGGAACCACGACAACAAAAATTCTCTGTGATTGGAAATAATTTCTCTCTGGAGGAATGAGATTTCTCATGGGGAGAGGATGAATCAGTATCTTAAGTTTCAAGTACATCAGGAAGTGGTGAATAATTTTTGAAAAGTAGCAATGACGAAGAATTTGGCTTGCAAAGAGATAAGTATCATAATTCTCATTCTTGTCTTTTTTCCAAAGATTCTGTCTCAAGGAAATTTTGGAGATGTTGCTACATACCATATATTTTTACCACATGCATGTCCATTAAATACTTTGATGAAACCCTTCCCACAAATCGGTTCATCACTTATCGAACCAAGCATGTTGAAATTCAACCGAGTAAACTTTAAACATTAACAACTAGTTGAAGGATGATGAAGAAGCCAAATGGTTTGATGTTTTAAAAAATCATACTAAAGCTTTTTCTTGGGATTAAAAATACATGAAGGGGATTTACCCAAGTATATGCATGCATCACATTTATACTTGAAAATATTAAATGAGTTAGGCAGCCTCAAAGAAAGATTAACCTGACCTTAAGGGATATAGTCAAACAAGACATTGAAAACTATTACAAGTAAGTTTTATCTACCCTATCTCGTATAGTCGGTGGGTATCTCCTCTTGTAATCGTTCCCAAAAAGAACAGAAAATGGAGAATATGTGTTGGCTTATAGGGAATCGAACAAAGCCACAATGAGAGATTATTTTCCCTTACCAATCATAGATCAAGTCCTAGATAACCTTTCGGTAAATAATACTTTTCTTTCTTGGATGGATTTAGTGGGTACAATCGATTAGAGTTGCTATCAAGAAGATCGAGACAAAACTACATTTACATTTCCATGGGAAACCTTTGCCTATAGGGTGTTACCATTTGGTTTATGCAATGCTCCAAAGAACTTTCCAAAGAGTTGTACTTGTAATTTTGTTGATCTAACAAATGATTGTGTTGAGGTATATATGGATGACTTCACCGTACACGGAGATACATTTGAAGATGATTTGAGAAATTTAGACATAATGTTAACAGATGTGAACAACATAACCCGTATCTTAGTGATGAAAAGTGTTTGATGATGGTGGATGAGGGGATTGTATTAGGACACCATATTTCAAAAAAAAGGAATTGGTGGATCAAAACAAAATTAGGATCATTTCAGATTTACTTATTTCTCAGACCCCTCATAGATATCAAATCATTTCTAGGGCATGCTAGGTACTATAGAATCTTTATAAAAGATTTCAAGAAAATTGTGCCCCCATGTTTAATTTTCTAACCAAGGAATGTGATTTTATTTGGGATGAAAAGTGTCGCATGCTTTTGAAGAAATTAAAGAAAAATTAATCAAAGGCCCCAATATTGAGAGGACCTAATTGAGAAAAGTCATTTCATATCCAAACAGATGCCTCAAATTATTCCATCAAAAGCAGATTGGGATAGAAAGATGAGGAAGGAAAGATGTATGTCATTTATTATCTTAGCAAGAGTCTTACTCCCACTGAAAATAATTACACCACCACTGAAAAATAATTTCTTGTTGTGATTTATGCAATCAATAAATTCAAACATTACATTACAGAGTATAAGATATTTGTACACACAGATCATTCAACAATTAAGTATTTAATAAATAAACTAGTGGTTGGAGGAAGAATAATTAAATGGTTATTACTTTTGCAAGAATTTGATATTACCATTGTGGACAATCTAGGTAAATCTAATGTGGTAGCTGATTTTTTCAAGACTAACCACCACAGGGGAGCAAGATCCAGTTAGGGATAACTTTCCAAATGAACAATTGTTTGCAATCTCAAAGCAAGTACACCATGGTTTGCTGATATGACAAATTATTTTGCAACAGGGAAGTTTCCTCTTTCTTTCACTAAGAAACAAATAAAGAAGTTAATTAAAACCATTGCACAATTTAAATGGTTAAATGAAATACTATTTAAATGTAGTCCTGATTTTGTCTTATGCGGTGTGTAAGAGATGATGAAATATTTGACATCCTCAGAAAATGTCATGATGAACCAAGTGGAGGACACTATTCAATGAAAAGAACATCTCATAAGATACTTGCACTGGTTATTATTGGTCATCTCTATACAAGGATGTGAAGAGATATATCGAGAGGTGTGATCCTTGTCAAAGGATGGGATAACCAACTTTCACCAATGAAATTCTTGTTCAACCTCAACTTGTGGTTAAACCATTTAAGAGATGGGGATTGGATTTTGTTGGTCCCTTTAATCCTCCTTCAAAAGGAAAGTTATATATTTTTGTGTGTACCGACTATGTGATAAAATGGGTAGAAGTGTTGGCATTGACAAATGCCACCGAAAAAATAGTTGTTGAATTCCTTTGGGACATAATAATGATAAAATTTGGAGCACCAAGGAGCATAGTTTCAAATCAAGGGCAATAATTCATGTCTAATATAATCCAAGCTTTCACAAGGTATTACCAAATCAGTCATAGGAACTCATCTCTTTACCACCCATAGTCAAATGGACAAGTGAAGTAACAAATAGAGAATTCGAGAACATCCTTACCACAACAATTGAAGATGGGAGAAAAGATTGGGTAAAAGACTACTTGAAGCTATTTGGGCTTATAATACAATAGTGTTTTCACCATATGAATTAGTCTATGGGAAAAATCCGTCATTTCCTATAGAGTTTGAACTTCAGACATTGAGGACAAAGTAGTGAAGGTGGGAATTGAGTTGAATGCAGCTCAAAAGAAAGAATCCTTCAACTCAACGAGTTGGATGAATTAAGACAAGAACTTCAACAAACAGAGATAATTCAAGAGCAAAGGAAGTAATGGCATGACACATATATCAAGAAAATGTAATTCAAAGTAGGAGACTAGGCATTACTTGTTTGATTCTACGTACCAACAATTCAAGGGAAAATTGAGAACCGATGGTTTGGACCCTATCGATTGAGCGAGATATTCGACAATGGTTCTATTCGGCTTACTTCACATCGATGGTAGTAGTAGAACACTCTTGGTCAATGGACATAGGCTGAAACTATATAGGAAGCCTCCCACTAAGGATGAATTCTTGAGGAAGATTGAAGCAAACAAAGAATTTGATCATATGAAAGAACCCAGTTCTTCCAAAATGATCAAATAACCAAATGATAGATCCAAAATAAATGGAAGAAGATGAAAACCAGAAAATGGCATTTTCTTCACCTAAAAATAAATAAATAATATATATATATATATATATATATATATATATATATTCTCTCAAAGGTCAATTGAAAACCAACAAATGGCGAAACGCTTGACCTATTTTTGGCTAGTTCAAATAAAAGAGAATTCTTTTGAATTCTAGTTGTCTTATCTAATCATGTTTTGTTCCACTTGTAGGAATGACGAGTCATCATAGCAAAAGGATTACATCATCAAGGATGGTAATTATATCTTTTAACTTATTTAGGGTTGAATTAAATGTTTGCATGTGTGATTTGACTTAATTTAAAAGTAGGTATGATGAGTCATCTATTTATACATTATGATTACAAGTGTGTAATCGAAGATGATTTAGATGGAATAATCGGCAAAGATGGTTATCATTAGTAATCATTATTGCAAAAATCAAGTGAAATAAGTTGTAGAGATATTTTGAGGAAGGAGAACCAAATTAAGTTTGTGTTTGTAGCAAAGAACGTAGAATTCAGAGCTAAGAATAGAGGTTCCACAAATGAGAATAGAGGTTCTCAGCTACGAAAAATAATTTCCGCAACCAAAGTCATCATTTCCACAGCTAAGCAAGAGGGCCTACAACCAATTTGCACAAAATCAAAAGAGACAAAAATTGAATTTATATGGGGACTAAAAAGAAATCAAAACCAGAGGATTATTCCCAGCTACTCGCAGACAAAGAAGTGGTGTCCATCTTTGAGCATGCAGGATCGCTAGAGTTCCTGAAGAAATTTTCAAGGCATAATGACGAATTGGTAAGAGAATTCATCATAAACCTAGAGCAATCCAGAATAAAGGTGAGAAATATCTTTATTCATTTTTCGATGAATAATGTAAGTAATGTGTCTAGAGTGCTAATTGTGCATGTCCCACATTGTGCCAAAGGAACTTTGAAAGCACTAGTTGAAGTCTTACTACAAGAAGGAGAAAATGAACCCCAAGAAATCTATAATACCAAGAAAAACATAAAAGGGGTCAAGGGCCGCTTTTCCCAAACCCTTTGAAAATGTAGTGTTTTAGGTAGTGAAATATTTAACTTTGTGATGGTCAATTTGAGTCTCAGGGAAAAGAAGTCCTAAAAATGCTCATATATCCAAGTATGGAGCCAAAAACTTGAGTATATAATAAACCTTCTAGGGTTTCTTTTTGATTCTATCTAGACCATGGCTCAAAGGTATTCCTGGGGTGTTGGGACAATCAGACATCAAGGTCTAATTCATTTAATATGCTAGCACCATTTTTTGTCAAAGAAAAATGGATAAGAAATTTGGGACAAGCTTCTTGGAAAGTTCAAGAAAAACCCTAATATTATTAGAAGGACAATTCCAGCCCCATTCTCTCCTTCAACTAATCTGGAAATTGATGTCCCCGCAGAAGAACAGATGGAAATAAAATGATAGAATATACCAAAAAGAATGTCTATGAGAAAGATCAAAACAAAAGAGCCTTCTATACCTTTAAAGGAAATTCCTTCTTCTCGCAGCGAGCTTTCAGGGGAGCCAATATCTGTCTCTGACAATGATAGCTCACCCGTGCAAGAGCAAGAAATAATAGTAAGACGAATCTCTGAAGGAAATCCACTTGGCATGTTGAAATTCCCTAGGGAAGAAAAATTTAGAAGTGGTTAAGGAAACCCCGTGAGGAAGGAGTGAGTAGGAAAGGATGGAAAAAGAAGTTGCTGACATTTTGGGTAGCATGGCCATGAATCCTCCTGAGCCAAGTCAAGTTGAAATGGACAGAGGAGAGGAGAGACTTGAAGAGCAAGATTTTGAGGAATCGGCTTTGAACCATCAAAGCATTGCCACATGAAGAAGAAGAGTTGGCATCCTGGAGAAGAAAAGGAAATTTTCGTTTGATAGAAGAAGAATGACCAAGTTCTCAAGTAATCTTAGAGGAAGAAGAAAGACATCAAGTTAAACAGTGCTCTGTTCTTGTCTAGAGTAGAGCTCATTATCGAGAGAAAAGGATGAGGAATTAGATTTCCTCAAACTCAAATTAGAAAAAGGAAAATGCTCATTGTAGAGATAACAACTCAAATCTTGAAGCAGACTAGGGAATTATCAAAGCAACTAAGAAGTAGCTAATAGAAAAGAGGAAGAATTTTAGACTTCCAAAAATAGAGTGTTGTGTCCACAGCTCTACAAAAACCGAGTTAACCTATTTTCCACTCAAACAACTATGGAATGAAACTTATGGAAACTCGGAGAAGCCAAAACATAAAATGAATAATTGAAGACCAAGATGGAAGAAGAGATGAAGGAAAGAAAAGAATGGGAATAATTTTTTTTATAAGAAGTAAGGAAATAAATATAAATGTCTTGCAAAAATTCGTATGTTCTATATTATGAGTGAGAAATTACTTTCCTATGTGGAGGCCCTCTCCCGCATATAGTGTATTTTTGAAGAGTAGTTTATTTGCGAGGCAAACAAAGATCGCATGTGGACTTCCACATGAACTAAAAGATGAATCTGAATTCATGGTAGCTTACTCTCTATCCAATCCTGAGCAGAAAAATCTCTTGTGTGAATTTTATCTTTGTAATTTTATGCTAGAGAAAAACGCATGATTTATGATCAATTTGTATGTGGGGGAGAGCCAACTCAATGCATTTTTGTCTGTTTTTCAAAACCAAATTACATGGAAGGAAAGGGAATATGAGTTTTTATTGAAATCTAGCTCAACTAGTCTCTGTATGAGAGCTCACTATGGTAAACCTTTTGCCTTCCTCATGCATTTTAGAATTCATGCCTTTGATATGAGATTCAAGACACATTACCTTTCCATTCTGCAAAAGAGTATTGATGCCTTCACCTCCTATGAGGAGGAAAAATTTGAAGATATTTATGAAGGATGCTCAAAGATATGGGAACACCTTACTGTTTCCTTGAAAAGAAGGGAAGTAATTTCCCCTACAAATATGATTTGGATTCTAGAAAGGGAAAAAGTGTTATGCACAATAATTCCCAAAGTCAATGAAACCTATGGGAAAATATGGATCGAATGTCAACAAGGCCACCTCTACTTCTCACCACCATGTCTCCTTGGTAAAACATAGAACCTCAAGATCCTACTGAATTTGAAAAGTGGGAGAGGAAAATAGAAGTAGGAGTTGGGTACAATACATCTGAGCTTAAGCATTGGGAAATCCAGTTTCAGCCATTTGATCTAAGAAATCAAATGGAATGCAGAACATATGACCCCACTTTTGAAGAATTAAGTTTGTAAATGGACTTACAAACAAGTAATTTTGGGGGAAATGATGAGGCCAAAATATGTCCGATTAATGTATAATATATGATCTCATCTTACTCTCCTTTTTATTAAGTTTGATTGCATTGTGTGACTTTTAGTTAATCTGATATGAGTTAGGATGTAATTGTCTGTCTTTTGATTGATTGTGATTCTAATGTTTAAAAGCTCTAAAATTCCTGACAAAGTGTGTGTTTGAAATTCAGTTTTGTAATAAAGTAGGTCTAATCAATCGAGGAAATGAGTAGGTGGTGTTCAATATATTTTTGATAACATCTGTTCCTACACAACTTAGTTCTGGAACTTCCAAGCTAATTCTGAAACTCCATCACACAATCATCATTTAGTTTCAGAAATTTCAGACTTAGTTCCGAAACTACAACATTTAGTTCCGGAATTTTCATACTTAGTTCTTCGGAACTCCTAGGTATAGCTCTTGAACTCTCATAGTGTTGATCCTTAACGATTTTCTATGGTTCTCGGAACTTGTCCAAGTTCCGAACCAATGAGAGTTATCTATTCTAACCACATCCGGAGATTTTTCATATACGACCCTTTTTCAATCAAGAAAGATGAGAAGATTTCTGAACGTAGATAAGGGAAAGTTATCTTACACCTATCTAATCACCACAATCCGACTTAACATCTATTCTCGGGGCATGATTCTATTTCATTAGAATCATTGAGATATCTCGTGATTGTAAAATGTATATAAAAGTAAACTGCATAGAGATAGATAGATATAGAATATGATATGAAATAGATATAGAAACAGAGAAGATAAATATAGACTAAGTACTCAGATCCAGTACGTTTTGTAATACCAAATGTTTTATCAATAAAATAGCCATTCTTATTTGAGAGAATTTTGAGTTGTTAAATCTTGATTCGAGGAGGAGCAAGGACCCACTCCCCAAGGATCAGATATTCATTTATTTGGTATTTATATTTCTTTAACAAATATATTAGATCTATTCATTCTCGTATTGTTTTAATTCTTTCAGTTAAATTCTATTGTATACTTGTTCCTGCATGTGTTTAGATAGATTCTTATATTTCTTGCAGTTGTTTTTAAGCATTCTGAATTGAGTGTGTTTAATTCCCAAAGCAAGTGTGTTTACTTTCAGTAAGTTTGTTTATTTCCAACATCAAGTGTGTTTCCATTCTGCACAGTGTGTTTCCTTTCAGAAAATCTTTCAGTGTGTTTACTATCAGCAAGTTTTCATAGTTTGATTTAAATAAGGTTTTACCAAGAAGTCCTTAAGACATTGAAAAGATCCCCCTAGAAAATACAAAAATAACTACAGTCAACTACTAGATCGATAAGATTACTCTTGTTGCATATAGCTTTAGACACACCCCTGGTTTGATATGACATCAACAAGAAGTTGATTAAATGAAGGGAATAACGACACCCATCACACTTTACCTATTACATGTCCCTATGAATCTCATCTCTTCCCTTCCATAAGGCCAAGTGATGTTCCATATCATATTCCTCAAGCTGATCTCGCATAATTTTTCCCGGTTTCTTTGCATCTTTGATTGTTTAAAATAACTTCCACCCAAGTTGTGAAACTATCATGTGACTAGACAACATTATTCTTACAGGTAGTAATCAGATTTAGGAGAAGAGGTGGCCTCACATGTGTTCCTACCCACTCATCAATGTATCCTTACGCTTTTCTTAGACAACCGCTGAATTATTGTAGAACTAATGAATCACCCCTCCGAATACACTAAATGAGATTATGAGGGGAGATAAATTCCCTCCTTTTTAATGGAAATTTTAAGGTATCCCATCTTATATAACAATCCTACTTTTCTTCACCAAAATGTGTTTTAATATAAGCCTCAAAATCATGCACACATTTAAGTATAATCTTTGAATTATTTTCCCAACACCATCCCGATAATAAGGAGATCAAAAAAATTCTTCATGGCCACATCATCATGTGATGAGTAGGCCTAATGTAGAAACCTATGGTATGATATGTTTAATTGAAAATATGTGTTTTTCACCCCATGTAATTTAGTTCCTAAGCAAGGATTGAAAGGCCTTTAACTAAAAAATATCCCACATATAGATTAATAAAGAAATCAGCACATTGGTGACCAAAATGTTGTGGAGGTAAAACTCACACAATTGATTTTGTATCTCATGGGTATTATTTTGATAAATTGACAAAAGGTTTTTCCATTAAGAGCTTCATGAAGTTCTTGAATGCACATTTTCTTTAATTTCCAAGCATATAATTTCTCTTGGACAAACATGTTATAGACATAAGAAGGTTTCCTACAGGCTAGGAGTTTACAAGCCAACGGAAAAATAGAGTATAAAATAGATTCTAACTTCTTTTTCTTATTTGCACTGACCTCAATCTCCTCTTTTAAATTTTTATTTTCCTTTTTTAATGCTTTATTCTGAAGAGATAACAAATTTAAATCATCCCATACTTTAAGGCCTATATCTCTTTGTCTCTTGAGACTGCTAACCTCTACCTTCAATGCGGAATTTCCCTCAATTTTTTTGTAGTTCTCTGTGTAAATGCAATTTGCAAAGATAAGTTGGTTTCTTGCATACCTTTTAAATTTTCCTTTAGGAAGGAAATTTTTCTAGATAACACCTCAGTACATCATCTCCATGTGATTCCTGGCCACCAATCTCCATCAGAATGATTCTAGTGTCGTGGTCTATATATATGGAGTCAAGGAATTTCCAGAGATCTTGACTTAGTTTCTAGGGCGCGAAACATCTGGACTCCATGTTGTAGGGATATTTGTGAATATATCATCCTTATATTTTTCATTAGGGAAAATTTAGGTACCATCATCTTCCTTCTCCTCCACGATGGGATTTTTGTAGTAGAATCTTCATGAAAAACTTCTAGCTAGGAAACTTCAGTGTCTCTTTAAAATACAAGACCTTCTTGCCTCAAGAAAATAGAAGAAGGAACTATTAAATTGCTTTTACCCTTAGAATTTTGTGGCATAGAAGATGGACTATCCTAACCACTGTGTTCTTCCACAGTCTCCGTGAAGGTGTTTCACCACTTTCTTTACCTTTTCGAAATGACGAAACAAATAGGGTAAGGGTCAAGGAGGAATACCTATTAAATGATGGTCGATTGATGGTTATTACGTGCATTATGACTTATTGATCCATAACTGAATGTAAGAGCTTCCTTTTGGCTAGGAGGAACTACCTGTAATAAGCAACAAGACCATAAAAGGATAATTAAATGGTATATGCTAGTGGACTCGCCTAGCATATGCTAGTTCCAGTGAAGTGTGATACTTCCTGAGCATTTATCACAATCCATTGTTTAAAATAAGTTAATGTGATAAATAAAAAAATTCCTACCGTAGTTTATATTATTTAGGTATCTCACTCAATTACAATAAGCAAATCCAATCACAACAAAGTAGGAAGCTATAGTTGGATTTGAGAAGTGAGGTATCCTGTCAAGGTTCTAGGGGCTGATCAGTGGTCCGATTCTATGTTATTAACGTCAATTGGTAGGGTGATTATTGGGTCTGCATTCTTGGTCAAGGTGTAAAACACAGTAGACCGATGTCGACTAAATGTGACCAATGTCAGTTTAGGTAGAACTGACAATGGTTGTGGATAACCGGCATTAGTATGGTCGAGGTACAAGAAAATCAAAATAGATTAAATGGCGGGGGTGATCTCGAGGTCAAATAAAGTTTAGGAGAGTGAATGGGGAGGTCTCAGAGAGATCTTGGGTATGCTCAAAAGTATACATTAGGTAAAGATACGTGATTTGGTGATGTGGGTGAAGGAATATTTTAGTTCACGAGCAAGTGGGTGATGAAGCAATAATCATGCAAATAATAGATTAATAATAAAGCAGTAATAAAGATTACTAACTCAAATAAACCATATTGGTTAGGGACATACTTACTGCTTTAAGGATCTGCTGGATGAGTGGTGGAGGTGGTTGATCGAGAGAATACGTGTATGGTCCTATAATGCTGATTTCCTGAGTGCTCCCGTGAATGCAATGGCTCTATGATTGACCGTGGTGATGGTTATGGATGTCCTGGATGCGTGAAAGGATGCTTGTTTCACTTTCATGTAGCTCGTCTCTTTCCTTACTCTTAGAATGTGCCCACTCACAAGAAAGGTTGTTTGGGTGAATAAATGGTAACCGACGATAGTTTAGGGGTGACCAACGTTGGTTAAGGCGGGATTCCCTAGGTTTACTAAAATGGGAAGATCTTCTTGATTTCTTGGGCCCAGTTAGTTTGTTGTCATGGATTAGAATGGAAGCTTCCTTTCTAATGGGCGGGAATGTGGTTAGAGAGATTGTAGGGATTGATTTTTAGGGTTAGGCCAAATCTTAGCTCATTAAGGCAAGTAGGATTAGGTCTTAGTTAGTTATGGAAACATGTCAAGAATAGGTCTAGGGTGAGGTGGCTGGATGAGGTGTCTAGGTGAGGTGGAAATTAAGATAATTAGATAATAAATATTGTGAGGATATATATTAATTTAATTAAATTAATTAAATTAATAGTGATGTGGGGTGGAAGGGGCCATGGTTAAGTGAATATGTTTGGGTTGGTTATTTGACAGGGTGCCAAGGGGAGTGTGACCTAATTTTGGTGTCTACATTTTCCCCTTTTTGTTGCGTAGCTTGTATTTGTAAGCGATGCTAACAAAAATAAGATGTGGTTGCCCCATGTGTGGGTGAAGGTGATCCCCACAAACCAAGAACTGGTGAGGTAGAAGACGGAAGTGATGAGTGGTTTGATAAAAGGTGGATGTGGTGAAAAAGGAGTGGAAATGTGGGAAAATGTGGTAAAGGATAGAGGTAAAAATAGGCAAATAGGTAAAAAGGCCAGGTGAAAGGTAGTGGCAAAAAACGCACGCACACGCTACAAATCATGCATACGCTTCCAGGTTGAAGAGCTTACAAAATCTACACTCGTCTAAGGTCAATAGGTTTATCCAAACAAGGTTGAAGTAATTTCGGTATCCAATGCATAGGATATGGTGTGGAAACACAATGTAGGTCAGATGCAGGAACGTTTAGGTATATTCAGGTACACCAAAGGTTGGGTCAAGATAAACAACACGGTAATAAGCAAGGTAAGGTCATTAGGTCAAACAACATAGGTAATAGTGTCGTAGGGTATAGTGAGCACAAGAGTTTAAAGGTCACTAAAATGTTCCATGTCCAGTAAAGAAGGTCACAACATGGATAGGGCTAAGGTATGGGTAAAATAACATGTCCTTAAACACAATTAAGGATAGGTATAGGTAATGTAGGCTTGGAGGTAGGTTGCGATAAAGGTGGGTAAGGCCGGTTTAGGCATGGGTGAGTCGGGGTAGGTCAAACAGGGGATCCAGTTAGGTTTATTTAGGCATGGTGGAGTTAGGTTTGTTCAGCATGGATGGAGTCAGTTTGTTCGAGCATGGATGGAGTCAAAGTTGACTTAGGTAGGCATGGATGGAGTCGTGTTGGTTTAGGTATGGATTGATGGTCTAAGTCATTAATTTTTGTAATTAATGATGATGTGGATTGTGTTAAGATTATTTGTAGGAAAATGAATGATAGTGGTAAATAAATGGTAGACAAGATGAAATGAATGTATGAGTGATGATGGTGAAGATGTTAAGAAATTGTTGTTTGTGTGGTTTAGTGTCCAATGATTGATATAAAATGAAACTAACTAGATTAGAATATGAATAGGAAAGGGAAAGATGGAATTGGTTAGGGTAAAGAGTGGTGAGCTAACCTCCAAGGGCCCCGAGCCCTTGAAGTGCTGCCTACATAGACTGACGAAAAGGACCTCAGCCGATGTAGTTCTCCCATAAACTAGGGAAGATTAGGGTGAAATAACAATGGTATGATAGGTGTTAGGCATGGGTGATTTAGGTCATAGGCATGATTGAGTTTAGGTTACAGTATGGTTGAGTTTAGGTGTAGTTTGGTTTAGGTCAATTAGGCATGGTGATGTTGGTGAAAGAGGAATTCTTAAAGTGTAGGTGTCAATGGTCCTGTCTTGTATAGGATAATTAATAAGTAATGAGGAAGGCGAATGGTAAGAGGTGGTAAAAGAGTTTCTTAATTGATAAGAACCCTAATGAGTCTACCATACCCTAGGTGGGCTTATGAATGTAAGACCCTACAAGCCTTGCATAATGGACTATTCTAAGGGTGAAGAAAAGTCACATGATCATGAAATGTCATGTTTGCAGCAAGTCCCTTAAGTAACGAGGAATTTAGGCAAAAAGGAAAGGGTGAGAGAATGGGAGGGTTAGCATTTCATAGTGTACAATGACGCGTATTTCGAACAAGAAACCTAGAATCCAAAATAAGCATGTCCATGATGATTTTTTTTTATATAGACTCGATCAATGCAGAAGCCTATATGGGATGAATATATTATCTCCTTGAGGTCTTTGTGAAGCTGATCGATATGGGAAGATTTTGAATATTTATTATATTTTTCTAATGACCGTATATAGTTGTCCTTTGAGGGAGCAATCTATTGATAGTGGTAGAATATGGAGAAGAGATGTCCCTTTTGAGGGATTCATTTTTTGCTAGAATTTTGACTCAAGGAGTTGTATCCCTTTTGTTTTTAGATGTTTAAGTCATGGACAAGATTATAGAGGACGATTAGGTTCTTGTTTTAGAAGACAAGATCATAGTACACAAAGATTAACTATGAAAGAGGTGGTTTTGAGTGATGAACGACCATGGGATTCCATCTTGAAGAAGACAAAAAGTATCCATGAGAATCATGCTATAAGGAGAGCCGTGGTACTCATATTGAAGACAAGGCTAAAAGGTGATGGGTAATCACATGATTCTTGTTTAGTTGTGGATCCTCAAAATGGGTAATAATGGAAGGTGAACAGTGCTCAAGGGACGAGTGATCAATTGATAGAAAGTGATATCGACTTGATATCAACAATAAAATGGTTGAAGATGCAAGGCATTAAGGGGCTCAGGTTCGGGTTTACCTTCAAGTGAAGACAAATGATAAGAACCTAATCCATAGGCATGGGTGACGATATAGGGTCCAAGCCAATTAGCAGAAAATTTGCCCCATTTACTTTTCTCCTCTTTGGTTACATGTTGATTTTCCTTCAGGATGAGGTCACCAACTTGAAAGGTTCGTTCGTGAACACGTTTATCATGCCAAACACGTTTGATACATTTTTGTAGATTTGGAGATGGTCCCGGCATGGAGATGAAGTTCATATAATAATTCAAGTTGCACCAAATAATCCCGACAAAATTTATCGGCATTGAGCATGTCTTGTAGTGAGATGCGGAGGGATGGAATCTGGACTTTGAGAGGTAAGATAGCCTCAGTACCATAGACCAGAGAAAATGGGGTGGTAGTAGTTGAAGTGCGAATACTAGTGCGATAAGCCTACAAGGTGAAAGGAATGTGCGTATGCCAATCTTTCCTAGTATTATTGACCACCTTCATAAGAATTTTGTTCAAGGTTTTATTGGTTGATTCAGCTTGACCGTTGGTTTGCGAGTAATAAGGCGATGAGAAATTGAGTTGGATGCCAAAATCATCACATAGTTTGTGTAGGGTTTTGTTTTTGAATTGTTTTCTCGTTATCCGTGATAATGCGGTGAGGGACACCAAAGTGACAGATGATGTGATGGTTGATGAATTCACATATTTTCTTGGATTTGGTGGAAATGAGGGGAATGGCTTCTACCCATTTAGTGTAATATTTAGTAGTGGTTATGATCCATTGGTGGCGTTGTGAAGAATGGGGGTTGATCTCACCGACAAGATCCAAACCCCATTGAGAGAAACGCCAAAGGTCTCGCGTAACCTGTAAGGCATGACTAGGGGTGTGATGGAGATTAGCATGTTATTGGCATTTTATGCAGCGTTTGACATAATCGCAATAGTCATGGTTCAGGGTTGGGTAGTAATAGCCTAGGTGAAGAATGCGCTTTGCAACAGCGAGACCACTAAAGTGGCCTAAAAAAATCCCATCGTGGAATTCCTTAATGGTGTAAGGAATTTCAAAATTGGTAAGGCATCACAAGAGAATGTTGTTGAAACTACGTTTGTAAAGGAAAAAACCCATGATGACATAACGTGAGACACTTTTAAGCAAGACACATTGTCCATTACAAGTGAGATCGGCAGGTAAAATGGAGAGGGAAAGATAGTCTGATGTATTACTTATACCAAAGATCACTTGGGTCAGGGGTAATGGTTCCAATGGAGTAGACCTCATGAGGTAAATAAGAGGGTGATTGTAGCCTTTGTATGGTGAAAAATATTTTAGAGTCAGCGGGAAAAGATGGTATTTGAGAAGCCAAGCATGCCATGGTATCTACAAATTTATTGGTAGAACATGGGGTGGTTTGAAGTGTGTAATAGTCAAAGGTGGTCAAAAGTATGTCCACGTGATGCTTATACTTTTGAAGTATCTCATTACGGCACTGGTATATACCATTGAATTAGTTTATGAACAAGTGAGAATCACCAAAGATGTTGATTGATTTAACATCTAAGGCATAAGAAGCCCTGGAGAACCAAGATGAGTGCTTCATATTTAACAATATTGTTTATGCAATCAAAATCGAGTTTGAAAGACACAGACATAGGTTCACCATCAAGCATAATGAGGATAATACTAGCCCCACCCCATGCGACACTTGGAGCCATTGAATAAGAATGTAATTTGGTAAGCGGGTTCGTCCCAGTGGAAAGGGTAGCAATAGACTCATCTAGAAAGTTGAAGTTAGAGGGTTGATCTCTGGAAATGGGTGCATCAGATAATTGGTCGGTGATAGTTTGGCATTTGATGGATTTTTGATGGATGAATTCTAGGTTGAGGTCAATAAGAAGCATAAGCCAGTGTGCGACACGTTGATTTTGATAAGGTTTGGCATACAAGTAGTGTAATGGGTCAGTGTTAGTAATGACGAAGATTTTATAGTTGAGTAGGTAATGGCGGAGTTTGGTGGCGACGAAAAATAAGGCTAGGAAAAGTTTTTCGGCATGGGTATATCTAGTTTTGTAGTCAAGAAGGGTACGGCTTATGTAATAAACCACTTACTCTTGGTGTTATTCGTCGTGATGAGTGAGCATGGCACCTAGAGAATAGTCAGTGGCAGAAATATATAGGTAGAAGGGTTGGTCATCCTTATGAGGAATGAACACTGGTGGTTGAAGTAGGTATTGTTTCAAGGATTTGAAGGCTTTATGACAGTCATCATCCCATTTGAATGAAACATCTTTCTTGAGATAATGATGGAATGGTTGACAATGGTCAGAAATATGAGAGATAAAATGAAGAATTGATTACAATTTTACCTGTAGGCTATGAAGTTGACATAGATTAGTGGGTGGCCGCATTTCAAGGATAGCCTTGACTTTAGCAGACCGAATTCTATGCCACACAAAGAAACGATGAAACCTAGAATTTTCTTGGAAAGTACCACAAAGACGCATTTTTTCAGCTTAAAGATGAACACAATATTTGATGAGGTCACAATACGAATTTAAGAATGGGTAGGTGTTCGGTTCAAACTTGGAATTGGAAAGCAAATAATCTACGTAATCCTCCAATATGCGATGCATGATGTCATGAAAGATGTAAGTCATGGCTTGCTGATATGTAGCACCAGCATTTTGAGACCAAAGGGCATGACTCGATAGCAGAAAGTCCCCCAAGGGGTGATGAAGGAAGTCTTGTGTTGATCCTCGAGAGCTATTAATATTTGATTGTAGCCCGAGAAACCATCCATGAGTGATAACATTTTATGGCCCAAATGAGATTGACTAATTGGTCAATGCCTGGTAGTGGGAAATCATCTTTGGGATATGCGAGGTTGAGGTCACAGAAATTTGTGCAAATGCAGATTCCCCTTGCCACTTTTGTGACAGGAACAATGTTAGAAATCCATTGGGGATAATCAATGGGTAGAATGAATGAAACCGATAGAAGGTGCTATAGCTCTTCTTTGACTAGAAGAGCAATGCGAGGATGCATTTTCTGTATCTTTTGTTTTATGGGTTTGGAGTCAAGAATGGTTACAATATTGTGAACCATGATTTTGAGTCAATACTGGGCATATCGGTAAAGAACCAAGAAAAAGCATTGCTATGGTCCTAAAGGAAAGAGGTGAAGGCTTCCCATTCAAGAAAGCATCTAAGGATTGGCCAATCTCTAGAATGTGCGGGTCATCCCGAGTATTAATGTTGATTTTAATGGTCGATTCGTTCAACATTATTTGTGTCTTGGATGGTAATGACCGGTTGATATAAGAGTCTTCTACACCAAGGTAGGTGAGGATGGACTCATCATTCGACATTGAAGGCATATCGTCATCGATCATGTTAGGATACAGGAATGGGAGAGAAGAGGAAGCCTCGCCATCATGTTGATAGGTCAGTGGTCCTAGGGAGATGGTGTTTATGAAAAAGGAGTTAGGAGGTATAGATTCAAGATCTATGGACTCCATGGGTGAGGATGGTAATGTGGGTGAATGAGAGGGGGGAGATTTCTTATCCTGAATAAGGTCAATGCGAACCTTCTTAGAAGATGGAGCATCAAAACCAATTCCACTATGGTCATTGTGTTTACGAGAGGTACAGGAGATAATAGTGTGGCGGTCTTGTTGTTAAAAACCAAAGCCAAATCCTTTCCACACGTATTGGTGGAGGAAAGTATGAGTGAAATGGTGGTAGTGAGGGAGTGTACATCGAGAGGAAAATGGTTGGGTTTGGGATGGAGGTTCGGGTTTATAGATGGCCATATCAAGTCCCCCATATGTTAGATTGGTGTGAACGTGGGGATTTCCATAAGGAAAACGTCACCAATGCGAATGTTGTAATTGGGGTGTTGGCATAGATTCCCATAATTTTGTGGGGTGAGGAAGGTATCAATATTGTATAGGCGGTATTCCCCGTGAGCGAGGCGTTGAAAAACACTTCTAAGGGACCAATAGTTGGTATGTGGGTAGCGGGTATAGATGGCTCACTAGATGAAGGGGAGACAGGGGTGCTAGTAATAGAGGCTACAACCGTAGTAGAGATAGTGAGGTTAGACAAAACAGAGTAGTGTCAATTTTGGTTGATGGGATCGTGGATAGAGGTGAAGTGGTTTTGGTGGCGAGATTCCTCGACTGACAAGATCAAAGCACATCATTGGGTCGATATAGCATGTTACAGGTCTTGAAAGGTGAGGGGTTGGTAGGGATGGTGTAATTATGTCCCTTGTGTTCAAATTTGAGGCATCGATGTAACGTCAAAGGGACATAACCCATAGCATGAATCCAAGGTCGCGAAGCAATAGAGTTATATTGAAATCCCCTTCTTGGACATAGAAAAGTTTTGGGACAGTGCGAGGACCTACGCAGACATGGAGAACAATGGTAGACCAATGTAGAGGTCATGGTGTCATTGAAGGAACGCAACATAATGGGGTTACTATGCATGCAATTGGCAGGTATTTCCATTTGGTCGCACACATGGAAGGAGATTATGTTAATGCTAGCACCACCATCGATCATAACACATCGTATACATATATTATCAATAAATACAAAGATGAAAAGAGCGGGGTCGGGGTCATCGGACTTTGGAAGGGAGTGATATCTTCATCTGAAAATGAGGGAAACCACTTGGCGAGAGGGTGAAGGTGAAGAGCAAGGCGAAGACCTAGTGAGAGAGGCTATGTGGTGAGGGGTAATGATGGAGGCTACGAGTGTGGGGTCATTTGGTAAGACTTTGATAGATTGAAGGACCTCCATGAGGGCTTGATGATGTGACTCCAAGGTCTAGATGAGGTCATATAAAGACATTTTGAGGGGGGATTGGTGTAGTTGTTTTAATATTGTGTGATGTGTGATCTCATCAAAATGGGATATGCAAGACCTCAAATGATGACTTTGGGTGTGGGTGCGGATGGTATATTGGGTACGGGTTTGTTGATGGGCCATTTTCTTTCTCCTTGCCCTTTTCATTTTGAGCACGAGTGGTAATGTTGATCATGTTAATCCGAGGGAGGTGGATGAAGAGAGTGTGTCATGGAAGGTATAGCGCAAGCGGGACAAAACCCTAGTGGTGGATACAAGTCTTGTGAGATGAGTAAGATGCATTAGCATTTGGGTGGTGGTTTGGCCAACTCTCTTATGTGAACCATTTTAATTTTGAATCTCGGAATGGATCTAAGAGTTGTAGGGGTGGAGATTTTGGTCACTGAGTAGAAAATGAGGGAAGATCTGTGGAATTTGGTGACAATGAAATGGGGTCCTCATCAAGAAGATCATCATCATCAAAGTTTTCTTTAGGAGGACACAATTGGACAAGAGTGGTTTTCAAAGCCTTACAGATTCTCTACATTGTGTTTGGCACACGATGGTAGGTGCAAATTTTGGTTTCACAAACCATTTTGGTTTGGGTTTGAGTGGTTCATAAGGTCTAAGAGGTGGTAATGTGATGATAGAAGTTTTGAGGAGGTTGGTTAGGATTTTGACATAGGATCCTGCTAATGGATAAAAATGGGAAGTGAATGTGGGTTTGGGTACAGTGCAACTGACTGTGGAGGAAGAGTATTTACAAGAGGGGGAGTAGGTTGGGCTACTAGTTTAGTGTGTGGTGTGGTCTTAGGTGTTGGTTGTATCTCGCTTAGGTAGGGGCATGGTAGATGACCCGCAATAGAAAGGTGTTGTTGGTTTAACTACCTTATTAGAGGGTAGCAGATCTTTAGCTTTAGGTTGCATATTTTTGGGTAAAGGTGATACGGGCGCATGAGATGTGGAGGGAAAAGAAGAGAGGGTGGAAGAGGGCTGGTTACCCATGGGGATAACTGAGGTGCCGGAGGGTAGGTGGTGCGGGTTGGGTAGTAGGCGTGAGTGAAAGAGAAGGAAGTGTCATGGGTAGTGAAGAATTTATTGACGGTATTAGAGGAATGGGTGGTAAGAATGTTACGGGTGAGAGTGTAGGTTATGTGGGTAACTTGGGTATATTAGAGGTATGTGATGGGGAAATGGGTTTTTGCGTTCTTGGTTTATCGGTGGATGGGGATTTCTTGGCTAGGGTTAAGGGGTGAGGTCCTAGGATGGACAGAAAGCATGAAGGTGATAAGGGTAAGGTTGGCAAGGTTGGGGCATGAGATCTAGGAGATTGGATCTTCTTTTTAGGGGTTGGGTTATATTTGGTGTTAGTTCCTAAGATGTAGCTAAATCTAATTTGATGGGTGGTGTTAGCAATTAATAAAATCTAATGCGGAATAATTCCTTAGAATCGCAATAAGAAGAAGTATGAATAGAAATTATAGAAATGAAATATGTAAAACACGAAGACAATATTTAACGTGGTTCACCCAATGTGGGCTACATCCACCAAGAACACTTGCTCAGATTTTATTACAAGGCAACAGTCTTCACAATTACAATAACCAGATCTTGTTTGGAGCTGTGCTCAACAAACCCTCCTGAATTTGTACTTGAATTCACACACACTATTCACCTTCTCAAAAACACTCATATCAATCCTATTATATGTCTATCTATATATAAGTACATCAATAGGTAGCCGAAGAGGAGGTTTTACAAAATAATGGGTACTGAAAAGCCATGGGCCCAAAACAAGCCCATAACGGTTACCCATTACCCATGGGTTAATAAACCGCCCATGAAAAGTTACTTTGGGGGCTTCACCCCCCCGAAACCCTTGACCCACTCACCGGTAGGTGGGACCGCCATAAAAATATCTGATTGTAAAACATGGAAGATGTACTAAACTATAACATGAAAACAGTGGTCCACAAACATAACAATATCCCACTTGGAGATTGATTTCCACTGAACAAGCTTCTCAACCCTTCACTGTCATCTGTGAAGGCCAACCAAAGCTAAACATAGATTTAGTTTATCCCTTGTGACCACCTTGGTCATCATGTCTGTAATATTTTGAATGGTATGAATATTCTCCAATTTCAACTTTTCTTCCTCCAAAGCTATCCTGATAAAGTGATATCTCAACTGTATATGCTTTGTCCTAGAATGGAAAGCAGAGTTCTTAGCTAAGTGAATAGCACTTTGACTATCACTATATAGCTTTCCAACTTCCTGTTTATGCCCCAACTCATCAAGTAATTTTTGTAGCCAAATCATCTCCTTGCTAGCTTCTGTAGCAGCAACATACTCAACCTCAGTGGTTGATAAAGCCACAACCTTTTGTAACCATGAAATCCAGCTCACTGTTGTATCATCTACAATAAATACATAACCTATTGTGCTCCTCCTTCTATCTAAATCTCCAGCCATATTTGAGTAGCCATATCCACACAAAGTAGTGTCTGATCCACTCTAACACAAAACAAGTACCCATAGTCCCTCTCAAATACCAAAGTATCCACTTTACTGCCTGTCAATGCTCATTTCCTGGATCACTCATAAACCTACTCACTGCTCCCACTACATGGGAAATATCTAGCCTAGTGCATACCATAACATACATAACTACCAACGACCGATGAGTAAGGCACCTTGGACATCTGGTTTCTTTCCTGCTCTGTCTTGGGACACTGATCCTTTGATAACTTAAAATGGCCTGCCAAAGGAGTCCCAACCGGTTTAGCATCGTGCATGTTAAGCCTATCCAATACATTCTTAATGTACTCTTCCTGAGATAAAGTCATCTTCCATTTATTTCTATCCCGAGTTATCCTCATACCAAGGATTTGTCTGGCTGCCCCAAATCCTTCATATCAAAGGATTCACTTAGTTTTTTCTTAAGTACTTTTATTTCCTGCATATTTTTACCTGCAACCAACATATCATCAACATACAAACACAGGATAATATAACTTCCATCCTCAAACTTCTTTGTATACACACAATGGTCATAAAGACATCTAATATAACCTTGCTCCATCATGAAGCTATCAAACTTCTTATACCATTGACGTGGAGCTTGTTTCAGGCCATAAAATCTCTTCTTCAGTTTGCACACCATCTCCTCTTTACCTTTGACTTCATATCCTTTTGGATGCTGCATATATAGCTCCTCCTCCAAATCACCATGGAGAAATACAGTCTTTACATCTAACTGTTCTAAGTGCAAGTCTTTTTCTGCCACTATTCCAAGAAGAGTTCTGATAGAATTCATTTTTACTACAAGAGAAAAAAATCTTATCAAAATCTATACCTTGTTTCGTGCAAACCCTTGACCACCAACCGGGCCTTATATCTTTTCTTTCTTCCTTCTTCGTCTTTAACTTTGTACACCCACTTGTTCTCAATACTCTTTTTCCTTCCTAGCTTCACCAAATCCCAAGTCTAGTTTTGCATGAGAGATTTATGCTCCTCATCCATGGCTTGTTCCCACTTCTTACTGGCATCTACCTGCATTGCTTCATAAAATCTCTCGGCTCTCCACTATCAAAGTGAGTAATAAATAATAAAGAGAAGGAGAAAAACGTTCGTGTTCTTTTCTTACCCTAGAAGACCTCCTTCTTGTAGGAGTTTGGGGTTCTGTTGAGTAGGTTCTAGATTTTATTTATGGGTCAATATCCCATCCGGAAGATCCTCTACCACTGCATATTCTTTCTTGGATTCTTCCCTTCTTTTCTACAACTCTTGCTTATACATGACTTTCTCATTAAAGACCACATCCCTAGATCGAATGATTTTCTTGTCCTTAATACTCCAACATTTAAATCAAAAGTCATCACCACCATAACTAATAAAATTGTATTTTTCTGATTGAGCCTCTAGCTTAGTCCTATCATCCTTGTCAATATGAACAAACACCTCACATCCAAAGACTCTAAGAAATGAGTAATCGAATTTCTTACCATACCAAGCCTCCTCAAGTATGCCTCCATCTAAGGCACTTGAGGGTCCTCTGTTTATCAAGTACACAACTGTGCTCACCGCTTCTACCCAAAAATAAAGAGGCAGTCCTGCATGTATCCTCATGCTCCTAACACATTCCATTATTGTTCTGTTCATCCTTTCTGACACCCCATTCTGCTACGAGGTTCCTGGAACTATCTTTTGCCTATGGATTCCATTCTTAGAACAATAATAATCAAATTCATTGCTACAATACTCCCCTCCATTATTTGACTAGAGACATTTTAACTTAAGACCTGTTTCATTCTCTACCAAGACTTTCCATTTAAAAAAGTATCAAATACATCAGATTTGTTTCTAATACAATAAACCCAAACTTTCCTTGTTGCATCATCAATAAAAGTAACATAATAACTTGAACCCCCAAGAGATGATACCTGAGCCGACCCCCACACATCAGAATGTACCAGCTCTAACTTACTCTCTTTTTTCATCGGTCCAACCTTGAGAAACCTTACTCGCTTCTGTTTCCCATATATGCAGTTCTCACAGAAATCTAAACCTATTTCTATATATCCAGAAAATTCTTATTTATGATGTCCATGGCCTTATGGCTCATATGACCAAGCCTATAGTGCCATAATGTTATATCTACATCTAAAGCCACAAGATTACAATCATTAGTACTATCAATGGTTAAATACAAGGTTCAAACCTTCTTACCTCTTGCCACCACAAGAGCACCCTTGTAACCTTCCAAGAGTCAGCTATAAATATCACAAGACATTCATCACTTCCCAATTACCCCACTGATATCAAATTTCTCCTTAATATAGGGACATGTCGACATCCTTCAATAGCCAAGTATTCCCATTCTCGCATCTTAACTTTGAATGAACCTTTTCCAACTATACTTTGCAAGGCTCATCATCACTAAGAAAAACATGCCCAAAATCCCTTGAACATAATCAACAAAATAATGCCTATTTGGAGTAGCATGAAAAGAATCCCCGAATCTAAAACCCAAGATTTAGTAATATTATGCAAATAAAGAATCAAAGCATCCTGACATACATTACCCGATGCCACATTTGCCTCCTTGTTTTCTTCCCGTTGTTTCTTCTTATCCCGAAGCTCCCAATAGTCCTTCTTTGCATGCCCAGACTTTCCACAATTCCAAGATACAATCTTGCTCTTGGATTTTTACCTTACCTGATCTTTTGATTTTCCATGGTTTCCTCTATTCTTCTGTCTCCCTCTAGTTTCCACTGTCAAAGCATTCCCTGAATTAGAAGATTCCCGAATGTTTTTCTTCGCATTTCCTCACTTAGAATCACCCCTACAACATCCTCAAACTTCAACTTCAAGTTAGCTGGAACCGAGTTGCTTACTTGCCATTACTGTGCTATTCTATCTCTCGTAAAGAGCACAAATTAATAAATCCCTAACTTCTTCATCTAATTCTATTGTAACCGAAGCTAGCATATTCACAACTATATTGAAATCATTTAAATGATCTACTACTAAACTATTCTCGACATCTTCATATTAAACAAATTTTTCATTAAAAATATCTTGTTAGAGGCGAGGGTTTTTCATACAACTTCCTAATGCATCCATTAGATTTTTTATAGTTTTTCCTTCAAAACATTAAATAATACAAAGATGCAAGACACAAATGAATCATTCCAAGTGCCATATGATCCAAAAAATTCCATTTTGCATCTATGATACTCGAGGGTTTGTTCACCTTCTTAGACAATGCAGAGTATAAAGATCCTTCTAATAAAGGTAATTGTCCATCCGCATCTTCCAAAGACTAAAATTCTTCCCGTTGAATTTATCAATCCTTGATCTTCCATCATCTGCCATAGCTCCCACTCAAGCTAAAAACTTTCCCTATGATTCAACACTTCAACGAAACCAAACCAAGCTCTGATACCAATTGTTAGGAATTAATAGAATCTAATGCGAGAATAATTCCTCGAATCGCAATAATAAGAAGTATAAATAAAAATTACAGAAATAAAATATGCAAAACATGAAGACAATATTTAATTTGGTTCACCCAATGTGGGCTATATCTACAAAGAACACTTACTTAGATTTTACAAGCTAACAATCTTCACAATTACAATAACTTGAGATCTTGTTTGCAGCCGTATGTGCTTAACAAACCCTCCCAAATTCACACTTGAATTTGAACACACTATTCACCTTCTCAAAAACACTCATATCAATCCTATTATATGTCTATCTATATATAAGTACATCAATAGGTAGCCAAAGAGGTGGTTTTACAAAACAATGGGTACTGAAAAGCCATGGGCCCAAAACGAGCCCATAACGGTTACCCATTACCCATGGGTTAATAAACCACCCATGAAAAATTGCTTCAGGGGCTTCACCCCCCTAAAACCCCTTGACCAGCTCATCAACGAGCGAAACCATCGTAAAAATATCCAAGTGTAAAACATGGAAGGTGTACCAAACTATAACATGAAAACATGCTCCACAAACATAAAATCTCCCACTTTGAGAGATCGATTTCCACCGAGAAAGCTTCTCAACCCTTCTCTCATCATCTGTGAAGGCTAACCAAAGCTAAACATAGCTTTAGTTTATCCCTTGTGACCACCTTGGTCATCATGTCTGTAGGATTCTAACTGGTATGAATCTTCTCCAATTTCAACTTATCTTCCTCAAAAGTTGTTTTGATGAAGTGATATCTCAACTGTATATGCTTTGTCCTAGAATGGAAAGCAGAGTTCTTAGCTAAGTGTATAGCACTTTGAGTATCACTATATCACTTTCCAACTTCCTGCTTATGCCTCAACTCATCAAGCAATTTTTGTAGCCAAATCATCTCCTTGCTAGCTTCTGTAGCAGTAACATACTCAACCTCAGTGGTTGACAAAGCCACAACCTTCTGTAACCATGAAATCTAGCTCACTACTGTATCACCTACAGTAAATACATAACCTATTGTGCTCCTCCTGCTGTCCAAATCTCTAGCCATATCTGAGTCAACATATCCACACAAAGTAGTGTCTGATCCACTGTAACACAAAATAGTACCCATGGTCCCTCTCAAATACCGAAGTATCCACTTTACTGCCTACCAGTGCTCATTTCCTGGATCACTCATAAACCTACTCACTGCTCCCACTACATGGGAAATATCTGGCCTAGTGCATACCATAGCATACATCAAACTGCCAACCGTTGATGAGTAAGGCACCTTGGACATCTGGTTTCTTTCCTGCTCTATCTTGGGACACTGATCCTTTGATAACTTAAAATGGCCTACCAAAGGAGTCCCAATTGGTTTAACATCGTGCATGTTAAACCTACCTAATACCTTCTTAATGTACTCTTCCTAATATAAAGTTAGCTTCCGTTTCTTCCTATCCCAAGCTATCCTCATACCAAGGATTTGTCTAGCTACCCCCAAATCCTTCATATCAAAGGATTCACTTAGTTTTTCTTAAGTACTTTTATTTCCTACATGTTTTTACTCGCAACCAACATGTCATCAACATACAAACATAGGATAATATAACTTCTATCCTCAAATTTCTTTGTATACATGCAATGGTCGAATGGCATCTAATATAACCTTGCTCTATCATGAAGCTATCAAAATTCTTATACCATTGACGTGGAGCTTGTTTAAGGCCATATAAGCTCTTCTTCGCCAGCACACCATCTTCTCTTTACCTTTGACTTCATATCATTTTGGTTGCTGCATATATAGCTCCTCCTCCAAATCACCATGGAGAAATTTAGTATTTACATCTAACTATTCTAAGTGCAAGTCTTTTTCTACCACTATTCCAAGAACAGTTCTGATAGAAGTCATTTTTACTATAGGAGAAAAATCTCATCAAAATCTATACCTTGTTTCTGTGTAAACCCCTTGACCACCAACTGGGCCTTATATCTTTTCTTTCCTCCTTCATCTTTAACTTTATACACCCACTTTTTCTACAATAATTTTTTCCTTCCGGTAGCTTCACCAAATCCCAAGTCTGGTTCTCCATGAGAGAATTATGCTCCTCATCCATGGCTTGCTCCCACTTCTTACTGGCATCTACCTACATTGCTTCATCAAATCTCTCTGGCTCTCCACTATCAGTGAGTAATAAATAATAAAGAGAAGGAGAAAAATGTTCAAGTTATTTTCTTACCCTAGAAGACCTCCTCACTGTAGGAGTTTGGGGTTCCTGTTGAGTAGGTTCCTGAACTAATTCATGGGTCAATGTCCCATCTAGAAGATCCTCTACCACTACATATTCTTTCTTGGATTCTTTCCTATTTTCCTGCAACTGTTGCTTATACATGAATTTCTCATTAAAGACCACATCCCTAGACCGAATGATTTTCTTGTCCTTAATACTCCAACATTTAAATCCAAAGTCATCACCACCATAACCAATAAAAGTGTATTTTTTTGATTTGGCCTCTAGCTTAGTCCTATCATCCTTGTTAATATGAACAAACACCTCACATCCAAAGACTCTAATAAATGAGTAATCGACTTTCTTACCATTCTAAGCCTCCTCAAGTATGCCTCCATCTAAGGCACGTGAGGGTCCTCTCTTTATCAAGTACATAGCATGTGCTCACCGCTTCGCCCAAAAAAAGAGGCAGTCAACATGTATCCTCATGCTCCTAGCACATTCCATTATTGTTCTTTTTATCTTTTCGACACCCCATTCTATTGCATGGGGTTCTTGGAACTATCTTTTTCCTATGGATTCCATTCTTAGAACAATAATCATCAAATTCATTACTGCGATACTCCCCTCCATTATCTAACTTGACATATTTTAACTTAAGACCTGTTTCATTCTCTACCAAGGCTTTCCATTTAAAAAAGTATCAAATACATCATATTTGTTTCTAATACAATAAACCCAAACTTTCCTTGTTGCATCATCAATAAAAGTAACATAATAACTTGAACCCCCAAGAGATGATACTTGAGCCGACCTCCACACATCAGAATGTACCAGCTCTAACTTACTCTCTTTCTTCGTTGGTCCAACCTTGAGAAACCTTACTCACTGTTGTTTCACATATATGCAGCTTCTCAAAGAAATCCAAACCTATTTCTGTATATCCAGGAAAATTCTTCTTTATGATTTCCATGGCCTTATGGCTCATATGACCAAGCCTATAGTGCCATAATGTTGTATCTGCATCTTAAGCCACAAGATTACAATCATTAGTACTATCAGTGGTTTAATACAAGGTTCCAACCTTCTTACCTCTTACCACCATAAGAGCACCCTTGGTAACCTTCAAGAGTCAGCTATAAATATCACAAGATAACCATCACTTCCCAATTGCCCTACCGATATCAAATTTCTCCTTAATGTAGGGGCATGTCCGACATCTTTCAATAGCCAAGTATTCCCATTCTCGCATCTTTACCCGAATGAACCTTTTCCAACTATACTGCAAGGCTCATCATCTCCAAGAAAAACATGCCCAAAATCCCTTGAACATAATCAACAAAATAATGCCTAAGTGGAGTAGCATGAAAAGAAGCCTTTGAATCTAAAACCCAAGATTCATAATATTGTGCAAAAAAAGAGTCAAAGCATCCCGACATACATTACCCGATGCCACATTTGCCTCCTTATTTTATTCCTTTTGTTTCTTATTATCTTGAAGCTCCCAACAGTCCTTCTTTGCATGCCCAGGACTTTCCACAATTCCAAGATACAATCTTGCTCTTGGATTTTGACCTTTCCCAATCTTTTGATTTTCCACGCTTTCCTCTATTCTTCCTGTCTCCCTCTACTTTCCACTATCAAAGCATTCCCTGAAGTAGAAGATTCCCAAAGATTTTTCTTCGCATTTCATCACTTAGAATCACCCCTACAACATCCTCAAACTTCAACTTTGAGTTAGCCGGAACCGAGTTGTTTACCGCTATTACTGTGCTATTCCAACTCTTAGGTAAAGAGCACAAAATTTATAAAGCCCTAAATTCTTCATCAAATTCTATCAGAATGAATCTAGCATATTCAAAACCTTATTGAAATTATTTAAATGATTTACTACTTGAACTATTCTCAGACATCTTCATATTAAACAACTTTTTCATTAAAAATATCTTGTTAGAGGTAGAGGGTTTTTCATACAACTTCCCTAATGCATCCATTAGGTTATTTTTAGTCTTTTCCTTTGAAACATTAAATAATACCGAAGATGCAAGACACAACTATATCATTCCAAGTGCTTTCCGATCTAGCAAATCACATTCGCATCTGTCATACTCGAGGGTTTCTTCACCTTCTCAGAAAACGGAGTATAAAGATCCTTTTGATAAAGGTAATCTTCCATCTGCATCTTCCAAAGACTAAAATTATGCCCGTTGAATTTATCAACCCTTGATCTTCCATCATTTGCCATAGCTCCCACTCAAGCTAAAAAACTTTCCCTACGATTCAACACTTCAGCAAACCAAACTAGGCTCTGATACCAATTGTTAGGAATTAATAAAATCTAATGCGGAATAATTCCTCAGAATCGCAATAATAAGAAGTATGAATAGAAATTACAGAAATGAAATATGTAAAACATGAAGACAATATTTAACATGGTTCACCCAATGTGGGCTACATCCACCAAGAACACTTGCTTAGATTTTATTACAAGCCAACAGTCTTCACAATTACAATAACCAGATCTTGTTTGGAGCTGCACTCAACAAACCCTCCCGAATTTGCACTTGAATTCACACACACTATTCACCTTCACAAAAACACTCATATCAATCCTATTGTATGTCCATCTATATATAAGTACATCAATAGGTAGCTGAAGAGGTAGTTTTACAAAACAATGGGTACCGAAAAGCCATGGGCCCAAAACCAACCCATAATGGTTACCCATTACCCATGGGTTAATAAACCACCCATGAAAATTTACTTGAGGCTTCGCCCTGAGCCCCCATCGGGGCTTCACCCCCTGAACCCCCTTATCCCACTCACTGGTAAGCGGGACTGCCATAAAAATATCTGAGTGTAATACATGGAAGGTGTACCAAACTATAACATAAGAGGTGGGTGAGTAAGGCTAGTTGTTGGTATGACCCCTAAGGTAGTGTTAGGTTTAGGAAAGGGAGATGATATAGGCATGGGTTTGGGTGTAGATGTGGGTTGGGTTATGGGCGAGAGGTGTGAGTTGGACCATGAGTGGTGTCATAGAAGGTATTGCAATAGTTGTGGTTGTGTTTGTTTGTGTTTCTCAAAACACTTTTGGATAGATAGTGGAGGTGTCGCCGAGTGAGAACCGCATTTGTGGCTTTGAAACAGAAGTAGAAGATGCCCCCAAAGTAAGGCTCTATTGACATAGTCTAGGTAATCATCCAAGCATGAGAATGGTACTTTTTTAAGCGGAGCTAACATGGACCGAGTAGCAATCCTCGTAAAATGTGTTTAAAATACAGGAAATGGCTAGCCTCGGAATATGTGGGTAAGAGAGCCGAAAGTAGATCGAAGGGATCTTGAAGGTCTAATGGTGAATGGTCGTCTCAGCAGCAAAGTGGTACTTCTATAGTACACTCCATGGGTAGAGGAGAGGATGGGCCAACCAAAGTGGGCTCTCCCTACATTTGTGTAGGTGGTGGACCTACATATTGTATGAGTAGGAGGGGTGCCACTACTACAACTCGCTTGGAATTTTGCGGGTTCAAAGGCAGCGTGCTGATTATAGGCTCTTTCATGGGTGAAGGAGGAGATGAAGGGGGTTATTCTATGAGTAGAGGAGTAGATGAAATAGGTTATTGTGCAGTAGGGGAGCACAGGATAAGATTTCATCTATGGAAGGAACATGAGGCAATTGGGAAGCAACTAGTGTGTCATTAAAAATAGTGTGGACCTCGTGGTCGTCATCATTTTAAGGTATCACCAACTTGGTTGGAAGATGGGGCATGATTAGGGAATGGTTTCTTGAAGATATGAAAGTTTGGTTTAACGGGTGCATTTGGGCTATCCAAGACTAGATCTTCGTTGTCTATCATTTCTTGGATGATATTCTTGAGGGTGATGTAATTATTGTCATTGTGACCTTTGACACGATGATAGTTACAAAAGTCATGTTCCTTATACCATGTGGGCATGGGTCACTCAGGGTCGAAACCAATATGTGGTTTTATAGGTGGAAGGGTAATGGCACTAACTTTAACAAGCTTTTCCAAAATGGAAGAATAAGATTCTCCTAGGGAAGTGTACTTTTGTTGTTCTCATCTGAACTGGAAAGCTTGGACAGGAGAGAGATTAGAAGGGGGTTTGGCTGGGTTTGATTGATGAGGGGGACCATATTTGAGAACTATGGCATTAGTAGACCCTTTGGGCTTTGAATAGTTATTTTGGGGTTTCGAAGATGAATAAGCATCATTTAATTTTAATGCGATGTTCTTGTTACGAAGTTGAATCTTCTTTTCTTCAATAGCATGAATTTCCAATTTCCGTGCCATGGTGAATGCCTCATCAAAAGTGTGAAATATTTTCACCTGTAGGGTTGGTGAGATGTGTCTAGCACATGCCCGAGTAAATAGTTCTATATTCTTGGTTTTAGGTAATTGGAATGTGAGCTGGTTAATGAGGTCATGCAAAGAGTGACGGCAAGTCAACGATAGACTCATCATCATACTGTAGTGTGGAATAAAGATCTGTCATGGTAACCTTCTTAACCATGTTGATTGAGAAATGATCTAGGAAGGCTTGGGCTACTTGATTGAATGAGTAAATGGAGTGTCTTGGTAGTCCACTATACTAGTCCAACGCAGTCCTGCTAGGGACATTGGGAAAGTCCTCAAAAGTAAAGTGTCATCGTAGGCAATTAGGGGAACACCCATGTTTAAAGGACCGCAAATGTTGTTGCGGATCTTCATTGCTATTCAAGCGGTTGAACTTTGGCATTTACCAATGTACAGTGGTATGGTTGAATAAGAATGAAAGGGTGAATAGGCTCGATACAAATTTCATCATAGGTGAGGGAATTACATGAGCGGCCCGATGCTTCTAGTGTCTGCATCTTTTCCATCATCAACTTGATGAGGTCATTGGTAGGTTGTGATGGAGGGAAACCTCCTGTGGTATAAGAAGGAAGATACTAAACCTAATAGGGAGGTTGAGAATAAGGAACCGACATAGAAGGTACATATCCAGAATGGGTGACAGACGAGATAGGGGGTTGTTGATAGTAGGTGTATGTAGGTGAGATGGTCATCATGACTCTGGTAGCAATTGGGGGTAGTGTTTGTGGGATGGAGAGGATGAGATTCTAGAATGGAGTAGGGGTCACCGACACCATGGGTGGTTATGTTGTAATGGGTATTTATGAGACAATGGGTGCGGATTGTGCTATGGTCTGGGTGGTCGATGAGGATACAACAGAGATATGATAGGTGCGAGGAAACCGCAGATGCAGGCGGTCATGGCGGGTATGGGTCCTAGCTGCGAAACTACCGGGGGTGAAGTAGGTGAGGGTAATGCCGCATTATTAGGGGCTGATGTAGTAGCAGGAATAAGGGTAGGAGAGATTGATACATGCATGTCGTATATCAACTGACCAGAGGAGTCTTGGGTGGAAGAGTGGGAAAGGTAGAACTATAAGGCCATGGGATTCTGATCAAGGAGTTGTGCAAAATCTTTGTCACCTACAACAATGGTGGTAGGTAAGGTTGGATCCATGGGTGATAGGATGAAAGGTGGTGAGGGACTAGGTGGGAGTGGTTGACGACTAGCGTGGAATATGAGGGCATTAGTCTGGCTATGAGTCAACACCATGTGAACAAGTGCTGACTTGGTAAGACTATATTCTGTAGATGACACAGAAAATAGTAGAAACAAAGAATAATGGGGTCCGAGAGGTGAATTTGGTCAATGTCTAGATTTTGAAAATCAAACATAAGCAATCGGCGATGGTTAGGCTGACCCGTGATGGTCGAGTTAATCATTGACGGTTGAGGAAAACTGATGACGGTTACTGAGACCGATACTGGTTACTTATGGAAGAAAACCATTCTCAAAGAATGAAGTAAGAATGTTGGATTTGTATTGGTGAAACTATGTATGACAGTAAGTATCAACATGAGAGAAATATGATGATGCCATGAGGGCCAAAAATAGAATAGAAGCAGTGATGAAAGTTATTCTAGGTAAAGTAACTAGAAATCTAGAAGCCAACATCGGGTATGGTTTAACCGATGATGGTTAGATGTGAACCGGCGACGGTCATTGGACCGACGTCGGTGACTGTGAAATTAGAAAGAAATGAAAAAAATTTGGTTTGGTGAGTTAAATTAAGTGAAGAATCAAACTTAGAAACCTGAGAATGAGGATGTGGGGCCTTGGCACACTCAAACAAAGTTAGAATACCCCAACTATGATGGTGGAGTGTGCAAGGAAGAAGAAAATGGAGAGTCGTAGTCTCACACCTCAAAACAAAAACTAAGAAGAACTATAAGAAAAAGCATGATCCTAACAATGATTTTCTTATATTTGTTTATCTTATGCTATTTAGGGTTGGTGTGTGTGTATTTAGAATAGAATGTTTTGGTATGTTATGATGGGGGCGGACTATCCTCTCGAGATGATGAATTAACGAGGCAACAAGTGGGAGTACCCTGCCAACCGGATCATGTGATTAATGACAGATGTTCCTAGGTAAGATGTTGTTTTGAGGAAGATGTGTATATTTGATTTTGTGCAAGTTTGGTAAGACACGAGATGATGCTAAATCTCTAGATTTGCATAAATAAATTAAGCAATAATTAATTGAAATCAACACATGAAATGAAAACTACAGAAGATAGAAACCAAATGTAAATAGAATGGAGCAATTTCTATTGAATATTGGAGGGCATTTTATACAATTGCTTGCTCCTATAATCATGGAGTCAAGTCTCATCACCTTATCCCCATATCTCTCCTCTAATCCCTAGTCTTACTCCCACATATCTCTCCTATAATCACTCACCACTATTCTCTCACATATCCCACCAATATCTCCACACACAATTATCTACGTGAGTTGTTCTCACAACTCACTATTACAATAATCTATATGAGTTGTTTATTACAACTCATTTACATTTATTTATACTCTCACACTATATTATTAATATGAGTTATATTAACTCAATATTAATAATTTACAAATTAACTAATATCACTCAAACTTACTAATGTAATATAAGAATATTACATTTAACTATTACAAACAATAATGTGAGCACTAATCCAAGGAATATTCCTAATAAGAGAGAAAATGTGCTTTCTATGATTCTTTGTGTAAACCATCGATTGAGCATGACTTCCAAGATATAGGTTGCCCTCAATTTTAATGTGAGATAATAATGTAACAAATCGAAATGCAATGCAAGTGTTTTAAACCCAAATCAAAGTGTGATATTCAATGTAGTAGGAGATGAACTGGAAGAGGCATGCTCTTTCACTAATGCAATGTAAAAGAAAGGAAAATGTGTTTTTTTAAAGCACCAAAAACACGATTATTTTTAGACAATAGGAAGAAGGAGAATGATTCCAAAGAATAAAATTAATGTGGAAGCTTTTCAAGGGAAACAAACACACCACTTTCACCTAGGAATGAATAAATGAAAAAGAACCCCTGATAGGTCCCATTGGGTGTGCTAAAAATTTTCACCGTTTTTTTTTACCTTTTCGAAATGATGAAATAGATAGGGGTAAGGGCCAAGGAGGAATATCTCATTTAAATGTTGGTCAATTGATGGTTATTTCATGCGTTTTGACTTCATGATCTAAAACTGAATGCGAGATCTTCTTTTGGCTAGGAAGAACTACCTGTAATAGACAACAAGACCACAAAAATATATTTAAATGATATATGACAGTGGATTGCCTAGCGTATGCTAGTTCCGGGAAGTGTGATACTTCCTAGACGGTTGTCAATCCACTGTTTAAAACAAGTTAATGTGAGAAATAAAAAAATTCCTACTGTAGTTGATATGATTTAGGTATCTCATTCAAGTACAATAATAAAATCCAATCACAACAGGCTAGGCTATAGTTGGATCTAAGAGGTGAGGTATCTATCAAGGTTCGGGGCTGATCGGGGGTCTGATTACTCGGGTTATTTAGTTCAACCGGTAGGGGGATTGTTGGGTCTGTTCTTGGTCAAGGTGTAGAACATGTAGACCGACATCGGCTAAATGTGACTAATTCCGGTTTATATAGAACCGATGACGGTTGTGGATAACTAGCATTGGTATGGTTGAAGTACAAGAAACTCAAAATAGATTAAATGGTAGGGGTGATCTGAGGTCAAATAAAGTTTGGGAGAGTGAATGGGGAGGTCTATAGAGATCTTAGGTATGCTCAAAAGTATACAACAAGTGAGGATAGGTGATTTGGTGATATGGGTGAAGGGATATTTGAGTTCACAGAAAGTGGGTGATGAAGTAATAAGCATGCAAAGAATAGATTAATAACATGAGTAATAAAGATTACTAATTGAAATAAACCATACTGGTTAGGGCCATACTTACTGTGTTAAGGATCTGATGGCTGAGTGGTGGAGGTGGTTGATTGGAGAATACATGTATGGTCCTGTAGTGGTGATTTCCTGAGTGCTCCCGTGAATGAAATGGCTCTATGATTGATCCTGGTGATGGCTCTGGATGTTTGGATGCGTAAAAGGATGCTTGTTTCACTTGCATGTAGCTCTGGTCTCTTTCCTTACTCTTAGAATGTGTCTACTTACAAGAAAGGTTGTTTGGGAGAATAAATGGTAACCAACGATGGTTCCTAATTGACCGGCATCGCTTTAGGGTTACTGGCATTAGTTAAGGTGGGATTCCCTAGGTTTACTAAAATGGGAAGATCTTCTTGATTTCTTGGACTCGATTAGTTTGTTGTCACGGATTAGAATAGAATCTTTGTTTTTAATGGGTGAGAATCAAGGTTAGAGAGATTGTAGGGATTGATTTTTAGGGTTAGGAAAAATCTTATCTCACTAAGGAAAGTAGGATTAGGTCTTATTTAGTTATGGAAACTTGTCAAAAATAGGCCTACGGTGAGGTGGTTGGATGAGGTATCTAGGCGAGGTGTAAATTAAGATAATTAGATAATAAATATTGTGAGGATATATACTAATTTAATTAAATTAATAGTGATGTGGGCTAGAAGGGGCCATGGTTAAGTAAATATGTTTGGGTTGCTTATTAGACAGGGTGCCAAGAGGAGTGTGACCTAATTTTTGTGTCTATAGAAGAGTGAGGAGCCGAATCGAGCTTAGGTTGAATGATGGGAGATGGTCCCTTCTTGATTTTCATTTGTTTGGATCTCTCCCCTGCACTTATTTGTTTGATTCTTCTCTTGGGTCCGTAGAAAACCCGGTGTGAACAAACCAATTGAATAAGCCCTATGTGTTTCAATGCAGGCTTACCACCTACATTTTTTTATTTTTGTCCCACTTTAATGACTGCATAAGCTAAATATTTATGTAAAATTACCCCGAGTGCATGGTTTAAGTGGCCTTTCTTCAAATTAATTAAAATATTTAGTGAATCCCCTCCAAGCACGTATGGTTTTTTGTCACGAGATAAAGTACTTGTTGACCCATTTAGCAAATTCCTTCCAAATACCGCACAAAATTTCCCTTTGAATCTCCTTTTGAGTACCATATTAAGTGAGGATTACTTCGAGAAGAGCTTTACCATCCTCATGAAACAAGGAAATTAGGTCTTTAAGAGGAGCATTTGTCATAACTTTGAGACCAAAGTCCTGTAAACCGAGATAGGTCAAAAACAACTTGACTTATTATTTCTACTCTTTTCCCTCAATTTGCAAGTAGGTGGCTTCAAAATTTATCAAAAACTCGTCAACTAAATTTTCATCGAAGCCTTTGAATTTCCTAATAAATTCTAGCTAGCCAGCATCATAAAATACCTGGGAAATTGTAGCATTCCGGAGCAGTGGGTCTAGAGAGTCTGGTTTGGATTTCTTCTTCTACCCCATAGTATAAATGAATTTAGACAGTTGTGCAGAAGAACGATGTTGTGTTTGAACTCACGAGAAATGACATGAAGTGTTTGGTGAGTGACAATTTGAAATATACCACAATTTTTTTAATTGCCTTAGGTCGGTGCAAAATTGGCGGTGTGAAAAGTTGATAGGACCAAGTTTGCGTGGGAAGTTTTAATGCATGGTACGGAACACACCCCATAATATTGAATAATAATGCCACCTTTCTTTCTTATAAAAATATCGTCCCTTTCTTATAAATTTGACACATGTTTTATCACTACTAATTATGATTCATAACACCCCACTTCGTAAAAATATTTTGAATGATATTCCCAATAAATGCATTGAAAATTGTGTATTGATTGAATCATGCTAATTAAATATGATGGGGGAGTTCTTCAAAAGTTAATATCCATAGCAAAGTGAAATCACTTACTCTTACCAGCTCAGCTTCCCGATATCCGTAGATTTCCACATCCTGCACTCATAGAGAAAATGTGAGTAGTGTATATTCTAACAATAAACATGCCCAAATTTATTGAAAGCATGAAAAAAACAAAATAACTACAATATAATGGAAAGAAGATTGAAATCATGATCATATTTCTTTATTCAAATTTAAAAATGACTACTCATGACGGGAAGATCCAGGATCCTCCACTGAATCCATTTCCTTGCATAACAACATATCTTTGCTGAAGGTTTCTTTATCCAGAGAACACTAATACATCCTTAATCTATGTCTATTCACCAAAAGAGTTCTTCTGTCTCCATCAATTGGAAAAAATATCATAGAGCCGTTATTAAACATTTGTTTGATCTGGTATGGTCCCAACCATCTTGTCGTCAACTTTCCTTTGAACTATTGATACTTTAAGTCAAAAAGTAAGACCTAATCTCCTTCATTGAACTTCTTATATTTGATATGAGCATTGTGTCAATCTTTTCTTTGATGTTAAAGAATCTCACTTTTTTGTTGTGTATCCATCCCCATGTCATCTTGCTCGCTCATTTGCATTACTCTGTCACATTGTGCTTCATCCAAATCAATGCCAACTTTCATTGTTGTCCTCCAAGTCTATAATTCAAACTCAACTAGTAATAGTGGCTTCTTCCCATACACTAGTTCATATGGGGAGAAACCAGTAGTGGTCTTCTAGGTTGTATTGTAGGCCCAAACTACTTTTGGGAGTTTTGGTACCCAATTTTTCTATCTGCATTGACAAATTTGGTTAAAATATTCCCAGATCTCTGTTTGTAACTTCTACATGCCCATTGGATTGGGGTGATATGATGATGACTTCCGATTCTTGATTCAGTAGATCTCCAGGAAATCCTTAATCATGTTAGACACAAATTGAGGTCCCTAATTAGATATAATAGTTCTAGGTGCACCAAATCTCAGCATAACCCTGTTGTACAAAAATTCAGCTACAACATCTTCATTGGCAGATGCCAATGCTTGAACCTCGGCCCACTTTGTGACATAATTAGTGCACACCAACATGTACTCTTTCCCAAAGGATGGGGGATCAAAAGGTCCAACAAAATCAATACCCCACTTCTCAAATGGTCCTAAGACTAGCTGAGGATTGAGAGGCATTTCTATGGATGATGTAGGCTTTCCCATTCTTTGACATGCATCACACTGCCACACGTACTTCTTGAAAAACTTGTGAAGAGAAGGCTAGTAATACCCAACTCCAAGGACCTTGTGAATTTTCCTTTTCACTGAGTAATGTCCTCCTCCAGATCATCATGACAAGCTCGTAGTATGTCATATACTTCATCCTCATGCACACACATGTGAAGAACCATATCAAGACAACATTTAAATAAAATTATGTTACACCATTTATATGTTGAGTTGTTTTTAACTAATCTCTTTCATTCCTTATTGGTAAAGTAAATTGCAAAATTCCCTATAGTTAGGTCATTTGTACGATCAATAAACCATGAAGGCTGAGTCGATATTGAAAACAAGTGTTCATATGGAAAATGATCCTGGAATGCTTCGTATTCTTTTGAAACATCCAATCTTGAAAGAAATCAACAAAAGCGTTAGTCTTTCCTGACTTATCAATAATTGTTAAGTTAAATTCTTGCAACAAGAGTAACCATCTGATAATTCTACCCCCACTACTAGGTTTATTCATCAAATACCTTATGGCTGAATGATCAATATAAAAAAAGATTTTGTACCCAGTAATATAATGTCTGAATTTATTCAGAGAGTAAACAACTAAAAATTCCTTTTCTGTAGTGGTGTAGTTTCTTAGTATAGGAGTCAGATTATTGTTGATAAAATAAATGGCATACATTTTATCTTCTTCATCTTTTTCAAATAACATCTCCCATTGTTGTATTAGATGTACATCAATGTGAATATGGAAAGGCTTCCCCCAGTCGAGTCCTCTCAATACTGGAGTGGTGGTTAGCTTATTTTTGATAATATCGAAAGCCTACTGACATTGAGGAGACCATTCAAAAACACAATCTTTTGTTAGCAAAGAAAACATAGGTGAAATGTTTTTACTAAAGTCTTTCATGAACCACCTATAATACCGTACATGTCCAAGGAAACTCTTGATGTTAGTCATAGTTTTGGCATATACGAGATGAGTAATTATTGCATTTTTGGGGTCGACCTGTATTCCTTCGGCAGAAATATGACAACCTAAGACAAATCCTTGATCAACCACAATCGACATTTTTATGACTCAAGTAAAGTTGGTGCTTCTCACATCTAGTTAATACTTTTTCAAAAAAATTCAGAGATTCATCAAAAGTGGAACCATTGATAGTAAAGTCGACCATGTAAACTTCAACACAATTATTTGCAAGATCTGCAAAAATGGCCAAAACTACTCTCTAGAAAGTAGCAGGTGCATTATAAATCCCAAATGGTAGGACTCTATATGCAAATTTACCCTAGGAATAAGTGAAGGTGGTTTTATCCTGATCAACAGGTGTAATACTAATTTGGTTATACCCACTAAACCCATCCAAGAAGAAGAAATATTTCTTACCTGTAAGATTGTCCAGAACCTGATCAATAAAGGGTAGGGAAAGTAGTCTTTCTTGGTGGCTTTATTAAATTCCTATAGTCTACCTGCATTCTCCATTTACCTTTTTTCTTGGGAAATATAACTAGTGGTGATACCCACTAACTATCAGATATAGGATAGATGAATCCTACCTTAAACAAATTTTCTATCTTGTTTTTTACTATGTCTCTAAGTGCTGGATTAATTCTTCGTCATGCGTCTATCTCACAAGTTTAACATAATCGGTGTAGTTATGGTGAGTGTAGATTCTTGGATGGATCCCTTTCATAACATTTCAATCCCAAGTAAAATTTTGGGAATGATTCCTAAGGATTTCTATAACCCCACTCTTTGATAACCTCTAAGTTATTACCAATGGTCAACTCTTTTCCTATGTCAATAGTCACTTGCTTAGTATCTTTCAAAATAGCGAGCTCTGCATCAGCAATTAAAGAATTCAAGGGACAAACATGAGGTTGAAGCATGTGAAAAATAGTCATATTTTTAAGAGACATAACCTTGGTTAAAGGACAATAGAAATTAATGACTGCACATTCCTCATTATAAACATAGGTTTCTTTACAATTTTCATTAGAAATGTCACTTACCAAGGTAATATTATCTACCTGTGTTCGAGAATAGATGTTCAGCCTAAGTTCCAATTTCCATAGCCCCGATTCGATTTTTGTAGCCACAGTGTCCTCTTCATAAGACATTGTGTATGACTCAAAAATTTCTTTCATGTGATTTTTCACTACAATGGTGACCAGATAAGAAGAAATCAGATGATTAGTATCTAAATAATCTACCCATACATGTTCACAAACATCCACATATGGTTAGGTAGGAGGATACAATGAAATATTCTTTGATTTTTGCCCATTTAAAATGGTCATTTTCCCGACCTACGATCATATATGTATGTAGCAATGTGAGCCAACCAGGGCCTTCCTAAGATGAATGGATATCCCAACTTCTCGAGCTTTAGGCTATAAGACCATAAAATTGATGGGATACTCCCAGGATTCAACCATGACCATTACATCCTCAATCACTCCATCTGGTACAACAATAGATTGATCTGCCAATTGAAGAATGGTATTGGTTGGCTGCAATCTTGTTAAAGACAATAGATTGAACATATCTTGTTATAAAACGATGACAACACCAAGATCCACCAATAGATTGAACATATATGTTGTTATAACATTGAAAATAACACCAAGATCTACCAAAATGTTAGATATTGGTGACCATTTACAAAAATAGTAATGACTGGACAACCAAGATCCCCATATTTTGGTGAAATAATCTTTCCAATAATAAGATCAACTAGATTCCCTTCCACTTTGACCATTTTTGGGTATTTCTTCTTTCTTCCTGGTGTATTTATACACTGGTCTCTAATGGTCTGGTTTAATTCAAGAATTTCCCTTATTTCTCTCAGAAGTGGGACCTCAATGTTCATCTTTTCAACTCTTGAACTAGTGTTGTTTCTTCTGCAGTTCGAGTTTCCTATAATCGTTCTGGAAAAGGAGTTGCATGTGCATTCTTATCTTTTCCTTGACCATTCCTAGTGTCTTGTGTTTGTGGAACATGTTTAGTTTCTTTTTTTTTTCCTCGGTGTCTCTTCTTTCTTTTTTTCCTCGTATTTCTATGATAACAATAGGAGGATGATTCACTATTCTCCTAGACCTTAGTCACATATTATTGATAGTATTAACATGTATTGTATCACTATGTCCTACTTCATTAATTGAAGTTATATGTTGATGTTTAGGGTTTTGACATTCTAGGTTAGAAGTTAAGTTTTTGCTACGTTCCTATGTTGTTGATAGTTTTGTGGTGGGGCCATTAAGTCCTGTTGTGGTTATTGGAACCTCCTATGTTGATTAGAATTCTATTAAGGTGCCCATTGTTGGTTTTGCCATGTATTTACATTCGCTTGGTGATGTCTAAACTTTTTTATTGTAGGGAGTAATCCATGGTGGTGGATGTGGGTAAACCATCCATTTTGGTGGTGTCCACTCAAGTTGTCCCCAAGTAGGTTGAGGATTTTGATTGGGCCATGACATCCTCCAGGGGTTCTGAGCAAGTCTAGGGGCATACACAACCTAATTATTTGTCCTTTAAACAAATTTTACCTCTACATTTGCTTGAGAAATGACATTCAATCCTTCTTTCAACTGAGGTAAAAAGTGCAATGGTTAGTATCATGATCAGTGACATCACATATTAAACACATGTCTGTGACATCCAAATGAAACTCACTCAAAGGATGTCTCTTCTTGCATTTAGGGCAGTATATGTCTAGAGGTTCTTTTCAGTAGCACTGGTCTTGACTTTCAACCCATTTATGGTTGATGTTAATTGCAACAAGATGTCTATTTTTATGTTAGCCATTTTCTCTAGAAGTTCTGAGGTACATGGGGAAATCTTTGATGTTTTTCTTTTCAAGTATACCTCTTTTTGTTCTAGAGTAACTTCTACATATCTCAATGATATTTTCCATACTAAGTTTTTGCACATATTCTCCTCCCATAATATGGAGGGAATCATTGATTTCCTCATCAAGTCCTTTAAAAAAATTGCCTTAGTGATTTCTATATAGTAACTCATAACAACTCCTCCAATGAAGAAAGAGAAATCTATCGAGATAATCTTCTATATTTTCATCTTCCTTTTGCTTTATCTGAAAGAACACTTCTTTCCTATCTCTTCCCTTGCGTAGTTTTGATATTTATCCAAAAATGTTGTCTCCATGTTCTCCCAAGAATGAATGGAATTAGGGACAATCCCATGAACCACCTCATAGAAAAGTCCTTGAGGGTAGAAGGAAATAGTTTGGATTTTTGATTGTCTTTTTGTAGTCACATGCATGGAAAAAAATTCAATTTAAATAGGAACTGATCTGGGTCTTATGTAGACATTCCTCGGAAGATAGGGAGGATGGATGGTGAGATATTTTTCATAGGTTCATCCTCATCTTCGTCTGCGAAATAATGGAATAGGTAAATGTTCTTCCCAAGGATTAGTTCTCATTATTCCCATTGTCTCCCATTTTGAAGGTTGTTACGGTTCTAAATAGGATTATGTAGAATATTCGAAGGGATTTTAGGCATTGTATTAGATTCAATGTCATTTTCACTATTCCCTACTTGTACTCTATTTAGATATATTATTTGGATATTACACGGTATAAATCTCCCTTGAATGTCTCGTGGCCTATGCATTAAGGTTGGTTATGTAAACAAGGCCTAAGACGTCTACTAGATGCAAATATTAACTTCATTAACACCCATAACATGTAAAGTGAATAAAATGGAGTGTTGTGCTTATGCTGTCCATGAAAATGGTGCCAAAAACAATGGGTCGTTGTATTCTCCAATCATTTAACTAATAGATTATTCTACTAGTGTCATTATAAAACCAAGGCTATGTGTCCAAGGTTGTATGCAATGAAGATTTATGAAACTCAATTATTCGGTGGTTCCTTTTGGGGTTTTGGTTGTTATCTTTCTCTTTGTCTCTACTAATCTACAAAATGTAATGCTAAACTACTAAAAAAATAATCGTAATGAAATGCATTTAATGGAAATACTTTGCTAGAATTTGAATGCACACACTAAATCAATATAATAGAATTCAAATAACACACACTCTGAATTGAAATTGTAGAATTGAAATGACACACTCATAATTGAAATTACATGAAAGGAAATAACACACACTGAATAGAAATTGTAGTAAAGGAAATAAGTAATTGCATTCAAACTATAAATTATCGAAATAACGAGCATGCAAAGAATGTAAAATGCTCTAGTCGTAATGGTCGAGTGGGCCCTTACTCTTCCTAAAGATGGAGGTAATCTCAACACCACAAGATATTCAAAATAATGTTGAATATATTGATTTAGAAAATTTCCATAACATACTCAAGTACATAACTGGAAAATAGATACTAACTATTCGAACCATACCGTAGGTTGCAAACATCAACTAACTACTAAATTGTTCTTCAAGAGAGATGTTTATATAGACATAGTCGATTACACGTCATACCAAAATTGTAGGCACCGCATTCTTCCAATGACAACCCTATTAAATTTCATTAAATCCTATAGAACTACTAAAAACAAGATCCATGTTTATAGGTTGTCAATGGAAAAATTCTTCCATGATTGCACGACACAACTCCAAAATTGGAATCCTTGATTACAATTAAGTAACATGGATGTAAATTTCCACTATTATCCTTCACATGTCACCACATTTCACTCACATAGGCACTTAGTAGGAGGTTCTACAATAAAAAAATTTACATGAAACAAAACAAGAGAAATGCATTGAACTTACTAGGATATAACTACATAAAGGATCCCTAGCACTAATTAAGCATGTTTAATGAAATTTAAATAAGCACATAAATGATATAAATAAGTCAAATAATTCACTCATCAAGGTGAGTTTAGAGAGCATGGAGGATGGAGGATGGTAGGTTGAAGTAAAGGGAGTTTGGAGGTGTGGAGGATGGAGGATTGAGGGGGTTGGAATGGAAAGTGAGTTTGGGGGTGTGGAGGATAGAGGATTGTGGAGTGAAGGGAAAATGTAGAAGGGAGGAAGGGAATGGGATTTTGGAGGGAATGGAGGATGGATGATGGATGGGGTGGATTGAAGGGAAGGGGAGTTTGGAGGGCATGTATGATGGATGATGGATGGGGTGGGTTGAAGGGAAGGGGAGTTCGGAGGGTGTGGAAGATGGAGGGTGTGGAAAATGGAGGATGGATGATGGAGAGGTGGGAGGGTGTAAGTGAAGAGTAGTTTGTAGTGCATGGAGGATGTATAATGAAGGATGGAGTGTGTATGGTGGGAGAAAAGGGGAGTTTGGAGGGCATGGAGGATAGGGTGAGGGTGGAGGGAAAGGGTATTTTGGAGTTCTTGGAGGATAGAGGATGGAGAGGGGAGGGTCCAGGAAGGGTATTTTGAGGGAGTGGAGGATAGAGGGGGAGGGTGGAAGGGAAGGGGAGGATTGAGGTTGTGGAGGATGGAAGATGGAAGGGGAAGCATAGAAGTGAATGGAATTTTTGTGGGTGTGGAGGATGAAAGATGTAGCGGGCAAGGATCAAAGGGAAGGGAGTTGTAGTCTTTTATTACCCGATATAAATATGTGGTTTAACACTTCATCCAAACAATTATGGGAGCTCACCTAAAGCACCCACAACCACCATGTCCCTCTTTTTTTTCCTTAGCAAGATGTTAGCATGCATGTTTATAACCATTACATTCATTTATTCATGAAAAATCATATCATGATAATTTAGTAACACATAATAAGGAATCATTGATAGAGAATGACTATCAAGATCTAAATACTTATCAACCCATGTTCAGACATAATGATCTTAGCAATCCATATGTAATCATCCATTATAAACATAGTTCATCATATAACATATGAATTATATACATTACAAGCCATTACATTCATGTGTTGGACCTTGCGTATGCTCATCACAGATTCAAGAACTAGCTTACATAAAAAAACATTTAAAATCTTACACGTTCTAGTTCTCTAACCTCTTATTAAATTGAGATATCACTTATATTTATAGGGTGTGGATTTCCCCTTCACCACTTACATGCAACTCTTAGTAAAATTAATGATCTAATAATAACTTTCATGATTTTTACAACATTTGTGTGGAGGATGGAGGATGAAGGGGAGGGTGGAAGGGAAGGGGAGTTTTGAGGGTGTGGAGGATGGATGGAAGGGAGAGTGTAGAAGGGAAGGGGATCTTAGAGGGCATTAAGAATGGATTGGAAGGATTTGAGGATGGAAGGGGAGGCGAGAGGGTGGAAGGGAATGAGAGCTTAAAGAGAATGGATGCTGCTAGAGGATGGAGGATGAAGGGGAAGGTGGAAGGGAAGGGGAGTTTGGAGGACATGGAGGATGGAGCATTGATATGGAGGGTGTAGGGTAGAAGGAAGGTGATTTTATTGGATGTAAAGGATGGAGGATGGAGGGGGAGGTTGGAAAGGAAGGGGAGTTTTAAGGCGGTGAGAATAGAGGATGGATGGGGGAGGGTGGAAGGGAAGGGGAGTTTTGAGGGCTTGGAGGGTGGAGTATTGAGGGTATGGTGGAATGGAAAGGTAGTTTGGAAGGCATAGAGGATTGAGGATGCAGGATGGAAGGGAAGGGTATTTTGGAGGACAAAGAGGATGGAGGATGGAGGATGGATGGGGAGTTTTGAAAGGTAGGGGAGTTTGGAGGGTAGGGAGGATGTAGGGGGAGGTGGAAGGGAAGGGTAGTTTAGAGGGTCTAAAGGATGGAGGATGGATGATTGAGGTAGAATGGTATAATGGAAGTGTATTTTAAATGGCATGGATGATGGAGGATGGAGGGTGGAGGGTGGAGGGGGAAGGGTGGAAGGGAAGGAGAGTTTTGAGGGCATGGAGAATGGAGGATAGAATATGGAGTCGAGAGTGTGGAAGGGAAGGGGATTTAGGAGGGCATGAAGGATGGAGGATGGAAGTGGAGGGTGGAAGGGAAGGGGATTTTGGAAGGCGTGAAATATGAAGGGTTTGGAGGATGGAGGATGGAGGATGGAGTGGGGAGGGTTGAAGGAAATGGGAGCATGGAGGGCGTGAAGGATTCAAGATTGAGCGGGAAGGGTTGTTTGGGGAAATGGTGTTTGGAAGCCTAGCTAGTAGGGCTTTGAGGTTTGAGGATGACGGGGAAGGATGGATGCAGGGTTAAATTCCACCTATGTCTATCAAACAATTTTTAGGTGATGGTTATATTTAAATATTGTGCTTCAAAATGTAGAATAATGTTATTTTTATAGTGTTAATAAAATATATTAAAAATTATTTTGTATATAATTAATTATTTTTAATATATATTAGTGTACTTTACATATATATTTATATAAACAATGATGGTCATAATTACAATATGCAAGTTGCATGTGAAAATTATTTAAAATATTTTTAAGTATTTTACTTCTAAAATCATGAAAAACATCTAAACGAACATCAAATTTAACCCCAGGTGAAGGGAAAGAGGATAATGAAGGTTAGAGGATGTAGGGGGATGGTAGAGGGGAAGGATATATTGATGGCTTAAAATATGGAGATGGCAGGTGGAGTGGAAGGGGAGCTTGGAGGGCTAGGAATTTAGAGTGTGGAGGGTAGAGCGAGAAGGGGGCTTGGAAGAGGGATTCAAGGCTAGTTTTGGAGGATGGATGGGGGAGTTTGGAGTGGAAGGATAGCTTTGATGAGGAATTGGAGGTTGGAGGATGGAAGGGGAGATTGGAAGAGGGCACAGAGGATGGAGGATTGAGGGGGCATGGTGGAATGGAAAGGTAGTTTGGAGGGTAGGGAGGATAGAGGATGGAGGATGAAGGTGATAGGGTGGAAGGAAAGGGGATTTATGAGGATGTAAAGGATGGAAGATGGAGGATGGAAGGGGTAGTTGGAAATGAAGGGGAGGGTGGAGGGTGGGGAGGATGGAGGATTGAGAGAGTATGGAGGAATGGAAGGGGATTTTGGAAGGTGTGGAGGATGGAGGCTGGAGGAGGGTGAAAGAGAAGGGTATTTTTGAGGGTGGGAGGATGGAGTAGGGGGAGGGTGGAAGGGAAGGAGATTTTTAAGGGTGTAGAGGATGGAGGATAGATAATGAAGGGAGGAGGGTGGAAGGGAAGGGGGTTTAGGAGGGTATGGATGATGGAGGATGGAGGGGGAGGGTGGAAGGGAAGGGGTTTAGGAGGGTATGGATGATGGAGGATGGAGGGGGAGGGTGGAAGGAAGGGGAGTTTGGATGGTGTGGAAAATGGAGGGCATGGAGGATGGAGGATGGAGGATGGAGGATGGAAGGGGGAGGGTGGAAGGGAAGGGGAGCGTTGAGGGTGTGGAGGATGGAAGGGTAATGGGTACTTGGGAAAGTGATGTTTAGAACCCTAGCTAGGAGGTCTTGGAGGTTAGAGGATGACGGGGAGGGTGGAGGGAAAAAGGAGCTTAAAGGTGACAGGGTGTAGGGGGATGGTGGAGGAGAAGGTTATATTGGTGGGCTTGGAGGATGGAGAGGGTATGGTGGAGGAAGGGGCATTTGGAGGGATAGGAACTTGGAGTGTCTAGGGGGAGGGTAGAGTGGAAGGGAGCTTGTAAGAGGGATTCTAGGCTATTTGTTGGAGGATGGATGAGGGAGGTTGGAGTGGAAGGTTAGATTTGATGAAGAATTGGAGGTTGGAGGATGGAAGGGGAGCTTTGGAAAATGGCATGGAGGATGGATTATGGAGGCGGGGACGGTGGAGGAGAAGGATATCTTGGAGGGATTAGAGGTTTGAGAATGGAGGGATGAGGGTGGTTGGGAAGGGGAGGTTGGAGGGCATGGAGGTTAGAGGGTGGAGGTGAAGGGATTTTGGAGGGTGCGAAGATTAGAGGGTGGAAGGGAAGGGGTGCTTGGATGAGGTTGAGGTTTGAGGGGGAGGATGGAGTTGAATAGGAGCTTGGAGGGCTTGAAGGTTATATGATGAAGGGAGAGGTGGATAGAGGAGAAGGGTATCTTGCATGGCATGAAGGATTTAGGGATGTAAGGGTAGAGTTAAAGGGGAGATTGAAAGGAATGGAAATTTGAGGATGAAGGGATGAAGGTGGAGGGAAAGGCGTGGATATTTGAGGAAGGAGGGGGAGGGTGAAGGGGAGGTTATCTTGGATGAGGGATTGGAGTTTGGAGGATGGAAGGGTGAGAGTGGAGGGGAAGGGGAGATTGGGAGAGGGCATGGAGAATGGATTATGGAGGAAGGACGGTGGAGTGGAAGGGGAGCTTTGATGACATGAAGGTTGGATGGTGGATGATAGACAATTGAGGGGAATGAGAGCTTATAGGTTGTGGAGGTTGGATAGTGGAGGGAAGGGGAGATTGGATGACATGGAGGTTGGAGGATGGAGGAGGGAGGTTAGAGGGGAAGGAGATCTTGGAAGCTTTGAAGGCTAGATGATGGCGGTGGAGGAGGGTGGAGGGAATGGGAGATTGGATACTTTTGGCCTATATTTTTTTCGATGCACACAAGTGGGATAGAAAATTCAAAGAATGTTCATTTTTTCGAGAAAAAGGAAATTGGTTGTGTTTCTCCTTCGTCCAATCCAAGAAAATCATACATTTACACAATGGGGTCTTTACATTATTGACATGATCAACCGTCCTTTAAGTGAAGGCCACAAATGAGTCTTAATAGATACAGACTACTCCACTAGATGGACATAAGTTATCACACTTGAAAAAGGAACTGAGTCATCCATTCTTGACTTTCTTGAAGGTATTGTGACTAGGTTTGGAATTCCTCAAACCATTATCTCTGATATTGCAAAGGCCTTCCTTAGCACAATGATTTCTTATTGGGATCTTAGCCTTGGATTATATGTGAAGACTTCTTCTAACTACTATCCTAAGGGAAATGACTTGGCAAAATCTACTAAAAAAATTAATTAGAATCATGAAGTGGAAAATGGTTATCAACCAGAGGAAGTGGTATAAAAATATCTCATGCGCGCTCTAGTAAGATATGATAATGGTGAAGAGGGCAATTAATATTTCTACTTATAAACTTGTATATGGTAAAGAATTTAGACTTCCTTTATCACTTGAGTTGTCTTCATCAAAGCTATTCCAACAATTAGAGTTTGAGGTCGCAAATCAAAGAAAACTTAGAATTTAAGAATCAGCTTAAATATGAAGAACTAAGGAATTATGGACCATGATTAGATTAGAACAACATCAAAAAATAACAAAACAATGGTTTGACAGATGGGCTAGAGCTCAAGCTTTTAAAGTGGGTGATATTGTCTTAAAATGGGATGATTACATAGCTAATCCTAGACATTATTAAAAGTTTTATGCACTTTGGGGTGGACCATATATTATTAGTAATTGTAAGGAGGATATCTCTTTTGAGTTATCTCACCTTAATGGAAATGCACTATCAATTCCATTTAATGGGATTTACCTTAAATATTTCCATTAAGTTGCTCCATTACATCATATACATAGTAGAATGGTTCCAATTCCTCCGATTGTGTGCTTGCGTGCAATGTTTTGTTATAATGCATGTTTATTTCCTATTATGTGCTTTTACATGTGCTCTTTATCTTCTAAAATGTTAATTTCAATGCTCAAGTGGTTTGTTTCAAAGGGACAGTATCTAAAATTTCTTACACATGTTCCCATGTTGTATTCTAGAGTTTAGGAAGTGTTTTATGTGATTTCGGGGTGAATTTTTCAAGTTACAAATCATAATTTCATGTTTATGGTATCACTCCATGTCCAATGGATGCTTCAAGGCCACCGATCTCCTTCATCTAGCAGAAAGATGTCCTTAAAATTTTCTAAAATTATTTCCCAAAATAGCTCCTTAGTTATTTTATAAAATTACTATTTTATTATTTCTTTGCATCATGTTTTCAGTTCGCACACATCACTAGTTTTATTCCTTGTGCATTTCCTTTACTACAAGTTTTGGTGTGCACCTTTGCACACTCTCCTTGTCTTTCCCTTTCTCTTCACTTTCATCTTTACATATTTTCATGCTCTCGCATTCCTCCATTGGGTAAGTGCACCAAGTTGGGGGACAATTAAGTGGACATCAAATCCTGAATTTTACATTAAAAACAACAAAACATCAAATTTAGTCTTCCGCAGACTTGAACCATGCCAAAAAGTAAAAAGTATGTCATAAAAATGGTACCATTACGTAGGGGATACTATTATCTTTGTAGAAATACTGATTTTAAAGTGAATAGAATAGGATAAATATCATTTTATAATTTTTTACTAATAGTAGGTCTTTAAGACACTTTATCCCGTGAATTTTTATGTCTACGTTTAAGACTCGCAAAATTTGTTTCACTTATCGAATGTGATAAAACTTATACCATCCCAACCGTGGTGAAATTATATACATGTTAAAAAAAAATTATTTGATTTCAATATTTTTTGATAAAGTTATGGCGGGCAAACGGAAAGTGCTCTATTTTCTTTATGTTTTCATACCACTTTCACGGAAAAAATCATAAAAAATAAAATATTACTCAAAAAAATACAAAATAAAATCCATCCCAAGATAGATAGTGGCATATAACTTTTCACCAAAGGAAAAATATATATATCAATTTTTGGTCATCCAAATTGTGGGCAAATGGACTATAATCTTATCGGCGTTTTTAAAAAAAATACCAAGTCATTGAATTTTGAGTGTTTAATATAGTTAATCTTGTCCATTTTTTACAAAAATTAGTATTTTAGAAACTAGATTCTAGATGCTATGATTCATATTAATATAATTTTGTCTAATTTTGAGTGTATATATTGCTAATAATCCCTACAAGTTGATATTATGTTGTTATTTGCAATATGATGTCCACGGATGACCCTATATTTGTCCATCAACTTCCCGCACTTACCCCATTACATCATGTAATCTTCCCTCCATTTTCCCTTTGCACACATTCTTAGTACATGTGTTTCCTCCTTTTAGGTCATTGTACATTCCATCGCATGCACCCGTAAACTTTCCTTATAATTTCACAAGTTCTCGGCATGCTCCCACTTTCTTTTTCTTCCTTGAGTCACATGCATCCCTTGCTCGCCCACATTCCTTCTTGTGCTCTTCCCTCATGTATCTGTTTTTGCATTACCCTCCATAGCCCCCTTCTCTTCGCACCTTCTATTCCCTCTTGGCATGCCTCATCCGTGTTACTTTCTTTTGAACCCTCGTGCACTCATTTTTCGATGCACTTTTATCTAAACTTTTCATTAAGTAACAATTACCTTACCCTTCATGAGAAGGATAGATAGAAATTTTATGAACAAAAAGAAGACAATGTGTATTCAGTAAAAATTACATCTACTCCACATAACATGAAGAAAGTATGTTAGCAAATTGGAACAAAATCGACACATTCCTAACATATACAAAAATAGGAAATAAAAATTCCCATTAGATAAATAAGGTATACATGTTTATGGAAATCATAAGGTTACTTTCATTGTAATTATGTGCCTTCTAGAGGTATTTTACCATACCTTTATATCCTTACCTTTGTTTTAGATTCTCTTTAAACCATTGGAAAGATATTAAAAAGGCCTACAAATTTACAATTAATTTATTTTACAATTCTACATTGATTTGTAATGATTTTCAAAGTAATAAACTATGGATATTATGACACAAAAGGAATCTTTCCTAATTTTGGTATAATTTCAGTTTGAATTCATATTTTAGTTATATTTAACTTTGATGAAAATATATTAAAGATGCCTACAAAATTTTTAATATACACTTTCAATGATTTCCTATGGATTTTTTAGATTTTTAAAATAATAAAATAGAATATTTTAATTGTTTTGTAAATTTGAAACAATTAATAAGAAACCGTAAAAAGTATTAAATAACAAAGTTGTATGTATCTTAAATTTCTCAAAATGGAGGTAAAAGTGAAAAGCTATGCCAAAATTATGAAATATTCTTTTGTGTCAAAAATTTTAATTCTTTTGAGAACATTTACAAATTTGTGCACAATCGCAAAAAATTGTATAGTAGAAAATTTATGGGTATACCTAAGATCTTTTCAACAATGTAAAGATCTCCCAAAATAGAAATCATCGTAGAATTACAAAATATTTTTCAAAAAAACTTAAAAATCATATAATTAAAATACAAGTAACTTTATGATAAGTATCCAAATCCAGTTACCCACTATAAATCAAATAAATTAGAACGAATTGATCTACAACTCCCATTTTGGGAGAGGGTGGGTGGACATTGGGAACAGTTGATGCACTTGGTTTTAAACATACCAATTTCATTTTCATAAAGTTTCCAAGGCCTTTCCAAAATTAGTACATACTTGTAACCATGACATTCCACAAGATAACATCTCGACACCCATCGAGGTATTTCTTTGAAAATCCTTAAAGCATCATCACAAAAATGAGAGAGTATTCATATGGAAACCAACAACCAAATCTGAAAATAATTTATTAGCCTACCAACCGGCATACAAGCTTGAAATTTGATGATTGACGGTGACGATCATTGTTTTTGGAAATCATGAGCATGCATGATTCTGAAATTTGTCAAGAGTCACAATCACATACCTACATAGGTAAACATTTAAATTGCAACCTAACTAGCAAGCATATGTGAAATGTGGAAAGCGAACGCAGAAAGGACAGTCTAAGATGAGATAAATTTTGAGTGAGAAAAACATAAGAGGAATATGGGAGTAGAAGAGGAGGTTAAAGAGTGGAGAAGCAATAGGGAGAGAATAAAATTGGGTGGAACCATTTTTTGAAGTCATCTTTCATACGCCAAGGCACATATGTAATAAGTGTATTGTTTTTCAAGTTTTGAACGAGAAAGAGGATACGTTGTGTAGGGAATTGTGGTAATATAGGTTGGAGATATGGTAGAAAGAAAGGCGTTGTCAACAAACACTTTAAAGGAAAAATTTTATTGATTAGTTTAATGTAGGAGTCAACATATGCAAAAAAATAAAAATTTCATTTAGGGGTTATTATGTTGTCAATTTCATGGTCATTTATGATTAGGGTTTCGTTTAACTCTTAATAATGTGACAAGTGTTTTCCCTCATAAATACTTTTATTGAGATGCATAATAGGTGCGGGACATGATGAAAGAATTATAGAGTATCATGAGGCAATAAAATTAAAAAAATGATATTGACCTTAGCAGTTTATCGTGTTTATTTGAAGCCACATGGAGGGGTCATTCACCAATGTCATTAACTTGTCAATAAGTTGTATGGCACCAAAAACGAGTCAAACGCAACTAAATGAAATGGAATTTTTTAAATTTTATGTGTTCCACTTTATCATCTCAATATCAGTTGCATTATTTAGGTGAATTCAATTTTAACTTAAATTTGCCAAAATATAAAAGAGAAAAAATATTAAAGGTGACAAGGTTAACAACATTACATTTTGGCTTTCTTATTTCATCAGTTGCATGCACATTTTTGTTTAATTTTTCTTTTTAGATAATAATATACTTGATTAAGTTTTCCTATCATCAACATTCCTATTGATTTACGTAACATGTGTGGGCATGACGAAATAAGTATTGAGTCACACGATCCCACTATATCAAAAATAATACCGATCTTAAGAATAACATTGTACTTGTCAATGTTAAGCCATATGGAAGGATCACTAATTCAATGCAATAAATTTGTATGTCGTCTGTGATTTATCGCTTTTGTTAGCGTTTGATACAATTCAAAGCTATAAGCCTTTATTTTAAGAACTTGTATTGTCAAAAGTCCTGTTAGAGCAACATAGCTCAACCCGAGTCTTTGCAAACTATTAAATGCAATTTCCCATTCATTTGAGTGGGTGACACCCACCATCACCTGTTGTATGCATGATAAAGAAAATAATCTAATTAATAGAAACTAACACTAGGTAGTTCTAATAACAAAGCTAATATAACATAAACATCATGATAAAGCCATTAAAAGGAAAATATTAACTAATGCATCTAATATTAAAAACATGAAATGCAAACCATCCTTTGATGTTTTTGATGAGCTTTAGATTGTAGGTACTCCTTTAGTGATTCGATGTAGCTACGTGCAATCAAAGGAAATTATCCATGGAAGAGGAAGAGATCTCACCAATATGGATTGATTGCCATGTATGGTTCTTCTCTTACTACTATTTGAAAGTAGAAGATATAAATAGTTTCTTGATCAATAAGATTTTCAAGATTAAAATGCTCTTATCATATGCTAATGTCTTACAAGGACATGATGTAAATTTGGACAAGGTGTACTAGGTTCTTTATATAGCTTTCCAATTTGGGAGAAACTTGCAACCTAGTGAATGTGGGATAAAGATAAAGTAGAATTAGAAAGGGATAAGTATGATTAGAAGAGATTAATTAGAGATTAGTAACTCATGGGAGTTGGAGGTGATTTAATTAATCAACTAGGATTAATTAATAGACCAAGATACGCTTACAAATCTATTTAGAGGTGATTTAGAATAAAATTAGTAGAATTTGAAGGGTCCGAAAGGAGGATTTAGCCAATAAGACGGTTTATTGATTCAATACAATATTAAATAGACTAATTAATTAATAATGGTTAATTTATTAATTACAATAGGATTATAACTAATGAAGTGTCATTAATTGGCATCAAGGATGGGGGAAGGCTAGTTAATTAACAGTGTTGTCAATTGACCAAAATTATGAGGAATGTTAGCTAATTAGTGAGAAATAGTTTATTATAATGAAATGATATAAAATAAGATAATAAGTGTAAATTTGTATTAAAACTGCGCACTCGTATTTAGGTGTCGATATTTTCCCATCTTTGATGTGGTGTAGAGAAAACAATGCCACTTCAAAGATAGTAGACAAGTTTACACAATTAAATTTTGTAGTGGTAGAAGAAAAATTAGTATGATGTAGGATGCCCCTCTTATGTTGATGGGGTGATAGAAGAGGTTAATCGATGATCAAAAAGAAGGAAATATCACAACAAAATAATAACATACTACAACGACCAAGGTTCAAAGTGATTGATTGGAAAAGAAGTCCCGCATTTAAATGGATGGAATAAACCAAGGGAAGGAGGGGGATAAACATGATCCCTATTGCCCCATATTTTGTGGAAGAAAATGTTGATAGCAATGAAAAAGGGATTCAAACTTGGCTTGGGTGGCGATTGTTAGAATTGATAAAAAGAGGAGCATCCCTTGCCTCAAGTAGAAGAAGAAAGGGAGGGGGAATAATTGGAAAATGATAGGTAGAAAGTTAGGTAGAATGGAAGCAAGAATATACATGGAGAATTAGAAGATCGCAATGTAGTCGATGAACCATCTGGCTTAGGAGTAACTTTTTATTTGATATAAGCATACAAAAAAAGTGTAAAATGACATGAAGAGCCATAATACTGATTTTTTTTCATTGCTAAAGGACCAACTCAAAGAAAAATACATAAAGTAATGCAGTATGAGAAAATAAACAAACAAGCACAAAAAAATATACACAAACAAACAACGTTCAAAACAATTGCACCAATGTTTTTGTTATCTATTTTAGTTCCCAAATGTTCGAGTTATACGAAAAGGGTTAAAAATGGCACCCCAAGCAATGATATATTCAAGGGGAATAAACAAAGGACATAGAAGTTCCATGAAAAATCAATCGTGCACTATGTAACTACCCCAAGAAAGGATATGTGCAAGGGAAGACAGACATAACAAATAAAATAGATTTGTTAATGAGGGAAGATCAAAATGATTTGCATGTCATGCACTAGAACAAGCAAACACTAAAGGAATATGTTTTGTAGGATAATTTTAAATTTATGAGGATATTGTATCTTATGAATGATTTAGATAGATGAATGTTATTTACCAATTTGTTTTTTTAGATTTTAATGTTTTACCATTTTTTAGAATTTTCACGATTTACTAATTTTTAGTTTTTATTGTTTTACCAATGTTTTTAGATTTTGAATGTTTTGCCAATGTTTTTGGATGTTTGAATATTTACCACTATTTTTTGTATTTTTGAATTATTATCCTGAATTTTAGGGTTTTTTAAATTTTTCTCGAAGCTACATAAACGGAAATGAATATGTAAATATGCCCCGGTGAGAGGTGAGAATGCACAAAGGAAAAATTCACACATATATACAAGAAGAAGATAAACTGGATCAAGGAAAAAAGGGTTATGTTCAACAAGATGATGAACTTAAGTCAATAAAGAGCTAGGAAGGAGAAAGCATACCCCAAGAAAAGATAGACAAGAAACACATGATAAAAATAAGTAGAATATTGTTTATTGAAATGGGGAAAAATCTTCGCTTAAACATGGTAAAATAACAATTATATACACATGGATGTTATGAATGAATAATAATAATAGTGTGGATGTTATGGATGGATATGGAAAATGTAGCTAGACGAGTGGCGATGAGCCAAAGGCACAAATCATGAGACAAAATATAGACTATAGCAAGAGTTTGAACAAGGTCCAAAAAAAAACTTGGTAACATGGTAGTCCCGTTTGTTCATCGAGATCCAAAGTGTGCATGTGAAAATTAATTAATTCTTGAAAGGGAATATTTAAAGATGCCACAAGTGAAGACACGCTAGTAAATGTGTAGGAATGATTTATTTTGATAAGTGCTTTGTGAATGAATCATGGAAGGATATTCGTACATTGCTCTCATTGTCACCAAACATTCATATCCCCACAAAGATGTATTTGATTCTAGTTGCAACATTACTCTACTACCAAATGCCATGCATCCATAGCCCTCATAGAAACACAAGAAATACCCTAAGAGAGAGTTATATATATTGATTTGCTTGTTACTTTTTTATTTTTTTATTTTTGGTTGATTTTTTTCTTTCTAAAAGTATTTTAGATCTCTCGATTCTTTTGATAAGGGGTTAAGAACCGCTAATGGAAGGATCTAGAAGTGATTTTGATGATGAAATTGGTCGTGTTGAAAAATACATCCAAATATTTTTGCAAGTTTATTAGATGTAGATAGTGATATGATCTCTAAGAGGTCAATCGTTCTTTAATTTACTAAGGTGATGAAAGACCAAGGTCAAATGGATACTATAGAGATCAACGTCAAAAAATTTGTACAGATAGACTAACCAAAATACCATCAAAGTGATGAACATGGTGGATGACTTGTAGAGGAATGGAAATAAAGGGAAGAAAGAACATCCATATGTATGAAATACGTAATTGTAATGTTTGATCTTTGTACCTTGATTTTTTTTGTAATGTTTTAATGTTTTCTCATTTTTTTGTATTTTTCTTTTTGAATTTTTTTATAATTTGGGAAATTGGGACAAAAATTTCACTCTGTGTGATAGGATCCAACAATGATGTTTATGATTTCTTTAATAAGGGAAACTACAATTTTTTTATTACCAAGAGTGATATTATATCCACTATTGATGAACATGGTGAGATCATATTCGATAAGTGGTTGTGACTTATCATTCAATATGGATTTTATATTTGGGGCTTGAGTTCCCTATCTAGATATATTTTTGTACTTTGTGTCATACATGGAATATGAATTCGTGTGCATTCTCGAATCATTTGTAAATTAGATTTGTGAGTTTTGGATTTGCGTGGATCTTTGGAGCTCTTAAGATTTTTATTTTAGCTTGATGAAGAAATTTTTATGTTTCATACTGACTAATCCATGATTTATTGATCCCGAGAAGTGGGAGAAGAAAGTATGTGTTTAGGATTGATGAGAGGAATGGTAGGTATGATGGTGGGATTGCTTTAGTTTTTGATAGAAGGAAGATATGATGGATGAAGAGGATGTGGCATGAGGATTGAAGATAATGAGCTACCAGGAGGTGAACCATAGATAGAAGATGAACGGAAACTAAGATGTGGCCCAGAATAAAAGAGAATGGGATACTAGGAGGTGATCCATGGATAGAAAATGAAGGGCTAGTAGGATGTGTCCCAAGTATAGAAGAAAATGGGCTACTGTGGAGGTGTCCTATTGGTTGGAAAATTTATATCACAACACAAGCAATAGTTCAGGGGATAGTAGTCCCTCCTCTTTATGGGAGAGGTTCCCTTATTCACCAAATAAAAGAAAAACCTACTTATTTACAAATATACAATCTATTAATATTCAAATGAGGATTTTGATGCATTAAATGTATCCATATTCAATCATTCTCAATACAGAAGAAAAAGAGGTAGAAGAATTAATGATTTGAGGAATGAAAATGGTAGCACTTTTACATATATATATATTACAGAATAATATCCTACTTATGCATACATAAAATATCAAGGGCACATGAATCTATATATATTTGAATACATGACATATATGCAGTAGACACAAAGTTCTCAACATTACATCAACTGAATTGAACACAAAGTTTCATATCCAAATATATCAAATCCACATTCACAAGCTAAAGATAATAAATAGAAAGAACACAGGAAGAGAGAGGGAAGAACTTCTTTTGTATTGATTCTTTGTAGTTCTGTATCTTTTACATTCAAAACATCAAAATCCAACAACCCCTTTACAATGAAATAAAAACCTTATATAGGCATAAGGGCGGTTGTAACTAACTTTCCTAGTTCCATAATATTTTAATTAAGTGTTTCCACTTAATTAATGAATTACACTTTAGTTATATTATTTACAATTTCACATCTTTTAAAATAATAAAGCTAACTTTTGAACTACAATGACTAGAAAGAAGAACTTAGGAACTAGGAGAAGGAACACTTGTAGAAGGTGTTACTAGAGTCTTCACTTTGAGTATTTGATTTCTGAATTTAACAAGAGCTCCAACAATCTCCATGCCTCTAGGAATGGTGGTGTTTGCCATAGCATTTGTCCAGCTGCCCAAGGAATCCTCCATCTCCTTTCCCATATATGCATTTTGCACTAAGCCTTTGGTTGCTTCTATGACCACATTATGCAATTCACTAATTTCTTCCATTTTATCTTTAGTCATAGTTTCAGGATTGAGTAAGACCCCTTTGACGAGTGCTCTAAAACCTTCTTTGATCTCCTAGGTAAGTGCACCAAGTTAGGGGTCCAAAAGGGGGTCTTAAGCAGACGATTTGTTTTCTGGAAAATAAAAATCTTCAACTTGTACAAGTTATTTGAATTAGTTACACTCAAAATTGGAAGATGTTGTAAGAACATGAATTGTAGCATTTTGAGTCTAGTTTCTAAGCTACTATTTTTTATTGAAAATAGTTAAGTTTAAGTGGATCAAATAACTAAAATATCAACAGTGCTCCTTTTTTGTTTAAAAACATAGTAAAGTGACTTTCGTGCCCCCACCATTTTTTAGCACTATTTAGTATTTTAGAAAACCCTTTAGTAGAAATATAGCTAGAAGCATCTAGTTTGTGCTAGAATTTTTAGATTTTTTTATCGAGCATTATTTTAATGATAATTCTAGTACATAAATTTTTAATTTTGGAAAATAATGGAGCTATGACCATACACCCCTAACAACCTCAAAAAATATCAAAAATAGGTTTTTTTAAATATGTATAGAATTAGTCCTAGTTTGTGCCTAAAACATTTATTCAATTTCGATGAGTCGAAAACAAGATACATGACAAAAGATAAGCATTTACAATCACTAAAAATAGAGGTATAAAAGACATAGTTTGAAATAAATATAAATGGAAACCTTAGAATATTCAAAAAAATATAAAAATTACATATTTAGAAAGAGGATAGTTTTCTTGACATTATAGGAAATGTTTTAAGAAAGATAGTAAAATTTTTGTAGGATTTAACATGGTGGAAGGTGAGTTTTTGCATATTTTTTCAAAAACATAGGTTGTTGGGTTGTTGCAAGTCTAAGGCACAGGTTTGGGAAACCAAGGCAATTCCAAGCCTACAAATTCTTGGTTTGGGGAAATAATAAATAAAATGTGTACATGTCCACATAGTATAAACATTATATGTGCTTTTGGCATGCTTCTATTTACAAAAATAAATGTTTAAGTATAAGAAATAATAAAATATAAATAATAATAAATGTTGAAGTATAATGAATAATAGAAAATGAAAAACAATTTATTATTTTAGTAAATAGAATAAATTAGGGTCACTCTGCACCTTATGGAACTAGTCTCACACTCCATGAGTCACGGTTTAGGAGATAGTTTCTAATAGTATAATCTCGATCAAGACATAGGTAAATTTAAGGATTTTAGCATTCACCTAAAACTTTTAGCATTTAAATTCTACAACAAAACCCCAAACCCTAAATCCTAAACCTAAAACCTAGCACTAAACCTAAATCCTAAAATCTAATCTTTGAGCCCTTAACCCTTAAACCTAAACCCTAAACCATGATCCCTAAACCCTAAACATGTAGCCCTTACCTGTGAGCCCCAAACACTAAAACCTAAGATTTAAGCCTTAAACCCTAAGACCTAATCCCTGAACCCTAAACCATAAAAATTAAATCCTAAACCTTAAACCCCGACCCCTAAATCCTAAACCTTGACCCCTAAACCCTAAACACCAAATCATAAAACCTAAACCCTAAACCTTAAACCATAAAACCTAATCCCTAAACACTAAACCATAAACCCTAAACCCTAAAATATGTGACCTAAACCCTAAACCTTAACCATGAGGCTAAAACCCTAAACCCTTAACCAAAACCCTAAACCCTAAATCCTAAACCTTGAACCCTAAAAATTAAACCCTAAGCCCCGAGCATTAAACCCTAAACCCTAAACCCTAAGCCTTGAACCCTACACCTTGATCCTTCATCCCTAAAATATAAACCCTAAACCTTAAACCATGTACCCTAAACCTTAAGCCCTAAGTGCAAAATCCTAAATCCTAAATCCATGAACCCTGAACCCTGAAACCTAAAACCTAAATCCTTTACCCTAAACCCTAAACCCTAAATGTTAGGAAATAAGGGATAAAATATTCAAAACAACCCCTCACGTAATCACAACAATAGAAACTAATATGCAGGAAATATTACAGATCTCAAATAAAAGTGCAGAATAAAAATAACACAACACAAAGAGACAATATTTATTGTGGTTCACCCAATTTGGGCTATGTCCACCAAGAATCACTTGATCATATTTTATTACAAGCCACCACTCTCTCAATACAATACCTAGTTCTATTTGGATCAATGCTCAACAAACTCTCTAGAATTCAAACCCAAATTCACACACATTTTTAATGTTACATCAACCCTACCATATGCAAAAACCATATAAGTAGACAAATCTGATTTAGCAGCTTTTACAAAAATGTGGGTATCAAAACCATGGGCCAAAACTATCCCATAAACCTAAAGGTCAAAAATTCAACCCATATGAGAAAAGAGCATTTTCCGAGGTGAGACATCTATGGAAAGTGTACTATACTCTTCGTGTACAATCTTCAACATTTTCGCACATGAAATAAGGCTCCACAACCTAACAATCTCCCACTTGTAGACTAGTTTTCCTTTGAGTGTTTCACTTTGTTTTCTTTAACGATTTAGACAAAATAGATAAGGGTATGGGCCAAGGAGGAATACTTGTTGTGATGGTTAGTTTAAAGGTTGTTGCACATGTTCTAACTTCTTGATCCAATGTTGATTGTGAGAGCTTCCTTTTGGCTAGGAGGAACTACCTAAAATACAAAACAAGACCACAAAAGAGAGTTAAATAGTATATGATAGTGGACTTCCTAGTGTATGCTAGATCCGGAAGTGTGATACTTCCTAGAATTATGTCAATCCACTATTTATAAATCAATATAAAATAACTTAAACATGTAAATAAAATAATCTAGTGCTAGCGTTATGATTTGGGTGCCTCAGATTACTATCAACGTCGATCTAATTAAATACTAAAATGCTATATAGGTAAAGGTTTTGGATTGGGTTGTGGGTAGTGCAAGTGGTTTGTAGGTCATAGACAGAGTCTTGGTAAGGTTGGGTAATATTTTGGGTTGTTTTGGGTGAGGTAATTAGGTTACTAGTCTGGAACAATATTATCAGACACAAAGACAGATGCGCTTAGGGTGATTGATGTTAGTTTAGGTATGACTGATACCGGTTTAGGGTGACCGATATCGGTAAATGTAGAAAGTGGTAGGGAGTCAGGTGGAGGGTGTTTAGGCTCTCTTCTGTCTTAGAATAGAGAGTTGGAAAGGTCTCTGTGGGGGAGGGTGAGGTGACCGGTCTAAAATAGGTGTGGAAATGTTCAGAGTGAGGTTTGGGGTAGGCTAAGGGTTGAGTTGTTAGTTGGGTTGACAGTCACAATGACTAATATTGATTAAGGAGACTGATGTCGGTATAAGACAAAGCAATCACGGTTAGGGTTAACCAAAGGTGTCGATGATGGTGGGGAACTAAAAGATGTTTTATATTGAATTTTGGGTCCTCTCTATGATTACACAAAGAGTTTGGAGGGTGTTTGTATGGTCTACGTGAGGGAGGTGGTTTTGGGATAGTTTTTGTGAATTTTAGGTGGGGTGTGAGGGGGTGGTTGATAGAGAGAAAGATGAGGGATAGATCTAAGTAAGAACAATGAATAGATGAAGGAAAATAGAGAATACAACTGCAAGTGACAAAGGAGAAACCAACTTACTTAGAGTTCAGAAGGGGTATGAATGACCTGTAGTGGAGAGAGAGTGGTTGGAGATGTTGGTGATAGTTGATATGTATAATGGTGCTCAAATACGGTAGTGCTTCCCAATGCTATAGTGAATGAAAAATACCTTCCGATTAGTCTTAGTGTTGGCTATGGTACATCTGGACATGCGAAGGGGATCTGGTTTTATTTGCGCATGCAAATATCCTTCGTTCCAAAAACTTAAGAATGCGGCCAACATTTCAACCAAGGTTACCAAAAAGAATATAAGGTAATCGGCGACGGTTCGGGGTGAACAACGTTGGTGAAGGTGGGAAATCCTAGGTTTACTAAAAATATCAGATCTTGGCAAATTTTTTGGGCCAACTTAGTCTATTATCCCATATCAAAATGGAACATTATGTTTTAATGGGCGGGAATGTGGTTAGAAGGAGAATATGCATATGGTTTTAGGGTTCCATTAGGTCTTAGTTCATTAAGGTAGGTATGAATAAGCCTTAGTTGGTTGTGGTGAGTGAGTGTTGAGTCCTAGTAAAGCGGAAATATGATAAAAATAGGTTTGTGGTGAGGTTTCTAGGTGAGGTGGAAATTATTTTAATTAGGGTAATTAAATAATTAATATTGTGAGGATGAGTATCACTTTAATTATAAATAATTAAACTAATATTAATGTGGAGTAAAAGGGTCATGGCTAGGTGAATATGTTTGAGTTGGCTATTTGAAAAGGAACCAAGGGGAGTGTCACCCAATTATCATGTCTACATTTTTCCCCCTTTTGTTGCATAGCTTGTATTGGTAAGCGATGCTAAAAAAAACAAGAAGTGATTGCCCCATGTGTGGGTGTAGGTGATCCCCTTAAACCAGTAATCGATGAGTTGAAATACGGAATCGGTGAGTGGTTAAATAAACGTGTAGTTAGTGAAGATAGGTGGGGAAGGGTTTGAGTACTATGGGAAAGGGTGATGGTAAACTCAGGTAATAGATAATAGGATGGGGTCAAAATCAGGTCATGGGTAATGGTAATCAAACACACGCACATGTATCGATCGCTACACAATATCAATTTGAAGAGATTGAAAAATATACATCGTCCAAGGTTGATAGGTTTATCCAAAAAGGGTGAAGTGATTTAGGTATCCAAGGTATAGGATATGGTTCGGAAATACAACATAGGTTAGGTGTAGGAACGTTTAGGTATGTCCCGTGACACCAAAGGTTTGATCAAGATAAATGACACGACCATAGGAAAGGTATGCTTAGTGGGCTAAAACAACATAGGTAATAACATCGTAATGTATAAAAAATGCATAAGAGCAATGGTCACACAATGTAGGTCGGGTTCAAGAAAATAGGTCATGGCATGGGTAAGGCCAAGATATAGGTAAAATAACAAAGCTTATGACGCAACATAGGAGATGTAGGAATAAGGTCATGAGGGTGAGTGTAAGGTCGGGGTCAAATTTTGGTTAGGTGGGAAAAGGTTTTGGGAAAGTAGATGCGGTGCAATGTGGGGTAATGTGGTAAAAATAAGGATAAAAACACCACTTATGGTAAAACGATGTTGGTCCAAAGGGAACCGACCGCGGTAGAATAGGCACATGACCGATGTTGGTCGTGTTAAACCGACGTCAATCGTGTCCGGATGGGGTAAAAAAAAATCATTTGTGCATTTGACATGGTGGAAAATGACTTGTGAGGAGGGTGAAGTTTTTGACATGGATAAGTGGACGAAGTGAGTGGACGTGGCTGAGGTGGTGGTAGTTGGTTGGTTGGTGGAGTGAGGTAGATGGGTCCACAAGGGCGGTGGAATGAGGTGATTCATCGAGGCTCGGGAGGAAGATTGAGACATGGCATTAGTAGATGGAGGTGTGGGTAATCCAATAGTGGGGAGACCATACATCTCGGTGAGGAGGCACCTATGTGTAGAGGTAGGATTTGATCCATTTGTAGTTTTGAATTAAATTGTTTAGGTAAAAATGGAAAGAATGGGGGTTCAAAAATTTGAAAATGTGGATAAAATAAATGGATTTGGGTATGGGGAGAGGCCATATAGGTGATTTAGGTAATAAAAATGATTGTGGGTGGGTTGGTTGGGTGTTTGGGTAGGTTTTAGGGCTTGTTTTCAAATTTTAGAAAAGTTGGGGGCATGGGGTTTCGATGTGGAGCCAAAATAGAGATCGACGTCGATCAAGGGTGACCGGCGTCGGTCGACCTAAGCTAGCATCACCATGGTTAGGTGACCGATATCGATAAACATAAATGGAGCAAGGCTAGATCGGGAGAAATGGGTAAAAATGGAGTATAAGAGGGGCTAAAAGAGAGGTAGAAGGAGAGGTGTTAGGTAAGCGATGCCCCGGTAAGGTAATATGGTGTTCGTAAACGGGCGCATGGTAGATTATATGTTAGGGAAGTAGGTATGGAATAGATAGGTGTGTGTCATTTTTGACATGGTTGAGTTTGCATGGGTACAGGCATGGTATCACCGATGATACGGGACAAATTCCCATCGGCTGCGGGGGGAGATACAGCCTCACATCACCGCAGAGGAGTGGGGGCACATTCGAGCGGTTGGTCTAGTTGGCATCAGATGGTATAGGCAGATCCGATGGGATCATAGCCTCATGGTTGCACTCATCGATAGATAGGATTATGTGACCAACACTTTCTGCTTACCTACCGACAAGATGTTGATCATGTTGGAGGATGTCTACTGGATATTATGATTACTGATTATTGGTGAGGCTTTGTATATAGTGTCAAATGATGTGGCCTTTGAGGAGATGATCCCAGTGTTCAGGGATATGGTGAGTTAGTTGACTAAGCACAGCACTAGCCTTGTATACGGGGCAATGTACGTAACACATCCATAGGAGATGTAATTGGCGGTACTAATGATGGTTGCAATGGGGTGTTAGACTCTACTTGATTCAAAGGGTGGCTAGTTTCCCTGAGGTTTGATGGGGGTTTTTTGGGAGATGGTGGAGGATCGAGTCTTCTTTGCTTGGGCACCTGCCTATTTGGTGCAGTTACACAAAGAGCTCTGGGGTTACCAGAGGATGCGCCACTATGACCTATATTGTACATTCATGTTGCATTGTTAGACATATGAACACATTGTGATAGTGAAGCCATGATGATTGTGAGTAGCAGATTGGCATAGAGGTGGAAAAAGAGTAGGTTACGGGGAGGTGGGTAGTAGCTAGGGATTGCAGTAGAGGCAAGGAGGTGACCTATGATGTCGTGCACTATAGGAAGAGGTTAGAGGGGATTTATGTGATAGATATTGTATGGCAGTCATATGTGGGCTACCATGCATTTAGGGGTATGAGGTGGGAGCTATGAGGGTTTTGCTCTGTGGTGGATATAAGGTAGACGTTCCAATGAGCATGATATGATTCCAGTGGATAGAGGTGGTGACATTGGACTAGTCCAAGATGTGCCCCCACATGTTATATAGTATCACCCAGATGATGTGGAGAGGCCTTTACCTCTACCTCACCCTAAAAATCCAACAAGTCAAGTAGGAGATGCCGATGGATGGCCAAATTGATGATGCATAGGTGATTGATGGGTAAAGATGGTGGTGGGTTTTGAGAGTTATAGGAAGCACCTCCACGTATGGGGAAACCGGATTTGGCTATAGTGGTAGTGTAGAGATAAACTACAAGGACAAGTGATAGTGATAGTATTGGGAGTGCAAATGGCCGCTACAAAGGCATAGGTAATTACCTTGACGAGGCGGTGCCTATTTTAAAGCAACATCCGGAATAGGTACAAGCACGAGGGGCCGGATAGGATGGGGCAAATATTTCCACTCTACGAGGCACATGACATAGGTTTGCATACCCCAGCTAACAAATCACAGGCATGTAGCCACCTTACACAACCAGTGACTACATTACAGAGGGAATTTGGTGACTACCCATGGATAGGTGGTGGTACATGTACTGCATAAGGTCGTGGGACATGAGTTACATGCACAAGGACCGAGGCCGGAAGCATCAAGTCTTAGTACACAGTGGAAATGAGGCCTATGACGTGTCTAAAGATAGTATCGATGGTGTGGTTCAGGGATGCCCTAAATGAGGCATGCTATTATCAGGATCATTTGATTGCATGCACTGGATAGATATGCCTTCCTATGTAGATCATAGGGTACAACAGACTCGAGTGAGAGGATGAGGTCCCGCACACATAGTCAGAGAGTAGAGGGGGACACCAAACCCATGACGTGGTCAAGGTGAGGCCACCAGGTTCACAGAGGCCTCGACTCACCTACGAGTCCAGTGGGGGTGAGACCTATACCTATGGCAGGTGGAGAGATGCTTGATAGGGCACCAGATTGGAGTAGAGGAGACCGGTGAGATAGACTTGGATATTAGAGGGGAGGATGATTGATGTCGACATTTTGATTATGATTTTTGATAGATATCGATGTGCGTGCCAAAGATAGTGGGTTATATATGAGATTTTTGAGATTTTTGATCATATACCAGCCTATGTGTCGAAGATGGTGAGGCTATATATGAGATTTTGATCATATATTGTCCCGCATGCCGAATATCGTGATGTTGTATATGAGATTTTGGATATATTGGATGGATACGAGAGACTTATATGATTATATCGATGATTGTGGATGATGTACTTGTGTTGAAAAATTTTATTGTTAGTTTTATATGGATGGAAACTAGGTTTTTTAGGCATGGCGGAGTCAGGTCATATGCATGGTTAAGTTAGGTTGGTTTAGGTATGATGGAGTCAGGTCACTTAGGAAGGTTTGAGTTAGGTCATTTAGGCATGGTGGAGTCAAGTCGGTTAGGCATGGTGAGTTAGGTCACGGGAATGGTTGAGTTAGGTTGGTTGAGGCATGATGGAGTCAGGTCACTTAGGCATGTTTGAGTTAGGTCATTTAGGCATGGTGGAGTTAGGTCAGTTAGGCATGATGGAGTTTGGTTTTAATTTTGATTTAATGTCCAAGCTATTGGTAACATGGGATGAGTTATATGTACATTATGGTGTAGATTTCCAAAATCTTTGATATTATGGAAATGTGAAATGATTGATTGGTTGTTTTTTATGTGAATCATGGTAGATATGTATGTTTGTATTAATTTCCAAGTGTTTTAGAAAATCAAAACTAAGATAGAATACAAATAGGAAAATCGGTAAAAATAGGTTAGGGTAAAGAGTGACCGAGCTAATTTTGGAGGTGAATAAAATGGTTGTGGGGGTGGAGATACTAGTCACTTTGAATTGGTAAAGGATGATGATGTGTGGTGACAAGTGAAGGTGGAGGATGGTCCTCATAAATAAGGTCATCATCGTCAAATTTTTTATCAAGAGGACAAAGTTGGAGAATAATGATCTTTAGAGCCTTACAATTTTGACATCATGTCCTTAAACAAAATGATAGGCACAAATCTTGGTTTCACCAAACCCTTTTGGTTTGGATTTGAGAGGATCGTAAGATCAAAGTGGCGTTAATGTGATGATGGAAGTCTCTAAGAGATTGGTTAAAATTTTGGTGTAAGATCCCAATAACTGATCACAATGGGAACTGAGTGTGGGTTTGGGTACAGGTGCATATGATCGTGAGGGAAGAGGATTTATAGGAGGAGGAATGGGTTGGTCTAGTGGTTTGATGAGTGGTATGGTCTTATATTTTTATGGAATTTTCTTTGAAAAAGGTGAGGTAGAAGAGTCTGTAAATGGGAGGTTTTGTTTGTTTGATTACCTTATTAGAGGGTAGAGGGTTCTTATCTTTCGGTTGTATGTTCTTGGGCAAAGGTGACACAGGGTACGAATGTAGAAGGAAAGTAGATGGTGGAAGGTGATGGGTTAACCACGGGGAAACTAAGTTGTGGTGGAAATGGTTGGTAGAGATGGGGTAGATGGCAAGGGATGAAGTCATATATGCAAGGTTGGGGTTATAGTAACTAGTGGAGGTATAGGTGGTAAGAAGTTCACAAGAGAAGGTAAGGGTGCTTTGGTTTTGGGTGAATGAGGTGTAACGAAGGCTCGTGATGAAGGAATAGCATGCTTAGCCTTTGACTGGCCTTGGGTAGGAAATTGTTTGGTTAAGGTTGATGGATGGGGCCCCAGGATGGACGGAAGGGGGGAAGGTGACAAAGGTGTGGTAGGCGAGACCGGTGTATGCGGCCTAGAAGGTTGGGTTTTCCTTTTAGGTGGGAGGATAATGTTGGTGTGGGTTTGGGAAGACATGGCTAAGTCCAATCTGACAGGTGGGTAAGTAAGGCTTGATGTCGGCATGACACCCAAAGTAGTGATGGGTCTAGATATAGGTAAGTGGATAGGTGTGGGTATGTTTTTAGGTTTGGGAATAAATTTAGTTATGGGTAAAGGTTTGGATGTACGTAGGGATGATGGAGAAGAATAAGAAGTTGTTCTAATCGGCATGGTTAGTGTTGATTTGGTTTCTGAAAAGACATTTTGGTAGATTGTGGAAGTATCCTTAGGAAACATTTGCATTTGGGTCAAAACGGGGAGCCGAAGACATCCCCAAAGCATGGAATGATCAACGTAATCCAACCAATCGACCAACCATGAAAATGGGACTACTAAAGAAGAGGATGGAATGGGTTGGGTGGAAATCCATGTGAAATATGTATGTGAGACAAGGAATTGGCTAGCTTCAAATTCTATAGGTAATAGAGTTGAGATCACGTCAATGGGGTCCTGGGATGTTGGGGGAGAACTGCCCCCAATAGGTAGTGGTATGTCTGATGAGTCTCCCATGGGTAGGAGAGATAATAGGTGGGGTGATGTAGACTTCTTCCTTGGTGGAGGAGAAGGCGATGATGATTCTTCTGTGGATGGGAGAATTAAAAGTGTCGACCATTCAGTAGGTTGTGAGGTAGATGGTGAAATGACATCAGTAGAAGGTGTGGGTTCCTCCATGAGAGAAGGGGGAGATGAGGGGGACTCATCTATGGGTGAAGGAGTAGAAGAGGTATGCTCCTCTATGGGTAGATGTGCTCGTGTAAGAATTTCCTCAATAGATGAAGTAGGTAGGTTTTGAGGAATGACCGGTATGATATCAAAAACTGTGTGGACTTCATGGACATTGCTGTTGCTGGATGAAGGTTCACTATTTTGATTAGAAAATGGTTTATGATTAGGGAACAAATTTTTAAAGATGCGAAAATTTTTATTTGTTGGTGCGTTTGGGTTGTCCATAACAAGGTCTCCATTATTTATCATCTCTTGGACAATGTTTTTAAAAGTTATGTAGTTACCATCACTATATCCTTTAACGTGATGGTAATTACAATAGTCATGTTCTTTATACCATGTAGGCATAGGATGAGCAGGATCAAAACCTGTATGAGGTTTTATGGGAGGAAGTGTAATGGCTCCAAATTTAAGAATATTTTCTAAGACTGAATAATAGGGCTCTCTAATCGAGGTGTACTTCCACTTTGCTCCCACCGGAGTTGAAAGGCTTGGATGGGAGAAAGATTGGAAGAAGGTTGGGCTTGATTAGAAGGATGAGGTGGTCTGCCTTGAGGACTACCGTGTTGGTAGATCCTTTGGGATTTGAATAGTTACTTTGGGGTTTTGAAGATGAACAATATTCATTTGATTTGAATGGGGCATTCTTGTTTCATAATCAGATTTTCATTTTTTCAATGGTGTGAATTTTTAGCTTTCGTGGCATGGTGAACGCTTCATCAAAGGTCTGGAACGTTTGGACTTACAGATTTGGTGAGATGTGTCTAGAACAAGCTCTAGTGAATAACTCAATAAGTTTATTCTGAGGTAGCTAGAACATTAATTGGTTAATAAGACTTTGCCAATGGGCGATGAAATATACTATAGATTCATCTTCATACTATTGGGTTGAATAGAGATCGGTCATGGTGACTTTCCTGATAAAATTGATTGAAAAACGGTCTAAGAAAGCTTGGGATACTTGATTAAAGGAATAAATGGAATGTTGAGGTAGTCCACTATACCAATCCAATGCTGGTCCTATCAAGGACATTGGGAAATTTTGTAGGAGCAAAGCATCGTCGTGGGAGATTAGGTAGCACCCATGTTTGAACGACCGCAAGTGTTGCTACGGTCTTCTTTACTATTGAAGTGATTGAATTTAGGAATTTCCCAATGCACATGGTAGGGATGAATGGGAATAGATGGATGGATAGGCTCATTACATATTTCATCATAAGTTAAAGAATTACGAGATCCATAAACAAATGCTTCTAAGGTCTGCATATTTTCCATCATCATTTTAATGAGGTTGTTAATACGTTGGGATGAATGGGTGCCCCTAAAGAAAAAGGGGGTTGATGCTGAATGTATGAGGTGGGTGGTATGCTAGTGTATGGTGGTGCTTGAGTATGAGAACTGTGCAAGAGGAATAGATGTAGGCAGAACATAGCCAGAATAAGTGATAGATGAGGTCATGGGTTGTTGGTAGTATGTGTAAGTGGGTGAGGTAGTCGTAACAACTATAGTGGTGATTAGGGGTAAGTCTTGCGTGATAGAAAGGATGAGGTATTGAAAATGGGTGTAAGCTTCCAACACTAGAGGTGGTTGCGATGCAATGGGTATATGTGAAGTGGTAGGTGCAGATGGGGATATACTTAAAGCGGTTATTAAAGGGACAATTGATGTCAGGGGTGCGATAGATGACGTAGACACTAAAATTATGGTTGTTGTGGGATCTAGATGAGACACAATAGGTGGTAAAGTGGATGACAGTAGCGTCAAGTTGGTGCTAACTGACATAGAAGTGGGGGCAAGAGCAGGAGGGATAGATACAGGGCATGCCATATATTAACTATCCTAAGGAATCTTGGGTAGAAGAATGAGCAAGGTAGTACTGAGAGAGCAGCGGGATTCTGTTGAGGAGTCTTACAAACTCCTCGTCACCGGTAGTGATGGGAATAAGCTGATTCAGATCCATAGGTGACAGGATGGATGGCGGTGATGGAATAGGTGGGAGTGGCTGATGGTTGGCATGAAATATGAGGGCATTAGTTTGGCTATGAGTCAACACCATGTGAATCAATGTATATTAGGTGAACTATACTCTGTAAATGACATAGGGAACAACAGAGATGGGACAAAACAGATTTTGAGAGGGAAAGTTGGTAAATTTTTTGATTAAAATCAAAACAGAGTGATTGACGCTAGTTGCACTAACCGATGATGGTTAAGGGGTGACTGATGGTGGTCAAGGGTGACTGATGACGGTTACAAGAACCAATACCGATTACTATGAGAAAATAATAGTTTCAACAAATGAGGCAGAAACTGATGACTATTAGATAGGAAAGTTGTATTTGATGACTGTTATTAGAGTACAAAGAGTACAATGATACACAGAGACTCTAAATAGAAGAGAAGATGAGATAAGTGTCCTTTGGGTAAACTAACCAAAAGAACAAGGAACCAACACCAGTTAGGTAAACGATAGCGGTCAAATGTAAACCTACAATGGTCGTTAGACCGATGTCGATTCTATTATGAAATTTGAAGAATGAAGAAAAATGTTTCCTTTTGTGAATTGAAGTGGAATGAAACACCAACCCAGAAGTCTGAGTATGTTTTAAATGATCCTTGACACACTCATAAACAACTGGAATACACCAACCATAATTATGTAGTGTGAAAGGATAGAAAATGGAGAATATGACGTCACACCTCAAAATGCAAGTCAAGCACAAAGCTAATAAAAATACGTAAATCCTATAAGTTAATTTAGTGTGTTTAGCTTATGCTATTTAAAAGACTGACTCATGAATTTAGAGTAGAGTTTTTAGTTGGGAAGGCTTCCTACAAAGAAGGAAATTCTAAAGGTGAGGTTTCAGGTTATGATATGGTAGGGGTGGGCCATTCTATGATGGGGTACTGGATAGAGATAACCAGATTGGGTGCCCACTATCAATCCTCTAATCGTGTGATCATTGAAAACTTCTTTTGGGTGGGATGTTGTTTAAGAAGATGTATATATTCCAATTTGTGTAGTTTGGAAAAGAGAGAGAAGAAAGAATGTGCTTTCTACGATTTAGTTATGTCAACCATCAGCGGGCATGAATTTTAGTGTATAGGTTGCCCTTAGTTTTAATGTGAGATATAATGCAACAAATCGAATGCTATGCAAGTGTTTTAAGCCCAAATAAAAATGTGATATTTGATGTAGCAAGTAATGAATAGGAAGAGGGATGCTCTTTCACTAATGCAATACTAATGAAAGAAAAGAAGTATTCTTTTTATAGCACCAAAAACACAATTTTTTTAGACAATAGAAAGAGAGGAAGATTCTAGAGAAGAAAATTAATGTGGAAGCTTTTCAAAAGGAAACAAACACACAAATTTCACCTAGGAATGAACAAAATGCAAGGAACCCCAGATGGGTCCCACTGGGCATGACAAAATCTTTCACCATTTTATTTAAGGATTTAGATGAAACAAATAAGGGTATGGGCCAAGGAGGAATACCTATTGTGATGGTCGGTTTAAAGTTTGTTGCACGCGTTTTGACTTCTTGATCCAATGTTGACTGTGAGAGCTTCCTTTTGGCTAGGAGGAACTACCTGAAATACAAAACAAGACCACAAAAGAGAGTTAAATAGTATATGACAGTGGATTGCCTAGTGTATGCTAGATCCAAGAAGTGTGATACTTCCTAGAAGGCCATCAATCCACTTGTTTATAAATCAATATAAAATAAATTAAACATGTAAATATAAGAATCTACTGCCAGCGTTTAGATTTGGGTGCCTCATATTACTATTAGTGTTGATCTGATTAAATAATAATGTGCTATACAGTAAATGTTTTGGCTTGGGTTGTGGGTAACACAGGTGGTTTGTAGGTCATAGACAGAGTCTTGGTAAGGTTGGGTAAGATTTTGGGTGAGGTAATTAGGTTTCTGGTCTAGAACAATATTATCAGACATAGAGACTGATGCCGGTTAGGGTGACTAATGATGGATTAGGTATGAATGATACCAGTTTAGGATGACCGATATCGGTAACTATGGAAAGTGGCAGGGAGTCAGGTGGAGGGTGTTTGGGCTCTCTTCTGTCTTGGAACAGAGATTTGGAAAGGTCTCTGTGGGGGAGGGTGAGGTGACAGGTCTAAAATAGGTGTGGTAATGTTCTGAGTGAGGTTTGGGGTAGGCTAAGGGTTGAGTTGTTAGGTTGGGTTGACAGTCACAATGATTGATATTGATTAAGGAGACTGATGTCGGTATTAGAGGAATTGACCACGGTTAGGGTTAATGAGTGTTAGTGGATGTGGGAAACTGGAAGATGCTATAGAATGAGTTTTGGGTCCTCTCTGTGATTACACAAAGATTTTGGAGGGTGTTTGTAAGGTCTATGTGAGGGAGGTGGTTTTGGGATAGGTTTTTGTGAAGTTTAGGTGGGGTGTGAGGGGGTGGTTGATAGAGAGAAATATGAGGGATAGATCTAAGTAAGAACAGTGAATAGATGAAGGAAAATAGAGAATACAACTGTAAGTGACAAAGGAGAAACCAACTTACTTGGAGTTCAGAAGGGTTATAAATGCCTATAGTGGTGGAGAGGTGGTTGGAGATGTTGGTGATGGTTTATCTATGGAATGGAGCTCGATATGGAAGTGCTTCCTGGGATGCTACGGTGAATGAAAAATACCTTATGATCAATCTTGGTGCTAGCTATGGCTATTTGGACGTGCGAAGAGGCTCCGACTCTTCTTTTCATGCAAATCTCCTTATTCCCAAAAACTTGAGAATGTGGTCAGCGTCCCAACCAAGGTTACCAAAAAGAATATAAGGTAGGCTGATGGCGGTTCAAGGTGACCAATGTGAGTTTATTGTTAATTGGCGTCGGTTAAGGTGAGAAATCCTAGGTTTACTAAAAATTCCAGATCTTGGCAATCTTATTGGGCGAGTTCAGTTTATTCTCTTGGATCAAAATAGAACATTATATTTTAATGGGCATGAATATGGTTAGAGGGAGAATAGACATATGATTTTAGGGTTACATTAAGTCTTAGTTCATTAAGGTAGGTATGACTAAGCCTTAGTTAGTTATGGTGAGTGAATGTTGAGTCCTAGTAAAGGGGAAATATGCTAAAAATAGGTTTTTGGTGAGGTGTCTAGGTGAGGTGGTGGGGTGAGGTGTCTAGGTGAGGTGGAAATTAGTTTAATTAGGGTAGTTAAATAATGAATATTGTGAGGATGAGTATCACTTTAATTATAAATAATTAAACTAATATTAATGTGGAGTAAAAGGGTCATGGTTAGGTGAATATGTTTGAGTTGGCTATTTGAAAAGGGACCAAGGGGAGTGTGACCCAATTTTGGTGTCTACACCGAGCAATCTTCTCAACCCTTCACTAGTTTCGTGAAGACCAACCAAAGTTGAAAACAGCTTTAATTTTTCACTTGTGACCACCTTAGTCATCATGTCTATAGGATTCTCGACTGGTATGAATCTTCTCCACTTCAACTTCGCTTCCTCCAAAGTTTTCCTGATGAAATGGTACCTAAGTCAGTATATGCTTTGTCCTAGAGTGGCAAGTAGATTTCTTTGCTAGGTGTATAACACTTTGACTATAACTATGCAGCTTCCCTTCCTCCCGCTTATGGCCCAACTCCTCAAGAATTTGTTTTAGCCAAATAATCTTTGTACTTGCCCTGTGGCAGCAACATACTCAACCTCCGTGGTTGATAAAGCCACCAGCTTCTCTAGTCATGAAATCCAGCTCACCGTTGTCCCACCTATAGTGTAAATATAACATGTCATGCTTCTCTTTGCCTCTAAATCTCCACCCATATCTAAATCTACATAACCATTCAAAGTGGTGTCCGGTCCACTATAGAACAAAATTGTCCCCATGGTACCTCTCAAATCAAGGATCCACTTTACTACCTATCAGTGATCTCTACTTGGATCACTCATAAATCTACTCACCGATTATATTACATGGGAAATATCAGGCCTTGTACACACAATGGAATACATAAAACTTCCAACCACGGATGAGTAAGGTACCTTGACATCTGGTTTCTCTCTGCTCTGCTTTGGGACACTACTCCTTTGATAACTTGAAATGGTCTGCCAAAGGAATCCTAACCGGTTTAGCATCCCGCATATTAAACCTCCCAAGACTTTCTTAATGTACTTTTCTTGAGATAAAGTCACCTTCCATTCCTTCCTATCCCGAGATATCCTCATACCAAGAATTTTTTTAGCTTCCCCAAATCCTTCATAGCAAAAAAGGAGTCACTTAGCTTTTTCTTGGGTACTTTTATTTCTGTATGATTTTACTCTGCAACCAATATGTCATCCACATATAGACATAGGATAATATAATTGCCATCCTAAAATTTATTTATATACACGTAATGGTCGAATAACATCTAATATAACCTTGCTCCATTATGAATCTATCAAATTTATTATACCATTGACATGGAGCTTGTTTCAATCCATACAAGCTCTTCTTCAGTTTGCACACCATCTCCTTTTTACCTTTGACCTCATAGCCCTCTGGCTGCTGCATATATAGATCCTCCTCTAAATCACCATGGAGAAATGTAGTCTTTACATCAAGTTGCTCTAAGAGCAAGTCTTCTGCTACAACTATTCTAAGAACAATTCTAATAGAAGTCATTTTTACTACAGGAGAAGAAATATTATCAACATTTGTACCTTTTTTATGTGCAAATCCCTTGACCACCAACCAGTCCTTGTATATTTTCTTGCCACCTTATTCCTCTTTGACTTTGTACACCCACCTTTTACGTAATGATATTTTTCCTTCCAGTAGCTTCACCAAATCCCATGTCTAGTTCCCATGAGAGCCTAATGCTCCTCATCTATGGCTTGCTCCCACTTCTTCCTGACATCTACCCACATTGCTTCATCAAATCTCTCTGGTTCTCCACTGTCAGTGAGTAATAAATAATAAAGAGAAGGAGAAAAATGTCTAGGTTCTCTTCTTACCCTAGAAGACCTCCTCAATATAGGAGTTTTATGTTCCTGTTGAGGAGGTTCCTGAATTGATTCATGTGTCACTTTCCTATCCAGAAGATCCTCTACCACTGCATATTATTTCTTGGATTCTTCCCTATTTTCCTATAACTGCTACTTATACATGAATTTCTCATTAAATACCACATCCCTAGATTGAATGATTTTCTTTTCATTAATACTCCAATATTTATATCCAAATTCATCACCACTATAACCAATGAAAATACATTTTTCTGATTTATCCTCTAGCTTGGTCCTATCATCCTTGTCTATATGGAAAAACACCTAAAATCCAAAGACTCTAAGAAATGAATAACCAACTTTCTTACCATACTAAGCCTCCTCGTGTACACCTCCATCCAAGGAACTTGAGGGTCCTCTATTTATCAAGTACACAATTGTGCTTACCGCTTCATCCCGAAAGAAAAAGGAAATCCTATATGTAACCTCATGCTCATAGCATGTTCCATTATTGTTTTGTTCATCCTTTCGACACCCCATTCTCTTGTAGAGTTCTTGGAACTATATTTTTCCTACAGATTCCATTCTTAGAACAATAATCATAAAATTATTTACTGCAATACTCTCCTCCATTATCTAACCCGAGACATTTTATCTTAAATCTTGTTTCATTATCTACCAAGGCTTTCCATCGAAAAAAACTTTCAAATACATCATATTTGTTTCTAATACAATAAACTCAAAATTTCCTTGTCGCATCATGAATAAAAGTAACATAATAACTTGAAACCCTAAGAGATGATACCTGAGTTGTCCCCACACATCGAATGCACCAGCTCTAACTTAATCTCTTTCTTTTAGGTCCAACCTTGAGAAACCTCACTCGCTTTTGTTTCCCATATATGTATCCCTCACGTAACTCTAAACATGTCTCTGTATATCCGGGTAGATCCTTATTTATGATATCCATTCCCTTATGGCTCATATGATGAGCCTATAGTGCCACAATGTTGTATCTACTTCTAAAGCCACAAGATTACAAACATTAGTGCTATAAGTGATTAAATACAAGGTTCCAACCTTCTTACCTCTTTCCACCACAAGATCACCCTTCATAACCTTTTAAGAGTTAGTGTAAATATAACAATCTGACCATCACTTCCCAACTACCCTATAGATATAAAATTTCATCTTAATGTAGACACATGTTTGACATCCTTCAATATCTAAGTATTCCCATTTTGAATCTAAACCCAAACATAAAATTTTCTAACTATGCTTCAAGGCTCATCATCACCAAAATAAATGCCCAAAATATCCTTGAACATAATCAAAAAAATAATGACTATGTGGAGTAGTATAGAAAGAATCCCCTGAATCTAAAACCCAAGATTCGGTAATATTGTGCAAAAGAAAGAATCAAAGAATATTGACATACATTACCCATTGCCACATTTACCTCCTTATTTTATTCATGTTGTTTCTTATTTTCCTGAAGCTCCCAACAATCTTTCTTTGCATGCCCAAATTTCTACAAGTGCAACATACTATCTTGCTTTTAGATTTTGACCTTGCCCGATCCTTCGATTTTCCACGGTTTCCTCTATTCTTTTGTCTCCCTCTAGTTTCCATTGTCAAAGCATTCCCAAAGTAGAAAATTCCCCGCAGAGATTTTTCTTCACATTTCCTCGCTTAGAATCACCCATACAACATCCTAAAACTTCAACTTTGAATTAGCTAGAACCAAGTTGCTTACCACCATTATCAGGCTATTCCAACTCTCAAGTAAAGAGAAAAAATTAATAAATCCCTAACTTCTTCATCAAATTATATTGTAACCAAAGCTAGCATATTTACAACCATATTAAAATCATTTAAATGATCTGCTACTAAACCATTCTCAGACATCTTCATATTAAAAATAAAAATATCTTATTGAAGGTAGAGGGTTTTAATAAAACTTCCCTAATGCATCCATTAGTTCTTTTATAGTATTTTCCTTTGAAAAATTAAATAATATTGAAGATGCAAGACACACACATTGTCCCAAGTTCCTTCCTATCTAGTAAATCCCATTCTGCATTTGTCATGCTTGATGGTTTGTTCACCTTCTCAAACAACAAAATATAAAGATACTTGATAAAGGTAATATTTCATGTGCATCTTATAAAGACTGAAATTCTTCCCATTGAATTTATCAACCCTCGATCTTCCATCATCTGCCATAGCTCCCACTCAAGATAAAAAATTTTCTGTGATTCAACAATTTAATAAACAAAGCCGAGCTCGATACCAATTGTTAGGAAATAAGGGATAAAATATGCAGAAAAATCCTTCACAAAATCATAATAGTAGAAACTAATATGTAGGAAATATTATAGATCTCAAATAAAAGTGTAGAATAAAAATAACACAACACAAAGAGACAATATTTAACGTTGTTCACCCAATTTGGGATACATCAACCAAGAATCACTTTCTCGATTTTATTACAAGCTATCGGTGTCTCAATATAAAACCCTAATCTATTTGGAGCAACGCTCAACAAACTCTACAGAATTCACACCCAAATTCACACACATTTGTAATCTTACATCAACCCTACCATATGCAAAAACCACACAAGTAGACAATTTCTTTAGTAGTTTTACAAAACCGTGGGTATCAAAACCATCACATAAACCTATGGGTTAAAAATCCTGCCCATACGAGAAAATCATGTTTTTCGAGGCTAAAAAAATTCTCGGGGTTGCCACCCCTAGACCCCACTCGGGCCCGACTCACCCTAAACCCTAGTGAGACAACAACTGTGGAAAGTGTACAATACTCTTGTGTATAATATTTAACATTTTCACACATGAAAACATGCTCCACAACCTAACACTAAAGCGTAAAACCGAAACCCTAAACCTAAACCCTAAATCCTAAACCATTAACCCTAAACCTTGATCCATAAACCTTAAACCCTAAACCTTAAACCCTTAACCATGAGCCCTAAACCTTTAAACACTAAACCTCAAACCATATTTCACCAATATTTCCTATTCTTATGCCTAGAACCATCATTGAGTTTGCTTGGACAACTACCTTATTTATGAGAGGTGGGACAAGTAACTAAATGGATAGGATATATAAATTGTGCCTTAATGCATATTACACATCTCTCCAAAACTAGTTCTCCCCACATATACTTGCGCTCTTGAATTTTAATTTCTTCAAACTCTAAAACAAATTTCACATTTCATATATTTACATGTATGGTATTATGCATGCTAGGATGACCCATTGGAAGCTAGAAAAAAGAACCATCGCAATACAAAACTTAATCTCAAAGGAAATGGTAAATTTGATAGAACTTCTGAAGTGTTCAAAATAAGCATAGCAATAGGGAAATGGATAAGAACACAAAGGGGTTATCAATCACCTAGTAAATATTTCTTGTTTAGTTCTAAATGGGAGTTAACTGGCCTATGACTTAGTGACCTTCCATTCATTGATAATTCCTTCTATGATAAACCCATAGATGCTTTCAAAAGCACCTTCAAAAAGATAGGGGTAGTCATCAAGCCTAGTGAAGGGTGTGATGTGATTTCCAAACAACTTGAAATTCATACAGATTTAGAGGTCATAACATGAATTTACAAATATCTCTATCGTTATAAATGGAAGACAAGTAATGATGTCTCCCTGTATTCAAGGATTGAGGACTACTAGGGTTTTTGGCAGGATTAGACATTTAGGAATCATTGAGTTTCTGAATCAGAATATCGTTTCATCTAGAGAAACATTTTCAAGCATTGGAGTAATGCATCTTGGAAAATAAAATTGAACCTAAAAAATCCTCTCATATTTCCAGCTTACACAAGCAATGGACATATCAAGCTTTGTTATTTGAATGAAAATTTCATTCTTGATAGCTTGCAAATAAAATAATTATTCAAAAGAGCGTCAAAAACATTTATTTCTACCAAATTATTCTTGGATATCTAATATTTCCCTCCTTTAAAATATCAATAGATGAAAGACATCAAATAGTGATGAATCTTTTTAATGTTCTTCCTACAAAGCATATGAACCCTTTTTAGTTGAATACTCTATGTCAATACTAATAAGAATGGGTAAGACACAAAACATTACAGTGAGTGAAATAGTTCCCATGTGATGGGAAAAATAAGATAGTTGTATTGGGTAACATTTCTTTGTACCAAATTGTTCTTGGATATCTGGAATTTCCCTCCTTTAAAATATCAATAGATGAAAGGCATCAAATTGTGATGACTCCTTTTAATGTTCTACCTACAAAGAAAATAAACCATTTTTAGTTGAATGCTATCTCACAATTCTAATAAGAATGGGTAAGATGAATAATATTACAGTGAATGAATGGGTGAGCTTAAACCACAGATCCCTACATGTTAATCCTTAAACCATGAGCCCTAAACCCTAAACCCTAAACCCTCAACCATAAACCTTAAACCTTTATCCCTAAACCCTAAACCTTGATCCTTGAACCATAAACCCTAAATTATACACCCTAAACCCTAAACATTGAAATATAAACCCTAAACCTAGTTTTTACTACCTAGAACCCTAAACCTTACAACATGATTCCTAAACCCTAAACCTTGAGCCCTAAACCATAAACCCTAACCCCGAACACTAAGCACTAATCCCTAAGCCCTAGGCCCTAATCCCACACCATAAACCCCAAACCTCAAACTCCGAACCCGTAACCCTAAAACCTAAACAATAAACCCTAAACCATGATAACAAAACCCTAAACCCTAAACCTTGAGCATCGAACCCTAAACCCTTAATCCCGAGCCCTAAACCCTAAATCCTAAACCATGAGCCTTAAACCACGAACCCTAAACCTTGATCCCAAAAACCTCATCCCTAAAAACTTAACCCTAAACCCTAAACCACGATCTTTGAGCCATAAGGAGAAGTCTGCCGACACTAAAATTTTCCTCCGTAATTTCTATTTCATTAATGTGTGTATTAAGAATAGGATGTTATTAATTATAATTAGTAGTAGCGTCGATAGAAGATAACAACGTTGTGATGCAGACGCCACCAATAATGTATAGTACGGTAATAGTCAAAAGTACAATAGGAATGTTGTGGTAAAAGTAAATATTTGTCGTAAGTGGTCCGTAATGTTAAAATGTCAAAGTTAGGGTAAGTAGAGAAGTAGGTTCTACATGATTAGGAATTAGAAATATTATATTGGTAATAAGGACAAGGAGTGAGATCATAAATATTTTGTATATTTTATTTGTAAAAAGTCTAAAAATGTGGAACCCATGTGAAATGATAAGGTTTATCTTATCTTAAAAGATAAGCTTACATGTACGAGATAAGAGTTAAGGTATGGAATATGATTCGTCGAATAGATTTATTATCTTATCTTAGAGATAAGATGGATAAGCCTAGAAGTTCTATAAATAGAGAGGCCACCCCCCTCATTTAGCATAGAAGGAAGTAGTGAGAAATATTGTATGAGTAAGTGTGTAAACGAAGCCAATATTTTGAAGGTGTGTTAAAGAATCCATTAAGAGGTGTAATTGTGAAGTTTCTCCCATAGTTATTGTTGGAAGGCAAGTGAAGTCAATAACACTTGAAGTACCTCATGGGTGAGATTGTAACAATTTCATGTTGATATTATAATTTACACTGATATTTTAGATTTATCATCATTCCTTCTTATCATAGTCTATGGTATTCTTGTGTTATGTTTGTTGTTGTGTTTCTAGATTACATCCACCAAACTAAAAGTTGTGCATTAGTAAATAATCATAGCATGAGGAGTTCTCGGTGAAGAATTATCATAGTGCTGATTGGTGATGACATTTTGGTTCATTTGCAGGGATCATTCCTTGTTGGTGGATTTTTGGAAAGATATTCCCACTCGGTCAAAAAAATATTTGGAGGGTAACCTTGTTTTTACTTGTGCATAGTAGTTACCATGGTAAAGTCACTTTTTCCGTGAATAGTATTTACCACAAAGAAAAGTCACTTTTTACCTTGAATAGTATTTACCATAAGTAACTTCACTTTTATTGTGAATAGTGTTTACCACAGTAAAGTCAATTTTTACCATAGTAAGTCAAGTTTTACCATAGTTTACTGTGGTCATTTCTATTTTCTATTATAGTGATTCCAATTATTTATGCACATAAGTCTTGTTGATTGTACTTGTGGTTTGGTATTTCACTGTGGTTACTTTTAAAAATGGGGAAGATTCCTATTTTTTCAGCCCAATCTAATGAAAATGCTTCCTCTTTCATTCAAGAGTTTAAACGATCTTGTATTTGTAATGTCCTTATAAGAAGGAACAATGGACTGAATTTTTCCTACCTTTTTAGATGGTTCAACCCTAAGGTGGTTTGAAACACTAGGTGATAATGTGAAAAACTCATGGGATTTATTAACTGAAATTTTCTTGAAGAATTTGGTGAACAACGAAATATTCGATCTCATGATCGATATCACAAAGCTATACCAAGGAGAGAAGGAGAAGATAAGGGATTATCATGCTCGTGTTCTTGAGCTAAGGAGGAAGCTCGATGCCCAGATCCAGAAGGAAGGATTAGCAGATGGGTTGATGAATGGCATGGATAATCTCCTCTGTAAGCACTTCATTCTTGGGATAAAGCCAGAGATCAGACAACAAGTGAAGTATGACCACCCAGGTTACCATTGAACAAGCAAAGAAGATTGCAAGAAAGTAAGAAGAAATCATGTAAGAGGAGCCCAAAGAAATTATTGCTAAAGTAGAGCCTACACCAAAGCACATTTGGTCCAGAATCCACAACCACTCTCGGTCAAAGCACAAATATTTCTCCTAGTACATCTACTGAGTATGAAGATCTGCTCAGAAGATGGGCTAGTTAACTATTAATCTTCTTTAAGGAAAATAATTTAGTTCTCAAGGAGGAGATAGAGGTCTAAAAATAAATATTTCTGAAGTTGTATGTTATGGTTGTCATAAAAAGGGTCATTATAAGTATAATTGTCCAGTAGAGCTTCTACATCTGGTACAAGAGATAATGATAAAGGAAAAGCACCTATGATTTTTTTTGATGTAGTAGATAAGAGCATAAATAATGAAGTAGATGTGTTTGTAACAAAAAGAAAGAAAGAAAAAGATAACCAAGATGGAAATGATCCTAAAAAGATGAAAGGAGAAACTAGTAAGAAACATAGGAGAAGAAAGTTAGGTGTGCAGGATTTTCTGATTTCACAGGGACAAGGACCATACTCCATCTTAGAAGATTTGACCAAAAGGCCTGCAAATATTACATATGGTCAACTCTTAGCTATGTCTTCTGAGAAGAGGCGGGAGCTACGAAGTGAACTCAATTCTCGACAAAGGAAGGAGCCGAGGTCCCTGTTTTGGAGGCGAGGCGGATCCCTACGCTCCACAAGTTGAGGTATTATGTAATGGTATTTCAATTTATGATGTCTTAGTTGATGGAGGTGCTGTAGTTAATGTAATGACTGAGTCTGTAATGAATATGTTAGGTTTAAAAATTGATCTCCCCTCAACACTTATGTTAAGGTCATTAAATATTGAAAAAGCTAAACCGAAGGTGTTGTTTCAAATGTGGCAATATCATTATGGGTGTTGTATGTGTGGTAAAATTTCAGGTGATGAAAAATGATGCTGTTGCATACCCAATGTTGTTGGGAAGACCATGGCTAAGGAGAGTTCATACAAGAAACTACTGGAATGAAGGCTTCATGACACTTGGACATGGTAGAGAGAGGGTGAAGATAAACATGATCCCTCGACATCATAAGACAAAACTTGTGGATTCAAGTGATGAAACTGATGATTAAACATCATCTGATTACTCTAGTACTAGTGAAGTGGACATGGAAGATGAAGAAAGTGAGGTTGATGTTTCGGTCATGGATATCCTTCCAGTCACACCGACTCATGAACCCATAAAATTATTTGAAGAAGAAATTGATGATCATATCCAACAAATAAATATTGGTGATCTTTGTGATGGAGAGTGAGAAGGAATTTTACCTTCATCTCTTTCAAAGGTACATACACCTATTCACTTTTGATTACAAGGAACTCCATCAAGTAAGTTGGGTAGAACATTCTATTGAACTGGTAGATAGTGCTAATCCCGTAAAGAAAATGCCATATAGAATGAATCCTAATTTTTCCAAGACCGTAAAAGAAGAAATAGATAAGTTTTTGATGTTGTACTCATATTTACTATGGAGAATTCAGAATGGGTTTCTCCCATTGTGATCTTAATAAAAAATAATGGGAAGCTATGCATTTGTGTTGATTATAGGAAGCTCAATAAGGCAAAAAAGAAGGATCATTACCCTCTTCCATTCTCATATCAAATCTTGGACGAAGTAGGCTGGCTAAGAGTGCTATAGTTTTGTTGATGGATATAGTGGATACAACCAAGTTCGTATAGCAGAGAAAGATCAATTGAAGACCACATTCACCACTCCTTGGGGAATGTTTTCTTATAGAGTTATGCCTTTTGGGTTGTGTAATATTCCAGAAACGTTCCAACGTTTGATGAATAGGGTGTTTAAACCCTACATTAGAAACTTCATCAGAGTATTTCTGGATGATTTTTGCATCTATGGGAGAAAGATGGACCACCTGCACTAGATGGAGACAACATTTCCTATGAATAGAATTAATTTGAGATCATTTTTGGGCCATGTGGGTTACTATAGAAGGTTCATTAAGAATTTCTCAAACATTACACAGCCACTAACCTAGTTCTTGAAGAAGGATGTTATTTATGAACTAGGAAATAAGGTGCATGAAGCTTTTGAACAACTGAAGGAAGCCCTGGTGTCTTCACCTGTTTTAAAGAATATAAATTGGAGCAAGCCATTCATTGTGTATAATGATGCCTCAGATGCAGCACTAGGAAGTACTTTGCGCTAAAAGGATGAAAATGGGAATGATCATCCAGTTTACTTTGGGAGAAGACAAATGAGCAATGGCTGAGGTAAATTATACTCTAACTGAAAAAGAGGCTCTAGCTATCATTTTTGTTGTAAAGAAGTTTATAAATTACTTACTAGGGTAGAAATTTATAGTTGTAACAGATCATCAGGCTCTAAAATATATTGTAAATAATCCTAACCCATTAGGGAGGATAGCAAGATGGATAATTTTGCTACAAGAATTTGAATTTGATATTATAGATAGGCTAGGAAAGAAGCATGTCAATGCAGATGCACTCTCTCGAGCCTATGATGGTTTAGGTTCATCTTGTGATGATGATGATTTCCCAGATGCAACATTGTTATCCCTTGACACAATCCCTAGTGAATACATAGATATTTAGAATTATCTGAATGAATTCAAGTTTCCTAATGGTGCCAATGCAAAGACTAAGAGGAAGATTACTCAAGCCAGTCGTCCATATTCTATTCTACATGGAGTATTATTTCGAATAGGACCTGATGGACAGTACAAGAGGGCAGTTGGACGTGATCAAAGGAATGAGCTGATAGAAGAATTCCACAATGGTACATGTGGAGGACACTTCTCTAGAAAACTTACAGTAAGAAGGATCTTGGATGCAAGTTATCATTGGCCTACTCTTTTTAGAGATTGTTATAATTATTGTAAGACATGTGATATTTGTCAAACACATGGTAACCGTAAGACTTCATCAGCTCCATTATGCCCTATTCTTCCACTTGGTCCCTTTGAAAAGTGGGGAATAGACATTGTAGGTCCACTTCCAACTACCCAACACCAAAGTAAGTATATTGTAGTTGCCACAGATTATTTACCCAAGTGGGTTGAAGCTAGGCCATTGAAAATAACTTCCATGGATGAAGTGGCAAGGTTCATATATGAATGCATTGTTACCAAATTTGGTTGTCCATTAGAAATTGTAACAGATCAAGGAAGTCACTTCATTAATGAGGTGGTAGAAGCCCTAGTTAATAAGTTTTCTATTAAGCACGGAAGGCAAAAACATACAAGCCAAGCACAAATAGACAGTGGAATGAACAAATTTTGTGTTGTGTCAAATTCTAACAAAAGATGCAGCCTTGCAGGTACATAAATGGGATAAAAGGATTCATGCAGCATTGTGGGCATATAGGGCAACATCAAAGTCAGCAAAAGGATACTCCCCATTTTAGTTGGCTTATGGCATTGATCCAGTTCTTCCTATTGAGTTTGATGTTCCCACTGTGAGAGTTATGAAAAATGAAAGGATGGATGAAAGTGATTCAGTAAAAGAAAGGTTGGTACATCTTCATTTGCTAGAGGAAATGAGGGAAATAGCAAATGATACAAGCTATAAGAAGAAAATGAAGTAGAAGGAATACTTTGATCAAAAGATCCATTGGTCTCCATTTCATATGAATGACTTGGTTCTAGTATATGATTCCATATACAAAAAAGAAGATAGAGAAAATTTCTTCTAAAATGGATGGGGCCCTACAAAATAGTAGTTGTGCATAAAAATGGTACATACCGACTGGAGGAATTGGATGGCACTCCCATTACGAAATGGGTCAACTATGACAAGTTAAAGATTTTCCAAGAACCGGAATAGTCTACTTTGAGGACAGAGTAGAAGCTAGGAAGGGGGAAGATGTCAACACTAAAATTTTCCTCCGTAATTTCTATTTCATTAATGTTTGTATTAGGAATAGGATGTTGTTAAGTATAATTAGTAGTAGCGTCTGATAGAAGATAACGGCAGCGTATGTCGATGCACGACACCGCCAATAATGTATAGTACGGTAATAGTTAAAAGTACAATAGGAATGTTGTTGTCAAAAGTAAATATTTGTTGTAAGCGGTCCGGTAATGTTAAAATGTCAAATTTAGGGTAAGTAGAGAAGTAGGGTCTACATGATTAGGAATTAGAAATATTATATTGGTAATAAGGACATGAAGTGAGGTCATAAATATTTTGTATATTTTATTTGTAAAAATTCTAAAAATGTGGAACCCATGTGAAATGATAAGGTATATATTATCTTAAAAGATAATCTTACATGTACAGATAAGAGTTAAGGTATGGAATATGATTCGTCAGAGTAGATTTCTTATCTTATCTTAGAGATAAGATGGATAAGCCTGGAAGTTCTATAAATAGAGAGGCCACCCCCCTCATTTAGCATAGAAGGAAGTAGTGAGAAATATTGTATGATTAAGTGTGTAAAGGAAGCCATCATTTTGAAGGTGTGTTAAAGAAGCCATTAAGAGGTGTAATTGTGAAGTTTATCCCATAGTTATTGTTGGAAGGTAAGTGAAGTCATAACACTTGAAGTACCTCATGGGTGAGATTGTAAAAATTTCATATTGATATTATAATTTACACCGATATTTCAAATTTATCATCATTCTTTCTTATCATAGTCTATGGTATTCTTGTGTTATGTTTGTTGTTGTGTTTCTAGATTACATCAACCAAACTAAAAGTCATGTGCATTAGTAAATAATCATAGCACGAGGAGTTCCCGGTGAAGAATTATCATAGTGTCATATTGGTGATGACAAGTCACATTACAATCACCTCATTGTTTCCATAGGACAAGATTCCCGTTTAGGGAGCAATTCTCTATCTACAAAGTGAAGATCTCATTATAGTAAGAATTAGAGAAACATCATAGAGCTAATTCGTGATCACTAAAGTGAATTATGGACCAAATTTCAAAATTAGTACCAATTCAAGTAGTGGTAGGTCCAAAATCCAATCCAAAAGGTCGAAAACCTATAAAATGACTATATTTTTCACAAAACAAAGACCGAATACAATATATATGACCTAAAAATTTAGGTCATTGCTGAAATTATGAAAATGAGTAACGACTGACCATATTATATTTTGAAAAATATCTTCAAGATTATAACTTTCGGAGATATGGGACCAATTCCATCAAGTTCATAGTGACCCTAACTTCTTGTATTTACTAAAATAAATTTAAATTATGAGATTTCTTTTATTATTTATATGGCTCCTTCAGAGCCCTCCTAGACTTCATATAAATCACAATGTATACACGTTTATATAGCACTAGAAACACACATGCGTTCTGATGTGTGTAAGTTATAATTTTTCTCATTTTTGCTTTGTTGTCCGCATTTTGCCTAAGAAAACATAACCTAATCAAATTTTTCTCATTTTTCACTTTCTTGTCTACTTTTGCACCCCCAACTTGGTACACTTACCCTCTTGTGATGAGTGCCTATCTATAGAATTTTCTTTATAAAATTGACACCGAAGAGATAGAAATTTAGAAAGTATTGCATATTTGAATGCTTCTCCCTTTTGCACCATGTTCTTAAGTTCATCAATTACCTCTTCTAGCACTTTCATCTTCCATTCTACACTGAACACCCACTTCTTGGAAAGATTACTTTTTGAATCATCAAAGATATTATGTGTAAGGAGAATTTATTTATCTGTATTCTTCATGAATCTAAGATCTTGAATACATTTTGACCAAATTTTAAGTTCCTTCTCATAGCTAATGATTATTAGTTCAATCGGCATTATATTAGAGAAACAACTTCATATGCTTTGTGTGCTTCATCAATGAAATTCAAGACATATATCAACATTCCCTCAACCATTTCTTCAATTTCCTTTCCATAAGCAACATGCTTATGAATTTCCTTGATAGCTTGAACTTCTTCATCAGATAGGACAATGGGAGGAGGAATTGAAGTTAGAGGGGCAAGATCAAGCACTTTATCACTTGCAAGGAGGGATTTGATAAAACTAGAGAATACTTGTACCTTCTCCTCAAGTTGTTCTTGTGTTTATTTTCCCTTCTCTACTCTTTCAATAACCTTAGAGACTATCTCTTTTAAGTTATGAACCTCCCCCTCAGGAGTAGATTCACCTAGTGGAATTATTGTTAGCTCTAATTTAGTAATAGTCAAATCCTTTTCATCTTTCTCCACTCTTGGCTTTGCTATCTCCAAGTATTGTTGGCCTTTTGAATAAAAACCAATCTTGAAGTAATCTTGGATTTCTTGGGAAGGGGAGTGAAAGTTGTACCCAGGAGGGTAGCTACAACATTAAACTTAGGAGAAATGATTTAGGAGGATGAATTCCTTTTCTTGGTATCAATTAGAGGTTGGACCCATGTGAAATTCACTAGGAGGTGAAGAAACAAGAGGGCCCAGAGAAAGTGTGTTGAGGGAACCAAGGGTCTGAGCAGACAATACCTCAAGAGTAGGTGCTCCAACACTTGAAGAAGATACTTCTTTCATAGGTGATTTGAGCTTGGGAATGCTCAATACCTCAAACCCTAACTTTGCACTCTTCAATTTATTTCCTTCATCTTCTTCCTTCTCAGTACTTCCCCCTTCATAATTACTTTCTTCATGCTCCTCTGTCCCCTTTTCTTCTTCCTCCGAAAGATCAACAATTTGTTCAACCCCTTGAACCTCTTCTGTTTTCTTTGGAGAGAGATACTTATTGTATTTTTCTCAACTATTTCTCATGTCTTCTGATTTTCTCGAGTCTTCTCTTACCTTGAATATATTTTGACTAAAGATTCTACATGCATAGGAGAAGAAGTTATCTAATTTTGTACCTCTGTGTCTATGATGGAAACTTCCTTATGAGATGTTGATGCCCCTTGAGAAGAATATTGAGTCACTCCTACCTTATATGCTTTCATTTTTCTATCAAACCAAACTTTGGTCCTCACCATGACTGGGTTTATTATCTCCTAAAGATCATCCTTTCCTTCCAAACCAATTGATGGTGACAAGGGGTGTATGTCAAATATTCTTATTGTATTCAAGAGAATACAATTATTCATCATCATTTGGAAAGTCCTCTGACACTTTGTAAATCCCAAAATATTTAATTTTTGCAAGGAAATATGGCCAAAGTATCTTCTTCTCACCTCATAATCATCTGAAAAATATTCCCAATAATATTCTAGGGCAGGTGAGTGATAGAAACCCATTCTAAGGTTTTTAGAGATGAAGCCTTTGATGTCAAAACATGACCTCTTGTGAAAAGTATAAAAGTTGAATGCAGAGATGGTCCTTTCTACATTCTGAGCATCTAATGTTGTCCTACAAGTATAATTTCCCAAAGTGATTAGGAATTGAATACATGTTATCTTTTTGTCTCTGCAGTTCTATGAAACATGTCAAGTTTCCTACAAAATTCCACTAAAACTAGTTTATCATTGCAATACATGGGAAGCTTATTAGGTGCACCTTCAAAACCAGCCAATCTGATATATGAGAACCTTCTAAATTGGATGAAAAAATTGCCATAGGTTGAGATTAATTTTTGTCTCATAAGATACCCTCTCAGCTATATCACCTTCCAAAAGTATAATAATGTACATCGTGATGGAATCATTGACCCTTATGAAATGATGTTTGTTGTTTTCAAGAGTCATTTGTGGGTAATACTCATATACTGGTGCATTCTTATTTTCATCCACTAGAGTAAGACCTAGCTAAACCCTGTATGTTGCAATGGTGTACATCAAATATGAAGTCATATAGAAAGATCTTCTCTATTGTACATTGACTAATTATTCACTGAGGTTTTCACAAATTATCTCTCCCCAGTTCAAGATTTTCTTCCCTTCACAAATAATGTTTATATAAGGACACATCCAAAAGTGAAAATCATTGGTTGAGGGAAGGCCCATGATTCTAGACAATAGAGTGATTATATCAGATATCTCTTCTTTGAAATCAACCCTGTACATATTCTTAGGCAACCTGGATGCTCCTTTCTTTGGAACCTTGAACCAAGATTTAGCTATCATTGTTTTATATTTCTCCTTATCTTGTTAAAAAATTCCTTGATCATGTTCCATAGTGAGAGTGTTGGCATTTTCAACAAAGAATGATTCTAAAGGAAACATTTATGTAATTAGCATCCAATTTAGCAATCACTTGGCCCTGAGGATCTCTGATTTCCTTTGAATCTGGATCGAAACAAGAAGCACATGATAAAATGGTATCTTAACATTAAACTGAAATAGGGAATCCATTAGAATGAACAATCCCATTGTCTTTGATACATTGAGCCATGGGAGTGGGGTTTGCATCATAAATACGGGCCCATAAGTCGTTGAAGTCAATATGCCAGACATCACTATCTCCTATGTTGAGAAATTACGTTTCAAGGGATTAAATATTTTTGTAACCCCGTAATGGTACTTCATGATGGTCATGATAGGAAATAAACACTCAAAGTAATGGAAACTTAATGACACTTTTGGAGAAAATGGTATGATAGGGTACATAAGCAATTTGATATTAAAATCTTTGTAGGAAGCTTCAAAATCACTTACCTAGGCTGCAAGAAGAAAGGTACTCCTCTCAGGATCATAGAGCAATTTGAATTTTTTAAAATGGCTAAAGAATGCTCAAGATACGGCTAGAAATGACTTGGAGGGCATGGGAATGGGAATGAACAAGATTTAAGCGTAATTGTTTGATTTGAGATAGTAAAAATGATCCATTTTACCTCTTTTTATACTTTCCCATTCAAAAAGGAGGTAATAAATGCTTAATTAGGAAATTTCAACATATTTCAGAAATGGGAGGGTTCAAAACATTTTACCAATTTCCTTTGTATTGTGGTTATGATGGAAAAGAGGGAAATGACAACGACAAGGGAACTAGAGGCATGAGGGGATCAAATATCTAAAAATCTTGTAGTACAAAGAAACCTAAGCAAGTGCAGGAGAATCAGTCCAATGGGGAACACAAGGCCCATGGGACATGGGGATGTGAGTTATCTAAAAACCACATCATCCGCAATAAAAAGAAATACTTATCCAATTTTGATGAAAACATTGTGGATGGATGATGAGTGCATAGAACATGGGAATGTGGGGAAATGAATTCCAGGAAGAACAAGGTCCATGAGTTCTCAGAGAATTTACAAAGTCCATAATATAAATGATGAATGCAAAGCTTTTGAAATTAAGGAAATCTGGGGAAACAGGATAATGTGGGGAACTAAGACTCGATTTGAATAGGTCATCAATGAACACAAGAACCCATAACAAAGTACTTAACAAAATGCAAAAAAAGGTGAGGATGCAGAGAACCTTAGACCCAAAGGGACTAGGGACATGAGTACTCGTAAAACCTAAGATTTCTAAAATGTAAAGAAAAATACCCAAAAATTCAAAACACTAAAAATAAATAACTGTTGGGATTATTTTTCTTCCACAATACTTCACAAAAGAAAAAAATTGTCACATAAATCACCTTACCAATTTTTAAAAAAATTTACACACATTCTATGGGTAAGTTACATCATGTTCCATAGATGGAAGATGAAGGACTACCTAGAGGTGTCTCATAGATAGAAGATGAAGGGATACTAGGACGTGGCTCAAGTATAGAAGATGAGGGACTACTAGAATGTGGCCTAAGAATACAAGATAATGGACTACCTAGAGGTGATCCGAAAGAGAAGATGAAGGGTTACTAAGAGGTGGCCCACATATAGATGAATATGATGGGCTATCAAGAGGTGACCCAATATGAGATTATGATTGAGGAATTTTTATATCTAAATAATGGTTGGGTGATGAGAATATAGGAGGAACAAGAGGAGGATCAGGTTTGATGATCTTAAGATCTTTCCCTATTTTCTAATAAAAGGACTTAGCAACTTCCCCACAATATGCAAACACATCGAGGTCAAAATACAATCCTTTCTCATATTACTCTAGAGGAATGTCATCGTGTAGCCCCATGAATTCTATGATGGCTTCTTCATTTTGAAAGAAATTAATTAGTATGGGTTGTTGTTGGTTGATGATAGAAGGTTGATCGGAAGATTGGGGTCGAACAAGGGTGGAAGAATGAGAAGAGTTTTGATGATGGAGATGATGGGAAGGTTTGACCTTATTGTTTCCACAAAGGAATTGGATAGTGCATTGAAAAGATATCTTAGCACATTGTTTCTTTTGAATGGTTCAATATGGACACAAACATTGATATTTAGAAGATTGATGAAGATATAATAAGGAATGATTGAATTTCCTAGGGGCTAAATAGAAATTATATTTTGATGATAAAAGAAGATAACTCAAGACATAAGTAGATCTGGATTTGGATGTCTCGCGAGTTAAAGAAGATGTTTTCCTAGAAGACAACATAGTGTAGGTAAAAAAGAGGATTGTGTATAAAATCGGTATATTGTGACGTAGGGGTCACCTTGGATGATTTATTAGGGTAATTTTGAGTCACACGGATCTTCAAAAGAGGAAGATGTCATCAAGGTGAATGATAAAGGGGTCTTATGGAGAATGGGAGTGTTGCGACTCAAGAGTCAAATTAGATGTTTGATTAGAGGAACTTGGATTCACACATATCTTTAAAAGAGGAAGATTTCACTGAGGTGACTGATAAATGGGGTCCTTCTGAGAAAGGGAGGACCGTGACTCAAGAGTTGAATTAAATTTTTTATTGGAGGAACTTGAATTCACATGTATCTTCAAAGGAGGAAGACGTTGTTGAAGTGACGGATAAAGTGGGTCCTACCGAGAAAAGGTGAACCAAATCTTAGGATTCGAATTAGAGGAATGATGGGGAGAATTTTTATAAACAAAAATCCTTAAAGGATGGAAATGAAATTTAGGAGACTAGTCATACCTTAGAATAAAGTTGATTGGATGATGCTCATGAGATCGGGGGACTCGGAATTGTAACATGGATTATAATAATCAATAGACTAAGGGTAATCATAATAATAGCATGGATTAGAATAGTCGATCCATACCACCGATTATGTGATGAAGGTGGGTAATGGGGTAACTGGACGGAGTTCTCTAGTGCGAATAACCAATTGAAGTTTTTCCATGCTAGGAAAATTTTTATGTGAATGAAAAAACCTAGGTTCCCTATTATCGTAAATTTGAAGAGCCATGTGATAGTAAGTCATGGTTAGCATCATTGGGACCAAATTCCTAGACCTAGATTGTATGATTAAAATCCTTCAAATTGAAGGAAGTTCATGTCTATTTAGATAGCATAATGAAAACAAACTAGACATTTTGTAAATATGGATATTCTCGTGTGACTTTATGAAGGGAATCTAAGGAAAAATGACATAGTGATGACATAATTTGTACAATCCAGCAAGGTTTGGACAAGTTACAAGTGTATATGTCAAAATGGCTGATGAAAATTTAACAAATGTATAGTTGCGAAAGGAAAAATTTTCATAGATGTGAAGTTTATGATGAAGGTCACCAAGGAACATTTATGAAGTCCTAGATAAAGGAAATTGTTTCCTTTTATTCAAATTTGGTCCCAAAATTTGTGTTAAAAGATAACAACACAATTTAGTATTTAAATCGAGTTTTGAAAAAAGAATATTTAAGTATTAAAAATGTGTTGGAGTGATTTTTACAACGTAAAATTAAAAGGTATACACCTAAATTAAGTTTAATACAAACAAGTTTTAAGTCTTGAAAGTGGAGGATACAAATGCGAGCAGCGTAATAATACAATTTGGACACTTATATCAAGTTTAAGAAAACAAGATGTAAGTATGACAAAGGATTAACACAATACGAGCAACATAAAAAAACACCTTCAATACTCAAATTGAGTTTGAAGAAAAAAACAAGCTCTAAGTATAACAATGGGTTGACACGATATGAACAATGTAACAAAAAATTTGGACACTTCTATAAAGTTTAAGAAAAATAAGATATAAGTATCCAAAATGGATTGATAAAATGTGAGCAATGTAACAACGCAAAGTGAAATCAAGGAAAGATACCTTCTACAAAGAGACATCTCAATATGGATCTCAAAACAAGACTACCAAAATATGACATACCAAAAAAATTTCAACCCTTACATCAAGATCACAATAATGATAGATGTAAGTGGATGCAAAAGTGGTGGAAATGAATTTTGCAGCACTTTGAGTTTCTTTCTTTTTTACCAATAACGCCAAAAAAAGGAAAACACGGGAATTTATGATTAGGGATGAAAATATGTGGCAAAACTTTGGCATAGTTTCTCCTTGTTCGATAACAAGGTACAAACTATGAAAAAGTTCTGCAATGTAAGTTTCATGATGAAATATATGCAGCACAAAATTTAATGGACTCTCCCCTTGTTTGGTAAAAAAGGTTTTGACTCCAAGAAATTTTTTTCTTTATAAAGGCTCTTTGAAACTCAATTTGAATAATGGTCAAGTTTTCCCCAATGCCAAATGGCTCCCAGTGCTTACATTTTTCAACACTCGCTAATACTTGTCTAAGAGATATATATTTCACTAGATATCTCCTAGACAAAGTATTATCACCCCACAATCAAATTAATGAAAGAGGCCTCATACAGACAAATTGAAGAATTCCTCACGGGTATTTCTAGTTAAGTAGGTAGTGGGGAACTTCCCATTTTTCAACCAGCTCGCTCAAGGTGTTGACTACTTTGGGGTTCCTGTGGTAATCCTCATAATGATTTTTATGGATTATGCCAAGATACTTCCCATAGTTTAAAGTGGATGGGTTTTAACCCTTATTCGAACCTATAAATACAATGTTTTGAATAAATTGGTGTGTTTTTTATCTTTGATTAAAAAATATGTTTAGCACACCATTGGAAACCTGTAACACACTATAGTTAGTATTTTTTATTCCATTATTTGACAAACATATGGTCTTGAACTCAAAGTGATAGGTCATTGTATTTTTAATCATTTAACTAACAAATTCTTCTTCTAGTGTCATTATAAAACTAGGGCTTTGTGTTCTAGGTTGTATGCAATAAGCCTTAGGAGACTCGGTTGTTAGGTGGTCCCTTGTTTTAGGGGTTTTGATTCTCTTTTCTCTAATCTACGGAAATGTAATGCTAAACTAATGAAACGATGGTGCTATAGTGAAAATGTGTTTAAAGGAAATAATTTTGAATAAAATGGAAATGCACATACTAAATTAAAATTAAAAAATTGAAATTGGACACTCTGAATTGAAAGTTCAATAAAAGAAGTAACACACACTAAATGGAAATTGCAGAAAGGAAATAAGTATTTACATTCAAACTGTAACTTATTAGAAAATCACATGCATGCATAAACGTAAAGCCTCCAAATCACCTTGGTCAAGTGGGACCTTGCTATTCCTCGGGAAAGAGGTAATCTCAACAACACAAGATGTTCAAGAAAACATCTAATATATTGATTTAGAAAAGTTCTATGACATACTCAGTATATAACTAGAAAGTAAATACTAACTATTTAAAACTGTACTACAAATTATCAATATCAACTAACTACTAAATTATTCTTCAAAGAGATGTCTATATAGACACATTCGGTTACATATCATGCCAAAATTGTAGGCACTAATTTCTTCAACTAAAAACTCAATTAAAGTTTATTAAATCCTATTAAACTGAAAAAAACAAGATCCATTTTTATAGACTATAAATGGAAAAATTCCTCCATGACTACATGACAACTCCAGCACTCGGCTCCTTGATTAAAAATCCTAGTATTGGTAGTAAATGTCCATTATTATCTTGCACATGTTGCCACATTTCACTCATAAAGGAAATTAGTGGGAATTTATACGATTAACAAGTTGCATGAATAAGAACAAGGAAGATGCATTGAAATCACTAGGATATAACCATGTAAAGCCTCCACATGCACTTAATTAATCATGTTTAATGAAAAATCAATAATCATAGAGATGATATAAAAAAATCAAATAATGCACTCATCATCTCCCCGCACTTTACCTATTGCATGTCTCAATGTAACTCTTCTTTACCCTATCCTCTAGCCAAGTTTTTGAGCCATGTCATATTACTCAAATTGATCAAGATATTGTTTCCTGGTTCCCTTACATCCTTGAGTGTTTTAAATCACCTCCACCCAAGATGTGAAACTATCATGTGACTGGGCATCATTATTCTTCCAGGTAGTATTTAGACTTAGGAGAAGAGGTGGCCTCACTTGTATTCCTACCCATTCATCACTGTATTCCTTTTCATCCATCTTAGATAACTTCAATTATTGTAACCAAAGAATCACCCCTTCGCATACACCAACCGAGATTCTTACGTGGGGAGACAAATTCCCTCCTTTTTAATGGTGAGTTTAATGTATCCCACCTTCTATCACAAGCATCTCTTGCTTCACCAAAATGGTACCGATTATAAGCCTCAAAATCCTGTACACATTTAAGTAGGATCTTTGAAGTATTTTCCCCAACACCATCCTAATAATAAAGAGATCAGAATTTTTCTTCATGGCCACAACATTGTGATGGGTAGGCCTAATGTAGAACCTTATGGTGTAAGTTGTTTGATTGAAAATGTCCATTTATTTACCCCATGTAATTTAGTTCGTAATGCATGAATGAAAGGCCTTCAAATGAAAATCTCCCACAAATAGATTAATATAGAAATCGGGAACATTGGTGACTAGCGTGTTGTGGAGTTAAAATTCACACACTTGATTTTGTATCTCAAGGTTACTATTTTGATAATTTGACATAAAGGTTTTTCCATTAGGGATTCATGAGGTTCTTAACTATACATTCTCAATAACGCAAGCATAGAATTTCTCTTGAAATAAACATGTTATAGATAGAAGAAGGTTTTCTACATCCCAAAAGCTTACGGGCCAAAGGAAAAACAAATTCTAAAAGATATTATAACTTCCTCTTCTCATTTACATTGGCCTAAATCTCTTCTTTTAACTTTTTATTTTCCTTTTTAACTATTTATTCTAAAAAGATAACTGATTTAAATCATCCCATACTTTAAGGCCTATATATTTTTATGTCATTGAGACTTTTAATCTCTACCTTCAAAGTCCTAAATTTTTCTACGATTCTATGTGTGAATGTAGTTTGCAAAGATAAATGTGTTTTTACATACATTTTAATTTTTCCTTTAGGGAGGATATTTCATCCAAATAACACCTCATTACATCATCTCCACATAACCCTCGCTCTACTAATCTCCATTGTAATAGATTATGGGGTTGGGGTCTATGTTTCAGGTGCTGAAGGTATTTCTAGAGCTTCTCGAGTCAATTTTGAGAGCTACTTGAATATTTGGACTATGTGTTACGGGGATGGTTGTGGTGATTACAACATCCTTAGATTGTTCATCATGGACAATTGAGGCACCAACCTCTTCCTTCTCATCCATAATGGGAGTAGAATCATCATGAAACACTTTCGATTAGGAACCTTCATTCTTTGTAAAGTACAAGACCTTGGCCTCAATGAAATAGAAAAATAAACTGGTAAGGTGATTTTACCCTTAGAATTTTTTGGCATAGAAGATGGACTACCCTGACTACCAGGTTCCTCCACGTTATCTTATAAAGGGTGAGAAGCTAACTTAAACTTAGGTCAAATAATGAGAGATGGTCCCTTCTTGATTTTCTTTGGTTTGGATCCCTCCCCTATACTTATTTGTTTGATCCTTCTCTTAGGTCCGTATAAAACCTTATGTGAATAGAGAAATTGAATAATCCCTTTGTGTTTCAACACAACCTTACCACCTCCTTTTTATATTTATGTCCCACTTTAATGACCACATCAGCTAAATATTCAGTAAATTCACCCCGAGTGCAGGGGTTTATGCGGCCTTTATTCAAATGAATCAAAATATTCAGCAAATCCCTTTCAATCACAGATGGTTTTCCATCACAGATAAAGTATATGTTGACCCATTTAGCAACTTCCTTCCAAATACCAGGTAAAATTTCCACGTAATCCCCTTCCGAGTACCATCTCGAAGTGAGATTCACTTCTAGAATATCTTCGCCATCCTCATGAAATAGGGGAATTAGGTCTTTAAGAGGAGCATTTGTCATAAACTTGAGACCAAAGTCTGGTAAATCGGATAGGCTGGAAAAAACTTGACTAATTATTTCTACTCTTTTCCCCAAATTCATGAGCAGTGGCTTCAAAGTTTATCGAATCTCATCCACTAAAGTTTCATCGAAGCCTTATAATTTCCTAATAAATTCTAGCCATCCAACATCATAAAATACCTAGAAATTGCAGTGTTCTGGAGCAGTTGGTCTGGAGATTCTGGTTCATATTTCTTCTTTTACCCCATAGCATAGATGAATTCAGAAATTTGTGCAAAAAAACAATGTTGTGTTTAAACTTGCATAGAATGGCAAGAAGTGTTTCGCGAGTGACACATTTGAAATACACCAAAATCTTGTAATTGTCTCAAGTCGATTGCAAAATTAGCAACATGAAAAGTTGACATGACAAAGTATACGTGGGAAGTTTTAATGTATGGTATGACACACACCCTATCATATTGAATAATAATGCCACTTTTCCTTCCTATAAAGCATTACTTCCTTTTCTTACAAATTCAACACATGCGTTATCCTCGGTAATTATGAATCATTACATTAAAAATTATAGTTATCCTCGGTAGTAATGATATTCCGATAAATGCTTTAAAATTTGTGTATTGATTTAATCATGCTAGGTAAATGCAATGGGGGAATTCTTAAAAAGTTAATATTCGTATCTAAGTACAATGCACTTACCGTTTCCATCTTAACTTCCGGATATCCGTAGATTTCCGATCCTGCGCTCATAGAGGAAATTTGATTAGTGTATATTCTAACAATGAATATTCCTACCTTTATTGAAAGAAAAAAAAATTATAACTAAGAGAAGAAGATTGAAATCATGATCATCTTCCTATATCCAATTTCAAAAATAATTACTCCTAACGAGAAGATTCGGGATCCCCACTAAATCTATTTCCTCGCATAATAACATATCTTTGTTAAGGGTTTCCTTATCCAGAGAGGATTCTGTCCATTCACAAGAAGATTCCTTTTGTTTCCATTAATTGGAAATAATCTCACAGAGCCATTATCAAACACTTTTTCGATCTGGTATGGTCCCAACCATCTTGTTCTCATCTTTCCTTTAAATTTTTGATATTTTATATCAAAAAGTAGGACCCAATCTCCCTCATTGAACTACATGTGTTTGATGTGAGAATCATGCCAAGATTTCCTTTGGTGTTGAATATTTTCCAGTTTGTTGTTGTTCCTCCATCCTCATTTCATCCAGCTCATTTAGTTGCATTACTCTCTCATGTTGTGCTTCATCCAGATCGATGCCAAATTTCATTGTTTTCCTCCAAGTCTACAATTCAAACTCAACTGGTAATAGTTGCTTCTTCCCATACACCAGTTCATATGGGGAGAAACGAGTAGTGGTCTTCTAGGTTGTATTGTAGGCCCAAACTACTTATGGGAGTTTTGGTACCTAGTTCTTTCTATCTACATTGACAAATTTGGTTAAGATATTCTCCACTCTCTGTTTGTAACTTCCACCTACCCATTGGATTGGGGGTGGTATGGTGATGATTTATGATGCTTGATTCGGTAGATCTCCAGGAATTCCTCAATCATGCTTGACACAAATTTAGGTCCCCGATTGGATATGATGGCTCTAGGGTGCTAAATCTTAGCATAATCTTGTTGTACAAAAATTCAATTACAACATATTCATTGGCAGATGCCAATGCTTGAACCTCAGCCCATTTCATGACATAATCAGTGCATACTAATAGGTAATCTTTCCCAAAGGATGGGGTATCAAAAGGTCTAATGAAATCAATTCCCCATTTCTCTAGGCTTTGAGGGTTGAGAGGCATTTCCATGGACAATGTAGGTTTCCCCATTCTTTGACATGCATCACACTGCCACATGTACTTTTTGATAGAATTGTGAAAAGACGGCTAGTAATATCCATCTCCAAGGATTTTGTGAATTGTTCTCTTCACCGAGTAATGTCCTCCACCTGAATTTGCATCTTCCATAATCGATAATTACAACCCTCAAACTTCTCTACCTTGTATTTGTTTTCTTTTTCATTTTTGTAGCTCCCACTCAATCAAAAACCTCTGTGAGTAAATATGTCAAGACATAAAACCTCAAACAAATCTCTAATACCAGTTGTTGGGGTTAGCATACCGGTTATATAAATAATATAATAGATCTAAGCATACATGCAAATAAAAGTTGATATTCTACCGAATAATTATACAAAATAAGAGATATAAATCAACACCCAGTTTAACGTGGTTCACCTAGTGTGGGCTACGTCCACCGAGAAACAAGCCAATATGTTATCCAAATCTTTCACAAAATATACAATGAATATTTACAATCCTCCACACCTCTCGGATGTACAAGACTTTATTTCACTAAAGCTTTTGCTTATTCACCAAGAATTCTCTCTCTCATAATTATTCTCACAATAATCATCACCATTGCAATTTATTCTTAAATATTACTTCTAAACCCTAGATTTCATGCTTATATAAGCGTATACAAACTTATGACACTTAGCCATGCAATTACAATCAATAGATTTGCTTTAATACTAAAAATAGATATAATTCCCAAGATTTAAATAAAACACTCCCACACAAGTAACCGACACAAGTTAGCCCTAACGGATGTCGGTTCCTCTCTCCTAATCGATGCCGAGTCATAGGTGACCAATTCCGGTCCCTCCATAACTAATGTCGCTTATTGTGTTTTCCAACAAGTTTCATACTGCATGCTAATCCAAAGTAATTGAGCTCCACAACTAAAAAAAGAATAGATAATGGTTTAGGTATCCTCGACTATATAATTCTCCTTTACATTCTCATTACATATAGGGTTGGAAGGAATAAGAGATATTTAGGTTACTCGACCGATTATCCCTTGTTCTATATGTATTTAATCCCTTAGCTCTTACCCCTAAAATAGAGAAGGGAGAATACCACTCGAGAGGATCCCTCTAATAGTACTTGATCCACTCGCTAATAAATAGGGGTTACATTCAGCCAAGACTTCACCCTATGGCCACTTTATATAGATAGACCCCTTAACAAATAATAATCCCTTTATCTTTAAATTCCTCGTATTGAACTAATAACTAGATGATTTCGGGCCAAAATAAAAATACTATATAAATTCAATAGATAGCCTTATCCCATTCTCCTATTCCCACTTATCCTTTCCTCATTCCTATATTTATGACCAATTACAGAGGAGATTAACCTTAATCTTTGTCCTATTATATAGATACACATGGTCAATATCTATAACCCCTCTATATTATATATTTGGATGGATAGGAAAATATGTATAGGTAAGACTATTTGATGAGGATGGGATAAGAAAAACAATAAAGAAATTGGTATTTTTCTAACCTATATAATTCTTTAGGTTAAGTAGAGTCTATATCCACCTCGTTTCCTTATAAAAAGCACTAATTTATTTCATTAAAAGTTACACTCAAATCCATATAGTTGAGGGAGTACAACCCATACAAATAATCTAAATATAAGTCCACTCAAGACATCTTCCTATAGAAAGATCCCATATCTTAATGTAGACACAAAATCATGCACTTGGGTACATTTCTAGGTCCTAAAAGCATGCTAGCATTTACATGATTCCTAAGCAATAAAACTAGTAATTGAAAACTATCTTTGGCCTATTTTCTTTGTCTCTTGTTTTCTATTTGGTCTTACACACCCTACAACCCATTAAAAACTTAACTCATTTATCATTTATGGCTTTAGACACTAGCGCCTATAAGACAAAGCAACACCCAGGCACTCTTGTCCCTCGGGGTGCCCTTGATGTTTTTCACCTTGCTCGCTCCTTTTGGATCTCTCTTTTCTTTTGGGAATATTTTTCACTTATGGTTTGGCCTTCCAATTGTTAATTATGAAATTCAAACAAGGGAATCATATAAATACATAGTTATGTGTTTAACATGAGGGACCAAGCATTAAAAATTTTTATTATCACCTAATATTCCATTAAAAAGGTACCAAAAGCAAACTAAGGAATTAATATAACATCCATTCAAGGGAAAAGGGTTGCATACTCTGCATACACAAGATAGAAATGAGAGGTTTATTCTATTTCATCCACACATTTGCATCATTGAGTAAATCTATCCCATTATCTAGCGTAAGCTTGCACAAGGGATTCCTAGGGCATCATTTCTACACTCACACATGAACTACATGGATTCTAAGATGTATTACAAAGTGCTCTATTGTAAGTTCAATTTTGGGGTGACCATCGTGGTCGATTTAAATCCCTATTCTACATTTTTCTTTTTATGTTCGATGTGGTTTGTGGGTATGTGTAGGTGAACTTATTTCTTTTGAATTATAGGTACCTTTGATGATCCAAGAGAAAATATAATAATACCAATATGGAGAAGTGAAACCCATGTATCATAGTAGAAAAAGATCCTGAGATTTTGCACAATCATAGCACCTAGATCCATTCATTAATGCCCAAGTGCCCTTTCCTACTGCAAGTGCTTCTATCCATCATTGTTCGTGAGTTCCAAAATTTACAGAGGGCATTTAAGACACTTTTTTGCATCTTTTTCAACACTTTACCATTCTTATAATACTTCTAGATTGTGTGGATATCGCTTAAGTCACCATTTTCTCTCCTTTTCTTAGGGTTTCAAATTATACATGCTTGTTTTCTGTTTTAAAACTATATATTAACATTTGTATCATCATTTATTACAATATTTAATTTGTAATCAGATTTAATTCTATTTTTATTAAGAAATTTTTGAATCCCATCCCTTGAACCCAACCTTATTTATAGGAATTATTGTGATCTTCCTAACATGACTACAACTCATGAACCCTTTACCGATGAAGATCTTCATGATCTCCAAGCCCATATTGTTAAGCATCCTCAAGACTTAGATCTCCTATTATTTGCTTCTCTTGAGGAATCCACAAGCCTAGCTGATCTGAATTCTCCTACATCTTATACTGCTTCCATTACTATCACTACATAACCTCGTACTTCCACCCTCCCACCCACCTCCATTGTTCCTGTTTCTATTCCTACTCCTATCAACTAGTTTACCCCACCTCTTACTTATCACACATGATAAGTCTCCTCCTCAAGAACTCAAGACCTAGATTCCTTATAACAAGAACTCCAATTTTAAATCCTTCCATTTTACTTCCCTCTCCTCTCCATCCCTTGACTCCTCATTGCTACTTCACACTCATTTTACACCCACCATTTATAATTATCCTCTTCCTCCTAACTTCATTACACCTAATTTTTCCACATTCAATAGTCATGGTTAGCCTAAATAGCATCTTCGATCTTTTCATGTGGAATTTCTTGACTATGTGGATGATCATACCTTGCTAGCTAAGCTCTTTACTAGAAGTTTATATTATTACACCATGCTTTGGTTCTACGATCTACATGTTCACTTGGTAAAAAAATTTGTACAGTTAGTTGATGCTTTCCTTGCACATTTTTCTATCAATATTGGTACGAAGATATCATATGCTCAACTTACAAAAATCAAACAAGGATCTAATGAACATCTAACTGACTATGTTTTGCATTACAAGAACAACCTACCTAAGATGACCAATGTACTTGCTGATTCTGAATTGCAAGATATTTTTGTTTAAAGTCTCTTACCTCCACTACAAGAGAGTGTTATCTTTGAGACCTCTCCATCATTTGATCAATTATGTCGACACTCAAGTTATGTGAAGGAAAAATTTTATCTATGGGAAAATTGAAATACTATGATAATGCTTCATCTTCATCCTCTAATCAGTTTCAAGGAAAATCTACTTTCAAGCCATCTCCTAAGATCATAAAAGAAAAGGTCATTGTTAACATTTTTTCTACTCCTGGAAAACTTTAATTTTAACCTCCAAAGCGTACATTTACCAAAATACCATATACACCTTAGTTTCTATTGCCAAAACCTATCAAAAGCAATCTTATTATGATTCCACCACGACTCAATCTTGATACTTCTCTCCCTCATGGCCATAATTATGATGAAAATGTTAGATGTGACTATCACCAATGTGTTGGGAACTCTACTGATCATTGTTTCAAGCTTAAAGGTTTTTATCAAAGATCTTATTGAAAACAATTCAATTGATCTCCATATGCCCTCTAATTCTAATCCAATCAATGAAAATAAAAAGCTAAAAATATTTAATGACCCTCTACCTAAGAATGAAAAGGAAGTTAAATATTCTTCTACTAATCATACCTATCACACTTTGTCTCCTCCTTCATTGAAGCCTCTTGATTTCATTATTGTTATTACTAATGTACCACCGCTTGCTGTCATGACATTCTCAAATCATGATTATCATGCTACATTCTCTTTTGATTCCTTGCATATCAATGTTTCTATTAGTTCTTATATCTTCAATAACACCATGATTTATCCATCGGCTCCTACAAATGTGTACCACATTGCACTCCTAGTGGCTATCAAATTTCCATTATCTAATAGCACATGTCCAGCTTCCTAATTCTCGTTGGCTGCATCATGCTTTCTCGTTATAGTTGTTCCTCTTACAATTCTCATGTGTCATTTGTTGTGGCACATTTAATCATATGTTGTGACATGCTCTTAGGTCTCTCTTGTCTCCACACCACTCAATCCATTCCTTCCATGAATAATTTGTGCCTTAAGTTAATTAAAAATAATTAATTAATCACTCTAAAAGGAATTCCACCATGTACACCATTCCCTCACCTACTACTCTTGATGATATATACACCAGCTTACAAAACCTAGGCTTCCTAGGCCTCTCGAAATCTAAGGAAAATTTTTATCTAGATCTCGCACATGACCTACTTCGTGACCTTGTCATCATCACCACCCAATATTCCACCTCACCATCTTAAGTCCCCCATTCGGAAGCCCCTTCACATAGGAGTTCACCATCTCCTTCAAAAATATGTCTCCTTCACATGTACATAATTATTCTCATACTCCACCAATCTTAGAGCATCATCACTTACCTTTGTCTCCTTGGATATCGGTGGAGGGCCCTTTCCCTTCACTATCATTGGATAGCCTTTTATCCCTCACACACTTAGGGGAATCATGTTTTATTGCCCAATTTTTCATTATCTCCAGCTTGTGTATAATATATAATATTATGCTCTGTGGCTTGACACTTAATCTTTCTCAAGTACTCCTGCACACATTGTATCATCATTATCCTATGACACTCTAGTTTAATGGTTCATACGCAACTACACATTTTATGCTCTGTGATTCATGATACATATTTCTAGCACCTAATTTTACACCTGTTTCTCGATGACTCACTCTTGTTCTATGGTTCATTCTTGATTGTTGACGGGTCTTTTATAAATGATCCTCATCTCATACCCATCTGCTAGGGGAATGTTGCTCTTATCATCTTCACACCTTACATATCACAACATCACACTCACACATCATTTCCATATCTTATTTGCATCTATTCTTTCTTTCTTCTACTACTTAAATGTCACACTTTGCTTATTATTCTAGTCGGATACCCAATATGTCATTAATTTTCTATATAAACATACATGTGTGTACACTTGGTGTTTTTGAGTGAATGTAGATACTTTGCTGATTTTCACACGTTGTAATGATGCTCAATATTGTATCCTTTTCCATTCCCACTAAGGCTCTTAGGGACATCTACCTTTCCTACTCTCACACATTATAGGTTCTATCATTTCATCATTTAATGCTTCTTACTAGCACTTTCTATTCAAAGATATATACATACTTTGACATACTCTTAATGTTTCTAACATCCTAACATGTGCTTCATGTGCAACATTTTTTTGCATGAATATATACAACCATGGTTATCTCGATACATTTTTCTTGCAATTTTTTTCTATAATATGCTATTTTTTTGGGCTATGCCCTATGTCTTGTATGATCCTTGTATGATTTTGGTCACTTAGACCCTGATTATCTTGTGACATTGTGAGTGATGTCCTATGTATGAAACCTGATTTTCACTTTCCATATTGTCTTCTTACTTTCTTGTCACATTGAATTTTATTTACATGTTAGCTTTGTTTGCACTAGCACTTATTACTATCCTAGTTTTTTTACATGTGCCTTGGTTTATACCACGCACATACCCTACCCCCTACATGTATCCATTTATATCAAGATCGTGGTCCTATCTTTTGGGCTTGCATCCTTTTAATATCATCACATGCACCCCAAACAAGGGAGAATTACATTGAGAGAATAAATCACCCCTAAAGAATCTCATAACTACAGAAAGATCCATACAATACAAAATTATCACAAACATAAAGTCAAAGAATGGCCCAACTTGACTTGGTTCCAAAAATAGAGAAAACACTAGCACCCAAAATTAGACAAAGAGCACTTTGGCACATGTATCTTCCCCAAGGTGCTAACGTCCTATGGACATATACAGTCATTTTATCATATTATAACAGATCTATAGAAGTATTCAAAGCAATTCTACAATTACATAATGTATTCTATCTCCTTTAATTGGAACTAATTTGGGAAAATCATAACTAAAATGGGACGTACCATTTATAGTGGTGCTTATGAGGGTAGAGTCACAAAATGAGAGTAAAACTAGACCTCTCTCCCCAACACTCGCTCTGGGTGTGATATCACCCAAAAAAATCATAAGTGGCATGAGATCACCCAAGAAAACATGCTATCATCTTGAGATCGCCTAAAAATATCACCCTTCATGGCACTACAGGACACATTTCTATCCTTTACACTTTTTGACATCAAGTGTACACTTTCCTTTACTACTACTTCTACACACTTATGCATATTTTACTCAAATATCTCATATACAACACTTTGACTAATCTTTCAATTTTATTTTGTAGGTATTTCCTTAATATGTAACAATAATTAACTTACATTAGAAAATACAATCACAACAGTACAAACAACACATACATTTCACCACTAGGGTCACTTTCCTTTCCTATTCTCCACACTTCACTTTACACTTATTCCAAGCTTCACTTATCCACTTAGTAGCTATTCATATTACAATCTACATGATCATAAGGTACACATCTTCTATATACTTTATATTATCGATTATTCACTGAAAAACATAAAGTGGAGGCACATGTAGGAAAAAATCCACACACTTGGGTACATTTTTAGGTCCCATAAGCATGTTAGCATTTACATGAAACCTAAAAAGAATACTAGTAATTGAAAATTATATTTAGCCTCTTTTCTTTGTCTCTATTTTCTATTTGGTCTTACATACCCTACAACCCAGTCATAACTTAACTCATTTATCATTTATGGCTTCAAACACTAGTGCCCATCTAGGACAACAGCGCCGAGCACTCATGTCCCTCGTCAATGCCCCTAACCCCTTTCACCTTCACTCCTTTTAGGTCTATTTTATCTTTTGGGTCTCTTTTTCACTTATGGGTTTTCCTTCCAATGCCCCTAAACATTACTATTATCACCTAAGCTTGCATTCAAAAGGCACCAAAACCCTCCAATGCATCCATCTAGCATCCATTTAAGGGACAAGGGCTGCATAATCTACATACACATGATAGGAAGGGAAAGTTTTCTATTCTATTTCATCCACACATTTGTATCAACGAGAAAATCTATCCCTCTATCTAGTGTAAGATTGAAAAAGGGCTTCCTAGGGCATAATTTTTACACACACACAAATGTTACATGGATTCTAAGATGTAGTGAAATGATCTATCCAATTTCATTATCGAGGTGACTATCGAAGTGAGTACAACTTGTTATTATACATTTTTATTTTTAGGTTTGATGTGGTTTTTGGGTAAGTGTAGGTCAATTTTTGTTGTTGTAGGTTACATGTTCCTTCAACAATTTAAGAGAGAATATAAAGCGATCAACAGGGAAAAATTTTGAAACCCTTGTGACACAACATAAACTAGATCTTGAGCTTTTAAACAATCACCGATGCCTAAATCTAGTCATCAATGCCCAAACGCGTCAATGTGTTGCTGCGGGAAACCATGTCTAAAATTGTTCATGAATTTATGAATTTACAGAGGGCATTTATGACAATGTTTGCATCATGTTCAACACTTCACCCTACCTGCAATACTTACAGTTGTGCGGATATCATCTAAGTCACCTATTTCTCTCATTTTCTTAGGGTTTCAAATTATACATGCTTATTTGATTGTGTCATATTATATATTAACATTTTTATCATCAATTATTACAGTAGTTACTCCATGATTAGGTTTAATTCTATTTTTATTAAATCACTTAAAATTATGAACTGATATAAATTTTTGAGATCATCAACCCCTTTGTATTCTATATTCAGATATATATGCACCTATATATAGGGTTTCCTATTTAACGGTGGAGGTCCAAGAAATATAAAAATGATGTGGGAATTATCCTATAGGGGAAAGTGAGAGATCTACTATGAAGAGGTCTCATCCTTATATAGAGAAATATGAAAGGGGGAAATCAAGGAAACTTATCCCTATATGGAACTCATAGTTAAAATGATAGATCGAGCACCCTAATATTTATATGGAGCACTTTCCCACCCCAAAGATCTTCTTGGAGGGTCAGGGAAAACCTCAACCTCTTAATTATATTATATATACATTAATGAAATAGTCGAGTCTAGACCTATACCCTCAACCTCCTTTTAGAAGAACTTGGCATCCTATGGATAAATGTCACCAACACGGGGGCATTCCATTTCTAAATCAATGGAAAACCTTGGCCTCTAAAGCATAAATACTATTGATGCGAGGGCATTTAAAATATTGATTGAATTGATAAATTGAGGGCTCTTATATTTATAAATGTAACTTGCCTAACCCTATTGATCTATCTGAGGGTAAGGGAAGACCCCATCCTCTCATGATAACAAGTTATCTATATGTTTACCTCATATACATATATACATGGGGTACACCTACACACCCTTACCCTACCCTATAAATCTATCTAGATTATCTCGTTATATGGAAGGTGAGGGCCACTATATTTATATGGGTCACTTGATTGAGATATCAATGGTTTTCTCTATGCTTTGGAGGCCAAGGGAAAGTGGGGAGGGCCCCTATCTCTATATGGGATACCCATTGATAGATTGAGGGAGGATACACTCTTGTGCACCTATATGTAGGCATTTAGAGAGGAAGGAGGCTAAGCGTAGACATCAATTTAATCTACATTGAGATCTATATACGGTCACCCTATATATCCCAATATATATATATATATATATATATATATATATATATATATATATATATAAGGAAGGAAATTAACCATTTGGTTACTTTATTGTATATACTATCATACTATATTCTAAAGGGGGATATTGTCTTGATCATAAATTAATCCAAGCCCCATGAAACTATAGACTAGATGGCTCATTATAAATTCTAGGAAGAGGAGTATCCAAATGATTTGAGTGTTCCAAAATGTTATTTGGGAACTAGTTTTTGTAAACTAAAAATTCCTCCCCATTTGCTTTAGATGATTAAAATACTACATACATAAATGCATTTTTATTGTTTTATATGTTTCAACTACCATAGATAGATGGATATTGATTAATTTTGATGCTTAAACTACTATAAATAAATGGAATTTTATTGATTCGGATGTTTAAAATACAAAAATATATAGATGGTCTGTAATTATCACTATCTATAATACTAGTTCTAGTTATAGTATAATCTAGATCAAGATCATGACTTAGGGGGAGAAAGGGTCAAGGGATTTTTTGATCGTCATCCTGAGAAACATATTCCATTTGGATAAATGTGTTGGTTAAACAATCGGAACATTGATAGAAAACTCATGTTTTTATCAATGCTTCTATCATTATCATAGGGGTATATCTATCTATAGTAGTTGTGAAATATGTCACTCTTGTGGTTGGAGAAAAACTCTCTATAACAGAAGATATTCTTCCATTGGAGATTGGAATTATATTCTCTTGATCTCCCCACTACTACAAAAAAGAAAAACTCAAGAATTACAAGTGACAACATATCCCCGCACAAAGAAAAAAAAATTATAATCCACATAGTCACTAGAGAAACATTCATTTATCATGACCTTCAAGTTATAGATATCCGTTAAAGAGAGATAAGGATGGGGATGGGGAAGGGTGGAAAATAATTTACAACCACAATTGATGTTTATGTTTATCCTATAATAACATAAGCTAATAGTAATGGTAGCATCAGGAGTAGGGAAAGTCCTATCAAACCCCATTCCCATTGATTGGTGTCTCTAGATCAACCCCAAACCCCTCCCCACTAGTTAAGATCTATAGGGGTAGGAGAGTACCTACCCCTCCTATGTCAAGAGAGGAGGGACTGTCAACTAGAACCAAGTATAACTATATATAACCATATCTCCCCTTAACATATAAGGCCATATCGGCTCAATTTTTCTCCCTTGCGATATAGGTCCTTCAAACCCTAGACCTAAAATCTATAACACCCACTACTAGGATAATTTTTTTGACATTCATTTTACTTGATACAACTATGTAACACCAATAAGACTCACACAAGATTATATGACACATCTTACAATGTTTTCACCAACATGAAGGAAATATAATTATCAAGATGACACAAGATGCAACCCAACACCACACTTATATACATGAGAAATAATGAAACCATGACCCAACACAACATGAGTTTCATGAATTGGCACTTTTCACAATATTACATTTTCATGGTTAAATCTTTGTTTTATTCATATCCTATTTTTTCCTTAAGAGAGTAGTTCATTAGGCCCCTATTCTGTATATGATTTGGGCATACCATATATAGATAGCAGATCACATGAATCTAGTATATATAGCCTCCCACCATCCATATAATAGAGGGGAGTGTTGGGGTTAGCACACCGGTTTTACAAGATAATATATCATATTTAAACATACATGCAGATAAAAACATATATTCTATCAGAAGAAATATACAAAATAAGAGACAAATCAACACCATATTTAACATGGTTCAATGAGTGTGGGATACGTCCACCAAGAAACAAGACAATCTATTATCCAAAGATTTGATAAGATATATAATGAAGATTTACAATCTTCCACACCTCTCGAGATGTATAATACTTTCTTTCTCACAAGATTTTTATTCTTCTCCAAGAACTCTCTCTCACACAACTATTCTTAGTTCTTGTTGATTCTTTACTTCTAAACCCTATCTTTTATGTTTATATAGTCATTTATAAACTAAGGCACTTAGCCATCCAATTAAAATAAATAGATCTGATTTAATACTAAAAATAGATCTAATTCCCGATAATTAAATAAAACACTCCCGCGTAGGTAACCAATGTTCTTTTTCCCTAACTTATGTCAATTTTCCCGACCGATGTTGGTTCCTCCTTTCCCGACTAATGTCAGTCCTAGGTGATCAATTCCGTTTCCCCCTAACCGATGTCGTTCTTGTATTTTCCAACAAGTTTTACATTGCATCCTAAACCGAGGTAATTGAGCTCCACAACTCAAAAATCTCCCACTTGGAGATTAATTATTGTACCATGCCTGTACAAAATCATTCTTGGATCCTTCCTTAGCTTTGTTTCTTCCTCTTCAATTCTTAAACCCGAAGACCAAAAAGTGGAGTGTAGCTCCAAATTTTCCTTTGTTAATGGCTTCGTTAGCATATCCGCAGGGTTCTTGCTCATATGAATCTTTTCCAGATTCAACTTCCCATCCCCCAATACCTTTCGTATGAAGTGATACCTCAAATGAATGTGTTTCGTTCTCAAATTAAATGATGAGTTATGTGCTAAAATGAATTGCACTCTAACTCATCACTTTGAATATTTTACAATCATATTACTCCTTTCCTAACTCTTACATGAACCTACTCATCCATATCATTTCTTTGCTAGCTTCGTAGCTGCAACGTACTCTTCCTCTGTAGTAGAAAAGCTACAACCTTCTGCAATCTTAAAATCTAGCTAACTTACGTCCCACCTACCGTGAAAATATATCCAAAGTGGTGCTCCTTCTACTATCCAGATCTCTATCCATATTTAAATCCACATAGCCACATAATGAAATATCCGAACCTCCATTGCATAACTACATGCTAGATGTCCCTTTCAAATACCTAATTATCCATTAGAATGCTTACTTTTTACCTGGATTGGCCATATATCTACTCACAACTCCCACTACCTATGCAATGTCTAGTTTGGTAAAAACCATAACATACATGAGACTCCCAACTATTGAAGCATATGGCCCTTGTGTCATTTATTTGACCTCCTCATATGATGAAGGGCACTTTGATATTTTCTTAATTTGAAGTGTCCAACCATAGGTGTACTAACAGGTTTTGTATTCTACATCTTGAACCTTTCTAACACCCCGTAGATATAATCCTCCCGAGAAAATACAATTTCTTGATCTTCTTGTCTTTGTGTATTTACATTTCAAGGATTATTTTTGCAGCTCCTAAATCCTTGGTAGAAAATATGTGAGATAGCTTTCCCTTAAGCTCACCAATTTCTTGCATACTAGATCTTGTAATAGCATATCATCGACATATAGTAACGCAATATTATAGATCCCTTTTTAAAGCTTCTTGAAATAAACACAATGGTCGATTCACATATCAAGTAATCATTCTCATGCGTAAAACTATCAAACCTCATGTACCATTACCTTGGAGCTTGATTGAGCCCATATAGGCTCTTTTTCAACCCGTACAATAATTTTTCCTTACCCTTGACTTCATACCCAAGTGGTTGCTGTGTATAAATTTCTTCATCTAAATCACAATGAAGGAAATTCATCTTCACATCTAGTTTTTATAAATGTAAATATTCTACTCCAACTAAACTTAATACGGTATGAATATAATTCATCTTTACTACAAGAGGAAATATTTCATCAAAGTCAATACCTGCATTCTATGCAAATCCCTTTACTATAAGCCTTTCCTTTTACCATTTTTTTCCACCCTCTTCTTCATTGATCCTATAAACCCACTTGTTCTAAAATTTCCTCTTACCTGTTGGCAACTTAACCAAATCCCAAGTCTAGTTTTATTCCAAGGAGTCTGTCTCTCATCTATGCCATGCTCCCACTAGACATGGGTCTTATCCTCCGCATTTCTTCTTCAAAAATTCTAGTTCATCATTATCGCTTAATAATAAATAAAATAGAGTTGTACATCTTTCTGGAGGTTTACTTACCCTTTGTGACCTTCTCACGAAGTTTGGGGTACCTGGAGGCACATTCTCGCACCTCTTGGATATTCGTATCCAAACCTCGAAAGTGATCGATGTTGGTCACCTATAACCAAAGTTGGTTCTACTAATCGATGCCGCTTTAGATCTTCGTAACCATACCAGTTCTACTAACATATGTCAGTTAGGGGTAAAATGACATTTGTTACTATGTAACCCTATCAGTATTACTTTTGAATCCGAGAGTTCATTTTCATACACAAACTTCTCATTCGGTTAATCCTTGGGTACCAAAATTTGATCCTTGTAAATTCTCTTTTCATTCCATTCAACATCATGACTCCTAATAATTTTAGAATTCTCTAAATCCCAAAAATAGAATCTGAAATCACCAGATCCATAACTAATAAAAGTGCATCTCTTAGATTTTACATCCAACTTTTTCTATTTTCCTTATCAACATGCACAAAAGCTTCTGAACCAAAAAATTTAAGAAAAGAAAGATCTACCTCTTTTGCAGTCCAAGATTCCTCTGGTATTCCTCCATCTAGTGAACTTGAAGGCCTATAGTTAATAAAATAAACCATTGTATCAACTGCTTATTCCCAAAACTACAAGGGCAATCTAGAATGTATCCTCATACTTCTAACATATTCCATGATTGTCATGTTCATTCTTTCTACAACACCATTCTCCTATGGTATTCTTGGAACCATTCTTTCTCTATGTATCTTATTCACTGAACAATAATCATTAAAATCCTTGCTACAATATTCACCACCATTGTCAGATCTAAGTCACTTTAACTTATAATTTGATTCATTCTCAACAAGGGCTTTCCATATTTTAAAAGTCTCAAAAACATCATATTTATGTTTAATACAATAAACCCATACCTTTCTTGTAGCATCATCAATGAAAGTAACATAATACTGGGATCCTCCATGAGAAGCTACTTGAGCTGGTCCCCACACATCTGAGTGTACAAGATCCAATTTCTAATCCTTCTTAGTTGCCCCAACTTTGAGAAATCTCACTCTCTTTTGCTTTCCAAAGACACAATGCTCACAGAAATCAAGATCTAAATCTTTCAAATCTAATAACTTACCCTTATCCTTTAAGATCTACATTCTTTTTGATTCATATGGCCCAACCAATTATGCCACATGCATGCATCTGAATATAAAGTAGATAATGCAAAAAAGGAATCAGTAACATAGGTAGATAAATATAACGTTCCTACCTTCTTACCTCTTGCTATGATAAGAGCACCCTTGGTGACTTTCCAAGAGTCTCTTGTAAAAGTAACCATGCAACTAGATTCACCTAGTTTCCTACAGAAATAAGATTCCTCCTGAGGCTTGGCACATGCCTCACATCTTTCAATACCCATGTATTTCCATTCTGTAATTTTAGATGAACTTCCCCTTTACTAGTAATACTTCAAGGTTCATCATCACCCAAATAAACATGCCCAAAATTTCCCTAGACATAATTTCTAAAATAACCCTTATTAGGGGTTGCATGAAAAGAAACTTCTGAATCTAAAACCCATGATTCAATTCTATTATCTAAAGAAAGAATAAGATCATCTTGCATGACCTCTGCTGCAACAATATTTTCTTCTTTACCTTTATCTGGTTATTGGTTGTCTTTGTCCTTTGATCAATAATATTTCTTTGCATTTCCTTTCTTTCCACATTTCCAACAAGTAATTCCCTTACTTCTGGATTTAGATTTGTTATCCCTTGACTTTAATTTCTCATTACTCTTACTCTTGGATCTTTCCTTCTATTGCCCCTACTTTCTACATTCAAATCATTCCCAGATGATGATTCCTCTGTACTCTTCCTGTGAATTTCTTCATTCAATATTATACTAACCATATCATCAAACTTCAAAATATTATTAGCAGATGTTGTATTACTAACATCCATTACCAAGTTATCCCAACTATCAAGCAAAGAACATAAGAATAAAAGTGATTTTACTTCATCATCAAATGGTATAGCAACCGATTTTAACTGATTTACAATAGATTGGAAATCATTCAAATGACTAGATGCAGATCCACCTTCATGCATCTTAGAACTAAATAGTTTCTTCATCAAATAAACTTTATTTGAAGCACTAGGTTTTTCATATAAATTATCAAGATATTTCATGAACTCTATCGTATAAATTGCTTCATAAATCTCAATCTTATAGATCCAAAAGTATTTCTATCAAGAATCTTCCATTCTTCATTAGCTATCTTCATAGGTCTAGGCTTTAAATCCAATGGTAAATATAAATATCTTTATATATATAATCCTCAATCAAGCATCTTCCATAATCGATAATTTGGCCGTCAAAATTCTCTACCTTATATTTGTTTTCTTATGCCATTTTTGTAGCTCCCACTCAATCGAAAACCCTCTGTGAGTAAATATGTCAACATAAAAAACCCTAAACAAAGCTATGATACCAGTTGTTAGGGTTAGCACACCAATTGTACAGATAATATATCAAATCTAAGCATACATGTAAATAAAAGCAGATATTCTACTAGAAGAAATATACAAAACAAGAGACATAAATCAACACCAGATTTAACGTGGTTCACCCAGTGTGGGCTATGTCCACCAAGAAACAAGCTAATCTATTATCCAAAGATTTAACTAGATATACAATGAAGATTTACAATCTTCCACACCTCTCAGATGTACAACACTTTCTCTCTCACAAGATTTTGTTTCTTCTCCAAGAATTCTCTCTCACACAACTATTCTTAGTTCTGGTTGATTCTCTACTTTTAAACCTAGCTTTTATGTTTATATAGTCGTTTATAAACTTAGGGCACTTAGCCATGCAATTACAATCAATAAATCTTCTTTAATGCTAAAAATAGATCTAATTCCCAAGATTTAATTAAAACACTCCCACACAGGTAAATGATGTTAGTTCACCCTAACCAATGTCAGTTCCTCCTTTCCCGACCGATGTTGGTCATGGGTGAATGATACCGGTTCCCCTAATCGATGTCGATTCATCAGTATTTTCCAAAGAAGTTTTACATTGCATGCTAAACTGAAGTAATTGAGCTCCATAACTCAACATGGATCCCCCTCCTATATCTCATATTTGGGGGCTATATCTTCAACGTCCTCAAATTTTAATTTTTGCAAGTAGGAAGATGAGAATATAATCTTATCGATAAGGCTACAAATTATTCATTTCAATTTAGAACTAACTTATAACAAATATACTCGTTTGGGTCTCTTCTCTATTGCTATTATTTATGCAACTCAATAATAGATTAGAACATGTTATCGCACATGTGAGGGTCTCTTAGGTCTTGGTCTCCAAACTAGAGTTTGTGTTTGACTTAAAATTAAATTCATCCGACTTTTTAATTGTTATGGTTCAAGAATCGATTTTTTTCCAAAATAGTTATGTGTCATAATTTTTGTTTTCTAGACAAGAGATTAAGATGCTCGAATACTTAAATTATGGTAGAGTAATTTATAAGAACTTCCAATAACAAAAGGATGCCTAACCAAGTATAAGGTAATTGTAAGTTTTAGTTGTTTGTTTAGTTAATATCACTCACATGTAATTGAGTTAAGATATTAATAAAGGTAATAAGTGGGGTACCCACCCCCACTTTATGTGCTTCCAAAGTATACTTGATCACATTTAAGTAATAAAAACTAACTTTTTTATTACTTTTAAGACCCCATACACATATAAAGATTGGTCCCTCCTAGAAACATATCATATAAAGGAAACCATAAAAAAATTGATACACAACACATCATATGCCATAAAGGGGTATTTCATCATTAACTATAATAAAAACATACTTCCACGAATATAAGAAATACCTTTTCACACACATTCATAAAAATTACTACTAATCCTAAAGGAACACATGAGAAGATTTGTTTCAAGGCATATCTCAAAGGAAGAGAGGTGGTTTTTAACACTAAGATGTTTATTAGCAATACAATCCTTTTGAGAACCATCAAGGACCAAAACTTCTCTAAAACCTGGCAAGGAAGATGCCACGCAAATAACCCAATTCCCAATGGTAACCTTATTAAGGTTTGATAGATTGGGATCAATTGGGTAACGTTTAAAATAATAACCTCCTAAAAGTGATCAACCATAACCATCCTTAAATAAGGTTGTTTCTTTACTTATGAGTGTTCCAAAAATTTAGTAACACACACAAGAATACAAAATCACTTCATTCACATAGAGCACAATTATAACATTTTCATATAATTTTTTAGTTAAAATCTACATCCATGCCATTAATAATATATATATACCTATAATTAAAATCACCCCTAAAATCGAATTCCCATTTCTCCCAAGATACCAATACACTACGAGATCTCACTCATCAAACATAATCCATAGTTAAAATGCATTATTATAACATACTAATACATATATTTAACATTACATGTATGTTTCCATGATAATCCATTTTACAAAAACAAACCAAAGCAACACTCCCATTTGATTTTTTATCCCACGTACCAACAACCACCGCATGGTCAGCACAACAGCTGACATGGCATCAAACTACAATCATGCAAAATTTATAGTTTTCACAGTTTTCTAACAATATTGAAATTATATTTGAAATACTTCCAAGGAGAGTAAGATATGTAATGCCATTTCATTTTGTTTCCAAAACCAATGAGAGAGTTAAAGAGAGGAGAGAGAAAACACCATTTATTTACAATCAGTTTCTTAACAAACAAATTTCAAATGAAAGTTTCCTACAGTCATGTATTCGTGTTTACAAGGTTTCTCTATCATTATTTTGCTTGGATAAGTTCATATGCCAATTTTCACTAATTAGTTACAAGTTTCCAAAATTTTCAAATTTAGACAAGTTGCTCACAAACCAACGTTTGAAAACCATCTTCAACACTCAAAAACTTACGGAAAAACTTCCTAAATATTTCCCTATATACAAGGAAACACTCAAAGCTGATGAAACCCCAAATTGGAAAATAAGATGAAAATGTTTCTCAAATTTCCAAAGCTACCAATCATAAATGAATTCAAGTGGCCTTGTCACCCAACGATTAGAGACCTAAAAACCCATTAGAAAAATTCACTTGTGGGACATTTTTCTCCAAACTAATGGTTTGTAGTAATTGTCTCATAGAAATATTAGAGGTATGCGGGAGCCAAAATCTCACATAGGGCCAACACAAAGGTGGGTCAAAACCAAACTACATTTTTTTGCTTTCATCTTTTGTTTAAAATTTTGAACTATCCTATTGGGCTCTTAAAAATGTTACACAATAAATTCAAATAAACTAATGAGGAACAACCTATGGTTTGGTTGGAAACTTCACATGACAAGGTACATGGCTAATTTTTTTTTATCATTTCGAGGATTATAAGGATATTTTATGCATCACTAAAAACATGTTTTTATTAACATTACCCCAGTCATCAAGAAGTTTTTTACTAGGTTTCCATTTTAACACTCCAACCGTGTGTGTTATCAAAACCAAAAATAGTATAAAATTTTTCCAACAACTCATGAGTTAACACCTCATCATTAAAGTACATAATACTAATGAAATCAATAAAAGTACAACGAGCCTTAAATGCCTTATTTATGTAGGTAGAACCAACACAGACAAAGATCTAGTCGGAAGACAACTTCAAAAAAGAAGCCAAGAACACAAGATCTACAAAAAATGAGATTGTTATTATTGATCTCTCTCACATATAACCCAAACAATGAATCCAAAGAGGAGTGTAGAATGCCAATAAATAGGTAAGTGAGAGGAGAGAAGAACCTTCTAGGGAATACTCTAGAAGAGGAGGTTTCTAGAGAAACATAGAGAAGAAATTTCTAGAGAGAATTATAGAAAGTGGAAGAAAGTGCAACTCATCATGAGTTATGACACAAAAGAAAAAATATAATGTACACCCTAATTAATTATTAAATACTAATTAGATCTTAATATTTATCCTAACACCCTCCCTTAAGTGAAGAATCAAGAAGGTTAGAACACAAATATGGGTCCCAACTATTAGGCCATATTAGGTACCCATGTACATAATAAAAAGAAGGAAGGAAGGACTTCATGGTGAATCCCCTAAGGACAACTTCTTTCACCCCAAGCAAGTAATGCAAATGAAGATAACAAGGATTTTTAGAGGTTTAGTGAAGATGTCAGAAACCTCACAAGAATAGGCACAAAATCAAGTGAAATGAATACATCCTATATCAACTATCAAATGAAGTGTATATGTATTTTTATATGTTCCGTATGTTTATGCTCAAACATATTTTGAGAAATAGAAATAGCACTTTGTTTATCACACAAAAGAGTAGTAGGTACTAACTATGGAAGACCAAACTCCTCAATCAATTATTGAATCCAAATAGCCTCTTGACTAGCTCAAACTACACCTCGATACTCAACCTCAGTAGAAGATAATGCAATAACATTCATCTTCTTACATTCCAATTAATTGGAACAAAAATAAGATGATAAAAAAATCTAGAGGTACATTTGTAAGTGTCAACATCACCTACCTAATATGAGTCGGTATATCCAATGAGTTGTGAAGAAATCTATGGTGTGTATTGTATTCCATAGTGCAAAGTGCCCTGAAAGATAGTGTAAAATACACTTACAATATTTCCAATGACTCTCATGAGGCTCATGTGAAAAGTGAGAGACAAGGTTAACAACAAATGTGATGTCGGGTGAGTGTGTGTCAAGTAGAGAAGACTTCCTACAAGTTTCTGGTATAATGTGGGATCAACTAGAGGAGTCTTACAATTAGTAGATAAAAAATACACCTGACACTAATGGATTAGAATAAGGATTGAAATTATCCATATGAAACCAATGAATTAAATCATGAGCATACTTATGTTGTCCAATAGAAATTCCTTTAGAAGTTTGATAAACCTACAAACCAAGGAAATAATATAGAAGTCCCACATTGGTCATGTCAAAATTCTCTATGAACTTGTGTTGAATGTCTCAAATGAGGGAATCAAAATTTCCAATGAGGATGAGATCATCAAAATACATGACTAGTATCGGAATAGTATCCCCATTCCATTGAATGTAGACATTAGGGTCTGAGTGACACCGAAAAATCTAGAAAGAGAGGAAAAAGAATTTGTTTTCTTGTACTAAACATGTGGAGCTTGTTTGAGGCCATAAAGAGAGTGACATAGTCTACATACTAGTGAGGAATCCTACATAAATCCTAAAGGCTACTCCATATATATCTCATCATGAAGATCATTGTGCAAAAAGTAACTCTTCACATCCATATGGTTTACGGGCCAATGATTAGTTGCAACAAGGGAGAATACAACTCTAACATAATCCATCTTAGCTATAAGGGAAAAAGTCTCGAGTAATCAATCCCTCAACTTGTAAAAACCCTTTACAACTAAGTGAGCCTTATACCTATCAATAGAACCATCTACTACATACTTGGTCTTATAGAACGATTTACATCGCACTAGTTTTCTTCCCTTAGGAAGAGGTACTAAGTCCCAAGTGTGATTCTTCAAAAGTAAAGAATACTCATTATGCGTAGAAGTCTCCCACTCTTGGTTTGGTAATAGCTTCAGAAAAGTGAATTGGATCATCTGAAATAACATGACTAAGAAGAGTCATACCAGAAATTTGTGAGCGAGTTTGACGAGGTAATGAAGGATCACCAACCATAGGACCAGCTGAATCCAAAGTGGATTTGGCCCATTTGGACATAGTGTGAGAAGCATTTGGTGGAGGAGGAGGAGGTTGTACATGTACATTGACTATGTCCTCATCATCAACATTTGAAAGCGTATCATAAGAAGGAGAAGTATGAGTAACAAATGATGGAGTGCCAGGAGATGAAGTCTCCATAAAAGAATCACTCTCATAAAAATGAGCATCCCACCAAATTAAAACATAATTAGTGATGGGGTCATGAAGGCGATAAGCCTTAATAGTCTCACAATAGCCAAAAAAATAAGTGATTGGATTTTCTTCCCTATAGACTTGTGTTTGTCATCGGAACAAATACCCATGCCTTACTTCCAAATACATGAAAATTAGAAATATCATGTTTTTCTCTAGACCAAACTTGTGTAGGATTATTATTCTGTAAAGCCTTATGTATGATTTGGTTTTGAATATAGTTTGCACAATTAATTTCCTTTTCCTAATATTAAGGATCCATCTCCTTCGAATGAATCATGTAATTGGAAATATCCTTTAAATTACAATTCTTCCTCTAAGCCAAACTATTCTATTGAGGGGTATAGGGCACATTTAACGATGCAAAATATCATGCTCAGTGTAGAAATACTTGAATTCATTATTAACATATTCCCCCATTATTGGTGTGTATAATCTTAAGTGGAAGAGATGATTGCTTCTCTATAATATTCTTAAATGCTTTTAAATTCTCAAAAGCATCACTTTTGGACTTAATGAAATATACCCAATTCATACAAGAGAAATCATCAATAAATGAGAAGATCACTATAATACCAACTCAAAGGGAAGCTCATGCTCTAGTGGCTTTTCCCTTTAGAAAAAGGTATTGATGTTGTTTTCCAAGCATATATCTAGGACATACTCCATCGGTCAAGAAATATTTTTAAGACCGAGAACTAGTTATTTTTACTCATCTTTTGTAAGCATTTGTAATTTAAGTGACAAAATATATCTTGCCAAAATTTACTCACCGAATCAACATCAACAATCAATGAATAACATGTAGAGGTCTCAAATCTATCAAAATGATACAGAAAATCACTATGATGAGAAAACCTGTAGACACTACATCTTAAGGATATTTTATTTCTTTGATTACAACTTTATGTGGAGTAAATTCCATAGTTTTTATAGTGTCTGAATTACAAATTTGATAAATAGAAAACAAATTAGAAGTAATTTTGGGAACAAGGAGTACATCAATAATACAACCATCTTATATCTGAACATTTCCTTTCCCCAAAACATCAACTCAAGAAGAGTTACCAACTTCAATATGGGAAGTGTTACAATTAGAAACTGAAGATAGAAGATCTCGAGAATGTGTGAGGTGATGAGAAGCCCCTAAATCAATGATCCAATTATCATGAGATGCAAATATACCTCGAGTAGAAATAAGTTTCCCTTTTCTTGATGAAGAAGAAGTGGGAGTAACAAAAATATTATGTTGCTTAATTGCTTCCTCCAAGGCTTTCATCTTCTTGAAACATCTATTCTCTAAATGATTTGTGCCACCAAAAAAGGTGCAAGGTCCATGGGTATTCTTCTATTTGGATTTTCCTTTAGGATTAGGATTGTTGAAAGACTTAGTGGACTCAGAAGATGGATTAGGCTCAAAATATTGAGAAGGAGGAGGTCTATTTACCGATTTGGTGGAGGGCAAGGTCTTTGTTTTAGACTTGGGTTTTCCTTTGGAAGAGCTAACAACAAGAGCGTGAGAGATACTAGGAAGGGCATCAAGGGACATTAATTTGGTTTTCTCCCTAGTAAGGTGATCACAAAATATCTCAAAAGTAGGCCATTTGAATTGGTCACCAAGGGCATCCATAGCTAAATAAAAGGTAGAGGAAAAGACACTAAAATGACCCTTCAACTTAGAGAGGATAAGAAATATAAATTCTTTATCATTTTTAGTTTTTCCTCCTACTTGTAATTATGAGTGAATAGACTTAAACTTGGGAAAAAAATATTCAAAAAATATTCTATAGTGTCAAAGTCGATGGAAAAAGAGAAAATAATTTTGCATCTAGTTGCAATAATCTGAATTCATTCACCTTACAAATGAGTATGCCAAACTTGTCCCATGATTCCTTAGGTGTGTCAAGGCTAGGAAGGTGGAACATTAAGTTGTCAAAAATGTTTAACATGATCAAACAAACAGCTTCATCATGTTTACACTTGATCAAGCAACAATCTTTTCAGAAGTGAAGGTTGGACCATTATCTAACACAACGCGCCACAAGCCCTTCGATTGTAATAATTGTTGCATATTTGGTTTCTAGACATTATAATTGGAAGTATTAAGTGGCTCAAACAAACATGACTCCATAGGATAAAATGAGGACATGAATGGGCATGGATGGATGTCGGGTACCACCGAAAATGTGTCCCAAGGCACGACAAAAGGACCCCCCAAAAAATTCAAAAAACAAACTCCCTCAGATTGTAATAAAAACTAAACCAATAGAACGGAACAAAAATAAGTCACTTTTGCTAAAAAATGACACTCAGATCCGAGCTATCGTGCAAAAGTTATTAACATATCAATTTCCCACAAAAGGCTCAAATTAATTAAAAAATACTCAATGATTAAAAAATCAAGGAAAAAGTGGTCGTGTGACCACTCGTTGGAACCAGGAGGAAACAAGGATCTCAAATATGGTCTTGGTTTACAAAGGTCCTACCAAAAGTTTTAATTGACCTAAAAACACATTAATTGCCCCCAAAAGGAAATATTAATAGAAAACTATAGAAAACTTAATTTTTTTTTTTGGAAAAATATAACTATAGTTTAGGCCCAAATTTTTAATTAGCCAAAATTTCAAAAAAACAAACTTATATGATAAAATTTTAGAGAGAATGTTAGATGACAAGAGGGCTAGTGGGTCTAAAAGTAGATTGACGTAGAGATCAAAAATTAGATTAATTGTAGCATGGATGAAAATATTATATAAAATATATCAAAGAAACATAAAAACCTATGTTGTGCATGGATATCCAAGCACTTGACATGCTAAATATAATCCATAAATCCAAAACACCATAAAATGCGTAGTTGGCTGATCCATGGAGGTGAGGCCTCAAATCAATTAAATCTTCAACAATTTGAGATTATAATTACACAATATTTAATCACAATGTGGATAGACCAAAGTTCTAATTAACATATCAATGTAAATATGTTGTGATAAAAGAAAGCACAACCATGCAACACCAAAAATAAATTCAAATCCAAACCTCACATATAAACTAGCAATACGAGTCATGTCAAAAAACAATGCAGAGTATGCATAATATTGTGGGAAAGTGTGAATAAAAATTACATACACTCAATGCTCAAAACCATGTAGGCAGAACTAACACATGAAAATATCTAACCGGAAGACAACTTCAACAAAAAAATCCAACAACACAAGATCTGGAGAAAAATAAGATTGTTATTATTGATCTCTCTCATATACAACCCAAAGAATGAATCCAAAGAGGAGTGTAGAATTCCAATAAATAGGCAAGTCGAGGAGAGAATAACCTTCTAGGAAGACTCTATAAGAGGAGGTTTCTAGAGAAACCTAGAGAATAAATTTCTAGAAAGAATTATAAAAATGAAACAAAGTTAAATTTATCATGAGTTATGACACAAAAGATAAAATAGAATGTACACACTAATTAATTATTAAATAATAATTAGAGCTTAATATTTATCCTAACAATTTACAACTTGTAAAGTAAATACTTTCACTTTTAAACAAGTACAAATTCATTTAGTACAATCATAAGACATATCAATGAAGAAATCAAAACATATCACATCTTCCTTCTTAATCTTCTTGAATTACTAAAAACCTTCATGATAAAAATTCAGCATTATACATGGTTAGTTCGTAAGAGCTAGCATGGAATATATAACCCCTATCTAGCTGCTTCATTACTAAGTAAATATTTAATGATTGTCTTAATAAATATTAATCAATAAAGTATCATTTCAAAAATCACATAACTAAGCACAATGTTCTGAAGCATTTGACATGATCCTATTAATTTCAAAATTTTCTATACATATTTCATATATTACCCATTCTTAACAAAATGTTGTGATCTAAGTACAAATTTCATCCAACTTAGCCATTCTCATTTATTATCTATGAACATTAATTCAACCAAACTAAATGGACATTTAACATACTTGCATGTTAAATTTTAAACAAAATAAGATGATAATATTACTTCTTTCCATTTCACCATATAGGTAACATATGTAAGTCATTTAAGTAACATTACAACAAGTCTCATAATAATCATATAATTATTAACCTTATTTTTGTTGTAATAAATACATAATTATTCATATGCATATGAGACTAAGTACAACCGACAATAAATTTTCTTTTAATACCCCAATAAAATAGTTTTCCATCATATCCTCTTGACATTTAAATTATGCACACAAGTATACAAAATCAAGTAGCACTATATATGTCCCAACAACCTCCAATACTCTCTACGAATCATGTGCAAACTTCAATCCCAAAACCAAGTTTATCAACAACCTCATCCTATATAGGTCTTTACTAAAATTTTGGTAGAGTTTCATTTAAGGACACGTACTATTAGTTGTATTCAACATGTCTCATAATTCCATTTATATGTGTTAAGATAGAAGATATTTAGTCCTTAATATCAAATGAAGTCAAAACCAATGATAAACAATCAGTAAGGTAAGAAAAAACTTAGCAGAGTTAGGTTGGCTCCAAACCCCTTTAGAGTAGTAGTACTTGTAAGATCACAGACAAAAATTCCTGAAACTCACCTTGCTTAGGATGTGGTTTAACCTAGCCAAAAAAAAAAGGAACAAGGTTTAAATCGAACCCTCTTCTATTCAAGCACAATGACTTCATGTCACCACCCATGCCAAACTAACTCACCATCTCGAGGGTACAAGTCTCCATTAAACTAAAAATCATGGTTTTAGAAATACCCATACATGTTCATCTCAAGCTATCATTTTAATCAACATATTTTTAAAACAAAAACTTCTTAAGGAATAAGACAATGCTTAGTCACCATATCAAATAAGAAAAACCATATGCATTGAATCAAGCCCTACTATAAATCATAGAAATCAAATACCCATTTCATATCCTTGGTGGCAATGTTAACAAAAGAAATCATAGTCTCGAGACATAGTCACAGATTTTTATCTCAACACATCTAACAATAAAACCAAATTTAGATATACCTAGAAAAAGGGAAACAACCTAGGCCAATAATATTATTTCCCATAATGTTATAAAAAAAATGAACTTCATCTATCATTAAGATCACACGAAGATTTATTCGATTAAGTCATAATAAAAAATAAAGACAAGGAAGTGTATAATCCATGCCTATAGTTTTAATATATTTATGCTACTCCTTTCCTTTCCTCTATTTCCTTCTTAAGATTCTAACAAGTCGAATCAACTCAAATTTCTCATCTTATCACAAATTTATAGAATCTCAAGCTAAAAGAAAAATAACAACATCTAAAGATCCAAAATAGCTCTCATAGAACCAACATGCATAACTCGACCAAAATGAGCTCCAAAATAACCATGGCAAATATGATGAAGCTTTATGCATGCAAAGAACCATGTTGAGGAAGATTTGTAATCCTCGAGAAACCGTTTCCATGGGATATTTAATGCATTAAATTTTTGGCAAACTTCTTTTTATTTTCACTCATTTTCTCCAAATATGGTGGTTGAGTTTTAGTTTATAGTTTCATGACATTCCAATTTGACAATATTATTACCTAGGTGGATCACGATTGGTCGAAGACCTAATTTTATTAAACTTACACAATGTCATATGCATTTTGATGATTAATCATCACAAATAAACAATAACCTTTTCCAAGGTTGATTTTGATCTTTAAAAATCGATTTCCATATTTTCATGATAATAATAAATCAACTAATCCCATGCAACTTGATAACAATCAAATACCACTTCAAGATAATAGTCACCAACAAACAACCAATGTCAACCAAATTAACCTTCCATCATTTAATTACCCAATTCCAAGGATTTGATCTCATGGATGTAAACAACCACATGCCATATGACATGGTCTTAGACCATAAAAAATTATATCATATCTTTTAACCTTGCCTTAATGGTCTAGGTCCAGCATTAATAAACAAACAAATTACCACACTACAATGAAATCAATAATAAAAAATAGTACATCATATTTATTATGATGAATTTATAAATAGTTTCATCAATTTAATCGAAAAAAAAATTACATTAGGACTTCTCTACAAACAATTACTTACAATTTCTCTCAAACATGTTGGTGCTAAGAATTGTCTCACCCCATTTGTGCCCTTGAAGATTTATTGATTCATGGCCTCTATCATTTTATCCTTACCTATATGGTGCTTGGTCAGTCTTATTGTCATTTTTATTATGCTCCTGGGTCAAGGATCATGTGTGGGTCTGTATTTGTCTCATGGTTCCTTTGTTCCTCTGGAAAAGCTCTATATTTTGAGTCTCCCATGCTCTGTTCCTTCAAAACTCATGTTTTCCCATTTTCTCCATTCTCCAAAGTCAGAATTTGTTTCTCTTTTCATTTTAACCCTAGGTACTCGATGAGAAATGAGTTGATGTGTCCCTAAGGATCGTGTTTGAGCCATGCAATAGTTTAAGTTATCTGTCCTTGAAGAAAACCTCATTTTCTAGCTCAAATGGACATTTCTCTGTGTTTTACGGTTTGACGAGCATCTCTCCCAGTCAAATTTGCATCATTTAGTTGACAAGGAAATGTGGCACCTCTTGGTTGGATGCGGATCAACTTAATACTTCAAAAATTCTATAAAAATCGTTAATTCAAAAATGTGTCCACGTGGAGGAACGACGCTCATTTGAGAATCAACTTTTTGGTTTGGCTTTGAAGTAGCGCTAGGAGGACACGTGGAGGCTTCCGTTGGGTTTCCCGTAGTTAGAAAAATTTTAGAAGGTTTTCGGAAGTCCAAGACACATGGAGGAATGACATTTATTTGAGAATTAACTTTTTGGTTTGGCTTTGAAGTAGCATTGGGAGAACATGTGGAGGCTTCGCTTTCCCATACTTGGGAAAAATTTTATGCGAGATGGAAATAGTTTGGAAAACAGGGACACGTGGCAATCTCATGCTCATTCAGTGGTCTTCAACTTGGGCACCATCTTGAAGTTGTGCCATGGAGACATGTAGAGGAACTGCACATGTTCGGGGATTGGCCCTTGAGTTTTGTTCTAAAGAAGTGCCAGTTAACACATGGAGGCCTCCGCTTGCTTTGCATTTTACTTAGACTTTTCAATGGCCAAAAGGAGACCGCCGAAGCTTGACAAGTGGCACCTTCCGTAGATCTTTAAGCCTTCAAACAAATTTTTCCAAAGTAGGATGGATGGCGAGCTGCGCTCATTCAAGGTATCAAATATTTGGGGTTGCCTCAAGGTGTGACATTGTGACACATGACAATTTGAAAAGTCATAGGGGACAGGGAGGTAGACCATCAGAGACAATTCAAACTTTTTGCCTCTTTGCTTCATAAAGGTTAAAATAGCAAAAATGGCATGCGAGCCCGATGGGAAATAGTCAATGTTTTGCCTCGGTCAATGGTAGAGTTTCAGACCCACGGAGTAAAATTGGGAAAATTTCCTTTTGAGAAAAAAGAGTCCAAAGTAAAAGAGGAAGCATAGTTCCGCTAGGACCCACATTGGGACATGTGTCAAAAGTATTTCTCAAGGGTGGAGCTGTGGGGAAAACTTGGAAAATTTTCCTTTTTCCAAAAGAGATTCAAATGGCAGAATTTTTCCACATTTCTTTTAGGGCCCATCTCAGGACACATGTCAGGCACATTTTTAGAAGTGGAGGTGCGGGGAAAATGGGAAATTTTTCCATTTTTTCAAAAGGGTCAGAAAAGGTCAAAGGAAGCCCCCGATCCTATTTTTGCATCTTCCACGTGGATGGCCCACATTTAAATCAAAGATCAAATGGTTGTTGAGTGTCCAAATATGATTTTCCCCCATTTTCTCTGTAAAATGCCTGGATGTGTGAATCTTCATGATTTCTTATTATTTTTACATGCCAAGTAGAGGAGCAAGTTAATTTTGATATCTAGAGTTTGGTGGAGGATATCTGGAGGTGTCTTTCATCATTAAAGTAGTTTGACTCTCAAGCCCGATCTAGTTTTCCTTTTTTTCTTCTCTAAGCATGTATGGGGCCGATTTGATTGATATGGGATGGAAGTGGTTGGTGAATGGGTGGAGGCATGTTTTCCCAATAAAAGAGTTGAATGCGGGAAGAAATCAAAGATATTTTCCCTCGAGCACCTAGAGACTTTTTGCAGATCTGATTCTATGAATCATGAAAGAATCATGACAAGCACTGGTGCATTTAAATTTTTGTCTTTTGGGAGGAAGGGGCTCTGTTGGAAATGCTATAAAGGGAATGAATTCATTGTGCAAATGGTTGGGAGTTTTTGGAAAGATCAAGACTGATTTTCTCCAACAAAAATCTTGACAAAGCCCATCCATTTTGAGAAGCCGTCTAGAGAATCTTGTATATCTCTCTTTGTGTCAAATTTGATCATGTCAAGGTGGTTGCAAGTGTACAGCCATTGACAAGCTTTGAGATTATTCTGGAAACTTTCCCTTGCTGATAAATTTGATCAAACTTTGAGTTATTTTGTGTCAATCTTGAGTAAAGTGTATTTATTTCATCTCTAAATGCATACGATTAGTTTTTCTTATTTCTATTACAATCTTCTACCAAAATATAGTCTAATCAGATAGGTCTCGTCCTTGTGATAATTTAGTGGCATCTGCAATTTCATTTCTTAGAAGAGCCTACCTCTGGGAATGGGATAAATAGTTTAAAATCACTTTTCTTTCATTTTCATTGATAGAGATTCTCTATAAGCCTCTAGGTGTACCTTAGGCATGACTTATTTTACACCTTGGTGCTTTATTGGGTCCTCTTACTTGATCCTTCATGACATAATCCCACAAGTTGTGTGAAAGAGTGCTGATCTGGGCCTCCATTGAAGCACATATTCTAGTTGAGGAAACAATTTAATTTTTGTGGCATTTTGTTGATTGAATATTTCCATTTTACATAAGCTCTCAAGGATCTGGTGAGTCAAGTCCATCTTGTCTCCCCTCCCACCAAAAAATCTATTTAAAACAACTAATCCTACCTATACTACCCCTTTTTTGCTCTATATACCCACAAAAACCAAAATCCTTTTACTAAAGTATGTAGAATAGATCAGGGTCTTAAATGTCTTTAGTAACCTTTGCCTTGTTTTGAAAGTATATCCATGATCTGGAAGTGACAACTCGTGAGATTCATATTTGATGTGTTAATCATATTTTCCCTAAGGCCTTCTCTATAAAATTTATGCAAAAGAAAGGTACATGTATCTCCTTTCAAATAATAGAGGTTACAAAATAGGTTCTCTTACCTTGGTTAAAAGGCACAACCTAAAATAGTTAGGATCAGATCACATCCTTTTGAGGTTCTATCCATCTCTCCACAAATCCAAGTAACAAAGGGACAACTAGATTTCTCCCTAACTATAAAATGACATACATTTATGATCTATTTGCCTCTAATTCCCTATTGAATCTGTGTTGCTGCTTGGTTTCAAAAGGATAACAAATTTGGGTGGCAACACTTGTGGCGTCGATGCCAGGGATTGTTTTGAATTCTTGGAAAATAATTTGTTAATCTGGAGTTTCATTGGGTTATTTATTTACATTCTATCCATAACCATCTAGCTCGTCAACAACACCAACACTTGTGGTGCCATTGTCGGGGATTGCAGTTCATACTCATACCCTAACACTTGATAGATCATATTTAGTGCATTTGCACAACTAAGGTGGAAATCCTTAGTGGAGACTCCTATTCATTTGATTTTGATAAGGACCAGTGTCTTAAAACTCACAAGGTTAGATTTTTTACTAACATTTGCAAAGCTAGAAGGAAGAATGTCTTTCTTTGTTAGGGATCTTGTTAGGATGTTATTTCTAGAGCTAGGAAAGTAAAATCGGAAGCAAGAAAAGCCTATAGAGTTATGGGAGAACATCGACAAGAAAATAGATCTCCATTGATGAAAGTGATCATCCCATCATTGAATACTGCCATTCAAGTGACTTTGAATCAGGTAGCCTCTTTGTGGAATTGAATTCTCCAACTAGGAAGGGCCTTCATTTGATTTTGAAAGATTTTCTTCACATTCTAGCACCTATCTTTTCTAAAGTAGATAGGGATTTCCAAGAAGCAAGGCCTTTGGGGATCTCCATTTTGAAAACTACACTCATGTGTTCCAAGGACCCTCTACCCTCATCAATTTGTCACCCCTCCAAGATCACCTCCTCGAATCAATATGGCTCAACCTAGACCTCCATTTGTTATAAACACCTTTGGACCTATAAATTTTGTGGGAATGACTGGTTATCCAAATGCAGTACCTCAAGATGTAAGGAACATACTTCCTAAGTTCTAGGGAAATAATGCCATAATTGGTGACCAACATCTAAATCTCTTCCTCAATATGATGGAAGAATTTGAGATTGAACATGAATATGTATACATCAAATTATTTTTTCACACTCTAGAGGAGGATGCAAGGGATTGGTACAAAGAATTTCCAGATAACTCTATTGAATCTTGGGCTGAGATGAGAAATGCATTCAGATTACAATATGGTGATAGGATTGACCCTAGGTTTCTTCTATCAAAATTTGAAAACATCAAGAATAATCTCAATGAGTTAGTACATGACTTCAATACAAGGTTCAATAAGACCTTGATGAGATTGCCTATCAGGATAAGGCCATGTGATGAATCATGTTTGATCAAATATAATGATGCATTTGATAAAAAGGTTGCTTACTACTTGAGGGATAAGAACCCTACCAACTTGAGGCAATCATTCACTATGGCCCTACAAATAGAGAATAATATCAAGGCAATAGGAAAACCTCCTAAGAGGGAAGGTGTGAAGTTGATTAACCCGTAAAAACCTCGACAAACAAGGGCACTTGATTTGGAATAGGTTGTGACAACTTTGGCAGGGGGTGCTCAAGGATATCTCCTACAAATTATCTCAAGATGAGAAAGGAGTTAGGAAAATCTCACAACGAAAATGTAAGCAACAAGGCCAAGAAAAATTTAAAAATCATCAAAGAATTGATGACAGAGGAAAAGGAGTCATTGGATTTGGGAATAGGTAGCCCCAAGGAAAAGAAAATAGAATGGTGCTTGATCTTTTGGTTGTCGAGTTATCTTGTTGTGGAAGAGACAAGTCATTGATTGGTGTGATAGATGTTTCATGCCTCATTCTCCTTGTGAAGAAGAGCAACAAGAAGATAATGCAGCTGATGATAACATTGATGATGATGTTTGCATGATGGGATGCTCCACTAGCTCACAACAAAGGGAAACCTCAATTGAGGTGATAAGTGTCGAACTCATCGCCACTTTTGGGATTGCATTCATAGAGTACATATTCTCCCTCCCTCTCATACTTTAGAAGTAGATAATGTACAAGCTTTTGAATTTCCCAATAATGACTTTGAATATTTAAGGGCTTTAATGATAAAAAGTATGATGGAGGAATCCCATCTGAGGAGGACAGAAATTATTAATGAATGTTGTTGTGGCTCAAGAGAAGGAATATAACACAAGAAGTAAGGTTGTCAAAGGGGCAGGGCCTCAAGCCAAGCCAAAAGCTCCCTTACTTTCTAACATTCCTAAAGAGGCTCCTAGGAAAGATCCATTTGCCAAAAGCCCTGCAGTTCCAAGAAAAAATCATACCCCTCCTTATGCTCAAGCTATCAAGAATCATGTGCCACCCAATGAATGTATCAGCTTTCCTTCCAATATTGCCTTGCCCAAGAATGTCCCGTATGACATTGCCCAAGTTTTAAGTCAAATCAAAGTCTTTGTCTCAATTTTTGAGTTGCTTAGGATTCCTGAGCACAAAAAGAGAGCATTTGAATACTTGGGATTGAATGAAGAGAGGACAGCCCTAGGATGAAATGTGAACATTGTGGAGAATCCTCTAGCCATTGAAGAGTCTGAGACACCATCAGCATTAGAAGATATAGTTGAACCACCTGAGGCTTATTTGAGGACATCTTTGGTAGACTCTCAGCGAATGTGGATCCATTCTTCAATACTTTGATCATCAAGAATAGGTGCTCCATAACCGCATGTTTGATTAAGGGGCATCGTGTAATGTCATGCCTTTAGAGGTCATGAATGATCTGAATATTAAGGTAACAACATCATATGGGAAGTGCACTTCCATGGACTCTAGAGAGGTGCCAGTATTGGGATGTGTGAAGGATTTGGTGGTTCATCTTACACCTACCCCCAGATAAAAATGTAAAGCTTGATGTTGTCATAGTTGATTGCCTACCAAGTGGGGTATGTTATTATCAAGAAAATGTGTTTCAAGTGTTAGTGGTAGTGTCCAAATGGACATGTCTTATGCCGCCATCCCAGTTGAGGGCAGCCTTGTCAGGTTATATGGGGAGAAGAAAATGTTACACCTTATTGAGGATCCCAACAATGTGTCCTATGAAGTATTATACACAAATGTTGATGCTGAAAACTTTATGGGATTTGCTGATGAAAAAGAGCACAAGATTGAGGAGTCTAAGTGTCTTGAGCAGAAGGCTCTCCTAGACTTTATTGTTTGATGGAGCTTGCTCCAAATTTGGAAATGGTGTTGGTGCTATCCTAATTTCTCCAAGCTAGGAAAGGTTTGTTTTTTCCTTTAAGCTTAACTTTGAGTGTACTAACAATATTGTTGAGTATGAGGCATTGTTGTTAGGATCAAGTCGAAGGTTCCTACAAAATGATGGAGAGTTCACTGATCAAAACATTTATTGGGAGCCAATTTTCTGCACAACAAAGGGGAAGGAAACCTTATTTGGCTAAGGCATCATCCAAATAAAGACAAACACCATTCCTAAAGGGTTGGTTGCTCTTGAATCGAATTTTGATAAGGTGACTACATTATTAATAGCCATATGACAGCCTTGAGGGATGTTGAGGAGCATGACCTTGGCACAAAGGGTAAACCAAGGAAGATTTGGTTGGGCAGTAGTCTCAGCAAAGATGAAAAGTAGTCATATATCTAGTTGTTAAAGAAATACCAAGATTGCATGGCTTGGACCTATTCTGGGCTCAAAGCATACAGAGAAGACATGTTCCAAAGATGATATTCGCTTGAAGCCGAATGCAAAACCCTTCAGGCGAGACGTGAGGCCAATTAATCCTCTGTTATCTCTCAAAATGCAAGAGGAGTTGAAGAAGCTAAGGGATGGAGGAATTATCTAGCCCACAAGGTATTCTTCTTGGGTTTCCAACCTAGTGCTAGTAAGAAAGAAGAATGGTGACATTAGGTTGTGTGGACTTTAGGAATCTAAACAAGGCCTCAATGAAGGAAAACTATCCTTTACCTAACATGGAACACATGTTGTAGTTGGTGACTAGTTCTGAGTTGTTTTCTAATTTAGATGGCTTCTCTGGTTATAATCAAGTCATGGTGAAAGAATTAGAAAGGATCAAGACAACCTTCACTACTCCATGGGGAATGTATGTATATGTTAGGATACCCTTTGGTCTAATGAATGTGGAGCCAATTTTTATAGAGCAACAAATGTTGATTTTTCTAGTTACATCAATGAATTTATTGTTGTTTACCAAGATGATGTAACAATGTTTTCAAGAAGGAGAAGTGACCATTTTCTACACTTAGAGAAGATGCTGGTCAGATGTAGGGAATATAACATCTCACTCAATCTAAAGAAATGACATTTTGGAGTGCAAAAGTTGAAATTGCTCGATCACATTATGTCACAGAAGGAGTGATGATTGATCCGTAAAGAGTGGAGGCCATCAACAAAGTTCCAATTCCAAGAACCAAGAAAGGAATTCAATCCTTCTTTGGGCAGATAAACTTCATTAGAAGGTTTATATCAAACTTTGCTAAGTTAACTATCCCAATCACTTCCATGTTAAAGAAGGATCAGATCATCAAATGGGAAGAGGTTTTCATCCAATCTTTCAATGGAATCAAAGAGGCATTGAAGCATGCCCCTGTTTTAGCAGCCCAGACATTATAAGAAACCTTTCCAATGTTTTCTTTTGCTTCAGAAAACACTATTGCTTCTATCCTGCTACAGAAGGATGATGAAGGGGTTGAGAGGCCCATTGCCTTTTCAAAGGCTTTGCAAGGAGTAAAACTGAAATACACCATCATGGAAAAGTAGGCATTTTCCTTGGTCAAAGAAACAAAGGTTTTCAGGCCTTATATTTTAAGTTCAAAAGTTGTTGCTTATGTTCCCCATACCATGGTAAAAGACATCCTGTCAGAGATGGAAGTCTCAAGTAAAAGATGTAGATGGGTGAAAAATTGCAAGAGTATGATATGGACATCCAAACCACAAATTTGGTGAGAGGTTTGGGGTTAGCTAAGCTCATGGCTAAGAGAAACTTGCAGACCATTGAGGTAAATGAGATTGAGGAAGAAAGGGCAGCTATTTTTGAAATATTGATGAGTTCTGAGTGGTACAAGGATGTGATGTTCTATCTCAGACATTTAAACTACCTTGAGAATTTGAATAAGAACTAGAAAAGAGCTCTTAAGTTGGCTTCCCAGAAATATGTCATTACTGATTTTGGGTTGGCATGGAAGAACCCAGAGGGAGTCCTCTTAAGATGCATCACTGAAGATGAAGCCCCCAAAATAATTGTTGATCTCCATGGAGGAGTTTGTGGGGGGCATTTTTCTACAAGAGTCACAACACATAAGATCCTAAGGGCTAGTTATTGGTGGCCAACTCTTTTCAAGGATGCAACCATGTTGGTCAAAATATGTGAGAGTTGTCAACGTTTCTCTGGAAAGATGAAGGCTTCAGGCTCCCTACCTTTGTAGTCTATATCAATTGAAGCCCCATTTAAGCAATGGGGAATGGACTTCATTGGTGAGATTTCAGACCCTTCAAGTGCTGGCCATAAGTGGATTCTTGTAGCCACTGATTACTTTACCAAGTGGGTGGAAGCAATCCCCACCAAGAAGGCTACACACCAAGTTGTCATGGATTTTGTGCTAAACAATATTATTTGTAGGTTTGGAGTACCAGTCAAAATCATAGCTAATAATGTCATGAGTTTCAGGCTAGACCTCTAGTGGAAATGTGTAAAGGATATGGGATCAATTTGACATATGCCTCTAATTATAATCCCCAAGGAAATGGACAAGCTGAGTCCAACAATAAGAATTTTCTAAATATTATCAGAAGAACCTTGGATTTGAACAAGAGAAAATGGGGTGAATAGCTAAAGTTTGTTGTCTAGGCTGATAGGATCACTATCAAAAGAGCCACTGGAAAGAGTCCATTTGAGTTAGTATATGGGACTCAGCCCTGCTTCCCCTACATATGCAAGTTATCTTCATATCATTTCATTCAACAACTGGAAGATCAAGAAGTGAGTCCTCATGATGCCCACATCAACCAAATTGTTGAGCTTGATGAAGAGAGGAGGGCATCTCACCAAAGGCATATAAAGTTCAGAGAAAAGATAAAGAAATTGTTTGACAAGAAGGTCACTCCTAGAGCCTTCAATATTGGAGATCTTGTGCTATTATGGGATAGCATGCATGAGGATAAGGGCAAGCATGGCAAGTTTGACTTATTTTGATGGGCCCTTACTCCATTGACATCGAATTGGTGAGCACACCTTCTTCAAAGATCTAAATGTTGAATTTCTTGAACTTCCTATTAATGAAAGATATATGAATCATTTCTTGACTGATTCCTCTCAATCAGCGTAAACACCTCTTATACAAAGTGTGTATAGTTTGTTGTTTGCATCCTGTTTTTTGTGTTTTTTGCTCGTCCTAGTCCGTGGTGACCTATTTTTGCTAGTTTCTTTGTTTTTTTTGAAGATGAATATGTTTCTCTGCCCTCTACAAAGATGACTCTACTACCCAATGAATATTTTGGAACTTGGTCTACTATTGTTCTTGTTTCACTGTAGGAGTGCCCATCCCCGATTCAAGCCAATGTTGGTGCTCAAAATTGTCTCGCTGCATTTGTGCCCTTGAATATTTATTGATACACGGCCTCTATCATTTTATCCTTCCCCGTATGGTGCTTGGTCAGTCTTATTGCCATTTTTAGTATGCTCCTAGGTCAAGGATCATGTGCGGGTTTGTATTTGTCTCATGGTTCCTTTGTTCCTATGGAAAAGCTCTATATTTTGAGTCTCCTGTGCTCTATTCCTTCAAAACTTGAAGTTTCCCTCTTTCTCCATTCTCCACAGTTAGAATTTGTTGTTCTTGTCATTTTTTCCCTAGGTACTCAATGATAAATGAGTTGATGTGTCCCTAAGGATTGTGTTTGAGCCATGCAATAGTTTAAGTTCTTTGTCCTTGAAGAAAACCTCATTTTTTCTCGCTCAAATGGACATTTCTCTGTGTTTACGCTTTGACGGTGTCTCTCCCGGTCAAATTTGCATCATTCAGTCGACAGGGAAATGTGGCACCTCTTGGTTGGATGTGGATTAGCTTAATACTTCAAAAATTCTATAAAAATCCTCAATTCAAAAATGTGTCCACATGGAGGGATGGCACTTGTTTGAGAATCAAATTTTTGGTTTGGCTTTGAAGTAGTGCCGGAGGACATGTGGAGGCTTCCGCTGGGTTTCCAAATACTTAGACAAATTTCGAAGGTTTTGGGAAGTCCAGACACATGGAGGAATGGCGTTCATTTAAGAATCAACTTTTTGGTTTGGCTTTGAAGTAGCGTCGAGAGGACACGTGGAGGCTTCCACTACTTTCCCATACTTAGAAATTTTTTTATGTAGATGGAAATAGTTTGATAGAAGGGAAATGTGGCAAGCCCAGCGCTTGTTTAGGGTTTTCAACTTGGGCACCATCTTGAAGTTGTGCTATGGAGACACGTGGAGGAACCGCGCATGTTTAGGGATCGGCCCTTGAGTTTCATTCTAAAGAAGCGCCAGGATGACACATGGAGGCCTCCGCTCACTTTGCATTTTACTTATAATTTTCAACGGCCAAAAGGAGACTACCTCGGAGCTTGACAAGTGGTGCCTTCTACAGAGATTCAAGCCTTCAAACAAATTTTGCCAGAGTAGGACAAGTGGCGAGCCCGCGCTCATTGAAAGGTATCAAATTTTTGGGGCCGCCTCAAGGTGTGCCATTGTGACACGTGGAAATTTGAAAATTCATAGGGGCGGGGAGGCGGACCATCGGAGATAATTCAAAATTTTCACCTCTTTGCTTCATAAAGGTTAAAATAGCAAAATGGCCCGTGAGCCCGATGGGAAATAGTCAATGTTTTTCCCCGATCAATGGCGGAGGTGTGGACCCACGAGAGGAAAATTGGAAAAATTTCCTTTTGATAAAAAGAGTTAAAAGTAAAAGGGGAAGCATAGTTCTGCTGGGACCCACATTGGGACACGTGTCAAAAGTATTTCTCAAGGGCGGAGCTATGGGGAAAACTTGGAAAATTTTCCTTTTTCCAAAAGAGAGTCAAATGGCATAATTTCTCCGTGTTTCTTTTGGGGCCCACCTCAAGACATGTGTCAAGACCATTTTCAGAAGTGTAGGTGCGAGGAAAAATGGGAAATTTTTCCATTTTTTCAAAAGGGTCAGAAAAGGTCAAAGGAAGCCCCCGAGCCTATTTTTGCATCTTCCATGTGGACAACCCACATTTAAATCAAAGATCAAATTGTTGAGTGTCTAAATATGATTTTCCCCATTTTCTTTGTAAAACACCTGGATGTGTGAATCTTCATGATTTATTATTATTTTTTACACACCAAGTAGAGGAGTGAGTTAATTTTGATATTTAGTGTTTGGTGGAGAAAATCGAGGCATATTTTGTCATTAAAGTAGTTTGATTCTCAATCCCGATCTGGTTTTCTATTTTTCTTCTCCTAAGCATGCAAGGGGCCATATTTGATTGATATGGGGTGGAAGTGGTTGGCAAATGGATGGAGGCATGTTTTTCCCGAGAAAAGAGTTGAATTCGGGAAGAAATCAAAGAGATTTTCCCTCGAGCACCTGGAGACTTTTTACAGATCTGATTCTACGAATCACGAAAGAATCATGGCAAGCACTAGTGCATTTAAAGTTTTTTCTTTTAGGAGGAAGGGGATCTATTGGAAATTCTATAAATGGCATGGATTTATTGTGTAAACAGTTGGGAGTTTTTGGAAATATTGGGATTGATTTTCTCCAAAGAGAAAAGCTTGACAGAGCCCATCCATTTTGAGAAGTCATCTAGAGAAGCATGTATATATCTCTTTGTGTCAAGTTTGATCATGTCAAGGTGGTTGCAAGTGTATAGCCATTGACAAGATTCGAGATTATTCTGGAAACTTTCCCTTACTGATAAATTTGATCAAACTTTGAGTTATTCTGTGTCAATCTTGAGTAAAGTGTATTTATTTCATCTCTGAATGCATACGGGTATTTTTTCTTGTTTCTATTGCAATCTTGTACCAAAATATAGTACAATCATATAGGTCTCAGTCCTTTTGATAGTTTAGTGGCATCTGTAATTTCATTTCTTAGAAGAGCCTTCATCTGGGAATGGGATAAATGGTTTAAAATCACTTTTCTTTCATTATGTTGATAGAGATTCCCTGTAAGCCTCTGGGTGTACCTCAGGCATGACTTGTTAAAACTTTGGTGCTTTATTAGTTTCTCCGACTCGAGCCTTTGTGAAAAAATCCCACAGGTTGTGTGAAAGAGTGTTGATCTAGGCCTTCATTGAAGCACATATTCTAGTTGAGGAAACAATTTAACTTTTTAGGCATTTTGTTGATTGAATCTTTCCATTTTACATAAGCTCTCAAGGATCTGGTGAGTCAATTCCATCCTGTCTCCCCTCCCACAAAAAAATCTATTTAAAACAACTAATCCTACCCATATTACCCTTTTTTTTTGCTTTGTATACCCACCCAAGACCAAAATCCTTTTACTAAAGTATGCAGAATAGATCAGGGTCTCAAATGTCTTTAGTAACCTTTGCCTTGTTGTGAAAGTATCTCCATGATCTGGAAGTGACAACTCGTGAGAGTTAGATTTGGTGTGTTGATCATATTTTCCCCAAGGCCTTCTCTATAAAATTTATGCAAAATAAAGGTACCTAGTATCTCCTTTCAAATAACAGAGGTTACAAAATAGGTTCTCTTACCTTGGTTGAAAGGCACAACCTAAAATAGTTAGGATAAGATCACATCCTTTTGAGGTGTTATCCATCTCTCCACAAATCCAAGTAACAAAGGGACAGCTAGATTTCTCCTCCTGAACAAAATGACATACATTTATGATCTATCTACCTCTAAGCTCCCTGTTGAATCTATGTTTTTGCTTGGTTTGAAAAGGAGAACAAATTTGGGTACCAACAAGACATGAGTATTATAAAACTAAGTTAAAATTTTTGCATTCCCTTACTAAGGATCACCATTGTGCTTTGTGGTCTTTTACCATCGTGATAACAAAAGATGGTTAGCATTCTGAAATCAATATTTTTTCCATACCGAAAGAATACTTTTAAAACTATGTAAAAATTCCTTATATTACACAATCATTAATGAATAATATATTGCAGCTATGTATAAATTAAATCATTCTTTGTAAGTCATTACTTTCTACAAGACAAGTAAAATAATATTATCAATGAAATGTATATTAACTATCAAAATATCCAATTTCTGAATCACATTCAACAAAGTAAGTATCACAAAGATAACAAGGTACACTCTAACCTCTATTTCAGGTACATAAATCAAGAAATATACCCAGACATCATAATCATTACATTCAAAAAAACACACATAATATGACAAGGTGTATTCTAGAATTTATTATAGATACATTAGTCCTTAATATTTTTTCCATCATCAAGATCATCATACTTAGCATAATAAGTACATACAACATAAAAGCAAAAAAAAAAAGTTATAAATGTTAAATGTTTTACGAATGACAAACAACAAGAGGTGTTACACGGTTACGTATGTAACCGCACATACGTGTGTATATAATTTTTAGGATATACATACACATGTGTAGATGCACACTCAGATACAAAATGGGGCTTATCCCCAACCTTTATAAACCATTCAACATTTCACGACTTATTCTTTCAATGAAACAAATTGAAATTGCAGGGTGTGAGATGAAATAAGGAATATATGGATATGGAATATTCATCTTCGGAGTATGAGAGGTATTTAACCTACTTCAAGAGAGGGTTAATAATTTGGTGAGTAAGGGTGACTTCCACCACAACCTTCAAACACTTGAAGTTAAAATGGAATCTAACCTTCATGTATTGGGGGTAAGATCTAATCATTGTAAAGGTAACGTCAAAGAAATGAAGGGTGGAGTACAATCGGAGTTTAAATTAACGAGGAAGGAAATTATGAGCACTCTTTCAAGCATGAAGATTGACTTGAATTCCCTTTCAAGTAACATGGGTTCCTAAAGTAATGCACAACTATATCCAAACCACACAAACCATGGAGGATCCTTTGCACAACCCGATATATCTTCTACCTAGTGGTGTAACATTATTCTATAAGTAAAAATGTGTAAATTCAACCAGAATGATGTGATCACATGGATCAACCAAATGGAGATTTTTTTATCCACATCAAGTCCTAAGTGGGTAGAATTTGGTAATGACATCCTTGTATCTAGAACCATAATAATTCACTTGATATCATTTATTGTGCACTAAAAAAAAGAATAAGGATTTTAATCTCACATGGTTAATTTTTATATAGGAGCTATAAATGTACCATAGTAGTAGTGTGTCTGAGAACAAATCTATTTGATTAGAAAATATGTGGTAAAAAGGGTCAGTAAAGCATTATATTTAGTAGTTCCATATCTTGTCATTACACATGGATTAAATTACAAGTGACATTCTAAATTATCTATTCCCGGTGTTCTTAAGGATCACATCCAATATAAGGTACGAATATTTGTTCCACTCATTGTTTCTTATTTTATTAAAATTCCACATAAGGTAGAGGAAAAATTCCTTCCCATGAAGAAAAATATATTCACTACCATTAGAAATTGTATCACCTTAATACCATCATTCCCTCAACCTACACTGATTTTATCCATAATAAATTCAAGAGAAATGAATAAAATGGATATGTTATGGTTATGAAAGTAAACAAAGTAAAGGACATCAATGTGCTGAAAAGAAATTATTCTATATTGAGGGGCCGAATGAGGAAGAAGAAGGGGATGAATAATATGGGGAAGAGGAAGAGGTTTGATATTGTGAAAGTGGAATATAAACTAACTATATCTTGTCATGAAATTTTTTAGCATTAGTACCCCACAAACCCTTAAGGTAGTTGAGTTCATGAAGAAACAAAGGGTGATAGTATTGATTGACTCTTTAAGTACTCTTAACTTCATAAAACATAAGTTGGATTTGCGCTTAAACTACTTTGTTTATCTAGCCACATTGTTTTAGGTCATAGTGGCAAAGTGTTATCTAAAATAAGTGCACCCTATGTGAGGAATGGAATATTTGTTCTCTATCTCTCCTCACTTCTATGGATAGACAATGGAAACACTTCATTGGTTGTGGGTATCCTAAAAGTGAGGTGAATCTCCAAATTTAAACGGTTGGTTCACTTTCAGTGTATCCCTAAACCAAACTGGTGGGGGTAAGGGTTAGAATGAAAAATTGAAAAGATAAGAGGGGTGATACACCATAGATTGTTGGAGTTTTATGATATGGGAATGTGCACAAATAGATAAAAATAAATAATGAATTTTCACGATCCATCATTCTTTGGGTGAATTCCAAGGAAAAATAGTAGAAGTTGTGAAGGGACAACTCACAATACCTGTTTTCAATATGCATGCACACTAAAATTAACACAACACCTATTTTTGCAATGGGGCAGATAGCTTAAGCATATAACTTAATTAATTCAAGGAAAAATATCATAAGAACAACTATCTTAAAAGCATAACACTGCAAAATGACCGGAAAGGAAAATTACTTATCATTAATGGGAAATTTCTATAGAAAATATTGTAGCACCTTATTACATAAAAAATCCTCTTCAATATTTGTATAAGAACTAGAATATATAGCAAAAGGAAAGTGGAGATGAATATCAAAACCTTTAGTTACAACAATAGTTTCCTCTAATTACATGTCTAATTTTAACTCTCATTAGAATAAAAATAATTGAGGGATGTGAGAAATAATTAACATGCATGATATACAAGAACTAAATTAAACTCGAAATTCTATTGTTGTCCTTTTATAACCTCTTTTTGAACTGTCAATCCTCCTTTTATATGGAATGGTACAGAATCCTTTAGCATAAATTAAGGTAATTTGAAACAATACAAGGTAAGGACCACTTTTTCTTTATCTCGAAAAGGTCTATTTTGGCATTTAGCCATTGATGCAGCCTAGAATTTACCAGATAACACCCTAGTTGAGCTGGCACATCACTCAGCCTTGATTGAGCACTCACCCGAAGCGCACAAAGATACTAGGTCCCTCTTTAGGGTTTTGTAGTAGGATGTTAGCATGATGAAGGAAGAAACATATAGATTCATAACTAATCCATCATTCTACAATGCATGCTACCCTCAGATCTATGAAAGAACAAATTTAAATAGTAATCATGATTGAATCAATAACATGCACTACTTAATTACACATAGAATGACACTTAGATTCAGCCAATATCTTCCATCTATTAATAAATACAGAAGCTCCTTACAATAATGTCAATCTATACCAATGCGCATATGGATATGATATAGTAATTCATTCATATGCATATATCTCTATATCTTCATACATCTATCACATAATCTCTCTCGTTCCTTACTATTATGTACCTCACATCATATAAATATATATAGGGTGGGGACTTTCCCTTCACCACTTATCTATTCCATAAATAGGCCATATGCTATTAATAGCCACATGCCATTTATAGGCATAGCCACACATGCAAGTGTGTTATTTATAGACCTCTTGTAGTTAACTAAAGTTTCAATCCTATCCTTAGCTTGTCTTCATGCAAAATGCTTCGATCCGATCCTCCAAAGATAGACAATGCATGGTGCGCATGTCTCTACATCGTTGGTGTGTTCCGCACGCCATCTTCTAAAAATAGGTCTTCATGTTCAAAATCAACTAATTCCTGAAATCTGAACTTGCCTTCCATATGCGGGTCCTTCCCCGTCTTTCGTGCCCTTGATCTTGGCCTTCTCTCCAGGCGAAATCCTTATGTTTTTTAGACAAGTATCCTTTGATTAACATTACCCTACACTAATCTAATTGTCATCCTGACAATGGGTATCTCCAAAATTGAGGTAAAGAATAGAAGAATGGAAAGAATAAGAATGAAAGAATGTAGATAAATAAAGAATTTTTATGAGGTTATGAGGTAGCCTCCTTTGTATCAGTTTGAAGTATCAACTCTAGATACTCCTCCTTTATTTTGGCCTCCAAAACCTTCCATTTAGTGAGTGCTTGTTCTTATTTTTCTGGGATGTCCACAACAATGGATTCTAACTCATCCCTCGCAATCTCTCCTTTCTCATTCTACAGAACCAACACAATGCTAGACATTGATGTCATTATTCCTTCTAAAAGATCCATCTTCTATGCAATTATCTTCCCAAGCTCTTCCAAATAGGAGTCTTGTGTGGCTCTTGTGCTTTATACCAAGGCCTCACACTTCTGTTTAACTATTGACAATATTTCTGCGTGGCCCAATGTCTCATCCTTCATTACTTTCTAGACCTCATTATTTTCTTCTAGGGTCTTTATGTTGATAAGCACCTTTGGAGCTATGCATATGTTTAAAGCCTAGTCTACTTTCTTCAATACTTCTTGTAACACTTGCAAAAACCCTTCATAAGATGCAATCTTTCACATCACTGATGCTTTCTCTCATTTGGCATCCTTATCGATCTCCTTGCACCGGCATGCACAAAGGTTCATCTTCAAGTACTAAGTCCACCAACTTTCCTACATAGTGTATCACTAAAGGAAACATTTGTGGTACCTTGGCCTCTAAGTGTGGCCTTGCTCTGATGACATTGTCCCCAATATCCTCTACAATGTTGATAAATACTTCATTTTTCTTCTACATGAAGTCCCTCTCTTATGTTATGTGTGCTATCTTTGCATCCTTTATCTTCATCTCCTCATGTAGTGCTTTGATTGTTGCAGCTTTGTCCATGTTTCTTCTAGCAACTTCAGTAAAAATCTTCACCAATACGTTGTTGTCTTGTTCATCCAACATGACAGTAGGCTTTACTGTTATGTGTCTAGCTCTGGGTTCCTTCTTTAGCTGTCTCAAAATACATGACTCTTCGCATACATCAAAGTCAAGCTCATCCATGTGGGTGTGCATTGACCATGATAGTTTCTTTCGAGTGCACACAATCACCATATCCTCATCCATTAGCTCCCAGTGAATAAATCCTTCTGTGCTATCGTGCTCTAGAAGTGGGCGCGGACAATTTTTCCTACATCCTCTGCATACCCCATGGCTGGTGGAATGTGCTCTCCACTTGTTCTTCTAGACCATTGCTGCTTAGGAACTTTAGCTTCCAAATTTGGGACTTGTGTCTCCATGTCCTGAACATTCTCTGTAGTTGTCTCCTCTGGTATTTTCTCGTCCTCTTCTTTTTCCTTTGATTCCTCACCTTGTTCTTCTATGTTCTCTAGAAGTGTAGGAGAGTTAGGCACACTTTCCTCGACTCTTCTACCTCCTCATTTAACTTCAGTTTCCTCCTTCTTTTCACGGTTACATCCTTCTGTGGAGAGAGTTTGGATGATCTGCACATAGTGGTTGGAGTATCACCTTGGGTCCTTGTTCTCCTAAACACCCTCTTAAATCTATGCTCCCCTTGGACTGCATTCAAGTCCTCATCATTCCCCTCTTGTGGCTGAGGTGGTGTAATGGCATGCTCAACTTCACTCCTATTTGCAGGATGTATCCTACCTCTATACTTCAAACCACCACTATCTTCACACTCCTTCTCCTCATCCTCCACTTTAATTAGCGTTGTGGGTTTAGTTGTTGGGATGTTCTCCATTGTATGTTTTCCCTTTGGTGGTGTTGGAAGTGTGAACTCACCTTCCACATACTTGTTATTCTCCATCTTTGGCTTCAGCTGAAGATACATTAATGCTGCCCCTAGATTTGCTACATCCAGACTTATTAGATTAATAATTAGCACCTCTAAAATGATCCTCTCGGTATAAGCACTTCTTCCAGGATACACATACTTCTTCCTCAACATATGGTAGTCGCATTCTACCTTATCTGCATTGAATACCAGTTAGCGCATGTTTGTAAATCTATGAACAGATGCTTGGAAATACCTTGCAGTGAATGCATAAGGAAATTTACACCAAGGGCTCCAGACTCCATCTTTCATTGGGAAGTGCATGATGCAAAAATGCTAATATATAAAAAACTGAACTTGTTTCCCTACTACTGATGGTAGGTCCTTTGGGATGTGCCACTCTTCCCCAAATGCCATGCAGAGCCTATCATACCATTTCTCTTCCCTTCACTTTACATCATCTGTCATGGGCCCTTTACATAGGTACTTGTTGAACCTCTCAGCTAGTGACTTGTTCTCCATGGGGTATTCCTATAATTTTTCCTTTGGCCCGTCTAGTACTCTAATTTCCATTAATACCGGTGATAGTAGAATAGACCGAAATCTGATCTTCCCTCCTGTGCACGCTTCTTTGACTACTTGTTCTGCAATATAGCCTACAATGTTATAGATTGTCCCTTCTGAAATCTTACGTGCAATGTGTAACCACATAGTATTTACCTGTGACCACCGCTCCTGATCATTCAACTTTGTAACAAGGTGTGTTATTGCTTACACAACTAGACAATTCTTTAATTTTTCTATATCCATACCATGCAGACCCTTCAGTACCCCAACTCCTATTTGGTCTTTAAAATCATGGCTTTATCTATGAGATCACTTTTTATGTCCTCTCTTATGGCCTTCAAACCTATAACTAATGAGATAAGCACAGATGAGATTCTAACTCTACATCCTGCAAAGTAGAAGAAGTCCTCGTGTACTCTACTCATGAGCCACTGATACAAGGGATCATACTTCCCAAAATATGGAAGCTCATATAATTGGTAGACCCTAATTCTCTTCAGAAGCTTCTCACCTGCATCATCATAAACTGACATGTCATCCTCCGTATGCTTGTTTGTCCTAGCAATGAGCAAGGAATTGAGCTCCTTATTCTCTGTGGTCCTATGATTGTATTCGCTTACTTTTCTCTTTCTGATGGGTGAATCCCATTCTGGCCGATGATGACTCCTTCTGGATATTACATTTCTGAAAAATTAATTTTGGGTGCCATCTCTTCCTCCTCGATGACCACCTTCTTCTTTCCTTTTTCTACTGTTGTAGATGCCTTCTTAGGTGTCATTTTTACCTTACAAACGTCTCCTCTTTAACTTTGCAACTTTGTGAATCAAACCCTAGCTTGATTCAATCATGCCCTAGGTGGAAACTTCATGTCCCAACTCCTTTTTATCTCCCTGCTTCACTCAAACCCTTCACCACCGGGGACGCAATCTTCTTTTCACACAGATCTGGTTATCACGCTTAGTTTCAGACCCTTCGCACCTTAATCCAATCACTCAGCTCTTCACACTTGGCTCTTTCCTCAAATACTCTTAGTTGCAATGGTACAAATGAATCCACATTCCATCCTTATATAATTTTTTCAAATTTTGATGCATTTATTACTCCTTCACCTACCAAAGATCCCCTCATTCATTGACCAAATTCATTCGTTCCGTGAATACATCTTCACACCCCATCTATAACCTTTTAGCATGCCTTCCTACCCTCTGGTCACAAACTTCTCTTTAACGCATGCCCGAGTACCTCATCACTATACCTTCTCCTGGTAGTTACCATGGCCTCTTCTTACCTCACGTTATACTATTCTTTCATTCATCTCTATCCTTGGTCACTTTTGAAAAGAAATCTTATTTTTACTTAAAGCACACCTGTAGCAACTTATTCCTTTCACCTTTCAATTCCCACAGTCTTTTACTTGGATAACTACAACCACCCCACACTAAAGGTATGTGCATTCCTCTATGCATAAACATTCTTCACATAGTAATTAGCTTCATGTGCACAAGCGCTTATTATAGAAGAAAAACAACTAAATTGACAAAGCATAGCGATAATGAAGGAAATACATTAAGGAAACAAAAAATTAAAAAACTAATCTAAATGGAAGTATTTCCTTATTACAAACACCAAGAAGACTTATTTATAGGAGGGCTTCAGCCTACTCCCATTAAAGTAATTGGGTAGTTGTGTTCCATCAAGTGCTTCTAACTGGCAAGCACTTGATTCAAGTATATAAGTGATGACATATGGCCCCAACCAATGTACTTTGAGCTTTCCTAGATGGCACAATAACTTTGATTCATAAAGAAGTACCATTTTTCCAATCTCAAACTTCTTATCCCTTATGTTTCTATCATGCCATGCCTTCGCTTGGCATTTTCCTGCTTTTGACTCCATCGTGCTATGGCTCATCACTCATCCAATTGAATCATCTTCTCGATACACTCTTCTAAATCATGTTCATCAGCTAGACCTCTAGCGCGTGCAATGTGTAAAGAAGGTAACATAAATTCTATAGGGAGAATGGCTTCCATGCCAAACACCAACTAAAATGGTGTGGCTTTGTTTAATCTCTTGTAAGTTGTTCTATATGCCCAAAGAACAACTGACACTTTGTCATCCCAATCCTTTCTTCCAACATCACAAATTTTTGTCAAAGTCTAGCTCAAAATCTTGTTGAAAGCCTCAATAGTTCCATTTTCCTGAGGATGGTAGGGTGTAGTTTTATGGTGTGCAACCATAAACTCATCTAATAGGATCCTGATTGTCTCATTCAAAAAGTGTGTACCTCTATCACTTGTCAAGCTTAAAGGACATCCATATCTTGTAAGAACATTCTCCCATAGAAACCTAGCTGTTGTAGTTGTTATACAGTCCTTCGTAGGTGTTGCTTCTACCCACCGTGTGAGATAATTTGTGCAAGTAATGATATAGCGCGATCTAGTCCTACGCACGGCTAGCGAAATAGGTCCTACAAAGTTAATGGCCCATTTCTCGAGCAGGTTCGGCACTAGTAATTGTTCTTAAAGGCATCTCATCTTTTTCCCTAGTTTCCCTAGGTGTTAACAATGATCACACGCCTTACAATATTCTTTACAGTCCTTATACAATGTATCCCACCATAATCCAAAGAAGTACGATCTTACGGGTAGTCGCATTACTCGCATAATGGCCTCTGCCGCAATACCACCATGGGATTCTTCCATAATATCCTTGTGCTTATGCTCTAATACACAATGACATAATACTTCATCTCTGCCTAGCTTGTAAAGGTCACCACTGATTAACATAAACGGTGTCGTGCGTATAACAAGTTGTTTCTTTTCTAATGCCTTCATTCCTTCCTACAGGCGCCACACATGTTCGTAGAAGAGAAAGAAATGTATTCTAATTTTGTGGACACACATTGTAACCTATATAACTATGCATCTAGCATGGTTTCTTCAATTTTTATGCTTCCTCTCCTGAATTGATTCTAGATAAATGGTCTAGTCATGAATTGTTTTTCCATGGCTTCACCACAACTGTGAATTCAAACTCTTGAAATAGGAGCACCCATATGCATATGCACCCCTGTAAGATGGGATTACTTACCAAGTACTTCAATGTCATGTGATATGTATAAAACACAAATGGTGTTACTAAAAGTACTATTGAAACTTGTGTTATGCATAGATCATTAACAAAGCTTCACGCTCTGTAGTTGTATAATTACATTCGGTAGAGTCACTTCCTACAAACAAAATAGATTGGATGATATACAATACCTTTGTTAGGTTGAGCTAACATAGCGCCAATGGCCATGCCGAAGCATCCACATGCACATGAAATGGTTTATCCCATGAGGGAAAATGTAGAATAGGCACGGTAGTAATATATCAAACGCACGCGTTGCTTTGGTTCTCCCCAATAAAATCTTTCCCCTTCAATTAATTTTTCCAAGAGTGTAGCAATTTTGGCATACCCTTTGATGAATTTTCTATAATATCCTATATGACCTAAAACTCCGTGTACCTCACTTTGATTGGTAGGCGCATTCAAGCTTAGGATGACTACAACCTTAGCTGGATCAACCAACAAACCTTCCTTACATATTATATGTCCTAACAATATCCCAAATGGTGTAGCAAATATGCACTTCTTGATGTTCAAAGAGATACTCAATTATCTGCACCGTTCAAAAATTAAGCACAAATTTTCACAATGATCTTTCACAAGCCCACATATTGTCCAATCATCTAGGTAAACTCGTAAGAAGTGAATAAAATCTTTGAATTCTGGATAGCTATGCACAAGAATACATCGTGGCATGTTTTCCAATCCAAAAGGCATCACAGTATAGGAAAAACTTCCCCATTCAGTAGTAAATGGTGTCTTTTCTTGATCTTCTTGAGCAATCCCAACCTGATGATACCCAGAAAACCCATCTATGAAGGAACATATTTCACGACCTGCAACTCCTTCTAGGATTTCCTCAATAAACAGCGTAGGGAATGGATCTGTGACGCATGTAGCATTCATCTCTTTGTGTTCCACACATATTCTAATTTTTCCATCCTTCTTGATACTGATCACCATTGGGCTAACCCATTCTAACTCATCAAGGGGCTTGATAATTCTAGATTTCAACATTTTATCAATTTCTTCTTTTACCTTTTTGCACAAATTAGGATTCATTATGTAAGGTCTCTTTCTAACTAGTCATGCACCATCCTTAAGTTTTATCTTCATTTCCCCAAGTGATTCATGCATGCCTTTAAGTTCATGATATCCTTGAGGGAATAAGTCTTGATAATCCCTTAGTAACTCAATGATCTTTGCTACCTCCGAGTCGACTGTAGTCTCCAATTATGGCCTCCTTAGGCTCAACCTCCAAACCTATATTCACCTTATTTGTCTTCATGGGTTTGTGATAGGCACGTGTATCCTTTTCTACACTAGTCTAAGACCTCACACACCCCTTGTGAATGTTCAATATCCAGGTTCTCAACTTCCTCATCATCCACGATGTAAACCATCTTTCATTTCTATTTCTCAAGGCAAGTGCATTCAAGTAGTATGGATTCCATTTCTTCTTCCTTTTTAAAACGTGCTCTGGACTCTACCTTGCTAAATAATTCATGAATATTTTCTTATGCTTTGCACTATCTCCCATGGTTAAGCGCTTGATAAATTTTAATGCCTCTTCCATTGGAGGTTGGGAAGAAAAGTAGTCAAAGGTATGGATCATCCCTGCAGTCAAATTTTTCCATTTTCCAATCTCTCGATGTAGTTTTGTATATACATACCAAGCGTGTGTGCATCCTTATAGCGTAGAGTAAAATTTATGCACCCAGAGTGAAGGTGGTAATGCTTCATGTCCTGCTATCCAGAGTCTCTCACACTACTAAATGTGATGTTGAACAGGTTGATTACCATGATAAGTGTAAATGTGCGTAGGTGCATTGATTCTTACAAACCTAGTAGATAAAGCAACTCCAATCTCTTCCCGAGCTTTATAAGATTATCTCTGTGGAATACCCACTAGATTGTTGCTATCCCACACAAGGTATTTACTAATATATCTCTTATATTAATTTTATCTATCCACTGTGTTTCCATGGCCTTCAAAAATGTAGGAAGATCTTTTTGCCACCGTATACCAAGGTATTTTTCTACCTATCATTCGAACAGAGTGAAGTCCATTCTTGCACGCAACCGCTTTTTTCACCTCGCGTCCTACTAATTCATATGTACCATGAGCCAAATTCTTCACAAGTAATACTCGTAGTATCACTAATAGAATGAGAATCCTCCCGCTATAGGATGCCTTCTTTTGATGGCTCATTGACCTCTGGGTCCTGAATAATGCGTACATAAATTCTATTTAAGTTCTCCTCACTTAGAGGCTCAACATATGGTGTAGAATTCCCATCTAAGGTATCACAACTCTTTCCTCCTTATTCTCAAAGCTGATATACCCCTTATTGAATCTCAAGTTAGTATTATTCACATAACATCAAGGGCATCCAAGTAGGATTTGAAATGTTTTGCTTCGCAAGTGCTAATACCTCAAAATTCCCAATGAACTTGGCCCCTTATATAGTTATAGATGCATCTTACAAAAATCCTATGGGAGTGGCCTTAGTTCGGTTTGTCATAAATAACACATTAGATGATGGCTGTAATGGAGGCCTCCCCATTTTTACCCATGTATCTAATGTAAGCACATTTACTTCCACATTTGTATCAATCAATATGTTTCTCAATAGCCACCCATCCACAACAACATTCAGAGTAATTTCTTTGTCATAGTCAATGCTATCAAGGGGAATATTTGCATGTAGAATATGTCAACCTATCTCAAGACTTACACGTGGAGTGTCCTCTTTTAACCAACTTCCTAATATTGGAATAATGTTCTCCTGGCGCAACATTTTGTACACCTCTCATAGATCATCGATATCAGTTTAGACTATCTCTGATGCTTTCTTCTGCTCCTTTAGTTATTGTATCTCACCCTAAAGATTCCTTAGCACTTCCATGGTATCCTAGTAAACTTCCTTCTGATGAGCAGGATCTAGGTACCTTGCATGCAAAACCTCCTCCTTGGTGATTGTAGGCTTCTGGTGCAATACCTCTCTTGTGTGCATCACTTTAGCGCATGTAGTAATCTTCACTGTCAATGCCTCAGGTCCATCTACTATCTTGGGCATCCTCTACTCTTCTACCATGCACTTTGGATTCTAACCATCCTAGGGCCTTTATTTTCTTGTTTATGTTGTGTACTCGGATGCTCATATAATTCTAGGTACTCTTCATAGTTATGGTTATTTCCATAGAGAGAACATGTAATATTTTGAGGAAAATCATGCCTATAGTGGTCAAGTGATCCACATGTATAACATGTTCCACGAGGGAGCTCACATCTTCCTCCACCACGGCCTCATCCTCCATATCCACCATGATATCCATGACCTCCTTCAAAACTATCCTCATTCCTATCATAGCAGGTTTTGATTATGATCCTAATCCTGGTGCTCATTCTTACCCTTAGAATTATCTGTTACACTTGTCTATCGTACCCCAATGTCTATAGCATCCTAGATCTGACCAATCAATTGACAATCCTCAGTATCATGGGTCATGGACCTAAAAATCTTACAAAAGCAAGATACATTCTTCCTTATCACGGGTCAGAACAAATGGTAGTGACTAGCATCATGATTCAAATGGCAAGATCTCACAATCCAATAGTAATGAGTGTATAGATCTGTGAGGACAACTATCCTTAGTGTGACCTTCCACTTCACAATATGTACACCAAATTCCTAAGCACATTTCATGGGCTGAATTTTTTGATAACTTCTCTAACTGCTTTGCCATATTTGCAATCTGCACCTCTAAAAATGAACTATGCTAATGTCAATGCTCCCAACTTCCTCAAGACACAAAACTACTTCCAGTGCTTCACACAGATAAGTGTATGTCTTATGTGACAACACCCTTCTAAATGGTGTAATAAATACTCTAATTAACCATTTTGTATGTTGGCTAAGCGTGAATATCATAAGATAGCTTAGATAGAAGTGTCTTAAAATGAGCATCATACTCACGTACACTCTCAGTAGTACCTTTCTTGATATCCTTAAGTGCACTTATACTCTTCTACTCAAACTCAGGGATATGGAACTCTTTCAAGAAAGCATCCTCAACGCTATATAATCCATGTGAGTTTGATTAGGGTCAAACTTCCTATACCAATTGTGTGCATGTCCCTGTAATGTAGTAGCGAATTGACTTGCCTTACGCTCATCAGTTGTGATCCCTTTAGCATGCCATAAGATTTCACACATATGCACATGTTCGGTAGCATCCTCTATACCTCTATATTCCAGAGATGAAGAGAAATCTCCATATAGATATTTTTGGTTTCTGCGAACCTTGACAACCTAATCTAGAACCTCCTGTGTTCCCTCTACCTCCAAAACCACTAGATCCACTGCAACTAGAACCACCTCTACCTCCTGATCCTCCACCTGTAGCTGAAATAGGACTGTAGATGTACTCCCCTATGGTCCAACAAGTACTACTATATTGAACCCCTATAGTCTGTGAGGTAGTTCCACTTCCGCAGGTGAATCTAAATTTCGTACAAAATGATGCACCTAGGAATGTTCCTCTAAATAACATTGAAGTCGTATCTCCTGCCTTTGATGTACTTGATCCCTGATTTACTCCTCTCCTACCTCCCAAGTTAGCTTGCTAGTTACTTGTCCTACTCGATCTTGGAAAAACAAGCGCAAGGGCTAGGTCACTTTGTTAGTGCAAAATCACGAACCCCCAAATGAGTTCATTAGATCTACTTTTCTAAGGTATAGTCATTTGGTGTGATCTACATAACATTGAACTTTACCCAAGGTGTGGGACCTTGAAAATGGGAAATCTCTCTAGAGAAGGTTGGTTGCTCTTCCCGAACTACCTTCCATGAGCTATTCTAGTGTAGGAAAGCTAATCTAATCTAATCTAACTATCTAAGGAGACAAGGAGAAAAAGAAAACAAGAAAAATGGAACCTACACTAAAATGGTGATACACCAGAGAAGGAAACTTGTTGGTCATCTAACCGTACTACTTGAAACAAAGAGAGGTGATCAATGGAGAGGATGGACAATCCGTAGCACACGCCAAAGATCAGATTCACATATAAAGTGTTTCAAACCTAGCAAACACAACTCCCGGATCTGTAAATGAACATCAAAACATACATGATACCCCGCAATGAAGAGAGGAAAGAAGAAACAACCAAAAATGAGCAATGATGGGAAAATGCATCACAAAACACATTGTTTTATTGCTTTATAAGTTTACACATAACACCATTTATGAGCAAGAGATAAAAATTCCATTTACAGAGCAAGGAGGAGGTTCGAGCTCCATTTTGACCCCGAGGAAGGAAAAATAAGGGGAGGCGAGAGGAAAATGAACAACAACCTTATAATAGACCCCAACCCTTCTTTTATAGATTTAGGAAAGAGGGAAGAGCGGGAAAACTAGTTTGGAGCTCAACCACTACCATCAATGTATATTGTAAAATATTCCACCAAATCTATCTTAACTACACCATTCTTTACTTCGGTGCCTCGAAGGAGGAGGAAATGGCGGAGCAGATCGAATCTGATCTAGTTGTTAGGGGCAAATAGATCCCGCATTAAAAGCCCAAAGACATTTATCCATTTTTCACCTATTATGGCCTACAAAAATGATTTTTTTATCTTTCCAAGGCATAGAGGATGTCGAGATGCTTCCAACGGTGTCAGATTTGCTAAATTATGAGCCCCGAGTCGAAAGATATGCTCCTTTGAAGTTTGTATCGGGTCTGTACAAAAGGGAGGGAAAACCAATTTGAAAAATGGGCCCCTTCTTTAATATGGGACATGTGGTAGCTAGATTAGGGAAAAATTGGGTTTGCAAGTCTATGATTTCTCTTTTTCCCCTTTTTTGAAAAAATGCAAAATTTAGAAAACTCCGCAGCCCCGCCACTCCGCTTGGACACATGGCACCCTTCAGTTGGCTGGGGAGATGCGCTTCAATTTTCATCTTTGTGCCCTTTTGACAAAAGGAAACTTTTCACCTTTTCCTCCAACTCCCCACTTTGACCTTGACTCGGTTCAAATGCTGACTTTTTCCCTTTGGGCATGGGCATATTTCTTAACTGGGACACGAGACACCTAACACTCATTTGGAAACTCTCTCTCTATTCAATGCTTGAGCTAGTGCCATTTAGAAACTTGGAAGCCTCCACCGCCTGCCCCATGCATTGACTATTCAACCGAATCTGCTCCTTTTGAGACTGGACACGTGGAGGCTCTACATGTGCTTAAAAACCTGATCAAGATTTTCCTTTGAAGGAGTGTCAAGTTGACACTTGGCAGCCTCCACAGATCTTTGGAATTTTCAACGATCCCTCTTATTCTTTTGGACTCTGGGCTACGTGGCGAGCTTGCGCTCATTTGGGTCTCCGCCTTTGGACTAACTCTTGGAGATGCGCCAAACTGACACTTGGCACTCTTCACTTGTACTTTTATACTTATCCAATTTTGAGGCCCACCCTATCATCCTTTTGACTCTGTTTGACCATTTGACCCTGCCTTTGTTTCAGGCTTGGGACACATGGAGCCCTGGTGCTTATTTGAGCCTCCTTTTATGGATTTGAATTTTAGAGAAGTGCCATCTTGACACGTGGCTTTCTTCACTTGCACTTTTATACTTAGCCAATTTAGGACTCTTTTTTGAACTATTTCAAGCTCAAAGACTTCGAATCTTCACCTTTTTTTCCCCTCTTGCTCCTAGTCTCTTTGACACTGCTTTCCTCCTTTTCGGGCACTCCGATATTCTATTATCGAGCCCATTTATAACTTGCAAAAATGGATTTAAGACACGGAAATGGCTCGACAGAGTCGTTTCTTCTTACATAGGGTCATTTAATCTTTCTCATCCCCCGTTACCCATTGTTTAGTCCTTCGTGACCTATCTCGCAAGATTTAAACATGTTTTCTCTTATTCTTTCCATGCGGAGTCGTGGCTAATCCAATATTTTTCTGGGGTGAAATATGGATGACAATTTGGTGACTCACTAGGACATCTTCCTATTAGATGAAGAGACCAATGGCCTTGAAGCATCCATTGGGCATAGAGTCTACCTGATAAACATGAAACTGATCTGAACTTCGAAGACTTGATCCCTGAGCCACTGCGGGCCTAACAAAGCAAGCCTTTTCTATGTTTTGTCTCGACCTGAGCCTACCCACATGTCTGCATTTGTTTCTTTTTGGAATTTGTAATTTCAACTCCCTGAATGGATAAATATGATTCTTCCTACCTTGAATAGTTAAGATCCTACCTTGAATAGTTAAGAGTCCGGCTTGATGCCCCTCTAAAGCAATACAAACAAAAATTATATACAAAAACCAAATCATACGTGCCTCAAATGAGACATGCAGAGTGTGCACAAGCACCTCTTCTACTGAAAACAAAGCCTAATCCTACTCCTAAACTAACCAGAGAAAAATAATGCCAAACAAAGTCTACAATCGGCAAAGAGAATTAGCTTCCTTTCTCGAGAGAGGTAACTGTAAATGATTTGACACTCAATATAGCTTCTAGTATGAGTGAAAAACTAAATCTAACCCTGTCTTGCACCCAAATCATCAAGGTATCAACATTAATGGGAAATACCTCCTCAAGATGACTTGCATTGGACTCCTGGAGGTGTTGATGATGACCCTTGGTACTTTTATGCTCATCCTCATGCCTCGGAGTAGGCATGACTAGTTTTGTCTTCTCCTTAGCACTAATGAATCCAAGTACCTGATTGGGAAAGGTCTCGATCCTTTGGATGTACCCATAAATTTGAATTTCTACTCAAAGAATGGAGTCTTCTTGTAGACCTTGAATGGATGGTGTGGAAGCAATGGTGGAACTTTTTTCCCTTTCTCTTCTTCCTTCTGTGAAGAGCATGGAAGGTTTAAATCTCCCAAACTTGATTCCAAAGAGCTGCCATAATATGCAGGTTGTTGCAATTGAAATTTCTCCTCCATGATAGCAGGCTCATGTGCTTGGAAGGTGGATGATGAAGGAGAAAACAATAGAAACTCAACTGGTTCTTCTCCATCAAAATAGTCCTCCAAATCAGACAAATACATTACCTCATTGTTGTCCTACTGCAAATGTTCAACCTCTTTCATGGTGTCTTCTTGATCTATAATTTGTTCACCATGTTTTCCTTCATCCTCCAACATTGAGTTTGAAAGATCAAACTCTTCTTCAGCATTAGAGTTTGAGAGAGATGAGGTGAGAGGAAGAATGAAGGTTCTTCTATGGCTTGTTTTGTGCTCAAAGCTTCTAGATCTACATTTTTCTCCTTCACAGCTGGAATGCACTTCTCTTCTTTTGGATTTGGAGTAGCTTCTCTTTCCTCTGCTGCTTGAAGACAATATTTCCCTTGAGTGACCTCTTCCTCTAGCATGGAGTTTGACAAGTCAAACTCTTCAATCTTTGCTCTAGAGGACTAGTTGGGACTGCAAGATCTCTTTTAGAGTTTTCCTCCATGATGGATTCATCAACCAAATCAGGCCCTTTAAATGAAAGAAAGAAATCTCCAATGATGCTTTCTTCTTCTTCTGCTATAAAATTTGATTTGATTTCTTCCATCTGCTCCTCTTCAATGGGACTTAGAGAAGCTTTGTCATCTTCTTCCATAGCTGATTGTGCATCTTGAATTGGATCAGTACTTTCTTCAAATAAAGTGCCAACATGGACACTACATTCTAAGAAAATTGATGACTGATCTTCTTTCTCTTGTTCTTTCTCTTCTCCTGCTACAAACTCAGCCTCAGCCACCACTGGCTCTTCAACCTTGACCTCCTCTATTGGTTTGACCATCAAAGGGATCTTTGTAAACCCAAATTTAATGTACCCAACTCTTGATTGTTTGTCATTTCTTCTCTGTTGGGATCTTCTTCTTCTTGTTCTCCTTACTTGGATTCTTGAAACTCTTCCCAACATGGACTTGGGAGAGCAAGAGGAGTGGTAGGTTGGGGTTCAACTAGTTTTGCAATTGTTTTGGGTGGAGGGAGGAGATGAAACCTCTTGTTTCTTTGGAGGGAATGATTGCTTAGGAACGGAAAGGGAGAAGAATTGAAATGGGGTGGAATGCTAGGGAATGGATAAATGGAATCAACACTTGGGGTAGTAATCGAGGAAGCTTGACTCTTGCCTCTTGGGTTGAAATGATAAGGATTGAGAAAAGAAAATGAAAGACAGGGAGCTAGTGATTGACTTACCCATTGACAAGGTTCTCTCGCACTTTTCTCATAAGCTCCAATGTCCTCAAGCCACTATGTAAGCTAAGGCAACACTTCAACCATGAATTCAAGCTTTCCCGGGGTTGTAATGTATTGGAAACGGGCATTCCCATGGACAAGGTGTTATGTGGCCAATATTGAATGCCTTCATTTGTGCTATGGCCCTTAATCAACCATGTTAGTCTCCATTTTTGGATCTTCTACAAAGAAACCAACATTCTCCATTTAACTGTTGTAATTGTATGTGCCCCCTTGTTCTTGATAAGATCCATGGCCAAACTGATTTTGACCCTGCTTATATGGGTAAGTATAGTTACTTCATGGATCTAATCATAGTGCTAATCTAGAGGAGTTAAAAATGCATTGGAGGTGAACCGCATTGTGGTGTAAGTCCGAGTTCTATGAAGGGAATGAAGTCATGACTGCACAACCTCATTGAATGGGAGAAAATGAAAGAGATGGAAGAAGGAAATGGATGAAAATGAGTGGAAATGGATGTAAAAGGTCTACAACTCAAAGAATGGGTTTTTGACTAGATGGAGTTGCCAGATGTGCTTACATGTGCCTCAAAAGGTTGAATCCCATCAATAACACATCAACTTGATGAAATAAGTTGAAGACCTCTTGTCCCACTAGGCATGCCAAAAATATTAGTGCAAAATCACAACACCCCCAAATGAGTTCTATAGATCTGATTTTCTAAGGCAGAGTCATTTGGTGTGATCCACATAACATTGAACTTTCCCCAAGGTGTGGGACCTTACAAATGGGAAAGCTCTCTAGAGAAGGTTGGTTCCTCTTCCTAAACTACCTGCCACGAGCTATTCTAGTGCAGGCAAGCTAATCTAATCTAATCTAACTATCCAAGGAGACAGGGAGAGAAAGAAAACAAGAAAAATGGAGCCTACACTAAAATGGTGATACACCAGAGAAGGAAAATTGTTGGTCATCTAACCAGACTACTTGAAATGAAGAGACATGAGCAATGGAGAGGATGGACAACTGCATCATAGGACAAAGATCATATTCACACAGAAAACATTTCAAACCCAGTACACACAGCTCCTAGATATGCAAATGAACATCAAAACATACATAGATACCCTGTAATGAAGAGAGGTAAGAAGAAACAACCAAAAATGAGAAAGGATGGGAAAATGCATCACAAAACACATTTTTATTTCTTCAAAAGTTTACACATAACATCATTTACAAGAAAGAGGCAAAAACACCATTTATAGAGTAGGGGAGGAGGTTCGAACTCCATTTCAACCTTGAGGAAGAAAAAAATGAGGGGAGGCAGAGATGAAAATGAACAACAACCTTACAATAGGCCCCGACCCTTCTTTTATAGATTCAGAAAGAGGGAAGAGTGGGAAAACTAGTTTGGAGCTCAACCACTACCATTAATGTATCATGTAAAATCTTCCCCCAAATATGTCTTAACTACACTAGTTACTACTTCGGTACCTCGAAGGAGGAGGAAATGGCGGAGCAGATTGAATCCAATCTAGTTGTTAGGGTAGATAGATATTTCACTAAAGTCCTCCAAGAAATTTCTCCATTTTTCACCTACCAAGGCCTACAAAAATGATTTTTTATCTTTCCATGGCGTAGAGGACGTCGAGATGCTTCCAACAGTGTCAGATTTGCTATATTTTGAGCCCTGAATCGGAATATATGATCCTTTGAAGTTTTTATCAGTGTCCATAAAAAGGGCGGGAAATCCAATTTGAAAAATAGGCCCCTTCTTTAATATGGGACACGTGGCAGCCATATTAGGGAAAAATCAGGTTTGCAGGTCCGTAATTTATCTTTTCCCCTTTTTTGCAAAAACACAAAATTCAAAAAACTCCCGTGGCACCACCGCTACGCTTGGGCACGTGGCACCCTTCGGTTGGCTGGGGAGATGCGCTTCAATTTTCATCTTTGTTCCCTTTTGACAAAAGGAAACTTTTCACCTTTTCCTCAGACTCCCCACTTTGACCGTGACTCGGGTTCAAATGCTGACTTTTCCCTTTGGGCGGGGGCATATTTCTTAACTGGGGACACGCGGTAGCCTAGTGCTCATTTGGAAACTCTCTTCCTCTTTAATCCTTTAATTAGCACCATTTGGACACTTGGAAGCCTCCTTCAGCCTGTCCCATGCATTGATTATTCAATTAACTCTGCCCCTTTTTGAGATTGGACACGTGGAGGCTCTGCACGTGCTTAAAAACCCAATCAAGATTTTCCTTTGGAGGAGCGTCAAGTTGACACTTGGCAGCCTCCACAGATCTTTGGACTTTTCAACGGTCCCTCTTATTCTTTTGGAAACTCGGGCTATGTGGCAAGATCGTGCTCATTTGGGTCTCCACCTTTGGACTAACTCTTGGAGATGTGCCAAACTGACACTTGGCACTCTCTGCTTGCACTTTTATACTTAGCCAATTTTGAGGCCCACCCTATCCACCTTTTGACTCTATTTGACCATTTAACCTTTCCTCCATTTCGGGTCGGGGACACGTGGAGCCCGACACTTGTTTGAGCCTCCCTTTATGGATTTGAATTTTGGAGAAGCGCCATGTTGACACGTGGCTTTCTCTGCTTGCACTTGTATACTTAGCCAATTTGGGACTCTTTTACGAATAGTTTCGAGCTTGAAGACTTTGAATCTTCACCTTTCTTTTCCCCTCTTTCTCTTGTTCTCTTTGACATCAAGTTTCGATGAGGCCATAAATTGGCCATAAATTACCATTATTTTATCCTTCCAAGTTACCTTTGAAAGTGGATTTAAATGTAATCTAGGAACTTATAGTTTGCTTAAGATAGAATATAAGATATATATCTTTTTCATTCTTTAGAAATATTTTGTTACTATTTTTTTGACTAATCCTATTGATTATTTGGGAAAAGATGCAATGTCTTATGTATGCATGCCATAAAGGAAAGATAATGCTAGTATTGAGAAAAGTTGAATTGATCATGGATGGTATATCTAAACTCAAATTTGATTTCATATTCAGATTCCTCTCAAAAAATTATGCAAGTTTAAAACAATAATCATCTCAATTCGAGATCGTATTCAAAATTTATAGTTGTTTTAAGTTCACTCAGAACTCGTAGGCTTAGTTCCGGAACTCGCAGAGTTAGTTCCGGAACTAAGCAGATTTTGACAGTTTTTGAGGAATTTTGAAAGATCAGAGAATCCAATGGAAACTCTGAGAGAGGTTTTTGTTCATAGCAATGTGATTAACAAAAATCTCATCCCGATTTGCTACAGGTATTACCAACAAAGAGAAATCTAACTTTTAATGAACTCGAGCTTCGAGGAAAAGTGTATCATATGAGTGTTAAAAGTTCCATAAATATAAATAGAAAATTCAAATGGAAAATATGAGAGAGGTTTTTATTTATAGAAATATTTTTAACAAAAACCTCATTCATATTTTCTACAAGTTTTACCAATGAAGAGAGATCTAACTTTTAGTGAGCTGTAGTCTAAGGAAAAGTGTATCAAACAAGCACTAAAAGTTTCATAAATAGAAACAAAAAAGTCAAATGGAAAATCTGAGAGAGGTTTTTGTTCATAGAAATTTTTTAACAAAAACTTATTCATATTTGCAACAGGTTTTACCAATGAAGATAAATCTAACTTTTAGTGAACTGCAGTCCAAGGAAAAAGCGTATCAGATAAGCATCAAAAGTTCCACAGACCAAAAATAGAAAAGTCAAATGGAAAATCTGATAAAGGTATTTGGTCAAAATCATATTTTGAGTAAAATCCTCCTTTTAATAATGTAGAGGAATAAAATCATTATGATTCTTGTTACCAAAAATCAAGGAGAAGATTTGGGAGAAAATATTCCTAAAATAAGTGAGATAAGACTTTGACTCTAATAATATATCTCTCTCCATATTTTGTGGAGATGGAGATCTTAGTTGTTAGGATTGGAATAAATATAATATCAGATTGTATTTCCTAAAATAATGAGTTGGTTGGATGCATGAATTATAAATGCAACATTCGACACTTAGATATGTAATTCTTTTCCCCAAGTAATGAAGATCTATTTTTTCTTTCCAATTTTTGGAAGTAAAGTTTTTATACAAGTTCAATTAAAATTATGAATTAAATCCTCTTCCGAGGAATGATATGGCCACTCATTCCAAGGAATATGAATCAATATGTTAATATTTATTTCTTTATTTATGCGCTTTTCCTTTTGTTGTAAATTTATGTTATTTTATGTTATGTATTTTTTTGTGCAACTACAGGTGTCTTTTCCTCTTTCCTTTATTTTCAATTTAGCAATTTCAATTTATGCAAGTGTGCCTTTCAATTCATGCAAGTGTGTTTATTTTATGTAAACTTTATTTCTGCAAGTGTGCCTTTTAATTTCCGCAAGTGTGATTTATTTTATGCAAGTTTGGTTTGTGTTTAAAGGAGTTGATTTCCAAGATCTTCTTATCTTAATGCATACAACCTTTAGACACCAACCTGGATTGATATTATTAATGGTGAGGATTGATGACCCTCATCATTTTGGTGTCGTTTCCGGGGACATGGTGTTATTAGGAGATTCAGAGTTCTCTAAAAGAATATTTTAGTGATAGTAGAATACCTTTTAGCAATTATGTGACAGGAAGAATTTGGTAAGTAGTTTCTTTAGAATTTTATTTCCTGTAAGTAGATTAAAATTTTATTTCTGCAATTAGGAATATTATATTGTAAATATATCCCCACAAACTAACTCTAGGTACAAGAAAAATGACTATGATGTTTGATCAAGAGGTATAATAATATGAACAAATAATTCAAATCTAGGAATGGTATAATATGATATTGAATCGGAAGTAGATCCAGTTAATGAAATATCATATGCCATTTTTGATAACCACCTCCATTTCCCCTTCTATCAACTAACAGCTCAGTGATCTTATTACACATAACCTTAGTCAAAAATGGCTTATCTAGTTTGTAATAATGAAGTGGTAGAATTTCTAATTAACTTCATCCATATTCAGGGATTTCATTAGAGTAAAAATAAAAACCCATTTATAATAAATTCACCCATCAAAATCAATTTTTCATCTCATAATAAAATCCAATCCTTGAACCGATCCATTACAAAAATTTATTTTCATGTCTTTCAATTTCTTCATTTTTGTATATGCGTGTATAACGCTAAGAAGCAATTATTGTGAATATAAAGGCAAGAAATTTTTACATACTAACATCTAAGGACTAGATCTATAGGAATTTCTAGAGTTGTTCTTGATATCAACATGTAGATTTTGGAGCACCAATAGTATCAACCAAGGAGCATGTAGATTTTGGAGGGACCCACAGATACCTTAACTTTCTCTTTTAACAACTCTCCATCTCTTAAAATCACTAGTCCATGATTTGAAGATTACTATGGTGATTCTGATATTGCACAATTCAAGTTGGGCTTTGAAGACCTAAAAATTGTCTACACAATTTTAGAATCTTCTTGGAGTTACCAAGTATGCAAAAAGGTTTTTATGAGATCTTAGACATTGTTTCCTATTTTACACAAGTTGTACTTTGATGAATATAGTCTGATGATGGATCAAATTTTTCTCTAATCCCTCTCATGCTATCATTTCAAGAAAAAAAAGAAATCAAAAATATTTGATTGGAAAACCATCTTGCTGGCCAATCAAAGGCAAAAAAAAACTTTGATTGGAAAACCAGCTTGTTGGCAAATCGAAGGGAAAAAGAGGCGGCTCTTCTTCAAATGAAATCAACAGTTACTTGGCGACTTTCTTCTCGGCACTATTTGACCATGTTAACAATAGGATGACAAAGACAAACTTGAGGTATGATCAAGTTATTTTGTTCTACTATTTTATTTTTAAGATTTCTTGTAAGTTTTTTACTACAACTAGATCCAATTTTAAATATTTCCAAGGAAGGCAAGATAAAATTCATATCTCCCCTACTGATATGAAAAATATGTACACATTTTTGCAATCAAAATTTTAGAGTCTAATTTATAGGAAGCCATGAATAAACAACATGCATGAGGACATGCATGAGCTTAAGTGTGGGAGAGAAGGAGAAACACGAGGTATGCATTTTGATTTTAGATATGAGACACAATAGAAGGAGATCCATACAAGAACCTGTTGTACAAGAAAGGAAATCAAAAGTAGTAGAAGGATCTCCACACAAGAACCTACTGCAAAAGAAAGAAAATAAAAAATAGTAGAAGGATATCCACACAAGAACCTGTTGTACAAGAAAGGAAATCAAAAGCAACAGAAGGATATCCACACAAGAACTCTGTTGTACAAGAAATAAAATCAAAAATAGCAGAAGGAGATCCACACAAGAACCTGTTGTACAAGAAAGGAAATCAAAAGTAGCAGAAGGATCTCCACACAAGAACCTGTTGTACAAGAAAGAAAATCAAAAATAGCAGAAGGAGATCCACACAAGAACTTGTTATACAAGAAAGGAAATCAAAAGCCACAGAAGGATCTCCACACAAGAACATGTTGTACAAGAAAATAAAATAAAAATAGTAGAAGAAGATCCACACAAGAACTCATTGTATAAGAAAGGAAATCAAAAGAAACAAAAGAATCTCCACATAAGAACCTATTATATAAGAAATAAAATCAAAAATAAAGAAGGAGATCCACAAGAACTCGTCTTTAAACTATATATGGAATGCATACATGCATAAGCTCAATGCAGAGAAGACTCTAAGAAAAGGAGATAATAATATAATGCATGAGGACATGCATAAGATTAAGTGTGGGGCAATGATGAGGCCATAAATTGGCCATAAATTACCATTATTTTGTCCTTCCAAGTTACCTTTGAAAGTAGATTTAAATGTAATCTAGGAACTTATAGTTTTCTTAAGATAAAATATAGGATATATATCTTGTTCATTCTTTATAAATCTTTTGTTACTATTTTGTTGACTAATCCTATTGATTATTTGGGAAAAGATGCAATGTCTTATGTATGCAGGCCATAAAGGAAAGATAATGCTAGTATTGAGAAAAGTGTAATTGATCATGGATGGTATATCTAAACTCAAATATGATTTCATATTCAGATTCCTCTCAAAAAATTATGTAAGTTCAAAAAAATAATCATCTCAATCCAAGATTGTATGAAAAAATTATAGCTATTTTAAGTTCACTCCAGAACTCAGCAGTCAAGTTCCAAACTCGCAGGCTTAGTTCTGGAACTTGCAGTTAGTTTTGGAACTCGCAGGATTAGTTCTGAAACCAAGCAAATTTTGACAGTTTTTGAGGAATTGTGAAAGATTAGAGAATCCAATGGAAACTCTAAGAGATTTTTTGTTCATAACAATGTGATTAACAAAAACCTCATTCAAATTTGCTACAGGTATTACCAATAAATAGAAATCTAACTTTTAATGAGATGCAATCCGAGGAAAAGTGTATCATATGAGCACTAAAAGTTCCATAAATAGAAATAGAAAATTCAAATGGAAAATCTGAGAGAGTTTTTTTCATAGCAATGTTTTTAACAAAAACCTCATTCAGATTTTCTCAGTTTTACCAATGAAGAGAGATATAACTTTTAGTGAGATGTAGTCTGAGGAAAAGTGTATCAAACAAGCACTAAAAGTTTCATAAATAGAAACAAAAATTCAAATAGAAAATTTGAGAGATTTTTTTGTTCATAGCAATGTGTTTAACAAAAACCTCATTCATATTTGCAACAGGTTTTACCAATGAAGATAAATCTAACTTTTAGTGAACTGCAATCCAAGGAAAAAGCGTATTAGACAAGCGTCAAAAGTTCCATAGTAAAAAACAACAAAGTCAAATGGAAAATATGAGAAAGGTATTTGGTCAAAATCATATTTTGAGGAAAATACTCCTTCCAATAATGTAAAGGAATAAAATCATTATGATTCTTGTTACCGAAAAGTAAGGAGAAGATTTGGGAGCAAATCTTCCTAAAATAAGTGAGATAAGACTTTGACTCTAATAATATATCTCTCTCCATATTTTGTGGAGATGAATATCTTAGTTATTATGATTGGAATAAATATAAGATCAGATTTTAATAAGGAGTTGGTTGGATGCATGAATTATAAATGCAACCTTCCACACTTAGATATGTAATTCTTTTCCCCAAGTAATCAAGATATGTTCTTTCTTTCCAATCTTTGGAAGTAAAGTTTTTCTGCAAGTTCTGAATTAAAAGTATGAATTAAATCCTCTTCCAAGGAATGAGCTGGCCACTCATTCCAAGGAATATGGATCAATGTGTTAATGTTTATTTCTTTATTTCTGCAGTTTTCCTTTTGTTGTAAATTTTTGTTTTTTTATGTTATGTAATTTCTTTTGTGAACTTGCAGGTGTCCTTTCCTCTTTCCTTTATTTTCAATTCAGAAATTTCAATTTATGCAAGTGTACCTTTATTTCTACAAGTGTTCCTTTCAATTCATGCAAGTGTGTTTCTTTCATGCAAACTTTATTTCTACAAGTGTGCCTTTTAATTTCCGCAAGTGTGATTTATTTTATGCAAGTTTGGTTTGTGTTTAAAGGAGTTGCTTTCCAAGATCTTCTTCTCTTAATGCATACAGCCTTCAGACATAAACCCGGATCGACATTATTAATGGCGAGGATTGATGAACCTCATCGCTTTCATCCTTTTCTCACCTCGCTATTCTATTGTCAAACGCATCTCGTAACCTACAAAAATGGATTTAAGACATGAAAACAATTTGATAGAGTTGTTTCTTCTTGCGTATATGGTCGCTTAATTTTTCTCGCCTCCCACCACTTCATTGTTGATTCCTTTTGTGACCTATCCACAAGATTTAAATGTTTTTTCTCTTATTATTTCTGTGCAAGGTCGTGGCTGATCTAATATTTTTCTCGAGGGGAAAAATATGGATAACAATCACTAGGTGGTTTAAGATGTGGGCTCATAGTCCGTAGTCTCTGTTGGCACACTTCTATGTGAGTCCGAGGGGGAATATCTATCATGCTTTCCAAGATGGGGGAGTTCCTAATGCTCTAGCTCCACATCTCCTACGTGATCTATAAATCCTTCATGATCCATCTCTCTCCTCAATGCCATACTTTCTACAATGGAATGCTACTTTATCTCCCTCTTGCGTGCCTCATTATACTTAAGTCGTCTTTCCTCTCTCTGCCTCTCTGCCACTAGGTCTGCCATATTTCACCAAACCTATTCCTACCCTCACATGTGGTGAAGTTTAGTTAGCCATCGGTTTAATTTTCAGGTTCAAAGTTACCATTAAGATCTTGATCACCAGCAGAATACCTTGCAAATATGCTCATCTTGGATACCGCAAAAATTGGAATTCAGCTACCTCTCAGGTAAGAATACGTCGAAATTGAATATTCCAAAATATAACTATTTAGAACACCATGAAACCACGTATCCACAAAGCAAGTCCAGATTAGATTAGCATCATAAAGGGCCTGAAATTATTCTTGTGTCCATACAAGTGCGCGATACCTCCAATTCTATTGAGATGCATAGGTAGTAATCCAATCGTATAGTTCTACTAGAAAGATAGTGAAAAAGATATCATATAAGATGTCATACATGATTCTATTCTACCCAAGTGTGTGTGTTAAACTCAGATCCACTGCTGAACCACCGTGCATATTCTTCCTTCGATTGCGTATCTATTCCTCAATACTTGGTACAGCTTAACTAAAGACGCTTCATCACGAACCATCATGAAAATAACTAAAAAAGGGGTCCTGGAAACAGAACCATTGATGCAACCTAGAATTTTACAGATAACACCCTACTCATGTTGGCACATCCTCGCCTTGACTAAGCGCTCACCGAAGTGCACAAAGGTACCAATTCCCTCTTTAGGTTTGTTGTAGCGAGGATGTTAGCATGATGAAGGAAGAAACATATAGATTCATAACTAATCCATCATTCTACAATGCATGCTACCCTCATATCTATGAAAGAACAAATTTAAACAAGAATCATGATTGAATCAATAACATGCACTACTCAATTACACACGAGATGACACTTATATTCAACCAATATCTTGATCTATTAATAAATATAGAAGCTCCTTACAAATGTCAATCTATACCAATGCATATATGGATCTGATGCAATAATTCAGTCATATGCAGATATCTCTATATCTTTATACATCCATCAAACACACTCTCTCGTTCCTCACTAATATTTACCTCACATCATACATATATATATAGGGTGGGGACTTTTCCTTCACCGCTTATCTATTCTAGAAATAGTCGGCATGCTATTAATAGCCACGTGTCGTTTATAGGCATAACCACACATCCAAGTGTGCTATTTATAGACATCTTGCAGTTAACTGAAGTGTCAATCCTATCCTTATCTCATCTTCATGTAAAATGCTTCGATCTGATCCTCCAAAGATAGACAATGCATGGCACGCACGTATCTACATCGTTGGTGTGTTCTGTGCGCCATCTTCTAAAAATAGGTCTTCATGCTCAAAATCGACTACGTCCCGAAAGCTGAACTTTCCTTCTACGCGCGGGTCCTTTCGTCCTTCTCGCGCCTTGATGTCGGCCTTCTCTCCCGTGCAAACTCCTTGTGTGATCTTAGACAAGTATTATTTGATCAACACCGATGCATGTAAAATTAATCATATCTTACTTTTTTATCATTACATACTTTTCAAAATCATGGACTTTGACTTAGGAAAAGAAAAGTGGCCCCCTTCTACATGACTGGATAAATCATTAAAAATCAAAATCCCCCTCTCATGGACATGGAAGATAAAATCTAATTTGATCTTGACATGATATTTCTAACTTGACCATAGTCAAGTTGATGCCATTTGGGTTAAGGAAAGATATTATGGCACTCAAACCCTAAAGTATATTTTCATTTTCATTTTTATTTGTCTTGAGAAGCTCCCGGTGGTTGAAATCTATAGAAATTTTTTCTTGGATATGGTGGATGCCATTATTTATGCCTTGAAACTCAGTAATTATCGATGCTTTGATGTGATGCTCTCCATTAATGAAGTTCAAGCTCTGTTATTTTCTTCACTACCACCAAGGTCTGTTAACTACTCTACCTAATTTGTGATTTCTTCCATTAATCAAAGAGAGGTTAGCTTCAATGTGTTGACTTGTTCCTTGCTCAAACTCAAATTGGATATTCCGTGTATTTGTTGATCTTCATATCCTATTTGAGGTTTTTCTTTATTTCACCTAGCCATGGCCACTTTTTATGTTTCACCCCTACCACCATGAAAATAAAGTTAAGATTTTGATTCTATATGCACTTTGTAAGATGGTTTTTCAAGTTATATTTTATATCACATATCTCGTACTTTTTGTGGGTTTGCTTGTTCCATTCCTTTTCTAGGATTTCCATTCAAATATTTCTAGAATATAAGATTTTGGGTTGCTTTAGTTTGATTTTGCTTCATGAAGTTGGCTCATTGCTTCATCACTACCTTTTATACCCAGCTCACTATCATTTGTATGCCTATGGTTTGTTGATCTTGTTTATGGATCGCCGAGCTTTAGATCTACTTTATTTTTTTCCCTTAATGGCCGCCATGGAAAAATGTTGAGCTTTATAACCCGGGTTCCGGGTTTCTTTTCCTTGTGGTTCTCATTGGTTGTGTCATTTAGACATGGGTGAGCTCTATTTGTAGATCTATGTCAAGATTGTAATAGCTTGATATTTCCATTTCTTAAATTGAACCTAGTTTTATGTGAGTTTTCTTTTACTAGTTTGTATTTGTATTTCACTTTTGTGCTTCCACTTCTAAAATTTTCTGTAATATCTTGGGTTTGAACTATATCTTTTCTTTGTTAGCTCAACATTTCCTATTTATTTTTCGATATGACTAATTTTTTCATTTGATCAAACTCTATTTTTGTAGCTTGAACATGGGCTATATCTTAACAACAATCATCCAATTCATTAGCTAAAATATTGAAGGCATATTCTTCTCTTAAGACTATGTTGACTGTTTTTGCCTCTTCAATGGCTGAAAATTTGTTCAAAATCTTGATAAATGTTGTAAGTATATGATTTATACCATTATTTTTATTGTTGGTTAGAGTCATATCTTAGATATTTATTTATGTGCTTGATGGTTGGTCACTTGGTGTTTCTAAATCGCCACCGAGAGGCAAGAACTCTATGAAAACTCGAAATGGGATGCCATTTTGGAAGATGGCTGCCATAAAATACCTCCTTGTACTCTTTTTTTTCTTGTTTTCTTTAATAGGATCTTGGTCATGTGTAATTATCCTCAAATAGTTGTTTGTTCCTCTATTTCCTCATATTTGGGCGTATTTCGGTTATTTAGTCATATAGGTCACCTTTGGAAACTTTTTTTGCCCTGGTCTTCTTGCAAAAACATCTTTGCCATCATGGGTGAGATTCAAGCCCTTCTATTTTCTTAGAATCTTTTTTATTTCCATTACTTTATTATGGCCCCTTCACGTGATGGGCATTTTTGTTGCTTTATAGGATTACATCTATTGGTATAGCTCGACTAGATCTCTATTTGGATGTTGTAGATCTTGACTTCTTCCTCCTGTGTTGAGTTGACTCAATGCTTTATAGAGGTAAGAAATGTGGTCAGTTTATCTTATACTTGTGAAGCCAAGTCTTGAAAAGTCCATCTGATTTGCAAAGCTTTGTGAATGGCTTTTAGAATAGCTAGACCATATTTTACTATAAAGTTCTTACTTGAGTTTAAGCATATTGAATTAAAACCCTAACATATGTTAGTTTGAAAACTTACCATTTGTTTACTATGAATAATTGAGATGTGTGGTTTACACTTCTATTTTCTTTTACCTATATCATTAGCTTAATGAATCGGCCTCGCTCTTTGTATTAACATTGGGCTCATTAGTGAGTTCACAGATTATATGTTATGCCATTCATGGCCTGCTCGACTTGGGTATCATCACCATTATATATTTGTGTTATAACTTGTCATTCATGACTGGGTCAAGCTATGAATGGGTTTTTCATGCATGATTCCTTTGTAACTTTGTTGCAAGTTTTCTATAAGCTATTTAACTGCTGGTTGCCATTATCCTTCTCAGAGAGGTCTCTTAGGGTTTGCATTGTGTCTATTTCACATTTGTGAGTCACATCTCTCGACTTGGATGCCATTATTTTTCCTTGGCATTTTTACACATGTGTTTTGTCATAGTGAGCTTCATGTATCGAGCTAGAAACCCTTTTATCAACTCTAGTTGAGATATCCACCGATTTGGGATTAAAGGCTTGGATGTGGGTTCCATCATATGGTCTCTATTTTAAAGGTTTTTGAGCATTTCAAGGTCATGTTGTATGTTCTGAGCTCAATGTTTCATGTGTATTTCTAGTCATTTTAGTCCATTTTATCCATTCAAGTTGTGTTATTTTGTTGTTATGCTTTGCCGAAAACCCCAATAGCTAGCTATTTTCCTTATGACTTGTTAATACTTTCCTAATCTTCCTATAGATTCTCCATGAATTGTTGTGTAGCTTAGTTTGGTGTGAGTTATGTATAAAATTAGTGTATTAATGTTAGCTTTATGTTACTATTTTAACTCGACATGACTTTTTTATTGCTACTAAACTTTGGTGTTGAAGTAACTCACTTGTAACTTCCATTTCCCTTTTTTCCCTGGGTGAATGTATCTAAAATAAGAAATTCTTACTTCCTTTTGCTTCAAATATATAATATGAAAGCATCAAAGGAACACTTTTGATCTACAATGAGTAGTTTTTGTCTTTATGAAAGTAAATAATTGACACCTCTCCCATAGAAATGTATATTTGAAATATATTTCTATCTTCATGCAACTTAGTTCTATCATGGCTTGGGTGAGTTATCTATATTACATTAAATTTTGTTTGGATCTATCACATTATTTTAAATGATCTTATTTTTTGTCATCTACAAATGAACAACTACCATGCTCCTCCCGATGTATAATCCCAACTTATTTTTATTGGTATAGCTGCTGAATTTGATTACTTTCATAGCTCAGTTTGATTCATTGCATTGTTAACTCATGGCTGAAATTTGTTGTTTAGCTTACATATTTTTCTTAATTCAAGCTATCAAGAAACACATAAAAAGCATGTATCTTAGAATTTGTACTCTCAAATATTCATAGATCTAGATTCTTTATGACTCATGACAATAAATTTGTGTTCTATTATTGAAATATGTATTTGAAATATCTTTTGAGCATGTTGGAAATGTTGTAATCTGATATTTATTTCCTATGTTGTTTTATGTTCGAAAGTTCATGTGCCTAAAAATTGATGTATGATGTGTTGGATACCTTTCATTTGTCCTTATTCATTATTATAGTATCCAAAACTTGTACCTTGCACTTGTAGCTCCATTTCTTCTCCTTGGAAGTATCTCAAATGCATTATTAAAAGTCACATGTATCACTATGAGCTTCTTGTTACTTTCTTAATTTTGAAAATAACTTTCTTCATTTTGAAAATATTTTCCTTACGTAAATATAGCTCAGAAAATGAATTTTTAAACTTGGTCTTTGTTATCTTTTCTTCATCAACATACCGTAAGTTCTTTGTGCATTTGTTTATAGTACCATGTACTCAAATGGCTATAATAGTTTATTGAACTTGTACTCTAAAAATTTGAAAGTTTCCTTTTCTATATTGCGTATGCACTAAAATTTATGATATAATATCCTTGTGGAATGTATGAAGAGATTCTTTATTACATGGCTACAAATTTCCTAAAATATGTAACTCCTTTTAGGATTTAGGTGATCATTCTATGACAATTAAAATTGATGAATGTAACATTCCTTTCACCTCTCGCATTATTTATTCCTGAATGCATGTAAGTTAGAAAATAGTAATATAATATATTGAAGTTAAAACCTTGATCTCTAATCCTAATTTCCTCCTTTTTCAAGTACAGAACCAATGGATGAGGGTAAAACATAACTAACATGAGAGGGGATCTAATCCTCAAGAAATGATGAGTCCCTTCTCTCATTTATATTTTATTTTTTTCATTTATTTACATATTTTCCTTCAGTCATTTCTTACAGCTTGTGTGAGAAAATGTACATTTTCCTTATGAATAAATGAAAATTGTCTTTGTGTAATGAGTTGTGTATGTTCTTTTTGCATTTATTTTTAGTAACATAATGTGGTATGAACCTAAAAAACTCAACACATTGGTATATGTTATTTTTCCTATATTTTTCAAGGCCATGTAGTAGTCTTGAGTGGTTGTTGTATGGTTTTTTTAAGACATCATCTCGGAGGGACTACATATGTAAGGCATTACATCCTAGAACAACACATACAAACTGCCGGTTTCTTGCATACTATTTCAAAAAAAGTTCAAAATGGATAAACAATGAAAATTTTGTACCCCTTTCTGATGATTGACCCAAAATGGTCCCATTAGGTCCATCAAACTAACCCTCTAATTTGAGAAATAAAATTTTCGGTCACACATGTGTGAGAAATGTAAACATTTCTAGAAATTTTATGGGGTCATATGCCTACTAACTACAATGATTAAGTGTCTTAATGTATCCATTGGGTGTGGAGTCGAATCCCAAAACAACTCCTACCTTGAAACAAAAATTATGCCTTTCCCAAACAAAATTGAATAGGAAAAGATTTGGGAAGGAACTTAGTTCTTGTGCATGAAATGCACTTAATTAAAGTGAAAACTAATTTAAGTGTGTATGATTACTTATTAAATTGAAATCCTACCTACCCTACTCTAACCATCTGAGAATTGAAGCTAAACAAATCTTGATAAATGGTAATAAAATTAGCTTCCTTTTCTCAAAAAATGAGGCCATGACACTAACTTGAAAATATAATCACATGGTGAAGATGGAAATAATATTCGTACTTTTAAATTTAATGAAGATCAGTCCAAAATGTGAAAAATACCTCCATCAAATCTACAATATGTATTGGGAGGTACCTAGGCTGACCTTTGAGAACGTGAAACTCTCTTTTGTGCTTTAAATCAAGCACAATTGTTGGTACTGTTGAAACTTACTCCAAACCAGCCAAGTACCTGATTGGACAAGGTTTATTCAAGGCTAGAAAGTTGATTTTTCTAATCTACTCTATTTCCTAGCCTTCTTATTCATGATTGAGGATGTTTGACAACTGATAAGAACATTGATTTGCTTCTTGAAAAATGTTGTTCCATTTCTTTGACTATTGATTCAATAATGATGTCAACCTATTCTTCCTCATTTTGATCTTCCATGCAGCTTGAAACATCAAATTCATCCTTTTGAAAATCTTGATGCCCCTCTTGATATGTTGCAATGTCTAATGATGTCATTAATTAATTTTTGCAACGATCTAAGAGTGAAGCAATTTCTAAGCACATTGCACAATAAGGATCTATGCATTCTATCATATCATCTTGATCATTCTGCAACTATTTTTCTTCCTTCATATCCTCATCGTTATCTAGCTAGAAGCCTCTCAAGATGAAAATGTGTTGTTCTTCATTATATGACAACTTGCAATCTGTAGACATTTCTTTAGATTGGATCTGAAAATCCCCTTCTTTCAGATGTTTTTCTTCTTAGCACTTATGGACAAATTTTCTTACATGATAAGAACATTTTAATTCTTTAAATCACACACATTCATATCATCATCATGAAAATAAGAAACGTGTAAAAACGACTGTAATTAAATCATTTACTAAACCAAGATGGTACAACTTCATGATTGTTGATATTTTCCTGGTTATCATGATCTAGTTGCTACTTTGAAACCTCCACCTCTTACATACATTATTTATCCAACTATGGGATCTAGTTGAAATCAAACTTCAAAACCCATTCTTGTAGATTTGTCATAAATTCCAACATGCTGTTTTGAATTGGCTTCCCATCCTGACTAATTTTATTATCCTTACTTTCCTGAATTGGACTTGGGAATAAAATAGGATGGGTGGGTTAGGTCTCCATTTTAGTTGTATCTTTGGAAAAAGGGTAAGGGTGTAACAAATTCATGTGAGGAAGGGGAAGCGGGTCCAACAACAACAAGGAAGCTTGGAATCTGAAAAATTGGTCTTAGATGGCTAATAAGGAAGGTATGTGGGCATTGTATTTTGAAGGGGAAGGTAAGTGGGAGCATCCCATTGGCAGGGTTCCTCAACATTCTTCCTATCATCCTATAATTCTTACAATTTTTCAACTCGTTCCTTGAGAGCTAGATATGTATTCTCTATTCTCTGAATTTTGCTTTCAAGATCTTCCTCCTCTGTATAACCTACACAATATGCAAAACCTACATATTCTTGTGCATAACCTTGTTCCTCAACATCATAATGATTGTAATGGTGACCATGTTGATAATCAAGGTTTGGGTCATGGGGATATCCATTTTGATAAGGGTTATAATATTGATATAGAGGAGGATATTAGTAGAAAGGAGGTGGATTTAACTGATAATGCTATTGAGAATGGGGAATCATGATTGCATAACCTCATAAAATATGGAAAAATTGAAAAAAAGGTCTGGTGAAAATGAAAAAGGTTTTTGAACCAACAAAATAACCATATTTGTTTTGATAAATATCTCCAAAAGGCTCTAAAATTGTGGTACTAGTCTGAAATTAGTTTCTTAGAGTCACTAGATGTGTTCTTCTTTGAATTTTCAATTATTTAAACTCATCAATAATAGTCACGGTCCCACCGGGCATGCTAGAAATTGTTATCTAGCAGAAGTGCACCCTATTTGAGGAATGACAGCATTTATTCTCTCTCTCTCCTCACTTCTGTGGATAGACCATGGAAACGCCTCATGGGATACAAGTATTCTAAAAGTGATATGAATCTTCACATTTAAAGGGTTGATCCCCTTTCATTGCATCCTTAAACTAAACTTGTGGTGGTAAGGGTTAGAATGAAATCTAAAAGTGATAAGAGGGGGTGATACACTATAGATTGTTGGATTTGTTTGATATGGGAATTTGCACAAAATTATAAAAAGAAATATTGAACTTGCATGATTCAGAGGGCTTTGAGTGAATTCCAAGGAAAAATAATGGAAGTTGTGAAGGGATGACTCATAATACCAGTTTCTAATATGCATGCACACTAAAATTAACACAACACCTATTTTCTCAATGGGGCAGATAACTTAAGCATATAACTTAATGAATTCAGGGAAAATATCACAAGAACAACTACCTTGAAAGAATGACACTACAAAATGACCGGAAAAGAAAAGTAATTCTTCTCATTAATGGGCACTAGCTATAGAAAATATTACAAGACATTTTACAACAAATATCCTCTTTAATAATTTTATAAGTGCTTTGGAATATATAGGAAAATGAAAGTGGAGTTGAAGCTCAATACATTAAGTTACAAAACTAGTTTTCTCCAATTACATGCTTAATTTTTAACTCTCCTTGGAATAAAAAACAATTAAGGGTGGCGAGCCAAAATCAGCATGCATAATATACAAGAACTAAAGTAAACTTGGAAAAAAAAATTATCCATTTTTCCCTCCTAGAAAAAAATGGACAACTTGGGAATAATGAACCCAAGCACTGAACAGGGCTTCATAGGGTAATCTAGAGAGATATTTGAGTATTTTCATATTTTGGGAGAATTACAACTAGTTTGGGGAGGTTTGAAGTCATTAGGTCAACTTTGCCTCCTCTAGGTTTCCAAAGACTCAACTCTTTCTCAAATTTAGGTTAAAATGGTGAAATTGGAGGCAATTGGATTTTGGGACACTTTGATCATCTCTTTCCTAACTCGGTTAGCTTGAAGAAATTTGGAAAACTCAAGGAAGATTGAAATTTGGATCAATCTCAAGCTCATCACCCCTTGGTCTCTATTGCGAAAGAGGCAAAAAATTGATGAAAAATGGCCAAAAATGAGTAAGTGGGAAAATTTTATTTTATAAAATCTTACTTCACCTCTTCATGCCTAAAATCCCCATAAAAATACAAAAAATGAGTTGGATTATGTAAAAAGTGTGAAAATGGCTCGAGACTCTTCAACAACTCACCAAGCTATGTTTTTTAGCTCAATCAAGCTAGTTACAATGCATGAGAGTTGAGCTAAGTGACAAGTTGGAGGAATGGAAATGAGCTCAACATAGGTCAACATGGCAAGAACATCCGACTCGAGGTGAGATTTACAAGTTTCTTAGAATAAAGACTTAGCAGCTCAAGTTGAATCACCTTCGAGCTTGGGGTCAATTATTCATATCTAGGAAAGCTAGGGACTTAGGTAAATAATGAAGGAGTTTGAAGTGGCTCACGAGCCAAATCAACAATATGTGGAGTTGGGTTCCCGGTGGGTCGATTTCGCCAATGTGGATCAACAAAGTCCGGGCATTTAGATGGGACTCGAGCCTCAATTTTTTTGGAGATTGGTTTTTCCATAATAAAGGGAGACCCAATGTAATGGGCCTAAGGTGAGATGTGTATCAAATGTTTCGAGCAAGAACCAAGCAATGCGGTGAGTGAAGTTCCCAAGAATAAGTCACAAGGGATGAGATTTGTAAGAACTCGGGTGTCATAAATCCATGGGATAAGTGGGGAAAGTTAGACCCGATGCATCCACATCGGCCACACAAAGCACAGTGGAACGGGCATGAGTTAGGTGAGTTCCCAGTAAATGATGAAAACCCATAATATAAGTGGGGATCTATATGAGTCAAAGATCGATGTGGAAGAATAGGAGGTGAGAAAATCAGCTAGTGTGACACATGTGAGCTCACCCCATAGGTAAAGGGGGCTTAGGGAGGCAGCGAAGTGTCACTCGGTGAACTAGGCGACAAGCTAGCCAAAGTTTTAAACACTGTCACCTTCCCCTTTAAAATATGATAAAATAAAAGACTTTGTGGGGCCTGACAAACATTTAAAATTCCTTCCATAGAAATAATGAAAACACAAAAATTTAATGAAGGATAAAAGTGGGAAAAATTACCAATCCTAGAAAACTAATTTAATGCATAGTCCCGTGAGAGAGAAGACAAGCCTCGGAAGTGGAGAAAAAGCGATCCGCACTCAAATGGCCATAACTTTCTGCTTTCTTAGACAAATCACATAAAATTAGACTCTTTGGACTCATGGATCCATCCTCTACACTTAAAAATCAATAAATTAAATATTTTATGGAGTTTTGGTGGTGAAAAATGTAGAAAATGAGCCCAGTTCTAAAACATCACTTCTAGGTAGATGAAATGACATTAAATGACAACATGGAGCCACATTTCTTCTTGCAGGTGCCAAAGGACAATGAGGGATGGGTTTTGTAGGATACTCCATCACTTTTGTAGGGCGTTGAAGGTATTTTTCTGGTGGTTGAATTTAAATTACGTATTTCCCTCTCTCTTTCTCTAATCCTTCCATATATTGTAAAAGAGAGCTAATTTTGAAGGGGTGGGATATTTTTGCAATGTTGCTCTCTTTATTTCTTCTTTGTAGGGTAGAATAGAGTTTTAATCCTTCAAGTTTTAAAATGTAATGGGATATCATGTCTTCTATCAACATTTCAATGTATTGTGAAAATCGAGGAGCAATAAAACTTGTGTTTTGTGATGGTTTCTCAATCGTTTACATGATTTTGTTGCTCTATCTTGCCTTTCATCATATTTCTGATATTTTGTGCATTATTTTGTTTTCATTACATGTCCAGATCTTGTTGTATTTAATGGGGATGTTGTATTGGGTTTATATTGGTTTTTTATGCTTTTCCATCCTCTCCATGCTCACATTTCTCTATTTCTATGCATTGTGATTTGTTCAACACTCGCTTTTTCTAGTGCTATCACCTTTATAGTGTAGGATTTCTATTTTCATGCACTCTCTCTCCATGTCTCCTTGGAATTGTTAGGATAGGTTTAGTTAGTTGTTCTTCTTGCATTAGGAGTGGTAGTTAGAAATATGATTAGGAAGAATAATTCAGTGTTCTTCGGAGGACCATCTCAAGTTTGCAAATACCACAGATTGAGAAAAGGCCCCATGTTAGCAAAAATTAGGGATATGTCATTTCCATATCCTAGGGTACTAATTTTTCATGCTAATAATTCTTGAATTCCTGTTGGGATAGGTTTGAATCACCTTACCACTTCATTTCAATAATTTTGTGTGTTTTTGTCTAATTTCATCCTTTAGAGGCATATGCAAAACACATCTAGTGACTCCACTAATCCAAATTAGCCCACATATGAGTTGAATACCTTTTCTTTTCATCCATTTCCATCCATTTTTCTTCCATCCATGAATTTTTGTAGTCATGACTTCATTCCCATCATAGAGTTCACACTTGCAGCAGCAATATTATTCAGATCCATCTCCAGGTTACTTTCACACACCTCCAAAAGTGTTTAAAAATTAAAATTAACAATAAAGTATGCATATCTATGTGAGAAAAATTCAAATTATTTTGGTCATTTTCTAAGTTATGCAGTTGTCTCGAGAGAAGAGATATACATGTTTTGGAGGTAGTCTCACACCTAGAGAAGTTGTTTTGTACGAGAAAAAGCTTAGAGATTGGGAAGCAAGCATGGTTCGGACCAAGGCTACATCCTAGTTGAAAGCATTTAGAATTGGTTTCAGAAAACCTTATCCATGGTTTGGTCCTATGCCAAGACACTACAACCCTCAATAGAAGCTTGATTTCATGGTTAAAATGTTTCCATAACTTGCAAAGTGGATTAAAGAGATAGAAGCTTATGAACTTAATGTCACAAAACCTTGTCAATGGGTAAGTCCTACACCACTACCTCATATTCCTTCTATTTCTCTTTCCCAATCTACATCATTTCAACCTAAATGTCATGATTCTAGCTTTTTACATGCTTCCCCCATTGTGGAATCCATTTCTCCACCTTCTACCTTTCCATCCCATCTCATATTTTTTGTCCTTTTCCCTTATAAGAATCCATACCCTCCACAATAGCAAGAAAATGAACCCTCTATATCACCACAAATAATGAAAAATATAGTTTAATCCCATCCCATCCCTCCTCTTGCATTCCCAACCCTATTTTGGGAGAAAAAACTTCAAGAAGAGAAAGTAGAAGATCCTAACCAGGAAGAATTGATACAAAATTTGAGAAATTGGGTTGCCAAGTTCAATATTACTCAAATGCCACTAATGACTAAGCCTTCAGTTGAAGTTGAAATTCAAGAACAAGTGGTGAAGGATGATTTTCAAATGAACAAGTTCAAGAACAAGAAGATGATGATCACCAATCCTTATGTTCCAAATGTAGTGTCCACATTGGCACCATTTTTTCAGAGGTTGTAGATCCATCAAAGTTTGCAAAGTCGATTAAAGAGGAGAATGTGCATCAAGAGGAAGGAAAATTCCCAAGTGTACAGTGTATCTCAATGGAATGCAATGATCCTTCTTGTCATGCATGTCTCAAGCTTACTACTTTTTGGGAGGTTGCATTGATCTACCAAAACCATTATCATCAGCTACAACCAACCGTGGGGAGATTCATTCTATGGAGGAATAATTTTGAGTTCTACAGGTCTATAGTAGCAAGTAGGTTATAGATGAAATTACGGTCTCTTATCCCACTTAATCTCTCCAAAAATATGATTTTTTGGATGAATTTGAGTTATCAAACTTCATGTTTGAGGAGGAAGTGAATCATGGTGAACAAATTGAAAATTCAGAAGTCATCATGGAAGAAGGATGATCATTGGGAAGGTAGGACAATGAAGAGATTGGGTATTTATGAAATTTGGAGTGTATTGATAAGGTAGATCCCATGGAAATCATAACCCTTGTTGTTCCATCATTCATCTTTCAACAACTAGATCCTATTTCCATAGAATAAAAAATTCAAACACAACTCGATGCTTTTAACAATACTTTTGAATCAAACTCAAAATATATTGATGAATATGCAATCATTGAACACTTTTTTCTTTCAAATTGAGGGGTCCAATTTTGTGGATGATTCTATCATGGACAACAAGGAGAAAGAGAATAAGGATGAAATAATTTCCATACCAGTTATTAAAAAAATGTCTAAACATGAGTAACAAGGACAAAATTACATCATAGATAGTCACCTTTTCCAGTGTGCAAAGAGACTTCATTCTTGGAGTTGGGATGCGGAGTAATGGATGAATTCAACAAATCATACCTTTCCCAATTAGGTACTTAGCTTCATTGGAGAAATATTTGGATTTTCCACTAGTTATGTTCACTTTCAAGCATGAGAATGAGATACAATGCACTAAAGGTCAACACTAAATCCTCCGAGATCTAAACACAAAATAAATTGGGGATGTAATTTATTTGTTCAATGTTGATACTTTAGCAAATTAGGTGAAAAATCTTCTTACAGTCAGTTTTTCACTCATGTGCAAGATCGTGTCCAATGTCAAATCAATTACATAGTATAAGTTTGCAAGGAATGTAAGGTACTTCTCCCTATCGGTAGCGATATTTGTTTGAGATTTCAATTTTTCAAGTTAAAGTAGAGTAGGTATGATGCGCCAGAATTAGCAGGAGCTTGACAAGGTCATAACTTGAGCTCAGGTGTCCGTTTGAGTCCGTTTTATTTTTGAAACCACGTATTTCGATGAGACGAATGTAGCGACAATCCACCCTACTGGTTGGGGCAAGTTTTCGACACGTTTTCGGGCCCTAAATCCGCCATCTTGAGGCCGAAAATTAGGATTTAAGTTATAGTTCGATTTTTTCCTATTTTTGAGCATTAGTTAATTTTAGTCTATTAATTGCATTATGAGTTAGTGCCCATAGGAATAAGCATGCAAACTTACTAAGAATAGCAGGTTCTAGTAAACTGCTAAAAATAGTAATTTCCACCACCTAGAGTAGATTTAGTCGAGTTAGCTAGAGTTTACTTGGCAACTCGAGTTGGGAGTTGTTTTCCTATTTAGGAAACATTGTAATTCATTATTCGATAACAAAGAAGGAGATCTATTTTATTTTGGAGTTCATATTATTTGCAAAGATATCAGGGTTGTTCATAATTTGGCTACATTATCTAGTATTAGAGTCGGTTCAAGTATTTTAAAAAAATGATAGGAAGAGGAAGAGGAAGAGGAGGCGGTATTGCCCAGATGAATAGAAATATGCAAGATTTGTAGAGACAAGTTGTTGCGCTTGTTGCAATGATAACCCAAAGAGGAAATCAAGGTGGAGATGACACAGATGAAGAAGTTTGTGAAGAGGAGGAAACACAAGCACCACCATTAGCTTTTGAAGAAAGAATGCTTCAAGCATTAGAAGGAAAGAATGATGGGATAAGAGTTGATGTTTCAGAGTATGGTGGTAGTCTAAAACCAGAGGAGCTGATAGACTGGTTGACTAGCATGGAAAATTTTTTTGAGTGGAAGGTTATGTCAGAAGAAAAGAAGGTAAAATTTACATGCACGAAATTGAAAGGTCATGCTATGTTATGGTGGGATCACCTACAAAAGAGCGGTCAAGAAAGGGGAAAGAAATAATTAGGACGTGGAGTAAGATGGAGAAGAATTTGAAAGATAAATTTCTCCCTGTGGATTATGCACAAACCCTTTACATGAGGTTTCAGAATCTCAGATAAAACTTACAAATAGTGCAAGAATACACAGATGAGTTCTACAAGTTGTCCATTCATGTAGAGCATGAAGAAAATGAGGAACAAATGGCTGCAAGGTATGTAAATGGATTAAAATTTTCTATTCAAGATGAGATAAGTATGCATAGGATTAAGAGCATGGAGGATGCCTATCAATTAGCCTTAAAGGCCGAGGAAAAACAAAATCATCAAAGTTTTAGGAGATCACCTGGAATGAATAGGGGGCCTCATCTTCCTTTCGGGGATGAGCTGGTTTCAACCAAGGTAGGGGAGAATCATCTCATGGATTGGAAAAGCAAGAGGATATGAGACAAGATTTCTAGAATCAACAAAGAGGCAGAGGATTTTCTAGGGGTAGAGGATATGCTGGTGATAGAGGATGGGAGGCTCCACAAAGACCATTTGTTTATTACAGATGTGGTGAAGAAGGGCATCGGGATTTTGAATGCCCACATACTTATACACATGACAAAAGGCAAGGAGATGCTCCAAGAGTAAATCTTGTTGAAGCTAAACAAGTAGAAGATGAATAGGACCTGGAAATTCCACCAGATGTTGGAGAAAATTTGATGATCAAGAGGACGATGATTGCTCTAAGAAAGGAGGTCAAGGGGGATGCATGGCTACATACAAATATTTTCAGAACAAGATGCACTTTAGGAGGAAAGGTATGTAATGTTATTATTGATGGTGGTAGTTGTGAGAACATGGTTTCAAATGAGATGGTCGATAAATTGGGTTTGTATTGTGAGAAGAATCCTAACCCTTATCGTATTGCATGGTTTAAGAAGGGTAATGAAGTTATTTTTGATAAGCTATGTTTAATAAGATTTTCTATTGGGAACAGTTATAAGGATGAGATTTGGTGTGATGTTATTCCTATGGATGCATGTCATATGCTGCTAGGAAGACCATGGCAATTTGATAGAAAAGTTATTCATGATGGGGAAAGAATACTTATAATTTCTGGAAGGATGGCACAAAAATAGTTTTTCTACCTCTTAAGGAAGAGGGGAAGGCTGAAAATATGCTTTCTACAAAGGAATTTGTGAAGGAGGCAAAGGAAACCAGTTTTGTTATGCACTAGTTACAAATAAGGATGAACTTGTAAGTGCACAAATACCAGTAGAAGCAAGCAGAATTAATAGAAGAATTTTTTGATGTTATTCCTGATGAGCTACCAGATGGATTACCACCCAAAAGATATATTCAACACCATATTGATTTGATTATAGGGTCTTCATTCCCAAATCAAGTGGCTTATAGGATGAGCCTGACATTGCATGCTGAGTTGAATAGGCAAGTGGCAGAGCTCGTGCGAAAGGGGGTCATAAGGGAGACCATGAGTCCGTGTGCAACACCGGATTTATTAACACCAAAGAAGGATGGAACATGGAGAATGTGCACGATAGTAGAGTGATCAATAAAATTACAATCAAGTATAGGTTCCCAATACCTCGCCTTGATGATATGATGGATGTGCTTACTGGATCTAGGTATTTCACCAAGATTGATCTTCAAAGTGGTTATCATCAGATTCGGATTAGAGAAGGAGATGAGTGGAAAACAACATTCAAGATAGGAAATGGATTATATGAGTGGTTGGTGATGCCATTTGGGTTATCCAATGCACCTAGTACTTTTATGAGATTGATGAACACCGTGCTGTGGGAGTATAATGGTAAGTTTGTTGTGGTTTATTTTGATGATATCTTGATCTTTAGTAAAACTAAAGAAGAACATTTGAGGCATCTAAGGTTGGTATTTGAAGTGTTAAGGAAAGAGAAACTCTATGCAAATATGAAGAAGTGCACATTCATGCAAGAGAGTTTGGTATTCTTGGGCTTTATTATTTCAGCAGATGGGGTATAGATGGACTCAGAAAAGATAAAGGCAATTATTGAATGACCTACTCCACTGGAGTATAACAGAGGTAAGGAGCTTTCATGGTCTAGCAACATTTTATAGAAAATTTATTAAAAATTTCAGCAGTATTGTAGCACCTATAACAGATTGCACAAAAGGAAGGGAGTTTTTGTGGACAAAGGCAGCTAAGGATAGTTTTCAATTCTTGAAGAAGAAGGTGACAGAGGCACCCATTTTGGCACTACCAGATTTTGATAAAGTGTTTGAGGTTGATTTTGACGCCTCACATGTGGGTATTGGTGCTGTTCTAAGTCAAGGTGGAAAGCTAGTAGATTTCTTTAGTGAGAAACTAAATGAGGTAAGAAATAAATACTCTACTTATGATGTGGAATTTTATGCAATTGTACAAGCATTAAGGCATTGGAGGCATTACTTAGTGCCTAAGGAGTTTATGTTATTTACAGACCACATAGCCTTGAAGTATGTGAATACCCAAAAGAAGTTGAATAGTAGGCATGAAAAGTGGGTATCATTTTTGTAAGGATATACTTTTTCTCTCAAACATAAATCCAGAAAATAGAATCAAGTTGCAGATGCATTGAGTAGGCGTGTGACTTTGTTTACCACTATGGAAAATGAGGTGGTGGGTTTTGAAGCAATAAAGGGTTTGTATTCTTCTGATTCTGATTTCAAGGATATTGTTGAAAGACTAATTAGTCCATTGTCAGACAATGTAGGAGATGTTCTAGATGAGTATATTTTATAGGATGGCTACCTATTCAAGGGACGCCAACTATGTATTCCAGTTGGGTCTATGAGAGAGAATATAGTGAAAGAGTTGCATAGCGGAGGGTTGGTTGGGCATTTTGGTAAAGATAAGACGATAGCCTTGGTAGCAGAAAAATACTATTGGCCAAAGCTAAAAAGAGATGTGGTAAGATATGTGGAGAGATGTTGAATTTGCCAAGTCTCTAAAGGCCATGCACAAAATACATGGTTGTATATGCCATTGCTTGTTCCTAAAGGGTCGTGGATAGATCTGAGTATGGATTTTGTTTTGGGATTACCAAAAACACAACAAGGTAATGACTCAATTTTTGTGGTTGTTGATAGGTTTTCTAAGATGGTTCATTTTATTGCCTGCATGAAAACATGTGATGTAATAGGCGTAGCAGATTTGTTTTTCAGAGAAGTTGTTCATTTGCATGGTGTTCCAAAAACCATTACTTCACATAGGGACACAAGGTTCTTAAGTCACTTCTAGTGGACTTTATGGAAGAAATTTAGAACTCAACTACAGTTCAGTAGTGCCTATCATCCGTAGACTGATGGGAAAATAGAGGTGGTAAATAGGAGTTTGGGAAACCTATTAAGGTGCATCGTTGGGGAAAAGCCGAAACAATGGGACTTAACATTACCACAAGCTGAGTTTGCATATAATAGTTCCATAAATAGATCCATGGGAAAGTCTCCATTTTCAATTGTGTATGGGAGTAATCCAAATGGGGTGTTAGATTTGGTATAACTACCAATTGATGGTAGAGTCAGTGATGATGTAGAAGCATTTTCTGAACATATACAACAATAATTGCAGGAAGAAGTGTGGAAGAAGTTGCAGAATAGTAATGATAAGTATAAGGAAATAGAAAATGTGCACAGACAAAGAAAGGTATTTACAGTTGGTGAGTTGGTTATGGTATATCTATGGAAGGAAAGGTTTCCAAGAGGAACCTATAACAAGCTGAAGTACAAGAAGATTGGTCCCTAAAATCGTGAAAAAAATAAACGATAATGCTTATGAGGTAGAATTGCTAGGGAATTTTGATATTTCTCCAGTGTTTAATGTTTCAGATTTGTATTATTTTCATGGGGATGGTGCAAAAGGGGATGTTATTGATGAATTAGTAGATTGGAGGCAGCAGGTTTTGGTGAAGAAGAAAGAAGAAGTGGATCAGATTCTAGATAAGAAAACAATGGACACACGACATGGGAAATACAACAAATATTTGGTACATTGGAAAGGACTAGAACAAGAGGAAAATACTTGGGTCACAGAGTGGGAGATTAAGAAGTTGGATGTAGATAAATGGAAGTAGTTTGAAGAAGACAACTTGCAAGAGCTGCATTTTTTCAAGCAGGGGAGAATGATGCGCCAAAATTAGTAGGAACTTGACAAGGTCATAACTTGAGCTCCAGTGTCCGTTTGAGTCCATTTTTTTTAAACCACATGTTTCGATGAGACAAATGCAGTGGCAATCAGCCCTACTAGTTGGGGAAAGTTTTGACACGTTTTCGGGCCCTAAATCCACCATCTTGAGGCCGAAAATTAGGATTTAAGTTATAGTTTGGTTTTTTCCTATTTTTGAGCATTAGTTAATTTTAGTCTGTTAATTACATTATGAGTTAGAAATTTGGCAATTCCTCTAATTTCGGGATGTAGAATATGTGTGGAAATTTTTGTGCCCATAGGAATAAGCATGTAAACTTACTAAGAATAGCATGTTCTAGTAAACTGCTAAAACTAGTAATTTCCGCCACCTAGAGTAGATTTAGTCGAGTTAGCTAGAGTTTACTTGGAAACTCGAGTTGGGAGTTTTTTTCCTATTTAGGAAACATTGTAATTCATTATTTGATAACAAAAAGAGGAGATATATTTTCCTTTGGAGTTTATATTATTTGCAGATATCTCACGGTTTGTTCATAATTTGGCTACATTAAGATAGGTTTGCTTTCATCAAAATAATTTCTTGTGCACACTTTGTATGCTCCACTTAGGCATGTGTGATCTTAAATTTTTCATAGTTTTGCATGGTTTTGCTCTTGAACATTTCATATTTTTTCTGGGAGGAAATGGTTTGTAGTAAGGGATTCAATGTTGCAAAATGTTTCTATATTCAAGTAGATCCAAATACAAAACAACTAAATGATCTTGAGGGATAAATTTCAAGGTTCATATATCTCGCCTCTCTAGATCATTCGAGAGTTTAGCTCATATGAATCTTCTTATGTCATAAAATCAGTTATAGAGGCATCAATCAAGGCATGGCATCGGAAAAAATAGTTTTAGTAGCAAATAAACTCCAAATTGCCTTCCAAATCAGCTATGCTTCCAAACTCTGTAGTGTTATACTTGTTAAAAGATCATCAGCTTGGTTGTGCTTTACAATTGGAAAGAAATAAGATTTGGGATAGTCTCAAATCTCTTCATTGTTATCCCATATATCATATTTGTAGATAAAAGAAATATTTCAAGATCAAAACAATTTTGTACTCATCTTAAACTTAAGATTTTCTTATCGAAGTTGGAAAATGCAAGCAATGAAAGGAAGTTCCAGGCTCATGAGAGTGTTTCAATGGCTCGGGGAAGAATTCGAGTTTAGGTTTAGTTTATAGGTGTATCAGGCTAACCCCACACCCAATGTATGGTTTTGGCCACTGGTCACACATATAGCAGAAAATACCCTCGAGAGGTCACCAAATTGTTATCCATTTTCACCCTCCTGGAAAAATGTGGACAACTTGCAAAAAAATAAACCTGTGCACTATACTGAGCTTCATACGAAATATGGAGAGATAAATGTGAATTTTCATATTTTAGGAGCATTACGAACTAGTTTGGGGAGGTTTGAAGCCATTTGGTCAATTTTTCCTCCTCAAGGTTTCCAAAGACTCAACACTTTGTCAAATTTCGGTCAAAATGGTGAACTGGGCAATTGGCTTTTGTGACACTTTGTTCATCTCCCTCCTAAATCCTTGGCTCAAAGAAATATGGAAAAATTAGGGAAGCTTGAAATTTTGATCAATCTTAAGATCCTCGCCCCTCGGTCTTTGCTTTGCAAAAGAGAAAAAAATTGATGAAAAATGGCCAAAAATGAGTAAGCGGGAAAATTTTGTTTTATAAAACCTTACTTCACCTCTTTGTGCTTAGATTCCCCAAAAAAATCCAAAAAACTACGTTGGATAATGAAAAAGTGTGAAAATGGCTCAAGACTCATCAATAGATCGCCGAGCTATGTTTTTAACTCAGTCGAGCTTGTTCTAATGCACGAGAGTCGGCTAAGTGGCGAGTTGGAGGAATGGCAACGAGCTCAACACAGTCGCATAGTGAGAACATCCACTTGGAGCGAGGTTTGAAAGTTGATCAACATAGATACTTAGAGGCTCAGTGCCAACTCACCTTCAAGCTCGGTGTGGATTAGTCGTGGCCGGGGTGAGTTGGGGACTTAGGTAAAAGGCAAAAGAGTTTGAAGTGGCTCACCAAGATATGGAGTTGGGTGGATGTTCCCTTCGGTTGGTTTCAAAGCAGATGCGAGATCATCAAAGCCCGAGATGAATCAATGGAACTTGGGCCTCAAGTTACTGTGAGAGTCATTTTTCTAGCAATAAAGGAGACCCAATGTAGCGTGGGCCCAAGGAAAGGTACGTGTTTAACGGGCCAAATAAGAACCAAGCGATGCAGCCAAGTGAAGTTCCCAGGGAATAAGTTGCAGTCGGGAGGAGATTTGTGAGAACTCAGGAAGTTGTCAAAACATGGGACAAATGGGCGTGTTAGACCCGATGCGGCTGCATCAACCACACAAAGCACATGTGGAATAGGTGCGAGCAAGGTGAGTTTCCCATGAGCAATGAAAATCTGCAATACAAGTGGGGAGCTTGATGAGTTAGTGTCGGCATGAAGGAATAGGAGGCAAGAAAATTGGCTAGTGTGACATGGGGAGGTCATTCAATAGGTAAAAGGGGGCTCGGGGAGGCAACGAAGTGCCATCTCGGTGAGCTAACCGGTGATCTATCCTCAAGCGAGTCAAATTTTTAAACAAAATCACCTTCCCCTTTCAAATTTGATAAAATCAAAGACTATGGGGCCCATAAAAATTTTAATTTCCTTCCATAGAACTATAAAAACACCAAAAATTTAGTGAAGGAGAAAATTAAGAGAAATTATCAATCCCAACAAACTAATTTAATGCACAAATCCGTGAGAGAGAAGACAAGCTTGGAAGTGGATAAAAATTAGTCTGCACTCAAATGGCCATAATATTATCATTTCTCAGCCAAATTGCATAAAATTAGACTCGTTGGAATCATGGCTCCATCCTATACACTTAGAAATAAATAAATTAAATATTTAATGGAGTTTTGGTGGTGCAAAATTCATAAAACAAGCCCAGTTCTAAAACATTATTTCCAGACAAATTGAAACGACATTAAATGACAAGTATAGACCCGCTTTTCTTCTTACAAGTGCCTAAGGACAATGAGGAATGGGTTTCACAGGATAGTCTATCACTTTTTATTGAATTGAAGGTATTTTTCTGGTGGTTGAATTTCAAATCCGGATTTCCACTCTCTTTCTCTAATCCTTCCATATTTTATAAAAGAGAGCTCATTTTGCGAGAGGTGGGATTTTTTTAAATGTAATGTTTCTCTCTTTATTTCTTCTTTGTAATGTATAATATAGATTCAAGCCTTCATTTTTGGCAATGTAATGGGATCTCATGCCTTCTATCAGCATTTTGATGTATTGTGCAAACCCTAGGAGTAATAAAACTTGTGTTTTGTGATGGTTTCTCAATCCTTTACATGATTTTGTTGTTCTATCTTGCCTTTCATCATATTTCTGATATGTTGTGAATTCCTTTGTTTTCATTACATGTATATATCTTGTTTTGTTCAATGAGGATGGTGTATTGTGTGTATATTGGCCTATGATGCTTTTTTATCCTCTCTATGCTCACCTTTCTCTATTTCCATGAATTGTGAGTTGTTCAACACCCCCTTGTTGTAGTTTTATCACCTCTGTAGTATAGGATTTCCCTTTTCATGTACTCTCTCTCTCACATCTTCTTGGAATTTTTAGGATAGGTTTAGTTAATTGTTGTTTTTGCATTACGAGTAGTAGTTGGTAGTAGGATTAGGAAAAGGAATTCGACCTTCTCTTGAGGACCATATCAAGTTTTCAAGTCCCACAGCTTGAGAGATGGCCCCATGCTAGCAAAAAGTAGGGGTATGTTATTTCCATATCCTAGGGTGCAACTTTTTCATGCTAACAAGTCTATTTTTATCATTTTCTTAACCTCTTGTTAACATGTCAATCCTCCTTTTGCATGGAAAGGTATGGATCTCTTTAGCATAAATTAAGGTAAATTGGAACAATATAAAGCAAAGAACACTTAATATTTATCTAAAAAGTTCTATTTTTGCATTTAACACATGCACGTGAAATTAATCATATCTTACTTTTTGTTGATCATTACATACTTCGAAAAATCATGGACATTGACTTAGGAAAGGAAAAGTTTCCCCCTTCTACATACGTAGTATTAATCATTAAAAAATCAAAAGTGACCCCCTCTCATGAACATGGCACATAAATATATAGTTTGACCTTGGCATGATATTTCTAACTTGACCATAGTTAAGTTGACCCCAATTAGGTTAGGGAAAGAAATTAGGGTGCTCATTCCCTAAAGTATGTTTTCCTATTCATTTTTCTTTTACCCGAGAAGCTCCTGGTGGCTACACACCGCAAAAAACATTTCTTGGATATAGTGGCCCTCATTATTTATACCTTCAAACTTTGCAAGTATCTTTTCTTTGATGTGTTTCTCACCATTGACGAAGTTCAAAATTTTTATTTGTTTTACTACTACCAAGGTTATGGTTAAGTGCTCTACCCATTTCATGATCACTTCCATTTCTCAAAGTGATCTTAGCTTCATCTTGTTGACTTGTTCCTTACTCGAAATCAAACCGCATATTATGTGCATTTTTTTATCTTCATATCCTATTCAGGGTTTTTCTTTGTTTCACCTAACCATGGAAGATTTTTTTGTTTCACCCTAGTTGTCATGAAGGTAAAGGTAAGATTTTGATTTTGTATGCACCTTTGTACGATGGTTATTTGAGTTGTATTTTATATTTACGAGATCTACAATTTTTTTGGTTCATTGGTTCCATTTGTTTTCTACGCTTTCCATTCAAGAATTGTTAGAATATCATATTTGGGGTTATTTTAGTTTGATTTTTCTTCACCGTGATGGCTTATTGCTTCATCTCTACCTTTTATACCAAGGTCATTGTCATTTATATGCCTCTCGCTTGTTGATATCATTAATGGATTGACAAGCATTAGAGTTAATTTATTTGTTCACTTAATGGCCGCCATGGAAAAAGATTAAGATTTATAGCATGGGTTTTGGGTTTTTTTCCTTATGGTGCTCATTGGTTGTGTCATTTATACTTGGGTGAGCTTGATTTGTAGATTTGGCTTGAGCTTGTAATTCTTTCAATTTCTATGTCGATATATCTGCATTTTCCATGATATCTGCTATAAATATCTCAATATTTCAATTTCTGAAATTGAACTTGGTTCTATGTGAGTTTTCTTTTACAATTTTGTATTTACATTTGAATTTTGTGCTACCACTTCTAAAATCTTTTGTGGAATCATTGGTGTGATTTTTATGTTTTCTTTGTTAGCTCAACATTTCTTGTTTATTGCTTGAGCTGAGTAATGTTTTCATTTGATCAAACTATAGTTTTTAATCCAATCATGGGTTGTATCTTAACAATAATCTGCTAATGCATTATCTAAAATATTGAAGGAATATTCTTCTCTTAAGACATGTTGAACTGTTTACCTCTTCGATGGCTGAAAATTTGTTCAAAAACTTGATAAATTTTGCAAGTATATGATTTGTTCCATTGTTTGTCTTGGTGGTTGGAGCTATATCTTGGATCGACCTTTTTTTATTCATACTTTTCCACTTGGTGTTTCTAGAAACTTCCATCGAGAGGGGAGAAATTTGTGAAAACCAAATGGGTTGCCATTTTTAGAGCTAACCGGCATGATATACCTCCTTGTACTCTATTTTTCTAGTTTTCTTCAATGAGAGCTCAACCATTTGTAATAATCCCCATCTTGTTGTATATACCTCTACTTCCTTAGATCTAGGTGTATTTCTTGTTATTGAGTCGATATGTGTGACCAAGGGAAACGTAACTTCTTGGTTTTCTTACAAAAACATCTTTTCGACCATGGATGAGATTCAAACCCTAGTATTTGCTTATAATCTTTATTTATTTCCATTACTTTTCTATGGCCCCTTTACGAGATGGGAATTTTTGTTTCTTTATATATTTGCATCTATTTGTATATATTGACTAGATATCTATTGAGACGTTGGAGAGCTCGGATTTTGTCGTTGTGTTGAGTTGACTCGATGCTTTATAAAGGTAAGGAAGGTGGTTATTTGTTCTTATACCTGTGATGCCAAGTCTTGAAGAGCCCATTTGGTTTGTAAATCTTTTTGAATGGATTTTGGAATAGCTAGAATGTATTTTTCTATAACTTGCTTGCTTGATTTTGAGTTTATTGAATTAAACCCCTAACATATTAGCTTGAAAAATCACCATTTTCTTGTTGTGAATAATCAAGATGTGTGGTTTACAATTCTATTTTCTTTTTCCTATATCATTAGCTTAATGGCTCAGCTTGCTCTTTCTATTAACATTGGGTTCATTTATGATTTCAAAAATATATGTTATGCCATTCATGGCCTGCTCTGATTTGGGTATTGTCACCATTCTAGATTTGTGTTTTAACTCGCCATTCATAACCTGGGTCAAACTATGAATGGATTTGTTTTGCATAATTCCTTTGTAACTCTATTGCAAGTGTTCTATAATCTCTGTTTAAATAGTTGGTCACCATTATCCTTCGTGGAGAGGTCTCTTGGGGTTTGCATTATATCTATTTTGCATTTGTGAGTCACATATCTCGGACATGGCTGCCATTATTTTTCCTTGGCATTTTTTAAACATGTGTTCTCTCATAGCGAGCTCCATTTTGAGTTGGAAACCCTTTTATCAACTTTGGACAAGCTCTCCATTGAGTTGGGATAAAAGGCTTGGATATTGGTTCCCTCATATGGTCTCCATTTTAGACTTTTTGAGCATTTTGCACTCGTGTTGGCTATTCTATGAGCTTAATGTTTCCTATGAATTGTAGTAACCTCACTCTAATTTATCCATTCAATTTTTGTTATTTTGTGGTTGTGCTTTGCTAGAAACCACAACACTTGTTATTTTCCTTATGACTTGTTAATTATTTCCTACTTTTCCTGTATAGTCGCCATGAGTTGTATAACTCGCCAGTGTGGGTTATGCATAAAATCAGTGTATTGATGTTAGCTTTGTGTTACTATTTCAACTCGACACAGATTTGTTATTCTTGTTCAGATTTGGTGTTGAAGTAACTCGGTTGTAACTTTGATTGCCCATTTTGTATTGGTTGATTGTATCTAAAATAATAAAATCTTACTTATTTTTACTTCAACTGTATAATATGAAAGCATCCAAGGAACACTTATGATCTGCAATAGGTAGTTGTTGTCTTTATGCAAGTAAATAATTGATACTCTCTCATAGCAATGTATCTCTCGAAATATATTTGTATCTTCATGCAACTTAGTTCTATGATGTCTTGGGTGAGTTCTCTTTATTGCATTAAATTTTGTTTCGATATTTCCTATTGTTTTAAATGGTCTTATTCTTTGTTGTCTTCAAATGCACAACTTTCATGCTCCTCCTGATGTACAATCCTAACTTTATTTACTGGTATAGCTCCTGAATTTGATTTCTTTCATAGCTTAGTTTGATGCATTGCATTGTTAACTCATGGCTATAACCTATTGTTAATCTTCATATTTTACTTAGTTAAATCTATCATGAAATACATAAAAATCCTATATCTTAGAATTTACACTCTAAAATTTTGATAGATTTGGATTCTTTATGACTCATGAAAATAAATTTGTGTTATGTTCTTGAAATTTGTATTTGAAATCTTTTATTAGCATGCTTGAAATGTTGTAATCTGAGATTTATTTCCCATGCTATTCTATGTTTAAAAGTTCATGTCCCTCAGAAATTGATGTATGATGTGTTGGAGACCTTGCATTTGTGCTTATTTAGTATTTGATGATTCATAACTTGGACCTAGCACCTTGTAGATCCATTTCTTCTTCTTGGAAGTATCTGAAATGAATTATTAAAGGCCACTTGTATTACTATAAGATTTCTTGTTACTTTATTCATTTTGGAAATAACTTTCTTCATTCTGAAATTATTTTTCATCCACAAATATAGCTCTGAAAAAGATTTTTAAAACACTACTCTCGCTTGAAAACATGTTCTTTGTTATCTTCTCTCCATCAAGATACCATAATTTATTCGTGAATTTTTATAGTAACACGTACTCAAATGGCAACAATATTTTCTTGACTGTGCACTCTAAAAATCTAAAATTTGTCTTTTCTCTATTATATATGCACTCAAATTTATGATCTAATATCCTTGTCAAATGCATGAAGAGAATCTTTATTACATGGCTAGAAATTTATTGAAATATGTAAATCCTTTCGGTCTCTAAGTTATCATTCTTTGACACATCAAGTTGATGAATGAAACATTCTTTTCACCTTTGCATTATTTATTTGTGAATGCATGTAAGCTAGAAACTGAAAACATAATAGAGGTAAGGTCAAACCCTAAGCTCTAATCTTGATTCCCTCCTTTTTCGGGTATGATAAAAAGTGGAAGAGGGTGAAACATCAACAACACGAAAGGGGATCTAGTCATTAGGTAATGATGTTTCCTTCTCTCCTTTCTATTTTAAAATTTTCATGTATATCCATCTTTTCCTTCAAAGATATTTGTATTTACCGTTGGATGAGAAGTATAGACCCATAAATATGACTGATGAAGAATAGAAAATTCTTGATAGAAATTCTTTGGGATATATAAGATTGAGTCTCACAAAGATCTGTGACTTCCAATATTATAAAATAAACTTCTATGGAAGGGTTAATGAAGTCTCTTGCTAATTTATATGAAAAACCTAGTGCTTCAAAATAATTTTATTTGATGAAGAAACTATTTAATTCTAAGATTCATGAAGGTGGATATGCATCTAGTCATTTGAATGATTTCTAATCTATTGTAAATCTATGTCAATTGGTTGATATACCATTTGATAATGAAGTGAAAGCATTTTTATTCTTATATTATTTGCCTAATAGTTGGGATAACTTGGTAATGGTTGTTAGTAATACAACATCTGCTAATAATATTTTGAATTTTGATGATGTGGTTAGTATAATATTGAATGAAGAAATTCACAGGAAGAGTACAGAGGAATCATCATCTAGGAATGCTTTGAATGTAGAAATTAGGGGAAAGTAGAAGGAGAGATCCAAGAGTAAGAGTAATGGGAAATAAAAGTCAAGGGATATCATATCTAAATCAAGAAGTAAGGGAATTACCTATTGGAAATGTGGAAAGAAAGCACATACAAAGAAATATTGTTGGTTAAAGGATAAAGATAACCAACAACTAGAAAAGGTAAATAAGAAAATCTTGTTGTAGCAGAGGTAATACAAGATGTTCTTATTCTTTCTTTAGATAATAGAATTGAATCATGGGTTTTAGATTCAGGAGTTTCTTTCCATGCAACCCCTAATAAGGGTTATTTTAGAAATTATGTCCAAGGTAATTTAGGGCAAGTTTATTTGGGTTATGATGAACCTTGCACTATTAATGGTAAAGGGTAATTTCATCTAAATTGTAGAAAGGAAATACATGGGTATTGAAAGATGTGAGGCATGTGTCAAGCCTCAGGAGGAATCTTATTTCTGCAGGGCAACTAGGTGAAACTAGTTACATGGTTACTTTTATAAGAGACTCTTGGAAAGTCACCAAGGGTGATTTTGTTTTGGCAAGAGGTAAGAAGGTAAGAACGTTATATTTATCTACCTGTGTTACTAATTCATTTTCTACATTATCTACTTCAGATTCAAATGCATGTATGTGGCATAATTGGTTGGGCCATATGATTCAAAAAAGAATGTAGAAATTAAAGGCTAAGGGTAAGTAATAAGATTTGAAAGATTCAGATCTTAATTTATGTGAGCATTATATTTTTGGAAAGAAAATGAGAGTGAGATTTCTCAAAGTTGGGGCAACTAAGAAGAAGCAAAAATTGGAGCTTGTACACTCGGATGTGTGGTGACCACTCGTAGCTTCTCATGGAGGATCCTAGTATTATGTTCCTTTCATTGATGATGCTACAAGAAAGTTATGGATTTATTGTATTAAACATAAATCTGATGTTTTTGATACTTTTAAATATGGAAATCCTTGTTAAGAATGAACAAAGTTCAAAGTTAAAGTGTCTTAGATCCGACAATGGTGGTGAATATTGTAGTAAGGATTTCAATGATTATTGTTCAGTGAATGAGATACGTAGAGAAAGAAAGGTTACAAGAACACCATAATAGAATGGTGTTGCAGAAAGAATGAACAGGACAATCATGGAATGTGCTAGAAGTATGAAGATATATTCTGGATTGCCTTTGTAGTTTTGGGTAGAAGCGCGAATGATATAATGGTTTATTTGATTAACCGTGGGCCTTCAAGTTCACTAAATTGAGGAATATTAGAGGAAGCTTCTACCAAAAAGAGGTAGATCTTTCTTTTCTTAAATTTTTTTGGTTCATAATATTTTGTGCATATTGATAAGGAAAATAGGAAAAATTTGGATGCAAAATCCAAGAGATGCACTTTCATTGGTTATGGATCTGTGATTTCGGATTTCATTTTTGGGATTTAGATAATTCTAAAATTATTAGGAGTCATGATATTGAATGGAATGAAAAGAGAATGTACAAGGATCAAATTTTGGTACCTAAGGACGAATCAGTTGAGAAGTTTGTGAATGAAAATGAACTCTTAGATTTAAAAATAATATCGACAGGGTTACACAATAACCAGTGTCGGTTGACCCCTAACCAACATCAGTCAGCAGAACCAATATTAGTTACAAAATATCTAAACTGACATTGTTTAGAAGAATTGGCGTCGATTCATTACTAGTGACCGTCATCGGTCACTAAAATATTTGGATACAAATTTCCAAGAGGTCCGGAATGAGCCTCCGACCCCAAACTCTTGTGAGAAGGTTACAAAGGGCAAGTAAACCTCTAGAAATATTTACACCTTCTCTATTTTATTTATTATTCACCGATAATGGTGACCCGAGAAAGTTTTGAAGAAGCAATAAAGGATAATACTCGCATCCAAATGGGAGCATGGCATGGATGAGGAGATAGACTCCTTAAGATAGAACTAAACTTGGGATTTTGTTAAGTTATCGGTATGTAAGAGGACATTACAAAACAAGTGGTTTTACAGGATCAAGGAAGAAGAGAGTGGACAAAAAAGCTATAATGAAAGGCTTGTAGTAAAGGGATTTACACAGAAAGTAGGTATTGAATTTGTTGAAATATTTCTCCTTTTGTAAAGATGACTTCTATTTGTACTATCTTGATTTTAGTTGCAGTAGAGGATTTGCATTTAGAGCAACTAGATGTGACGATAGCTTTCCTTCATGGTGATTTAGATGAAGATATTTATATGCAATAGTCGTTTGGGTATGAAGTCAAGGGTAAGTATAAATTAGTCTCAGAGTTGAAAAAGAGCCCATATGGGCTCAAGCAAGCTCCAAGGAAATGGCACATGAGGTTTGATAGTTTTAGGCATGATCATGGTTACTTGAGATGTGAATCGACCATTGTGTTATTTCAAGAAGCTTGAAAATGGAAGTTATATTATTTTTTTATTGTATGTGGATGATAAGCTTATTGCATGATCTAGTATGTGGGACATTGGTGAGCTTAAGGGAAAGTTAGCTCACATATTTTCTATGAATGATTTAGGAGTCAAAAATAATCCTTGGCATGTAAATACACAGAGATAGGAAGAACAAGAAATTGTATTTTTCTAAGGAGGATTATATCTACAGGGGTGTTAGAAATGTTCAATATGTATAATGAAAAACCTCTTAGTACACCTATGGCTGGACACTTCAAATTGAGGAAAGATCGGTATCCTTCATCACATGAGGAGGTCAAATACAAGTTGGTAGTATCATGTATGTTATGGTTTGTACTAGACCATACATTGCACCAAAAGTGGGGGTTATGAGTAGATATATGGCTAATCCAGGTAAAGAGCATTGGAAAGTAGTCCAATGGATACTCGCGTATTTGAAAGGGACATATAGCATGCAATTATGCTATGGAGGTTTGGATATTTCATTATGTGGCTATGTTGATTCAGATTATGCTGGAGATCTGGATGGTAGGAGGAGCACTACTAGATATATTTTCATAGTAGGTGGGATGGTACTTTAGCTGGATTTCAAGATTGCGAGAAGGTTCGGCTTTATTTACTCTAGTGGTAGAGTATGTTACAGCTACAAAGGGTAGCAAGGAGATGATATGGATGAGTAGGTTTGTGAATAACTTGGGAAAGGAGTAAGATGATTGAAAATTATTTAGTGACATTCAAAGTTTAATTCATTTGGAAAATAACTCAGTGTTTCATTCAAGAATGAAACATATTCAATTGAGGTATCACTTCACACAATGTATTGGTATTGACGATGGGAAGTTGAATCTAGAATTTATTCATATGATTGAGAACCCCTGTGGATATGCTAACAAATTTTTTAGCAAAGGAGAAGCTAGAGCTACACACCACTTATGTTGGTCTTCAAGATTTAGACTTAAAGAGGAAGAAACAAAGTTAAGGAAGATCCAAGAATAACATTGTATGGGTATGGTGTAGTAATTAATCTCCAAGTGGGAGATTGTTGAGTTGTGGAGCTCAATTACTTTGGATTAGCATGTAATATAAAACTTGCTAGAAAACATAGTAACCAACATCGGTTATGGAGGGACCGGCATCGGTCGGAAAAGAGGAACTGCATCGGTTACCTATGTGGGAGTGTTTTATTTAACTCTCGGGAATTAGATCTATTTTTAGTATTAAAGTAGATATATTGATTGTAATTGCATGGCTAAGTGCCCTAAGTTTGTATACACCTATATAAGCATGAAAGCTAGGGTTTAGAAGTAATAATTAATAAGAACTTACAAAATTTGATGATTATTGTGAGAATAATTGTGAGAGAGAGAATTCTTGGTGAAGAAGAAAAATCTTATGTGAAAGAAAGTATTTTACATCCGAGAGTGTGGAAGATTGAAGATTGTAAATCTTGTGAAAGCTTTGGATGATAGATTGGCTTGTTTCTTTCTTGGTGGACGTAGCCCACACTAGGTGAACCACGTTAAATATGGTGTTGATTTATATTTCTTATTTTGTATAATTCTTACGTAAAATATCCGCTTTTATTTGCATGTATGCTTAGATCGATATATTATCTATATAACCGGTGTTCTAACCCCAACAACCGGTATCATATATTTGTTTGATAATTTTATGTGTTAACATATTTACTCACATATGGTTTTCTAATTAAGTGGGAGATACAACAATGGAAGAAGAAAACAAATACAAGGTAGAGAAGTTTGACGGAGTAATTATCAATCATAGAAGATGCAGATTGAGGATTATCTATATCAAAGAGATTTGTATTTACCATTGGATGAGAAGTCTAGACATAAGAAGATGACTGATAAAGAATGGAATATTATTGTGAAAAGCTTTGGGATCTATAATATTGAGTCCTGACATCATCCATGGCTTCTAATATTACAAAAGATACTTCTACTGATGTAGGGTTAATGAGTTTATTGCTAATTTATATGAAAAACCTAGGGCTTCAAATAAATTTTATTTGATGAAGAAACTATTTAGTTCTAAGATGCATGAAGGTGGATCTACATCTAGTCATTTGAATAACTTCTTATCTATTATAAATCAGTTAAAATCGGTTGATCTACCATTTGATGATGAAGTGAAAGAACTTTTATTCTTATGTTCTTTGCCTGATAGTTGAGATAACTTGGTAATGGCTGTTAGTAATACACCATCTACTAATAATATTTTGAAGTGTGATTATGTGGTTAGTATAATCTTGAATGAATAAATTCACAAGAAGAGTACAAAGGAATCATCATCTGGGAATGCTTTGAATGTAGAAAGTAGGGCAAAAGGAGAGATCCAAGAGTAAGAGTAATGGGAAATCAAAGTCAAGGGATAGCAGATCTAAATCCAGAGGTAAGGGAATTACCTATTGGAAATGTGGAAATAAATGACATACAAAGAAATATTGTTGGTTAAAGGATAAAGAGACCAAAAACCGGACTAAGGTAAAGAAGCAAATCTTACAGTATGCAGAGGTAATGCAAGATGCTCTTATACTTTCTTTATATAATAGAATTGAATCACGGGTTTTAGATTCAAGATATTCTTTCCATGCAACGACTAATAAGGGTTATTTTAGAAATTATGTCTAGGGCAATTTAGAGAATGTTTATTTGGGTGATGATGAACCTTGCAGATCATTAAAGGGGAATTTCAGCTAAAATTGTAAAATAGAAATACATGGGTATTGAAATATGTGAGGCATGTGCCAAGCCTTGGGAGGAGTTTTATTTCTGTAGGGAAACTAGGTGAAACTAGTTGCATGGTTACTTTTACAAGAGAATCTTGTAAATTCACCAAGGGTGTTGTTGTTGAGGCAAGAGGTAAGAAGGTATGAACGTTATATTTATCTACCTATGTTACTAATTCATTTTATGCATTATCTAGTTCAAATTTAGATGCATGCATGTGGCATAATCGGTTAGGCCATATGAGTCAAAAAGGAATGCAAATTTTAAAGGATAAGGTTAAATTATCATATTTGAAAGATTTAGATCTTGAATTTTGTGAGCATTGTATTTTTGGAAAGTAAAAGAGAGTGATGTTTATCAAAGTTGGGGTAACTAAAAGGGAGGAGAAATTGGAGCTTGTACAATTAGATGTGTGGGGACCAACTCGGTAGCTTATCTTGGAGGATCCCAAAGATTATGTTACTTTCATTGATGATGCTACAAAAATGTGTGGGTTTATTTTATTAAATGAAAAATTTGATATTTTTAAGACTTTTACAAGATGGAAATCCCTTTTTGAGAATGAATCAAATTCAAAGTTAAAGTGCCTTAGATCTGACAATGGTGGTGAATATCTGTAGTAAGGATTTCAATGATTATTGTTCATTGAATGGGATACGTAGAGAAATAATGGTTCTAAGAACACCACAAGAGAATGGTGTTGAAATAATGAACATGACAATCATGGAATGTGCTAGAAGTATGACGATACATTCTGGATTGCCTTTGTAGTTTTGGGTAGAAGTAGTTGATACATCAGTTTATTTTATTAACCATGGGCCTTCAAGTTCACTAGATGGAGGAATACCAGAGGAAAATTGGACCGGAAAAGAGGTAGATCTTTATTTTCTTAAATTTTTTAGTTCAGAAGTTTTTTGCATATTGATAAGGAAAATAGGGAAAAGTTGGATGAAAACTTCAAGAGATGCACTTTCATTGGTTATGGATCCGATGATTTCGGATTTCATTTTAGGGATTTAGAGAATTGTAAAATTATTAGGATTCATGATATTAAATGGAATGAAAAATGAATGTACATGGATCAAATTTTGGTACCCAAGGACGAACCATTGATAATTTTGTGAATGAAAATGAACTCTCGATTTAAAAATAATACCAATAGGGTTACACAAAGAATAGGTGTGAGTTGACCCCAAACTAACATCACCATAAGAACCAATATTGGTTACAAAAGATCCAAACTGACATTGTTTATAAGAACCACATCGGTTACATGTGACTAGCATCATCCACTGACATATTTGGATATGAATATTCAAGAGGTTTAGAATGAGCCCTCGGTACCCCAAACTCCCGTGAAAAGGTCACAAAGGATATGTAAACCTCCAGAAATATTTACACCTTCTCTATTTTATTTATTATTGAATGATAATGGTGAACTAGAAAGTTTTGAATAAACAATATAGGATAAGACTCACGTCCAAAGTGGAGCATGACATGGATGAGGAGATGGAATACTTGAAACAGAACCAGACTTGGGATTTAGTTAAGTTATCGGCAGGAATAGAACATCGCAAAATAAGTGGGTTTAAAGGATCAAGGAAGAAGTGGGTGGACAGAAAAGGTATAAGGAAAGACTTGTAGCAAAGGGATTTTTAGAGAAAGTAGGCATTTAATTTGGTGAAACATTTTCTCTTGTTGTAAAGATGACTTCTATTTGTACTATATTGCATTTAGTTACTGAGTAGTAGAAGATTTTAATTTAGAGCAACTAGATGTGAAAACAACTTTCCTTCATGGTGATTTGGATGAAGAGATTTATATGCAACAACCGCTTGGGTATGATGTCAAGGGTAAGAAGAAATTAGTGTGCGAGGTTGAAAAAGAGCCTATATGGGCTCAAGAAAGCTTCAGGTAATGATACATGAGGTTTGATAGTTTTACACATGAGAATGGTTACTTGAGATGTGAATTTGGCCATTGTGTTTATTTCAAGAAGCTTTAAAAAGGAAGCTATATTATTGTGTTAATGTATGTGAATGATATGCTTATTGCAGGATCTAATATGCAGGACATTGGTGAGCTTAAGGAAAGCTAGATCACACGTTTTCTATGAAGGATTTAGGACTTGCAAAAAGAATCATTGGCATGCAAATACACAGAAATAGGAAGAACAAGAAATTGTATTTATCTCACAAGGATTATATCTACAGGGTGTTAGAAAGGTTCAAGATGTAGAATGTAAAGCTTTTTAGTACACCTATGGTTGGACACTTCAAATCGAGAAAATATCAGGTATCCTTCATCAAATGAGGAGGTAAAATACATGACATGAGTGCCATATACTTCAGCAGCTTGGGAGTCTCATGTATGTTATGGTTTTTACTAGACTAGACATTACACCGGTAGTGGGAGTTGTGAGAAAATATATGTCTAATCCAAGTAAAGAGCATTAGAAATCAATCCAATTGATACTCGGGTATTTGAAAGGGACATCTAGCTTTGTGTTTAGGCTATGGAGGTTCGAGATATTTCATTATGTGGCTATGTTGATTTAGATATGGCTAGAGATCTGGATGGTAGGAGGAGCACTATTGGATATAATTTCACAAGTAGGTGGGACAAAAATTAGCTATATTTCAATATTACATAAGGTTATGGATTTATCTACTATACAAGTAGAGTATATTGTAGCTACAGAGGCTATCAAGGAGATGATATGGATGAGTAGGTTCATGAAAGAGTTGGGAAAGGAGAAAAATGATTGAAAATTATTCGATGGCAGCCAAAGTGTAATTCATTTGGAAAATAACTTAGCATTTCATTCAAGAATGAAACACATTCAATTGGGGTATCACTTCATACGACAAGTATTTGAGGATGGGAAGTTGAGTCTAGAAAATATTCATATGAGTGAGAACCCTGCGACTATGCTAACAAATCCGTTAACAAAGGAGAAGTTGGAGATATACTTCACTTCTATTGGTCTTCGAGTTTGATACTTGAAGAGGAAGAAACAAAGCTAAGGAAGGATCCAAGAATGATATCGTATAGGTATGGTGCAGTAATTAATCTCCAAATGGGAGATTGTTGAGTTGTAGAGCTCAATTATTTCGAGATCAGCATGCGGTATGAAACTTTATGAAAAAAATAGTAACCAACATCGGTTATGTAGGGACCAACATCTGTCACATATGACCTGGCATCGGTTAGGAAAGAAGAACTGACATTGGTTAGGGCTAACTCGCGCGTTAGTTACTTGTGTGGGAGTGTTTTATTTAACTCTCTCGAATTAGATCTATTTTTAGTATTAAAGCATATCTATTAATTGTAATTACATGGCTAAGTTCCTTAAGTTTTATACGCCTATATAAGCATGAAATCTAGCGTTTATAAGTAAGAATTAAGAAGAAATTACATAATTTGATGATTATTGTGAGAATAATTGTGAGAGGAGAATTCTTGGTGAAGAACCAAAAGCTTAAGTGAAAGAAACTACTATGCATGCGAGAAGTGTGGAAGCTTGTAAACCTTCATTGTATATCTTGTGAAATCTTTAGATAATAGATTGGCTTAGTTCTTGGTGGATGTATCCCACACTAGGTAAAGCACATTAAATCTATTGTTGATTTATATCTCTTGTTTTGTATAATTCTTACCGGTAGAATATCCACTTTTATTTGCATGTATGCTTAGATCGATATATTATATATACAACCTGACGGTGTGCTTACCCTAACATTCTCAATGAGGAACAAATCTATGGCCTAGTATAGGGCATCAAGTTCTAGATTCCCTAGAGGGAAACCCCTAAACTATATACATTTATAGGTGGAGGAATCACACCTTCCCATCTAAACCTCAAGTTAAGGTAAGTTAAATCTTGAGGATCGAGGGTTGAGAACGAAATATAGATATACATCATCTTCTCTTCTATGTCAAAATATTGAGGGTGGTCTTCCTTCTATGCTTCAATTCTCCATTATAAATAAATTTGAAATATGTTGCGAGTTTGGGATGAGAATATGGAGAAGGAATGTTATATGGAAGGAAGTCAAGTTCTCTATTATAATATATTATAGTATAAAGAGGAGAAGGGAAGGAAGTCAAGTCCTCTCTATTTACTCAAGGATTTGAGTTGAGAGCTATATAGAACAATATTGAGGAGTGTCACTTAAGTTTATAGGGGACCTTGACATGAAGCAACCTATTCAACAGTCATAAATAAATAATAGCCTTATTGTTATACAACTCCCTTAACTTAGTGATTGAGGTCATAAAATATATATCACTGTTCAAGTGTCATTACTTCCTCTCTTGGTTAAGTAAAGGCCACAAAATTGGGAATCCCTTAAAAATAGCTGATAATGAGGAGGTTGAGCATCACATCCATTTGATATATAGACAAAAAATTCAGTTGCTTTAGAATAGAAATAAATAATTAATACTAGACATCCATGTATGTGTGGCTCAACCTCTTTCGATGGAGGACATTATATATGAGTGGTCGAGTGTCATCCACGTATGCGTGGATTTATCTCTTCGAGTGGAGGAAATTATATCTCTATGATCAAGTTCCATCTATTTTGTGAACAAGGAAAAGTTGCAAAAGCTATGAAAATGGGGAAAGAAACACTCAAGAATCCCCAAAGCTTCAAACAAACAGTTCAATGGACCATCAGATAAAATATAAACAAGGATTCATCACTTTACATACATTAATCTTGAAACAAACAAACAAATATAACATATTTAGTAATCCTCTACTCTTTAAAACTTTAAAATGAACCTAGGTAGATTCTAAGAAATCATTTTTATGATTTTGAGAATGGAAGCTCTCCATTGATGGCTTTGATGTCACATGGTTCCTTCCATTTACTCAATCTTGTGAGTGTAGTGAATAGCAAAGAAAAATCAATATTATCTCAATATAATAATGAAGAAAAGCTCTAATCCTAGTAATAATACTATAGTTTAGCTTGGAGAGGGAAGTGTTCTTAGAAAAGTAAGAGGGGTAGTGGGGTATTTAAAGTTTTCAAATTTCAGAAATGGGAGACTTTTGGTGCATGTGGGACAAATGAATAAGCCAAAAGAACTTTAGTGAGTCAAAGTAAGATTTGACTAGGCTTAGAAGAGGTTAATCATGGTTTAGGACTAGTTAAACTAGGTTAGGCTAGTTAATCATGTTTAGAGAGGAATTAGGGTTTCAAGAGGGTTTTTAGAGTCTAATCAATCCAATGAAATGGATTGATAGTCTAGGAAGCTAGTAGAAGTGGTATAGAAGAGGATAAGAAGAGGGTCTAGCCAATAAGAGGCTATAATAGCATGTTTAATTGTTTATAAGAGGAATATGACCAAATGGATGTCGTAAATGGAGAGTTAGATAGGCCTAATTGACGATGTCATCGGCAATTTGTGAGAGGAGTATGAATTAGGAAATATTAAGAATAATAGTGCTTTGATCAAACTAAGTGTCTACATTTTCCCCTCTTTGGGGTGGCGTAAGCTACGCCACTTCAAAGAAAGTAGAAAACACAAATGACTATAAAAAAAATTAGTTGAAGGAGTGGAAGAAAAATTAGTAGGGTGAGGATACCCCCTCGAGTGTCGATAGGGTGATGTAATAGGTTGATCGACGATCAAAATATGATAGAAAGAGAAAAAAAGAAATAATAGTGTATTAGGGAAGAAAAATGAAGAGGATAAAATAACAATGGGGAGATACTCTGAGCTATATTGATGCTTGCTTTGCATAAGACAATGTTTGATTACATCATATTGCTAAGAATCTTCATCATCGGTCCTTATTAAAATATAAGCATACGATAAAAGTGTAGAATGACATGAAAATCCATAATACAAACAATTATCCATTGTTGAAACTACCAACTCAATGCAACATATAAAATGTAATGCAATACGAGAAGTAAACAAGCTGATCTAACAGAAAATAAGTACAAACACACACACTCAAACCAACAATGTTTTAGATAGTTACACAAATATCTTCTTATCAAGATGAAGTCCCCAAACTGTACATGATAAAATGACCAGGGTAGAAATGATGCCCCATGAATTTGTACATGCAAGGGAAGAATGGAAAGACACTTGGGTCCTATGAAAAGTAGTGTGCATGACGAAATAGTACCAGGTAACTCATTGTGCCCCAGATACGTACATATGAATAAAGTACCATAGCTTTTGAAAATGATTTGTAGAGTTAGGTGATTAATGAGTCATTGTTTCAAAATATGTGAAAACATTAGCAAGATACGAGATGAGTGCCATGCGAGAAACACATATTTTGGCTGAAAATGAGCTTGTTACCAATTTTAGTCCATTTTTCGGAAGTTTTATGATTTTTGGATTTTTGAATGATTTTATAATTTTTAAATTTTTGATCATCACAAGAATTTAGAAATATAAGATAATATAAAAACACGTGAAAATTCCCTATGAAAAGAAATGGGCGTGGTAGGTCATAAAATGCCCCGAGAAGAAAGAAGAATAAGCTAATAATTATTTAATAAATATAATCATCACGATGGGAAAAATAGAAGAAAAATAGAAGTAGATATAAAAAAATAGCACCTGGAAAATTTGAAAAATACCCTAGGGTGAAGAAATGATTGCTAGGTAGCACTTAGTGCTTTAAGGTAGTGAAAATTAGTAAAAATAATCATTTTAAATAAAAATAATTATTTTGGTGAGTTGTAAAAGTGTTAGAGTGATCACGTGGCTAAAACATACAAAAGCATCATGATAACTTAATATACCCACTTGGGAGGGGGTAGACCATCACAAATAGTTCATTTGTTTCTGGAGCTCTTGCTGTTGATTATCACCATGAGTGCTTTGTCATGAGCTGATTTGAGAGATGGCGAGACTTCAGAGGTAGAGGAGATGAGTTGATCACATCCAAGGAGTACCTTCGGACAATGCGGATGGACCCTATGTGAGTTCTCTATCCCTTCTTGCTAATTTCTTCATTTATTACTTAATTTATTGCATTTTATGCCATTTTTAGGGTAGTTAGGACTAAATTCAACGTATACGCGCGCACGTATACACCAAAAGGATGGGTATGCATACACATACACATTTAAATGCATGGATGTGTATGTGTGTCCATTTTGGGATGAGTATACATCTGTGGGAAAAAACATGCGTACGCATGCGTATGCCAAATGGCACATGTATGCACCAAACTGACACATGTATGCGTCTGCTTGCAGGGTTTGAAATTTTGGGGAAAATGTTTGGCATAATGCATCAACATGGGTGTGTATGCATCATTATGCAAAAGGTAGTATGCACGTGTGTCAAGATAGGAGTGTACATGTTGAGACAGGCACATATGGGTCAAAAGAAACACTTAAACCATTTTTGAGAAAAATAAGTCAAGTGTAGAAGAATGTAGGCTAGAAATTTGTAGAAGAAAATAGAAATTAGTATGTTTTAGAAGAATATAGATAGAATATAGATAGAAATAGCCTAACAAGTGTATTGTTATTTTGCAGAGATGATTACCCATTCTTCATACGAGAGAGCGTATAGTCACTTAGTGGTGATAGAGGCAGATTTTGATGAGTACAATAGGAAGATATTAGATATCCTCCTATATGTGACTAGATTAGCCTACATGGCCGATATATGCACATATCACATTTGACCATGCCTCTTGATAGCCTTAACTAAGAGGTGGCATAACGAGAGCCAACGTTTTGGCTCCCCCAACAGGGAGATCACCATCACCTTAGAGGATGTATGGTGAATATATTGGGTTCCCATCTAGGGTGAGTTGATTCAATATATGAGCCATCATCCTGACATTGATCATCATATTCTAGAGTTTTTGGAGCTCTGGACATACCTCGTCGAGGTATGATAGTTAGACTATCTCAATGTATAGCAAATCCTAAGTTGGATCGAGTCATAGTATACTTGATGGCCTTTATTAGTGGATTTTTTCTCCCTAACAAGACCGGAGCCTCATTTCCACTTGTTCTCATCAAGAGTCATATGTGGATTGATTGATGGATAGTGATACTATTAGGGCCAATGCATATTGGAACATTTATACTAGGAACTACATTTGATCACTTATTACCCTTAGAAGATGGTAGGTCAAGCTAGATTATTACATATTTCAGTGTGGGACCATATTGCCATTGGTCACCCCATGGGTGTACTACAAGCTTGCACTCCAAGGATCCATCTACTATGGGTTAGATTCTAGTCGAAATGATGTGACCAAACATGGGAGATACCTACCACTATCATCATGAGTTTGATGAGCTTGACAATAGGTTGTGATAGTATGGTGGTTGTATACAAACACTTTTCAGTGGTCGGAGGATGGTTTAGAGCTCAATGTGGTCATGGTTGAGCATTTCATGTTTGGCAGCCATAACTATATGCATGATTTTTATAGAGTGGATCGTGTTAGAGAAATCTTTATTCTAGTACAAGATGTTCCATGGTCCATATGTGGTATGCTCATGTAGGGTTGAGAGTATTTTATCTGGGGCTATAGATCACAATGGATATAGACATGGCTAGCTATTTGCAGATGGTGCTAGTTTAGTGGGTACCTTTGAGGTAGGCTAGAGATCCAGGGTGCATAGGGGAGTATGGGCCTTGGTATCACATAATATTACCTCATCGATTGACAATCCCAAGCATGCTATGGGGCAGGAGTGAGAGCACCTTCAGTGGGACCTCCCACTAGTAGTGACGAGGGTGTGGGTGGATATGGGGATTATGATGATGATGATGATCCATTTGATGGATAACATCATGATGGGGGTGGGGATAGGGTCCTCCACCAAGCACCACATGGAAAGGGGAACATACCTGAGATAGAGACACGTGTCGATAGTGCCACAGTACACTACCTCCAATTGGGATCCCAGCTGGTATTCATGTCCCATTATAGTAGGTGCATCCATAATAGGGTCCTCCACCTCATGCTCTAGGTGGTGGTGGAGATGATGGGTAGTTAGTTGTGCTTTAATAATAGTTACAGGTGGTGGTAGCCATGTAGTTATAGGTATCGTTGAGAGAGATCAGAGTAGGCCAAGGCAAACTGCAAATTGTTACCATAGAGAGAGAGTCAAGCAGAGAGCTCAAGACACTCATGGTGGAGACGAGGTTGCATGGTTGCAATAGATATAACATATATCAGTAGTGCAGGGTGCTCGATATTTGAGCCTTTTACATCAAACATGCACAAACACACACTTAGGTTCTTATTACACAAAGGACCAGGCACATAGGGTCAGGTGCAGGCCATTACCACCTGAGGGATCAGGCATTGGCCTAGGTTAAACTATCACCTCATATAGTGATCGGTAGGCTATCGCACTAAGACAGGCTCAAGTGGACATATAGGTAGGGTGACAGGTGAATAGGATTCCTCTATACATGTAGCTAAAACTTTTGGTGATACTGAGATTATGATACAAGACATTATGAGATCTAGTGGTGAGGCCTCGTATTACAAGGCCACCTATTAACCGAGTAGCTCTATAGGGTCGAAAGAGTGACTTCCTTTACATGATTAGGATGGATTGAGATCACATAGGTCACGGCGTGATGAAATGAGATCAATATAATACCTACATTACATGGTATGGTAGTACACTTGAGCCGGACCATCCCATCGGCAATAGAATAGAACTCCATTTTGGCCCCCATGCCCTGATAGTCTAGGAGAGGGGGAGAGTCATGGTTGACACTTTTGTATATGATACACCCCTTATATGTATATGTATGTCTCTTATGAAGGCTGATTTTGATCGATGTATACATTTTTATGTACCATTTTGATTGTATGCCTCTTATGAAGGATTTATGATGATCCATGCCCTTTGATGGAAATTTTTGTATTGATGATGTATATCTTTTTGAGACAGACATTTTTACATGTATATATGGACATTCGATGTGATATATTACCATGTTTTTATATGTCTTATGATGATGACTTATGTTTATGGATGTTGATTATATCATGATGTTGTATTGTATTTCATATGTATGTATGTATCATGATGGATGTTTTGATGATGTACCACATGTTTTAGATTTGATGATTTATCCTTAGATAAAATCATATGTTTTTTTACATGAGATACTTGGTAGATTAGTAGATGGGATGATATGATGATATTGGTGTGGGGGGATAGATTTGTGATCATGCACAACCCCTCTTTCCCCCATTGATGATACAATATGTGATGATTAGCTTAGTTTACATGTTTGATGTAAAAATTAGCATTTTTATTGATATATGATGTATAGATGATGTTAGATGTGATGAAATGATAGGTGATAGATGTGATAACCAACAAATGTGTATGAAATGAGAAAAAACACAAGAAAAAGTTAACAAAACTAAACAAATATACACAAAAAAAAACCAAAAAATATACAAACAAACAACACAACCAAATGCAGATAAGAATGAATTTAAACATGCTTAATAATAGATTAAATCACTACTTAATTTAAGAAAGTAAATGAACTTTAATAAATGCACACAAGAAATGGTAAAAACACCAATTTGTACAAGTATGAAAGACTTAAAATGAATTCAATGCAATATCATAGGTTTAAAAATGAATTTTAAATCCTAAGTTTAAGAAAAATGATTTCAATCTAACTCATACAACATGAAAGGATAAAGCAATCAAAACTCTACAAACCAACAACTAAAAGCAATCTAATCACTACTTTGTTTTTGTAGGACAATATTGATATATTTTCTAATGTTTTTGGTGTCTTTGGAAGACAATTTTCAAGGCTACTATTCACATTGTTTTGGGGTTTCCTGAAGATAAATTTATGATGTTGGTGTAGCATCATTCCTAGAAGGAGATATTCCGAATTTTTAGGTTTTTGTGTACCATTTTCGAATGTTTTGTATTTTCAAGGTCCTGTTTTGAAATCAATGTACAAGACAGAAGCATGGATGCCCCCAACATGATGTGGGAATATAAAAAAGGAAAAATTCCATATGTGTATGTGTAAGAAGATGAAATGGTGAAGGTTCCCCCAGTGTTAGATGGGAATATACAAAGGTGATTCCTTCACATGGAGATAAGAAAAGATGAGCTAGATCACAACTTTGCAAGGTGGATTTAATAGGGTTCCTAAACTTGACAAGGGAAACCAATCCTAGATAGAAGCATGAGTTATTCGTCTAATCATGAGAGTAGCTTGTGAACAACCAATCTTCCCTAGGCACGAAATTGGTTTTCACCCAAGGACCTACCCAATGCACCACAATTATGTGGTTTTCACACTTGGATGACCTATTTTCTCTTGACTGCTTTCTTAATTTTTTGATTTTTTTCTTATTTTTTCTATTCTTTTTTTTTGTTTTAGTTATTTTCTGATATTTACACCATGCTTAAGCATAGAACTACTTGAGATGCATGGAATTCATGGGCTCTAGAAGCTCTTCACCATCCGAATATGTAATTTTATAAGCTCTGATCCATATTTAGCAATGACCACATAAGGTCCTAACTAGTTAGCCTCAAATTTTCCTTTCTTTCTCTATCTTGACAATATTTCTCTTGTTTTATTTCAGAACAAGATCACCTATATCAAATTCACGATGAATGATCTATTTGTTATATCCTCTTGATACTCAATTTTGATAAACCTTCAGGTGATTAAGCACTCTCATACACTTCTCATCCAACAACTCTAGCTCTGCCAGTTGAGCAACTCTGTAGTCTTCATCTTTATCAAGATAGTCCCAGAGATATATTCTCAAGGAGGGAAGCTCCACTTCCAAGGGTATGATGGCTTTAGTACCAAAGACTAGGGAATATGGGGTCACACTAGTAGGGGTGTGGATGGAGGTTTGATAGGCCTAGAGGGTAGGATGTATTTGTAAGTGCAATTACAACCAGTCTTACTAACCATTTTCTCCATGATTTATACAAGATTTTTATTGGTGGCTTCAGCTTTCCATTACCTTGAGGGTAATAGGGGTGGACCACTTCAGTTGGATTTGAAAGCATTAACATAACACCTTTACTTTTTTTTTCTTAAAATATTTACCATTATCTATGACAATGGCGGAAGGGATGCCATAATGCAAAAAATGAGGTGATTCATGATGAATTTAGAAATTTGTGCACTAGTGATGTAAGTGAGAGGCACAACCTCTACCCATTTTGTAAAGTACTTGGTGGTAGTGATAATGTGGGTATGGCCATCTGAAGAGGTAGGATGGAGCTTCCCTATGAGATCCAGGCCCCATATAGAAAATGGCCAAGGAGTTGTAATGGGCTACAACACCTGTGTTGGTGCATGTATCAAGTTACCATACTTCTGACAGAGTTCACACTTCTTGACGAAGTTACAACAATCTACTTCCATGGTAGGCCAATAATAGCCTACTCTCAATAGTTTCTTAGCGAGTCATGCCACTAGTATGTGCTCCACAAATTCCACCATGGACTTCTTTAATAGCATGGATAGACTCAGTAACATCCAAATATGTAGCAGATTCTTCGTATAGCACAATGATAGAGGTTACCTCTAGGAGGGTTGTAATAGCTATACTGAGAAGATAAGATATTTCTTCTCATTATGGGTAATGTTTGGGGGAAATGTGTCATCTTGTAGGTAATCAAATATGGTATTATACTAGGGTGATAGGACCAACAACTTCACATGCCAAACAAGACTCTGGCATGTCATATGTAGGCACTCGTAAATGCTCTACAAAGAACAACATTTTATTTTCTTGAGGTGGAATGCATAAAAGAGACCCAATTGTAGCCATAACATCCGAACTATTGTGTGATCTTGGTCGATTTTAAAAACAATCTATACAAAATACTCCTTCAAGGTCTCAACCAATTTATTATATGGAATGAGCTTCTCATCTTTAACCTTATACTCATCATTAACTTGTTTAATGATCAGTTGAGAGTCACCAATGACTCATAGCTATCTGATATTCCAAGTGATAGCTAACTTAAGACTGGTGATAAGTGCTTCATACTCTGTAATGTTTTTGGTGCAAGGGAATCCCAAATGGAATGCTTATGGAATAACCTCACCCATGGGAGTGATAAGTACTACTCCAACTCCTAATCCATGAAAAGTAAATGATCCATCAAAGTGGACTTGCCACATGATGGAATCTTCAATATACATCATAGATGCGTCTGGAATATCCAAACATAATGGTTCCATTCTAGGTAAGGGAGCTTTTGATAATTGATCAGACAATACCTATCCTTTCAAATATTTTTTGGTTAACAAAATCAATATCAAATTCACTAAGGAGAATGATCCAATTAGCCATTATGCATCTATAAGGGTGGGTTTGGATAAGAGATATTTGAGAGGGTCAACTTTGGATATTAATTTGGTCTTATTATTAAGGAGGTAATGAATGAAATTTTAAAAGGTAAAGATGACTATGGCAGAAGGCCTTTTCAATCTATGGATAATTTAATTCATAGGCAATCAAGGTGTGACTAAGATAATAAACCACCCTTTCTCTGTGGTCAAGGTCATATTGGGAAAGCAATGCACCAATAACAAACTGGGTGGCTGAAATATATACAACATGAGGGGTTTTCACTGGGGTAGATGGCATTAGAATAGGTGGGTTGATAAGGTATTGTTTAAGTAATTCAAATTCCTTTTGAAATCTATTCCCTAGTTGAATGTAACATCCTTCTTTAATAGATGTGTAAATGGATGGCACTTATCCACAAGTTGTGAGATAAAATGGCGGATTGTCTAAATTTTCCTTGTAAACTTCTTAGTTGTTTGAGATTTGTAGGTGGAGGCATTTCTGTGATAAATGTAACCTTTTTGGGGTCCACCTCTATTCCTCTATGTGAAATGATGAAACCTAAGAGATTTCCTATAGGATGCCAAAGACACACTTTCCTAGGATTTAAATAGACCTTATAATCTCAGAGACGATAGAAAATATGTCTCAATACTTTGAGGTGGTCTTCTCTAGTTCTTGATTTTACTTATATATCATCAACGTAATCTTCCATGATGTCATTCATCATGTCATGAAAGATCACTTTCATTGCACATTTATATGTGGCTCCAACATTCTTGAGTCCGGGCATGACCTTATAACAAAATGTTCCCCATGGGGTGATAAAAGTTGTCTTATGTTGATCTTCTTCTGCTATCCTAATTTGGTTGTATCCTGAGAAGCCATCCATTAAGGATAACATTTCATAACCAACAATGGAGTCAAAAATCATGTCAATGTTAGGCAGAGGGAAATCATCTTTGGGACATGATTTATTGATGTCTCAAAAGTCAATGAAAATTCTAATACCAACCGAATTCTTTTGAACTAGGACTATGTTTGATATCCAATCTGAATAGTCAATAGGTTTAATGAAATCAGCTACTAATAACTTTTCAGTTCTTTCTTTAATCAAAGTGTAATCTTTGGATGCATCTTTCTCAATTTCACTTGATGGGTTTGGCATCTGGGTACACAACAAGGTTGTGCATGACCAATTCTAGGTCTAAACCTGGCATATCTACGTATGACCATGCAAATATATCTCCATATTCTCGTAATAAGGCCACAAAACTTTATGTTCTGAGTTGAGAGTGAAGCCCCAATTTTATCATTTGAGGCTCCTTTTCTGAACCAATGTTAACGTTGTCTCTTCAACAATCATTTTAGAAGCATCTTCCATCCATGTAGGATCGGGGGAAGAGTAAGATCAACCTCCATAGGTGGGGTGAGATCATCTTTGTAAGGATACTCCACTTTTTCCATGATTTCTTCATTTTGTTTGTCTACTAGTGTCTCAAAGAGCTTTTCACTGGGAGATTTATACTTGTTCTTTCTCACAAGGATTCTCTAAATTACTCTTTCCTTTTCTTATGACCTTTTTATTCAAGTGTCCACACATCTCTACTTCTTCTCCAAAGTATGCGCAGGCATATCTAATTTGATTGAAAAACCCTTCTTGTGATCTCCATTCGGAATGAAATCCCCGAGTCCCATAAATTCTACAAATGCTTCATCATTTTCAAAGAAATCAATTAGCACATGAAGTTGTTGATCCCAATCTATAATTTTGGGGTATACTAGGGTTACTTGGTGATTGGATGGGGTATCAATTCAGACAAGGTAAAAATAGTTGAATTAGAAAATAGGTTCATGGAGGTAAGATCTTCATATAGGCTATATTGGGAATCTACATCGTTGTCTAAATGAGATGAGCCATCCTCACATTCTTAAGAGGTGGTGTCTATCTCAGTAGGTGGATCATCATGGGTCTTAATTCCAAGACCATGTTTTTTTTTTTGAAATGAGGAATAGAATGGGTTCTAGCCTTCCTTGTGCATTTATACCGCATCCATACCCATTATAGCCCATGACATACATCATGTGGTGGCCTTTAATATACTTGAGGAGCTTGATGACATGATGCCATGGTACCTTTAGCACTCTCTTGTGGGATCCTCTAACATCTTCTCCTTGGATAGGAGTCCACTAGTAATAAACTTCTCCAATGGTTCAGGGCATCTATCTCTAGTGCTCTTGAATTGGAAGTATGGTTTACCATGTGTCCTAGGTGACATAGAAAGGTCTGATATTAACAAAGCTTGTTGTAGAGTGAACTGATCATCAAGGCCATATTTCACAGATGTGGCTTCCCATGATGTGAAGGGATTAACTAATGATGGGAAATTATGATTACAAGGAGTAAGTGTATCTCGGATCTATATGTTTACTTCATAGCCTCCATTTTAAAAGGAAAAACAATATCCATTGAGGGACATTCATATATTGCACGTGAAAAGTTGTGCAGTGCTCTATAATGTGTGAATGGTTCTGGATCACCTAGAATGGTGATTATTTATCCTTCATGGCACAACTTTATACATTGATGAAAAGTGGAGGGAATGGCCTAGCATGGCATGGATCCATGGGCATCCCAAGAGCATGTTGTAAGGTAAATCTAGGTCAAGGACATGGAAATTTGTATCATGACAAGTCAGGCCCTACTTCCATTGGAATCTCTATATTTCACTTGATTCTCATTCCTCATTGTCATAGGTGTAATGGTAATGGTCTTAGCCCCTAGATCTTCATGTCTGAATGGCCTAGCTACTTAACCAACTTCAGTGTACAAATATTGAGACCAGATCCACCATCCATAAGCACTCTTTTGATTTTATGATGAGTAATGACAACTTCTATATATAAGGGCAGGTTATGCTCTGGGTCATTACGTGGGATTACTTTTCAATCAAAGGTGATATGATCATTAGAATCAAGGTGTGCAACCATTTCTTATAAGTGTGCGGGATCTACTTCTATGGAAACTCCTGAGCTCTGAAGTGTTTTATACAATATGTTCTTATGAGTAGTAGAGATTTTAAGGAGATCTAGGATCAAGATTCTAGCTGGAGTCTTCTCCAACTGTTCTATCAAGTTATATTGACCTTCCTACGGAATGGTAGAGGGTATGGTATTACTAAGTGAGCTCATCGTGTACCTACATCACAACTCTTCTCTAAGATCCTAATGGTATTAACTTTTTCATCAAGAATGGATGTATCCTATGAGGGAGTCAAATGGCTTGTCCTCTGTAGGGTAGATATAAGCATTTCTATAATCGTTAGAAGTTTGTCTGTGATCTTGCTTCTTGTGATTTTTATCCCCATGATTAGGAAAGGGTTCTTTGAATATCCCCATCTTTTTGTTAGGTCCTTGCCCTTGAGTCAGGTGGAGAATCTACTGCGATTTTACCCTCTTCAATGAGGTCTTGTATATAATGCCTTAATCTGAGGCATCTATCAGTTTTGTGTCCTTTGACATAATGGAAATCACAGTATTCATGTTCCTTAAACCAACTTGGTTTAGGGGCATCTTCTGGATATGGTACTATAACTATTGGATATTGTACCATGTTCATTGCATCTAGTTGTTTAAGTATAGTATATAGTGATTCAATCAGAGGTATGAACGTACATTTTGTAGGTGCCTTTGGGCGAGGTCCTTGTGAGAGTTTTAAAAGTGGACCATCTATATAAGGCTTGGACTCTTCTTGGATTCTATGATGCCATCGCTAAAAACATTTTTATTTTTATAAAATAATTTTGTTTATCAATGGATTTTGTTTTGTGTTTGTCCTTTGTGATGGGTTTGAGTGTCCCTTTTGCTATAAGATCCTTTTCATTTGACTTCCTTTTCTATAACTTCCTCAAAGTTAGAGTCAATGCATTTGTAAGTGAAAGATACTTTTTGGTTCAAATTAGGGATGAATATACTTACTAATTGTTTCTCTGGTAGAACACAAGGAAATGACTTGCTAATCCTCGCCATCATTGTAAGAAGAATGCATGTGAAGGTTTCATTAGGTTTTATCTTAGATTTCATAAATCATTCATGGTGATGTCATTTTTCATGTTGAAGGATAAATGTCACACAAACATTTTAAGCAAGTGTGGGCCATGTTGTGATCGATCCCTTAGGTATAATGAAGAACCACTCTAATTCCCTACTCCTAAGCTACGAGGAAATAAATGTATCAAGTAGTTATCACTATAAGTGACCTCTTGGCAAGCCATGTATAATTATTTAATGTGATCATGAGGATCACCCTTTCTTTTATACTTGTTGAATTTAGGCATGTCGAAATGTTTTGGAAATGGATTCTACATCATATCTTTATCAAAGGGGTAAGGACATAGTTCTTCATATAAATATTTTCTACTATGTCCTATGTTGCCTTCTTGTAGGGTAGTAAGTGTATTCTTCATTGATTGCAACTCTTGTTGAATGAGTTGTTCCTTTATGGGTGATATCGGTCTGTTCACTTTAAGCAACCTTGAAAGTTATGTCATCATATGGATCCGTGTGAAATTAACCTATTTTTGTCTTAAGTCTATCTTTATTTTTACTCGAAGAGCCTAAGTTTGCTAGATTTTGACTAAGTTTGAGTATATGTCTTTGGATGATCTCTTCTTCGATTAAGTGATCATCTTCTTTGTCAAATCTAGGAGGTGGTGAATCCTTATGCTCACGTTAAATTTTTACTTTGCGTGAAGCCTTAAAGTAAGGTCTTCGTGAATCATCTGTTGGTTTTGGTGGATCATTTTCAACATTATTGTTACGTTTTCCTGAAGTGGAAGCATATCCTGTGTCAAAAGGATTATCCATGTCTATGAGGGATGGTCATGGTTGTTCTTCCATTTTGTGGTTAATGGTTTTAATCATTTCCTCACGCTCATGTGGTAACCTACTCCTAATTCAAGAACTCTTGTGAGTACTTGGTCTTTATTATAATAAAGGAGCTCATCAAGTGAACTAGGTCTAACTTGTGTTGTTCCTCAAATTAATCATAATATTCTCTACTATGATCAACCAAAGGTTTTGTGTCTTTGACTTGTGAAAAGAAAGGTTCTAACTTATGCCCAATGAATGGGTATGACGATGAAAGGATTTTCTTCTAAGTTACGCTCATCTAGTTTGGATGCCATTTTTCATTGATTCTAGGCATATCACTAGTCTAAGTTGGCACTAGGTTTTGTCTAAATGTGTCAAGTTATACGAAACCTAAGTGTATGTGATATGAATCATTTCTTAAAGTCCTAATATCTTGAAATATGTCCTAAGTATGAAGAACATACAAATATGATTGTATCTAGGAACAAGTATGTAAATACTCTAGTAGTCAAACACTCAAACGGTTCTAAAACACTATATACCTTAAGCTATGATTTCAATAATAGGCGCACAAATTAGATAGTGACAATACCCTATCAATACCTAGGTCGAGTTGAAATATCAACAAGATCTAAGCACCAAAGTTGTATTGACATGATCTCTCCACGAGATATACTATGACTAGTTCAAATGCCGACAAAATCTAATTTTTGATAATGGAAGTTGTAAATGTGAATAATATAACAACACTACCCCGACATAATAACCAAGATTTGGAGAAAGCAAGGTGTTATTATCAAGATGATGCTATTGCGATATGAAAAATGTAGTATCAACACTCTCAAAAGGCCTTAGACGTTGTTGGGATCAAAACTAAATACAAGTATAGACAAGAAGTTTTTAGTCATGTGAGTAATGTAACGATACAATAAGGAAACTTATATCAAGTTCTCAAAAGATGAAAACAAAATATAAGTGTTGCAATTGTATGGCTAAAATGTGAGTATATTAACAACTCAAAGGGGAAACGATGATGAAACAAATCCTAGCTATGAAGATGATCTTAAAATCAATATCACGTGGCTATCAAAGATATAAGGACGAATCCATGCACTTTAGATGTTTAAAAACTCAGATTGTAAACATGGATGAGCATAAACGGATAAAAAATTGGTGAACACTATCTATGACAACACTTCCAAATGATGCTTTATTTTTTCCCAAATGGGCAACAAGAACACAAAGGTATAGATCAAAATATGGAAATAAACTTAGCGGCACTTGGGAAGAGTTTCTCTTCGTCTGAAGGTGAGAAAGAAATCAAACTAGGTGATACATTTGTTTAATACCGTGATGAGAGACACTTAGATCTAACTTAAGTGGATTCATTACCATGTTTGAAAAAAGGCTTTGAATCCAAGAAAGTTATCACTTCGTGATGGTTTTTACAAGATGCGATAATGGACTAGAAAAGTGGGCTCCTTGATGAAATGGATTTCCTAAATAGATCACTCAACTAGGTGTCAAAGTTTGTCTATTACAAGCTTAATTTTCCAAGAAAGTCATAATGACTAATCTTGGTTTATCTTGACTTTACTTTACCCCCTTTTGATATAATGAGAAACTAGTGTGTTCAATTGTATCATCACTGGGGTCGCTATATAGACAACTTTGACTCTAAACTCACAATGTATGACTAGTCAAGTGGGTAAGTGGAGCACTTCCTATTTCATCCATGAGGTTACTCAATGGTGGATTACTTTAGGGTTCCTATAACCACCCCCATTGTTGTAGCTTAAGGTGTTATGCCAAAGGGGTTATGTTCTAGTTGAGCGGATAGGGACGTACCCTTTTAAAACCTGCAATACAATGTGATGTATGTGGTGTGTTTTTATCTTTTTAGCTTAATGTGGTTTTAAGTAGCACACCATTTGGAAACCTATAAGAAAACATGTATTAGTGGGTTTTTGTTTCAAACCTCCTTTCTTTGACAAACTAATTTTTATCCTATACACAAAAAGGTTAGTAATTTTCCAAAGGATCAAATATCAAAAGAGAGTTTGTTGTTTTTTATTCCCAAGGTCACCAAAAGGCACAAAGGAAGAGCATACACAACACGAAAAACTCAACTACAAATATGAAATGGAAAATACTTGAAATAACTTGTGAAAATGAGTTCATTTTTAACCAAATTTTGAAGATTAATCTATTATGAAGCGTAAAACAAGTTTTTGAAAAAAAAAAGGTTTTAGAAGTTTTTTTATTCCCAAGATCATCTTATAAGGTGTAAGGGAATATCATACACCTTCAAAGACCTTATTCAATCAAGAAAAAACATAATTAGATAATTTAATCAAAATAAGACTAAAGAACCCTACAAACAATTGTTAAAAACTTGCAAACAAGTTAGCAAAAACTAGAAACTTTGATCTTACATCTCGTGAGAAATTTCAAATTTTAACATTGATGCTTGCATGCACCCATTCTGACGCATACACACCCAAAATTATGGATACATGCCCTAAGTGATAGGTACATGAGAAAATAGAATGTGACTGTAGGGTTTGACACCTATGCACGCAGAAAGACACATACGCTAGGGTTTCAATGGATACGCACCCTAGAGAACGGATGCGTGGCCAAGGTCAAAATAGTATTCAATAGATTCCTACACATCTAGAGAAGTAGGTATGCTCACGGTTCGACACATACGTGTGGGACATAATGGGTGTATGCCCTTTTGCAAATCGTCTGACAGATCAAAGTACATCCCAATGGATATGCACCAAACTCGACGCATAGGGTCCTATTTCAATGGAGATGCATCCTTCTAGGACACTTATGCATACACTTGTAAAAACCTCAAAAATTCACATAAACAAAAAATTTAAAGGATCAAACAGGTTAGTTTTCAAAAATGAAATCCTATTTCTAGCTTGGACCCATTAAATGCTTTAGCAAAAGGAAGAAAAAGCCCTTTTAAAATGTGAAATCTATTAAAAGACAAGATTTTAAAACCTAGAAAGCATAAAAATGGTTAGAAATAGACATGCAATGGATAGAAATGACTTGAAAAGGACTATGTAGTAGGTCCCACTAGGCATGCCAAATGTGAATAGCAAAAAGTTATAAAAGCTGTGAAAATGGGGCAAGAAACACTCAATAATCCCTAAAGCTTCAAACAAATAGTTCAATGGACCATCAGATAAGATATAAACAAGGATTCATCACTTTGCATACATTAATCTTGACAGAAACTAACAAATCTAACATATTTAGTAATCCTCTACTTTTAAAAGCTTTAAAATGAACCTAGGTAGATTATAAGCAATCGATTTTTATGATTGTGAGAATGGAAGCTTTCAATTGATGGCTAAAAGGCCACATGGTTCCTTCCATTTACTCAAACTTGTGAGTGTAGTACAATAGCAAAGAAAAATAAATATTATCTCAATATAATAATGAATAAAAATCTCTAATCCTAATAATAATAGTATAGTTTATCCTAGAGAGGGGAAGTGTTCTTAGAAAAGTGAGAGGGGTAGTGGGGTATTTATAGTTTTCCAATTTTAGAAATGGGAGACTTTTGGTGCATGTGGGATAAATGAATAAGCCAAAAAGCACTTTAGTGAGTCAAAGTAAGATTTGACTAGGCTTAGAAGAGGTTAATCATGGTTTAGGACTAGTTAAACTAGGTTAGGCTAGTTAATCATGTTTAGAGAGGAATTAGGGTTTCAAGAGGGTTTTGAGAGGTCTAATCAATCCAATGAAATGGATTGATAGTCTAGGAAGCTAGTAAAAGTGGTATAGAAGAGAATAAGAAGAGGACCTAGCCAATTAGAGGCTATAATAGCTTGTTTAATTGTTTATAAGAGGCATACAACCAAATGGATGTTCTAAATTGAGAGTTAGATAGGCCTAATTGATGGTGTATCGTCAATTCATGAAGAATCCGATGGGTTAGTGTAATATTACGAATAATAGTTCTTTGATCAAACTATAGGTGTCTACACATTTATTCATTTCATTAATTAAGAGGTGGAGAAGATGGACATGTTGGTTGGCCATTATAGTTGATTGGATGATCTTTGTGTTAGTGTTTTCATATAACTAGGAGAGGGAATTGTTGATGGATCTCTTCATATTGGGAGTTTTTAATTATAGCTAGATTCCCTCATCTTGTTTATTATTGATTTAAGAAAAATAATGTTTTTTTTTTTAACTCTAGATATGCTACAACACTAGATATAACAAAGAAATTACACTAGAAGACTAAAAAAATAACCAAATACCCTAAGTGCAATAAAAAGTAGAACACTTAGCTGATTTCACAATATTCTGATAGTGTGTAAAGGTGGAAAAGAGTTGAAACTGGAACACAAGAGGTCATAATCGAGCCTAGGAAAGTGTAGAAATGTAGGATAATCATGGAAGTTGGCTGGACTAGTACCATGGCGGTGGGTGCTAGGATCCCTCTCTGGCGCCGAGTCATGCAAAGAGCTTTGGAAGTGAATTTTATAGGGTCCTTAGTTGATCCGAATCCCTTGTTTTTTATCGCTATAATTTCACACTATTCTCACTGATGTCATTGATAACCTGCAATAAAGAGATCACCTACAAAACCATCAAAAGAACATCAAATCCTAAAAAAGATGCAAAATGAGGGGTCAAATTGTCCCCACCGCCAAACAAGTTATCTTATGAATGAACGATGTATTACATCTCATATCCAATGTAGTTCTCTATGTGTGTGTATGTGTGTGTGTGTGCGCGGAATTGTTTCTTATGTATCTCTTATGCAAGATGCACCGATAACGAGTGATAGATAGATGTAAAAGATGTAGATAAATGCGCATGAAAGAATGAACTTCCCCTCCTATGAAGTGGATGTAGAAGAACCAACCCTTGTCCCTTGAATGGATCTTTGATGGATTCACCGATGCTCTTAGATACTTGTGAGATGCAACTTTAGGTGGTGATAATATATTCTTAGAGCTTATTCCTTTAATTTGGTTGCATAACTTTATATCTATATGTTTTAATTTCTTGAATTTTATAATTGATCACTAAATGGTCAATGCCAACAAATAAGGATGCTCAAATACTAGAAAAGACCCAAAAAGAGTGAGCAAAGTACAAAGAGGTTTAATATTCCCGGAGGGGACAAGGGCACCTAGCGCTAGCATCTTGGCTAGGCACTAGTGTCCTGGATAGGTGTTTGTGTCTAGAGCCGAAAAGGTAAAGTTCAAAGGATCCTGCTAGGAAATGAGGCTTGTAAGGCCAAAAAGGAGACTAGAAAGGAAACTAAGAGGCCCAATATTGTGATCAATTAGTATTTTTCTCCCTTAAGAGGTATATGAATACTAATATGTGATTAGGACCTAAAAATGTACACAAATTATGTAATTTAGTGTCTACATTTTCCCCCACTTTAAGTTGGTGAACGAAAGATCAATAACATAAAGTAGATAGAGATGTATACCTGTAACCATCTAGATTGATGAAGAATATCGTGTCAAGACAAGAAAAAGTATGGAGTGAAAGAAATGAAGTGTGGAAGCTAAAGATAAGGAAGTAAAATAAAAGTGATGAAGATGATGATGCTAGGATGAAAGTGCACATGTAGATGTGGCGTTATGCATATTTTCAATTTTCTTGAAGTGTAATTGATGTTGATTTTATGTTGACCATTTCTTCCCATAAGGACATACCTAAAAAGAGAAGAGCAAATGAGTAGTCAAATACATGTGTATATAGAAAATTGTTTGTAAAAATGCATATAAAGGTATGTAAAGATGTGTAAAAATGCTGAATAGTAGAAAAAGGAATAGGTGCACCTGATCCATGATGAGTAAAAGAGATATAAAATATCTTGAAGATGTTGATGAAGGGTAAGTTTTCAAACGATCTCACATCGATTGTGTTGAATGTCGACTTTTGGGAGATTTTAAGTCATGGCGAAGTAGTGTATAGAGAAAGGTCTAGTGTTATTCTCCAACCTTTGACTTCCTCCCAAAGTAAAAACACCTCTACAAAAGGTGTGTACAGATCAGATCCAATGTGAAAAAATTCAATCAAACACGAATGCCAAGTGCTAAAGGATTGTCTTCCCTATAAAAATCCTTTGTGACAATGATGATAAAATATATTGAACTCAAAATTGTTGTGTATCTTCCCCCTAGTCTCAGGTGCTTAGGAAGGGTCGAAATCACTTAGGTGCCCAAGCTTGATTCTAGGAACTATTTTCTATGCTTTGAAGTAAGGACCCAAGTCTAATTTTGAGTCATGTCCTGAGACTTGTAGACTATGTTGTCTCTTTTTTTTGAACTATGACTTGTGGAATGATGTCTTTGAAATTGTGATTTGATAAATGGGGTGATTGATTAACCCAATAGATGCCCCCTAGTTTGGGGTGCATGCAACATCATTGGGAGGATGTATCCCAAAAAGAGGACCCCATGTTGAATTGATATCAGTATGTAGGAAATAATGTGCTTCTTCAAAACAAAGGTGTATGCAAATAGTGGATAGAACACAAGTGTTAGTGCAAACAAGATAAGCATGCATAGTTAAAATAGTGTAATCAAATCAAGAAAAATACAATGTAGAACACAAAAAGAAAGTTGCAAACATGGGACATCACTCATAATGTTACAAGACAATCAATGCTATAGTGGCCAAAAGCGTATTATGTGAACATAAGAAAAAGCATAGGGAAAATCCCAAAAACAATGGTAAATAATGACAAGCAATGGAAAACAAAGTAGAATACAAGGATGGTGGAAAATAATTCCTACAAAAAATGTTGCATATGAAGCACCCGTTACGATGTTAGAGAGATAGAAAGTATGTCAAAGTGTGTATAATATAATAAAGTAATATGCAATGAATAAATGAAACAATAACACATGTAGTGTATGAAAGTAGATGCCCCAAGGAGCCATTATAGGACTAGTATAAGGTATTTTGCCGAGCATCCACACTTTGTGTGTATCGATGTGTAGAGTCTATGATCACAACCAGAATTCCAAGTGAACGTGCATGTACGTATGATAAAGATAATGATGTACAAGATATCTGATTAACATGTGTAATAAAGTGTACAGGTAAGCATAGGAAATCAAGATTAAATGTGACCAAGATATGCAATATGTTGTGAGTGTGAATGGAATGTAGTATGAACGTGATAGGGGTAGCATGCCCCGAGTGGAGTGTATGCATGAGTGTAATGAGATTCATTTATACAAAACCCTCGAAGTAATCAATAGTAAACCGAGAGAACAATAGTTCATCAAGAAATGGTTCAAATGATGTGTGATGTATGCTAGAAAGATTCAAACATTGGAATGTGAAACATAGATTATAGGATGATTTCGTGTGAACAAGATGCAAGTAATATTTAATGACACGCTATAAAGAGTGATTGTGAAGTGTATAATGGTGAATTGTGTTAAATATTGTGTGTGATGCATATAGCATATATCATAGATTAGTGCCACATGATGTGTAAGATTACATGAAGTATTGGAATAATTGATCATAAATCCTATGATGTAGGATGATGCGAGATCTTGGTTAGGAATCATATTGTGTGGATTGTAGAATAGGATAACATTATGTGCTAGAAGTATTGACTGAGATACTAGGGAGATATATTGTGAAGACTAAGCATAGGAAAGGTGTGAATATTGATGATGTAGCTTAAAGCGTGGATCATAGAATGTGTGAATAATATGTTAGAGAGAGTGATCATGAAGATGTAGTGTAGCATGTAGAAATGGTGAGGTTCAATTCAAATTTAGACCCTCAACAGTTGAGTATGAACCATGAAACTAGAGTGTGTCCTCAATTAGTGAGAAGTGTGCTAGTGAGATTTGATCATGATGTGTGGAAAGTATAATAGAATAGTATGATGCATAAAGATAATGTGCTAGATTGAAATATTTTAGTGTGACACTAGAAGGATGTGTGTTGAATGTTAAGATGTGTAGTGTGTAGAACAAGATGTGTAGGATGTGTAATAGTAGTTGTGAGTAGAATACGGAGAAAACACTTAATATGCATAATGTGTAGGAAGAAGAATATGTCGTAGATGTGTATAGTGTGAAAGGTATGGTGTGTGATGTTCATGTATATAGTATGCCCTTAACTATCAAGTGTGAACCTTAACACAAAATTGTGTCATAGGGTAATGATGATACGAATAGTGTATCAAGATGTATGTGATGAATGATAAGAAATGTGAAATAGAATGTGATGATAGATATGGTAGGCACTTAGTGATGGAATAGGGAGGAGATGAGCATGATACATCCCAAAGTGTATAATTAAGAGTGAGAATATGTAATGTCATCTAGGAGATCATCATTTTCATGGTCAAAGACATATGGAGAAGCGTCAGAAACTTAGTAAGAAATATTATTAAGTTGATCGAGTAAAGAACCATTGACACATCAATTATACATGCTCATATCATATTCCTCATCAGTGAAAGGAGTTAATGTACATCCATGAGCATACCATCAAGTATGATTATGTGTGTAACCAAGAAAGGAATCATTGCAAATGAATACACAACCAAAGGGCATAGGAAATGATATATCAGTGACGATCAAGATCTAAAGTTCCCCTAATGTAATCAAGCCAAGATTTCCCAAGTGTAAGTGGAGAAGAGCGAGGTGATCGGGAAAGAAATATTTTGATGTTAAATACACAAAGACCATAAGTAGCAGTAATGTGGATAAAACCATGATAAATATGAGGATCATGAGGTAGAGGATAAAGATACGCAAAAGCAAAGCCTAGTTGATTCAATCCATCATGTGTACATATAGTATTGTCACAAATAGGATTAAATGGAATATACTCCTAATAAGAATCATTCATGAAAATCACACATGTAAAGGGGGAGGTTTTAATGGTGGGTGCACATGAGAGAATGAAGTAGGAAGGACAACGTCCAACGTTTGGACATGCCTCCGATAAAGTACCATAGCATTTGTAGTATCAAGAAGAGGAAATGATGTGGATAGAACATCATCTAACACGAAAATATAACCTTTAAGTGGTGGTAAGTGAGGTGGAGAATTTGTAGGTTGTGGTTCATCGGTGGCATAGATCGTGGCATAAGGAGTGTAGTGGTGGAATCATGGTTGTAATATTGGAATGGTTCATGATCACTGCAATGGTGTATTCAACACCCTCATGTAAGAATTTAACACATTGATGCACTGTAGAAGGTACTACTTGCATGGTATGAATCCATGGTCTACCAAGTAAGAAATTATACTAAACTGGGAAGTTAATGAAAAATAAAATTGTATGAAGGGTTTTTGTCCCAACAATGACAGGTAAAGGGATATGGCCTATGCATGGATGAACGCAACAATCATATGCATGAAGATAAAATATATGAAGGACGAACATTAGTAGTTGAAATACCAATAGCCTCAATGAAGGATAAAGTGCACAACTTAAGCTCAAATCCATTAACGACTATAGTTCACTCACACCGATATTATGGATGCAAATTGTGATGTATAAAGGGGGATCTTTATCAAAAGCACTAAGGTCAGCATGAGGATTAGCTTGAAAATCAATGTGATCGAGAAAATGCATCTCAGTAAAAGTTTTTAAACTATGTTTGGATGAATATCAGAAGGAACACGAGTAGTAGCCAAGAGAGTGATGATTTTAGCTCTTAATTCAAGATGGAGGAGAAAGAAATCATGACTAGAAATATCCATGATGAGAGGATATTAGAGAGAGACTCAAGAGATGATGAAATAAATATCCTAAGTGTGTTTGAAGAGGAAAAGTTCACCAAATGATTGAACAAAAATAATGTTTTTTTAATATCCTATATATGTTACAAGTAATAGATATAACAATAAAGTACACTATATGACTCAAGAAATAACCAAAGCGATTGAAAACCTAAGTGCAATAAAAGAGTAGAACACTTATTTGATTTCACAATATTTCGAAGGTAGAAGAGTGATGGAACCGGAACATAGGAGGTCACAAACAAGCCCGAAAGGTGTAGAAGTGTAGGAAAAGAAAGGACTAGAGCACTGGACTAATCTTGTGGCGCGCCAAAGCGCTTGATCCCTCTCTTGGTATTAGAGTCTTCACGGTAGCTTCAGTGAATTTTACAAGGTTGTTGGTTAATCAAAATCCCTCATTTTTTTGCTATAATATCAAACTATGTTTTCGATGTCACCGATAACATGCGATAAAGAGATCACTAGTAAAACCCTCAAAAACATCAAATCCTAAAAATAAAGATGCAAAATGAGGGATTGAACGCCTCAACCCTCAAACAAGTTATTTTACAACTAAGCATTGTACTACATCTCATACCCAATGTAGTTCTATGTGTATGTGTGCAGAATTGTGCCCTAGATAACTCTTGTGCAAGATGCACCGATATCAAGCGATAGCTAGATGTAAAAGATGTAAATAAATGTATGCATAAAAGAATGAAAATCCCCTCCTATGAAGCATCTGCGAAGAACCAACCCTTGTCCCTTGAATGGAATTTTTATGGATACAATGATGCTCTTTGATGTGTGTGAGATACAACCTTAGATGGTGATAATAAATGCTTAGAGCTTGGTCCTTTAATTTGGTCAAATAACTTTATATTTATATGATTTCCTTGTTGAATTTTATAATTTATCACTAAAATGTCGACCCCTAAGAGATAAGGATGTTGAACAACTAGAAACGACCCAAAAAGAGAGCAAAGTATAAAGAGGTCTAGGGAGCTTAGAGGGGACAAGGGTGTCGGGGCACTTGTGTCCCAGGCTAGGCAACTGTGTTTTGATCCGAGAAAAGGTAAGTGTGAAAGGTCGGTGGGTAGTGACTTTGTAAGACCAAGAAGGAGGCTAGAAAGGAAACTAAATTTCCCAATATAATGATTACTTAGTAATTTTCTCCCTTAGGAAGCATATGAATAGTAGTATGTGATTAAGACCTAAAAATGTACCCAAAGTGTGTGATTTAGTGCCTACGCCCAACCCCACTCTTTTGTTAGGGTCAAAAAGTGACTAAGTTTCTTTTCCTCCAGCTAGACCTATGGGGAGGGGATGTGAAGAGGTATTGACCTTACTACTCCTTGACCCATCTATAGTAGAGGTGGTTGAGTCATCTCTTGTTAATAAATATTTATATATCTTTCTAGTAGGATTTAAGGGGAGTTCGTTCCCCTCCAAATATATACATAAGGATGGGTGAGACCCCACCCCTCTAGATAGAGATAGGTATATAGGATTAGGGAAAGGGCGAAGGGGGTACCTAAAGGCCTTCCCCCTCATCCTCCAAATCAGACATCTAGATAGTATTGTTGGTGGGTGTGTCCCACACACACATATATATGGTCCCTCCTCCATTCCCTTTATTCATGAGGGCCTAACCTTAAATATCCTTAATCAAAACTCCGAGAAGGGGTGGGGGTCGAGTACATAGAAGATCATCTTCGGGATTCCCTCTCCCTCTTTGTGGGTAAAGAGAATAAATGTAGTAAAATTGTTCCCCCTTGACGCCACTTGTTGTAATGTACCCTTCTTAGGGATATCTCATTTCAAAGGGGATCATTCATCTTCATGTGAGCTAAAAGGGAAAGATAAAGGAAATTATTTAATTTCATGATCTTTAGTTTCTTTTGTAGCTATGTATTTTTTAAAATTAATTTTCTAATCATAGCTTAGAGAAGTTAAGTCATCTAGAAAAAGTGTACAAGCCACTTGAAAAATAAAAGAAAAGGGAACTCATATGTCTCTAAGGAGTTCAGTCCTCTTTGGAATGACTATATATTGGTTTTATCACCACCTTTAGCTATGAAAACAGGTTTTTGGCTTGGAGAAGGACATGCTTTCTTTGGAATTCATGAACTATTTGATTTGGAGTATGAAATTGCTTTCTATGTCTTACAATTAAGGACCTAAACCCTCTTTGCACTCGATTTGAGGACAAAACCCCTCATTCCTTCATTGGTGATCTCATATAGAGGTTACACTTTGTGATTACATTCAAATTTTCCTTAGAACAAGAAAAATTTAGCTCATTGTAATCCCTCTCCTAGGGTGGTGACTTGCATATGTGAAGGATTTGGTTGTATATAGCGCACGAGACTTCTTACTTCACTTATTTTTGGATTTTTCATAATTTATAAGGTTGATTTCACATTGAAGATTGAACTTTAGGCATAAGAATCATTATTTCAAAACATTTTTATAAGTGGGTTTGTTGTTGTCACAAAATTGATTATAACACTTCAGCCATGGTTGTAAAATTTCATTTCTTGGTTTTTACTTGTGCTAAATAACAATTATTGTTCCCTACATGCTTTGGATGGTGTAAAGGTGGTCTTATAAGTGAATAATTACAATTTACTTCTTGTTGTCAAAAAATTTCAAGCTGTTGTAGCTTGCCATTAAAAATTTTAATTTCTTGTGATTTGGGTTCATTTATTTCCCTCCTTTTTCAATTCATCCTGGAAAAGGTGCATTACACTTTCCAACCTCCCTCACTCCCAAAACATGATCTATCTACATTGCATGTGGTGGGTAAGTGATTTTCATTGGTTGAGAAAAAGGAGCTCTAGGCCATATATATAGTTGAGACTTGCTAAACTATATATAATAGTCAATTGCATAAACATCGTGACTAAAGATATGGATATAGGGTGTATTTTCAACATTGAAATTTTACTCCAAAATTGTTATCTTAGTAATGTGCATGCCAATATTTTGTTTTTAAAGTGATGATTAAGGGTAATATATAAATATTTGTTGTAAATGGTAAATGTTAAACTGTAAGTAGGTCATTAGGGTCAAGGTTATAATAATCAATTAATATGATTAATATATCATGATATACTTGTAATAATTCCAAAGAGTAATGTTATATATCTTTTGGACCAATATATTTATTTTTACGATAATATTTATGATAAAGGTGATTAGGTGGGATTTATATTGTGTCCTAATTGGTTTGTTGTGTCATGTTAAGAGTAACTCTATCTTGGGTGATAGTCCAAGTTGTAAAGTGTAGTCTTGAAAATGATTCATGTGATCCAGTTGAGGATTCAATTCATGGAACAACACACCAACTATTAGGGATTAATGTGTTATAATAAATCCAAAATCTTCCACTCTAAATTGACACATTTTTAAAAGAGTAATAACAAAATATTTATTGAAAGATAATAATAAATTTTATGAAAGAGACATCATATGTCTACTACAAACTACAATAGCGTAAACTCTTATCTTATAACCAAAGAATTAATTATAGTAAACTTCATTAAAATTAAACAAATTTAACTATACATCTACTTGACATGCAAAGGCATGTGAATAGGGTTTTATTTAAAACTAATAATATCCTTTCAACATAAATTGACATAAAAATGAAAAATCCAAAGAATAATAGATCAACTAGATTTTTTTCAGCTACTAATAGCTTGACCACCCTATCGGGGTTAATTTTCTTTGTATTCTCCAAATTTTGTTATATTGTGTTTCTATAAATTTCCACTCAAACTATTAGAAACATATTCACCTAGCTAAAGCATGGTGTGAGGGTATCTTTACGCACCCAAAAATTACATGGTGCAACACACGAGAAAACACAATTTCTCCAATGATGATAAAAAAGTATTCCAAGATTAAAATGAGGTCCAGATCCTTCCCTCTCTCCTTTGAATCCCTCATTTAACTCAAATCAAACCTTTTGTTTTTCTCCAAACTTTAATTTTTCGTGTCATAACACTTTTTAACTTTTGGCATTGTTTTGAGTAGCAATTGTGCAAAGCACCCGAAAGTTACATAATTGCTTTGGTGATTACATAATAATCATAAGCGGGTGTTGCTTAACCGCTAGCTCTTGTCTGTCTACACCGGTGGTCATGTCACTTAAAATCGAGAGTTTTAAACACATGTTTTTCAATACGTGTTTGGATATTGAGAGTGATTTTCTCACGCATTTCTTAACATTTTTCCTATTTTTAGACTCATTGGAATCGTATTTATTTTATCTTCTTATTTGGATTTGTTTATAATGTTAACTACCTCTCTTTTTGATGATTTATCACTTCTTGATCAACATATGTAATTAAATTCTTCTTTCCCGGATATTTATAAAATTCAAACTTTTACTGTATGATGGGTTGATTTTTTTACATTCTTGAGGGTAATGTATGTTGCTGAAGTTTTGAGAGGAAAAACATAGACAACTAGCTCTTTTCTCTATTATATCATACCATTTTATTTTGGTCATTTCTTACACTAATCCAACCACGAGTCATTAATTTTTTTGTTACTAGCTAGCATTTGTACATTCCCGAATCAAATAGACTTCATATTTGGAAAAGGATAAAAAGATGAGAAACAACAAGCACATCTCACATTTGGGAACCTACCACAATACAATAGTAACCGGAGTTCGCGTTGTACTTAAATTACTTGAAGCTTTAATTAATTCATATTTTTTATAATAGAAAGAATGCATTGTTATAAGTTGGTAGAATTGTAGAAGTGGAAGATTTTGCCACTTCTCGAATGTATTTATTTTATTTCCAGTATTTCTTTCAAAATATTTCTTACATAAATATTCCCTTGATAAATTATTCTTGGCTTATCCCTGTGGATCTACTTGGGAAATTAGTTGGAGGAAAAAGTGAAGAAATTCTTACACATCATTTATTTATTTAGATAAATTTATATTTACTTATGCTAGGAAAGTTCATATGACAAAGAAGAAATTACTTTTGAGAAGCTTTCCATTTCTAGAAAACTTGAGGCAAAAGCTTTTCGAGGAAGAGGTTTATTTATTTTATTAAGATTAATTACTTTCGAATAAATTCTTTTAGAATAGCATTGTTAGGAAAACCCTACAATAGAGGAATACCCACATCCAGTTATTCTTTTAGTTTAGTTTATTTATAGGTAGTAGTATTTTATTTTAATTAATTTCTTGTGTTTGTAGAATAGCTTATTTATTTATTTTCTTTAAATTCTAAAAATACAAAAAGATGTTAGTTGTTTAATTAGTTTCTTTCAATTCATTTCTTTCTCAGAAAAATAGATTATATTGTTCATTTCATTTTGGTTAATTAATCGGAATGAATTCATCTAATTAAAAGATCAAAACACATTTGTCTTTTATTTAAGATGTATTGACTTTTCCTATTTATTCAAAATGAAACTTTCAATGTGGTTTAATAACATGGATCAAATCAATCAAACAAACAATAGGGAACTTACACTACCCATGCATAGCCTTTAATTCCCCTTTGGAAAATTTATCTCGTAGGAATTCACACTACCCGTTCTTAGTCCCTAGTTCTCCTATAACTACCTTTCAACATCCCATCAACTCCACATATCTTGGCTGTTGGCATGGCCTTATGAGGTTGAGTGTATCAGGAATCGTGTGTATAGTCCCATAGCTCAAAAAAATTTTGAAGGCCTCCAAAATTGTCATTTATGTTGTGTTGAAATATCTCAAAAATCGTAATTTTCTACAACTAAACCGTTTCTCTTATGTCATGGCCCCGATTCATTTTTGAGATCATCCATCCATTGAGAAGTAATGTGCCCCATTACATATATTTCTTTAACAAAATGACAAAGGTGATTACATTGTATAGTCATTTATCGGAATTAAGAGCATTTTATGCCTCCCTTGTCTAAATTTAAATGTATAGAGATGTACACCATGTTATAGTCTTATATTAAGGGAAGTAATTGAGAACATATTTAGATTTAATATAATATTTTATATAATATTATATTTTTGGATTAGTGAAATAAAAAAGGAATTATATCTACATATTGCATAACATTGGTTATAAAAGGAACGATAATCGGATCGTACCAAGCTAAGAACACGAGATACTAATCAAACACCATGATTAATAAGATGAAAGTAATTCACTAGAATAATTTTACATAAACATTTGCAAACAAATGAGCGAAATATGGAACTCAATGAAATACAATGATAATGGGCATTGCTTATATAGGCAAGGAATAACAATCTAAGAACCACCAAGGTCGTAGATCAAGCCATAAATCAAGGAAAGAACTAGTCATCAAAGAACTAGTTAAGTACATATATTTAGGAGAGAACAAGACATCAAGGATATAGTTAATACCATAAATCAAGGAAATAAATATACCTAACAACTAGATAATATCTCCCTAATATCTAAATAAAAAAGAAATATCCACACACACGAATTGTGTGAGGATGAATATAATAAATGTAAATAAAGTACCTAGGTGAACATGAGATAAGGTAAATGCCTACTCTAACACCCCCCCTCAAGTGAAGCTAGGGGAAAAAATAGAAGTGGTATGTCCACAATATGAGTCCCAATAACTAGGCCGATGAGGTACTCATGTACAATATATCCATGAAGATATCTCGAACCAAAAGAAGGAAATAATCTTGCTAGAAGGAAAGAGAAAGAAGATGAAGAAATAATATGTTCTCACGAACACCCCCCAAGAACAACTTCTAAAACCCCAAGCATGCCACAACTCAAGGTAGTGAGGTGATGCAAAAGGCTTCATAAAGATGTCTGTAACCTACTATTGAGTTGGAATGTACTCCAAGAAAAGAACTCCATCCTGAATGTGTTGACAAATGAAGTGGATGTGTATCTCAATATTCTTGGTCTGCTGGTACTCAACTGGGTTGTGAGAAATGTGAATTACACTTTGGTTTTCACACCAAAGTATAGTCGGTGAATCTGTGGGAATCCAAACTCTGTCAATAAATGTTGAAGCCAAAGAATCTGCTAACTCGCTATAATCTGTTTCACTTGTACTCTACCTATGAAGATGAAAGTGCAATATCCTGTTGCTTTTTACATGCCCAAGCAATTGGAGAAGAACCAAGACAAAAATATAGCTAGAAGTGGAACGTTTGTCATCAATAGAACCTACCCAATCTGAATCTGTATATCCAACCAACTGAGTAGAACCCCTAGTGTAGTGTAGGCCAAAGTGGGAAGTTCCATGCAAATAGCGCAAAATCCTTTTAGCATCCTGTCAGTGACTACTATGAGGAGAATGTGTAAACCGAGATACAATCCCTACTGCAAATGAAATATCAAGGTGAGTATGGGTCAAGTACATGAGACTCCCAACCAAATTCCTATACAATGTAGGATCACAAAGTGGTGTGGTACATGTGGAAGTAAGAGTAACCCCAGACTGAAAAGGAGATGGACTTGGCTTGAAATCAGCCATATCAAAGCGCTAAAGAAGATAATGGGTTTACTTGTTCTAACTCAAACGAATCCTCGAATCTTTCTCGATATATCTATAAACCAAGGAAATAATGCAATAACCCAAGATCTGTCTTGTCAAATTGTGTAGATAGAGCCCTCTGAATAGTCTGAATGTGGGAAGAAGAGCTTTCAATAAGTAGCAGATCATCAACATACAAGAAAAGTATCACAATATCCTCATCAACATGTTGGAGATACATTATATGATTAGAGTGGCAACGAACAAAACCAGTAGATAGAAGAAAAGAATCCATCTTCTCATACAAATCATAGAGAGACCTTAGGATCCTACAAACAAGAGAAGAATCTTGAACAAATTCAAATGGTTTCTTGTATATTTCCTCTTATAAATATTCATGTAAAAATGCACTCTTCACATCCATCTGGTATATGGGCTACCCCTGTGATGCAGCAATAGTAAGTACAAGGTGTACAGAATCCATCTTGGCAACATGTGCAAAATTCTTAGAGTAATCAATACCTTCAACTTGTGAAAAACCCTATACAACAAGGCGAGGCCTTATACTTGTCAATGGACCCATCATCTACGTATTTGGTTCATTATACCCACTTACACCTAACCATATTTATTCCTTGAGGAAGAGATACCAAATCCCAAGTTTGATTCTTCGTCAAAGAAGAATACTCGATTGTCATCACATCATCCCATTCATGTATCCCATGAGACTTTGAAAAAGACAGTGGATCCTCAGAAATTGCCTAACACAAAAGTCCAAAACCTCGTAGAATGTGCATGATGATTCCTATTGTGTGGAAGATCCTATATGAAAGGTGGTTCCTCATAAATTATAGTACAAGCCCAATTAGGAATAGTAACAACATCGGTGGGAATAGGATCTCTAATGACATCTATAACATCCTCATCAACCTCCTCAAATATAGTATCCTCAATATGAGATGAAGAAAAAGGAGGCATGGAAGAATATGAAGAATCATGAGGAATGAAGCACTCATAAAACTAACATGTATTCAAAAAATAACATCATGAGTATTAGAATCTAGAAGTTGATAAGCCCTCATGTCCTCACAATACCCTACAAAGATCAAGGGTTTTCTCTTCTTATCCAAATAATTCATTTTCTTATTTGGCATAAAGGCCCAAGTATGGATCCCAAATACTTGAAAAAATGAGACATCGGCTTAGTGTTGGACCAAGATTCCTTTGGAGTCAAATGCTCAAGTTCTCGGTGTGGTGTGTGATTACGAATGTAGTTAGCACAATTAATTGCTTCTTCCCGGTGGATACGAGGTAAATCTCTAAAATGCATCTTACATTAGCCATTTCCTTCAAATTTCTATTCTTATGTTATGATAAACCATTATGTTGTGGAGTATGAGGAACATAATATTGTTGAATAATGCCTTGAGTTGCCAAAAATTAAAAAACTCATTGCTGAAGTACTCCCCCATTATCACTTTGTGAAAGTTATTTACGCAACTATAAGATTGTTTCTCTACCAAATATTTGAAGACTTTAAATTGGAAAAAACATCACTTTTGTACTTGAGAAAATAAACCCAAGTACGCCTTGAGAAATTATCAATAAAGGTAAGTGCATACTTAGCTATATTGAAAGAGGGGGTAGGAAAAACCATCAAGTCACTATGAACAAGCTCAAGTGGTGAAGAAACTCTCTTAGAAAAATTCTTAGGAAATAGATCTTGAATTTTTCCCCTAATGCACACCAGAGAAAACTCCCTCAAGACAAGAAACTCTAGGAAGACCATCTACCATACCATGAGTGCTCAACTCCTTCAAATATATGTAATTGAGATGTCCAAATCTTTCATGCCAAAGTTTAATATCTGAATTTGCATGAGAAACCAATCCTATACCTATAGAGGAAATGTCATCAAAACCCTCAAAGTGATATAGTCTAGAAATATGATCAACAATACCTTAAGCAACAAGTGAATGAAGCTCCAAAAAACCTATACTTCTGCCCCATGTGGTGTAAAATTCATTATTTTCCCTTAACCAGAATGACAAATTTGATATACAAAAAGTAAATTTGTAGTGATGTTAAGAATATATAGTGCATATTGGATACTACCACCATCAAGTTGTATATCACCTTTTCCTTTAACAGAAAGAAAGGAAGAATCTCCAACCTCAATTTTGGAAGTAGAACTCAAACCTAGAGAAACAAAAGACTCCTTGGAAGAAACCATATGATGAGTAGCACTATAATCTATAACCCAAATGTCTACAAGTGGTGACTGAGATCTCCCAACAAAATTAGGTGCTTTTCCATGATGATTAGAAGGAGGTGTAGTAGAGATAGAAATTTTGTGTTCTTGATTACATCCTCTAAGGCTTGCATTTTCTTATAACACCTATGTTTTTCATGACCACTACCCCCACAAAAAAAAGCATGAAAGGCTAGACTTAATTTTGGATTTAGAAAACTCCTTAGGTTTAGAGTTGTTTTCCTTAGGTTTAGGAGAACTTTGAGATGGAGAAGGGGTGGATTTGGTTTTAATTTTTGTTTTCCCTTTTCCCTTAGGAATAGATGTAACTAATTCCTTTCGAAAGGTGGAAGACTCAATGTGGATCAGTCGAGACCCTAGCACTTAGTAAAGAAAACACGAGAAGGTTTTCATGGGAGAGCGAGAAAATATTCAAAGGCATGGACGTATCGGGAAGGCTCGTGCATGGGGAATAGAAACAGTTCGAGACTTAGCTATTTTCATGACAATGATCTATTTTTGGAGATAGCATGCATAGCACTCAAAATGATTGGAGAATTGCACGTCACACATTGGATATTTTTAGAGGATTAGCTATGAAGCGCTTTGCATGGACACGGCCGGAAATAGATCTACTACTATCGATTAAGCTGTTAGTAGTCTATTCAACGCACTTTATGGCTATTTTTGTAACGCGCATGGCTAGTAATAGCATGTGACCTATTTTGGGAATAGATAAGCGGTGAAAGACAAGTCCCCACCCTTATAAGCATGTAGTAAACTATGTAGAGAGAGAGGAGGTGTGTGTGCATACATAGGGAGATTATGCTACTAAATTTGTTACATGCATACTATTGTTATTGTAATGAAGCTTTTGTATACTTATTGCATTTAATATAATGGAGGATATTAGCTGAATCTAAGTGTTAGTTATGTGTGTATCTAAATCGAGTATTTTTTTGATCTCATCATGGTTAATATTTAATTATGTTCTCCTTTAGAGATATATACGGTATGTTCTATAGAATGATGTGTTTGTAATAGAATTGCATGTGTTAAGTCTTCATCATGTTAACATCCTGCAATAAGAACCCTAAAGAGAGACACAGTACCTTTTTGTGCCTTGGGTGAGCTCTCGGTCTAGGTGAGAGTGATGTGTCAGTGTGTCTAGGGTCTTATTGGTCTTGTATCACTGAATTCTAGGCTGCATCATTGGTTCCGTTTCTAGGACCTCTTTTTGATTGTTTTCGGGATGGTTCATGATGAAGACATACCAGTTAACCTAAGCAAGTGTTGAAGAATGGATACACAATTTGGAAGAAGAATATGCAAGATGATTCAACACTGGATTTTAGTTTAACGCACACGTGTGGGTGGAACAAATTCTATATGACAGTTTATATGAGATATTTTTGTTATCTTTCTAGTAGAATTGTACGAGTGGCTGATTGCTTATGCATCTAATAAGATTTGGAGGTATCGCGCACTTTTACGGATGCGAGAAGAATTTCAGGCCCTTTATGATGTTGATCTGATTTGGACTCAAGCTGTGGATATGTGGTTTCGTGGTGTCTTGAACAGTTATATCTTGGAATACTCAATTTCCACTTATTCATGTTTAGAGGTAGCTGAATTTTAGTTTTTTACAATTACCAAGGGGAGCTTACCTACAAGGAATCCCACTGGAGATCAAGATCATGATGGTAACTTTAAATCTAGAGAGTAAACTAATGGCTAACTAAACCTCACCACCCATGGGGATAGGAGCAGGTTTGGTGAAAGATAGCAGACCTAGTGGCAAAAAGGAAGAGAGAGGAAAGATGGATTAAGTATAATGAGGCACACGAGAGGGAGATAGAGAAGCAACGTAACATTGTAGAAAGTATGGCATCAAGGAGAGAGATGGCTGGTGAAGGATTTGAAGCTCATGTAGAAGATGTGAAGCCAGAGCATAAAGAACTCCCCCATCTTGAAAAGCATGATAGGGATCCTTCCTCGGCCTCACGTAGAAGTGTGCCAGCAGAGACTACTTGGGTCGTGGGCACGCATCTAAATCCACCTAGTAACCTTGCCCTTGCATTTGGTTTTTCAGCATCTAGTACAACAAGTAGTCAACAAGCTAGTTCAAGAAGTGGGAGAGTAGGAGTGAGTCTTATAAGAAGCACAGCGATGGAAGCACAAATGGCTTCATTGTTATATGGGAGTACCTTTTTGGGTGTATCATCAGCATAGAATACAAGCATGCTAATTTTTGGATTAACTTCTAGGAGTAGTAACGCTTTCAAACACTATCGGGGTACATTTTAGTTTTATTGTTGGGACACAGGGAAGTACATCTTCTGGTCTAACCCTAGCTATAGGTTTGGGATCAAGAGGCATAGGTAGCTCTAGTTCAAGTGGATCTAGAGGTTCTGGAGGTAGGGGAAACATAGGAGGTTCTAGATCAGGTGGGCAAGGTCCGCACCAACCCCAGAATATTTATATGGAAATGTCTCTTCATCTTCCATAGTATAGGGGCATATAAGATGTTGTTGAACATGTGCATATGTGTGAAATATTTTGGCGCGCAAAAGAAATCATGGATTCTGAGTGTAGGGAAATCCAATTTACTACTACGGTATAAGGGCACACACACACATTTGGTACTGAGAAAGTTTGACCACTGATTAGACTTGCATATATTATACACTTTAAAGGATGCATTCCTTAAAGAGTTTCATATAATTGAGTTTGAGAGAATATTCTAAGTGCACTCAAAGATATTAATCAAGGCACTACTTGAAAGTGTTAGAGATTATGATGCATGGTTTAAAATTTTTTTATCAAATATTTCTTATTACATACGCATAAGCCAACATGCCCAATGGTTCATTGGTGTCTTGATTACCCCTTTTAGGAGGGAGTTATCACATAAGACATACACTAATTTTTGTGAAGCAATTGAAGCAGCCTTACGTGCTAAGGTAGTTGCAAGTATAGATATTGGGGTGAGCCCATTTTTAGAAGCACAAATAGCATCTATGGCAAAACAGTTGGAGAAACTATCAGTAAATTCAGCACATGAGACGTGCACAGGGATTTGGTGCACAGATTGTGAAGTAGAAGGTCACACAAAGGATAGTTGTCCTTGCAGAATAGTACACTCATTTCTGATGGATTGTGAAATATGCCATTTAAACCATGATGTTAGCCACTACCCATTATTACAACATGCGATAAGGAAGAACGTTTCAAGCTACTGTAAAATCTGCAAGTCCATGACTCATGACACAAAAGACTATCAGCTTATTGGAAAAATACATGATGTTATAGCTATTGGTGTATGAAATATAGGAGTTTCAGATAAATACAAGGATGAGCATCGGGATCGGGATCACAATTAGGCACGATATGATCGAATAAAGGGCATTTTTAAGGCGGCCATGGTAGAGGTCGAGGATACCATGGTGGGTTCAAAGGATGAGACCGTGGTAGTGGAAGAAGTGATTTTCCTCATGGAATATGTTATATATGTGGATCTCCGACCACTATCAATGCAAATGTCCTCGAGAATATTGCATGTTCTTTCTGCGAAAAGAACCATAGTTATGAAGAGTGCCTAGATTTATACAAGCATCGAGTAAGTAACATAAACAAGAAAAAAAAGGTGCGGGGATGGTTAGGATACAACACTCTATTGAAAATCAATGGATGCCTAAGTTGGAGGTAGAATCTGAGGCACCGAAAGTGAAGATCATTACCCGCACTAAGGCAACACGTGCTTAGGAAGCATTGCAGGCAGAAATCTATCATCACCAAAGAATAGGTTCTTCATGTATAATACCAATATCCTACCTATCAAAAGGAGGTTTATCAGGAAACCATGGAAGTTCTAAGGAATCTTCAAGGTGAGATACAATACTTAAAGGAGCAAAAGAAAGCATCATAGATGGTCTAAATTGATATAGATGACTTGAGATAAGTGTGTAAAATGTTGCTCCAGAAAACATCATCCCACTTTGTTAGAGATTTGGTTAAAAGGAAACACTCTTGCGTAATTCTTGAAACTGGATGGCATTATACATGTAAATATTCCCCCTCATAGCCTAGATTATGACAAGTAAATCACTCTAAATATTTTTGTGGATGGGTGGCTATTGAGTAATATACTGATTAATACATGTGCGAAGTCAATGTTCTTACCTTGGATGCATGGGTACAAATGGGAAGACCCCCATTGCAACCATCCTCTAATGTATTATTCATGGCTAATCAGACTAAGGCCACTCCCGTCGAGTTTTGAAGGATGCATCCATTACCATACAAGGATCCAATTTCACTTGAGACTTTGAATTTTTATTGCTAGCGAGTCGAATAGCTTCCCAGGTTCTAATGGGGCATCCTTGGTGCTATGTAAATAATGTTGATCTTCGGTTCAACAAGGGCTATATCAGTTTTGAAAACAAAGAGGAAAGAGTTATTATCCCTTTAACAGATGGAAAATTTGTGCCCTATGTTGATCCCTTAAGTGAAGAAGATTTGAATAGGATTTATGTACGCACCATCCAAGATCCAGAGATGATTGAACCAACCAAAGAAGGACTCATTCAGTGGTAGGATGCATAGTCTATTAGTGATACTACAAGTGTTGCTTGTTATAATTGGGCTCATAGCACTTATGAGTTGGTAGGGCGCAAAGTAAAGAGCATATTCCCTTGAGGCATAAAACCACGTTATATCAAGAGGATAGGTAACAACTTGGTACCTTGTTACATAGGAGAAGGGGATCCCATGGTATTCCTATGTGCCATGGAATAAAAGTGGATAGACCCACTTGGAAAGAAGAAATATGCTAGCATATACACTATGTGGGACAACAATACACTGGTGGGTGGTCCACAGGGATAATCTTATCGGATGGAATGAAATTAGGATTTATCTTACTACTAGGTTCTTCAGGAGTAATGCACCTACTCAACTAAGTATTTATCATGGTAATCATCCTGTTTAGCACCACGTTTAGAAGTGTGAGAGATTCTAGACATAAGGGAAAGAAGCTTTACCACCTTCGCTATGGGTGCACAAGTTTTATTCCACTTTACAAGGTTATGTGTGCTTGGTATGTATATGCAGAACTCCATAGAGAAACTGAAAATTAGAAGAATTTAATTACAGGAATGGCCCAGACATTTGACTTCTTCTCTATAAAGCCTCCGGTAGAAGAAGCCTTGAAATTTATCAAGCACTTAACTATGGGGGATAGTGCCAAGGATGAATAACTCCTTCAGGAGTTATTAGATAAAGAAGACTTAGGAGTGTGTCTTGATGAAGAAACATAGGCCGATGCAACATTACTTCAATGCACTTACCTTGAGAAAGAGAAAGGAAAAATGGTCTACTTAGTGGATGACGAAGAAGTAGATAATCTGGATGTAAACCATTCAACAAGGAGGCGTGAGGTACTTGGACAGTGTGGATAAGACCACGTGTGCCTATCATGAACCAATGAAGACAAAGCGGGTGAGTATTGGAATAGATATTGAGGATAAGGAAGACATAATTGGAGACTATTGGTCAGACTCTGAAGTGGAAAAAATCATAGAGTTACTAAGGGATTACTAGGACTTATTTCTTATGGGTACCATGAACTTAAAGGTGTGCATGAATCGTTAGGGGAGATGAAGATATATCTTAAAGAGGGAGCGTGCCCAGTTAGAAAGAGACCTTTCATAATGAACCCCAATTTGTGTGAAAAGTTCAAAGAAGAGATTGATAACATGTTGAAGTCTAGGATTATTAAGCCCCTTGATGAGTCGAAATGGGTTATTCCAATGGTGATCAATATCAAGAAGGATGGACAAATTAGGATATGCGTGGACTACATGGAGTTTAATTTTATATGTGTAACGGATCCATTTCCTACACCTTTCACTTTGTGGAAATACTAGGAGTTACAGGGTGTTAAATATATTCGTTTACGTAATGGTTATCTGGTATCAACAGGTTTGGATTTCCCAAGAGGATCAAGAAAAGACTACGTTTACTACTGAATTGGGTAGCTTCACCTATACTATAATGCCTTTCGATTTGAAAAACGTGCCTCTTGCATTTTCATGCATAGTTGTCCAGCGTTTAAGGAATTTATTAAAAAATTCTTATAGGTATATTTAGATGATTGGATTGTGTATGGATTAGTTAAGGATCATTGTGACAATTTGCACTTAATGTTTGAACGGTGTAGATAGTTGAGTATCTCTTTGAAAATCAAGAAGTGCATATTTGCTACACCATTTGGGATACTTTTAGGACACATAATCTACAAGGAGGGTTTGTTGGTTGATCCAAAGAAAGGTTGTAGTCATTATAGGCCTAAGGGAGCCTACTAGTCAAAGTGAGGTGCGCAGATTTTTGGGTCATACAAGATATTACAGAAATTTTATCAAAGGCTATGCCAAAGTTGCCACACCATTAGAAGAGTTACTGAAAGGAAAGGTACATTCTACTGGGGAGAACAGCAGCAACGCACATTCGATACATTAAAGGAGAAACTTACTACCACACCTATTCTATGTTTTCCTTCATGGGACAAACCATTTCATGTACATGTTGACACCTCTGGCATGGCCATTGGTGTGGTGTTGGCTCAACCTAGAGAAGGTATTGTAGATCATCCTATATATTTTGCTAGTAGAAAGTTGACTCCTATAGAACAAAATTACACAACTATAGAGCGCGAAGCTTTGTCAATGATCTATGTTCTAGCATAAATTCCACTAGTACCTACTAGCTACACCATTCATCTTTTATATAGATCACATGGAATTGAATTTTTTGGTAAATAAACTTGTTTTACAAGGGTGCATATGACAATCGGTACTCTTATTTCAAGAGTTTGATTTCACAGTTGTGGTAAAACTAGAAGAAAGTAATTTTGGACTAGACCATCTATCAAGAATACAATCGGAGAAGAAATACGAGGCAATTGAGGATACCATGCCGGATACACGCTTATACAAAGTTCTGACAACGAGTGCCATTAGAACTAGAGGACATTGTTTTCTTTCTACGAATGTGGATGGTACCGAAGGAATGAAATCCTTAGAGAAGAAATATCTTACTATACACGTCACACCTTATATGTTCATTAATGGTGACTTGTACAAATTAGGTCGAAATGAGGTATTGTGTCATTGTGTATTGGAACATGAGCACATGGTGTAGACACCAAATTTGTGTCTTACGACACCCTGTGCCCCGCATATCATCTCGCAACCTAACCATACCTCACCACCTAAACCTTACACACTTAATTATTTATTAATTACCTTATAATTAATAAATCCACATCTCCAACCCTGCCACCTCACCTCGCCACCTCATCATGACCTAGCCCTAACCCTAAACTAACCTAATTAAGACCTATGACTTGGTCCAGACTCACACCCATGACTCATCACCCCTCACCCGCACCAAAACGAGCCTAATAATGACTTGACCAAGCCCACAACTGACCCCTTGGGAGAAAAGGAGGGAAAGTTGGCTATTTTACTAAAAATAGCCACTTTGACCTAACCGACATCGGTTCCTACTCGACCGCCATCGATTACATGTAATCGCCATCGGTTCCCTGTAAATGACCTCCCCAACCAAAATCAAAGGATCCGAATTCATTTGGAGGAGAGAGACAAGTGAGAAAGAGAGAAGAGGTTGCAGAGAAGAGTATCGAGCCCAAGACTATAATTGAGCAACTAGATTGCTGTCACACTCGTCCAAGCATTGGGAAAGTCAGAGGATAGCTTCATCAGCTCACTTTCCATTTTCGGATCATCCCAACTGAGCCTTTCCATCGCCACCACATTCCTTGGACCTGTATCTTCATCAGGAACTAGTAAGTAGTGTCTTGTATGTTTGTAAACACCATTTCTTGAACTTTTGATTCATAGTAATTATAAGCTCACTCCTAGATCTACCACCCGGTAGCACCCTGCATCTAACTTTCATTCATCCACCCCTATATTGCCCCAAGGACATCTCCCTCACTCTCTGACTCTTCTCCATCACCCTACTACCCCCCTAATCATTTACCAACCTTATAAACACCATAACCACCTTACAACTGACCTCTATTCAAAGCCCCTAAATCACTGCCCCTACCGATACCGGTTATCTGCTATCGCTACCGGTGTTATAACCGCGGTCGGTTATCCAATGACCAGCATCGGTCCTACTATGACCTATACCAAAATCAACCTTTCCCCTATCTACCCCCAAACAATCTCATATCTAGCCTGGTCTATCCCTGTAACTTGATCTGAATGTATCAATAACCAAAGTGACCAAATAAATATCATGACATTTTATTATTGGTAGTTTAGTTTCTATTGCTTTTTAACGAGGTACCTAAATCGTTATTTCACAATAGCTTCTTTGTTATCATTTGCATTAATTCATATTAAAAATGAAATCACCACCTTCAAAGGAAGTATAATATTTCCCTGGCCCAAGGCGGTTCCCTCATTTATTGTCTAACTAAGATCTGGTGGTCTTGCATTCTTATTTACAGGTAGTCCTTCCCAGAAAAAAATGAGTTCTTCACAATCAATCTGATCTCTCTACGGTACGTGCACACCTTCCCAACACTCAATAGGTATTCCTCCTAGCCCTAACCCTTATCTGTTTCTCAAGAGAATGAAAAGATAGAAGTAACTCTATTCTGGAACGAAACATTCTATGTGAAACATTTTGGCACGCCCGATGGGACCCTTCTCGGGTTTCTTTCTTGCTTGCTTGCTTTCATATAGGGAGCACACTTGTTTCTTTCTTCTAAATATTCACAAAATATTTTGTCATTTTGGTAAAAGAATTTGTCTTTCTTTCGCATCTTTGCATTAGTGAAAGTCATCTTCTTTTCTTCATCGAATATCATTTTCGATTTGGGTTTAAAACACGTGCATCACATTCTTGCTTTCTATTTTTAATTCTAGTGAATGTAGATTAAGTAACAGGTCATACACGTGGGGGTGATATCCATGGTATTGACGAGAAATTAATCTTACTCTCACTGCACAACACATACCAAATCACATCATAATCAACACAACAGCTCAAACATCCCCCCTTCCCGCGGTATTCCTCCGCCTATTGAGGTAGCCTTGTAAGCCAAAACAAACTTGACATCTCCCTTAGGTCTTTTTTTTAGGATTGACATCATCTTGTGTCTAAGACATAAGCCCAAAATAATTAAAACTAATCCTAGGGTTAGTCTATTGATTTGCTTGTGCATCTTGCTTGTTTTTAGTTTTGTTTCTCTGTCATACCCTGTTTTAGTGATCACTTCAAGATAGTTTGGTGGGTATACTAAGCATTGTTATCCCCAAACCAGCAGCTTCTTACATCCTCTCTTTGCTTTCACAGTGACCGACACCGGTCCTATACTACCGACATTGGTTAATCCGATCGACACCGGCTAAATTGATCAGCGACATATCAAGTTCTTGTGTTTCACGCTTCTTGACAAACCAACAACCTACCAATTCCAACATTTTGTTGTTGTTTCGTGCGATTGATTAAATCCCTACTATGTCCTCTTTTCCATGGTTGTTATCACTGAAACAAGCTGCACCATGGTTTCACATGCTGTTTCATGCCTTTTCTGAGTCACTCCCTCCACATCCTATGGGAATCCTATGGACACCAGAGATTTTCCCAAGATCCCTATAGGAGATAAGGACTTTGCCAAATTTTTGGATGCTAATCCTAGCACTGTACAGTATTATTTGTCTCATACCCTTGATTGTACACCCGATGGTCAGCTCCTCGTTGGTATGCCTATTAGTATACCGCTCACTTAGCCCCTTCCCGCGTAATAACTCCGCCTTACCATCTTCATCCTTAGCCCCGTCTCCTAGCTCAGTGGCTTCGGTGGTTCATACTGCACCGATTGGCTTTCCTTTGGTTAATCTGGGGCCCCACATATCACTACCATCCACTACCCCTACCTCATCTCTCTCGTAGATTGCCTCTTTCATAACTTGCTCTCTGCCACCTATCCACACGAGCTTTCCCTCTCAAGCTCCGCCCACCTTTTCATTTCCACAAACTCATCCGGTGGCTTCAACATCTTATATAGGACACCCTTATTCGGCCACCCCAACACATTCATCATCATTATCTTATCAACATTCAATCCCACCATTTTCTAGTAGCATCTCTTGGCCCAATCCTCCTCTGTTTACGACGACAGCACCATCATCTAACCCAACCAATGATTTAATCAAAAGATGATGGACAAAATGCAAAATATTGAGGCTTCATTTGGAAGTCGTAACACCCTGACATACGAGCAAGTTTGTCGAGCCTATTCATCCTTCTCGTCCCCTTCATACATATCCTCCTCAATAGGAATTACCAAAATTTACTCGCTTTAATAGTAAGGAAGACCCTCAACAACACTTGCGATCGTTTAGACATGTCTTTTATCGATTGCTCATGATGATGCCTTACTACTCCGTACCTTCCCCATGTCCTTATCAGGACCTGCCTTGGAGTAGTACAGTGCTTTAGCCCAAAGACTCAATCTTCTCCTTTAACCAGTTAGCCCAATCTTTCTTGGATCATTTCTCCATCAATATTGCCAAGAAAGTATCCATTACCGATCTCTATGCCATCCGACAATTTGAAGACGAATCTATCGCAGATTTCGTTAGACGATGGTGGGGCCTCATAAACCAACTTACTTATGCCTTACCTCCACCAACTCATCAAACTCTTTACGCAGGGCTGCGCTTCAAGAACATTTCTCCCAACCTTTGATGAGGCCTTTACTATGGCTCGAAAACTAGAGATTCGAGTCTTAGAGGAGGAGAAATTGAGGTTGTGCAACAAAAACTCCAATTTCTGAACCCAAGACTCCACCAAAAAACCCAACACCACCAACTCTCACGCATCGGCTGCTTCGAAATCAAAAGGAGCCGTACACGCGGTGACGGTCAAATCTCAAGCACCGTCTAATACCCAGCCGAAATCCACCTATAAGTATAAAGCCGAGCCCATCAACTACACTCCCTTGGGAGAAACTTATGGTGTGATCTTGGAAAAATTGCTGAAAGCTAGAGCTATCACATTGCCTCCTATTAAACCTCACTCCGGGTTTGATTCCGCCCGTGCTATACCCTCTTGGTATAAAGAAAATGACTTCTGTAACTTCCATCGCGTGAAGGGACACAGCCACGAAAACTGCAAGATGTTGAAAAACATAGTGCAGGAAATGGTTGATGCAGGGGATATAACCCTTGATAATCCTAATGCCCCTGCTAATCAAAATTTAAAAATCTTCAACAAACCATTTCCAAACCATTCGTCTAACAGTAACACAAACCAAGACACCTCAGCTGAGGAGAAGAGTGTGCATGAGATCCATGTGATTTTCAACTCCCAACCAGGGCTTCCATCAAGGAAATTCTGAATCAAGCCTCTTCACCAACACAGGGATTCTCACCCCCTTCTCCTTCATCAGGACAAGAGGATAGTCCCACTATTCCTTTACCCATAAAGGAATTAACCGCCCAGAGTTCTCTTCTCACAAATGAACCTTCTTACACCACATCCATGTGAGACTGTGAGCGAGATGTTATCTAACTTATCTATTTCCCAAACATCTCTTGCTGAAAAAGAAGAAGGCTCGCCACTTTTTCTATCATCCTTAGAGGAGAAACCCCTTGAGCCTACATCACCAAACTCCTTAATCATGATGGATCCCCTCGAACATGCCCTCCTACCTATTAGTTCTTCATCACCTAAATTTTTCCAGTGACCGGTTGACCTCTTAACACCCATTGATACATCACCTCATTTACCCCCTGTATCACACCCACAGTGGACCAGAATCACAACCCACTTCTCTTCCATACCAAAGTTCCTGTTCACATGTGAAGATTGTCATCCCCCAGAAGATAGACAAGTCTTATGGGAACGTTTGAGTACACCATGCTCTACTCAAATGCGGATGACTAATCCAGGACACCTCTCGATATATACATGAGGTGTTTACAAAATCTCAAAATGCCTATGTCCTCACCTTCACCCCCCTCATCTCTACCGAATACGTCATCCACCTCTATTAACCTAACCAAACCTTCCCCTACGCTTGGGAATTCACCAATACCCAATCTGACACACCCACCTAAACGGTTAGATTTATCCAAAAATAAAGCCGTCAATCCACCTAGGAGACAGACCCAATCTCCTCGAGTCCAATCTATGCCTCTGTCACAACTAAAACCCTCGCACCCGATCACACCAGTACAACAGGCACGGTTTCAACCCTCGTCGTCACACCTACCTTCTATATTGGGGCCTCACCCCTCCACCTTGCCTCAATACATCATGCCTCCCACGTCTTCTTTAAAATGACCTGCACCTTCTGCACCCATATAGAAATCCACGGGCGTATCAACACCATCACCCCAAGTATCCTGTCCACCTACCAACCCTAATCAAACTCGATCACCAAAGGATTTGTTTACTGTCGCTCCTCTTTCCCCGTGGTTGTTTCCTACCACCACGTCATCTGTGGCCTCATCATCTAACCAGCTAAACATGACTTCTGCACCAAAGAAGCCATGCCTAGTTAAACCCAATCATCAAAATCCCTTGTCTAAACCACCACCCGTACGAACCACTCATACCCAACCATTACCAAAACAAACAGTAATCTCACCCACCCAGTCAATAGCCTCATCTTCATCTGACTTTGACCCACTAAAAGGATCTTACGCCAAGATCCTTGATATGTTGGTAGGGGATGTGACCATTTCCCTACCCCCGCTCGAGACCCTATGATCCATCTAAACCTTGACCTATAGGTTATGATGACTCTAAAGTCTGTGCTTACCACCGCACACCGACATGATGTAGAAGGATGCAAAGCTTTGAAAGCCATCCTTCGTCAGTCACCTATCTCGGATAGAAATTCTAAGAAAGACAACTTACGGAGAGAGAAGCCCTTAGCTTCGATCCCTTCTCCTATACCACATGTCCCCGCCTCGCCAAAATCTATCATCATCACAACCCCGCCTCTCGAGAACAATGACTTATCCCCGCCATCTTCCTCCTCTCGTATTCACGAAATCAACATGATTAACATTACTACTTGAAGTCAAAAAAATGGAAAAGCTAAAGAAAGCACACCTACAACCTCTCTTTCTCCGTCCGCCATCCCGATCGCACCACCACCTAAAGTGGTTATTCATGGACCTGCCTATCCCATCTCTGATGGAGTTGCCCATTGTACCATGATCAAACAGCTTCACCAATCACCTGTAAAAATGACACTGTATGATCTCATTCAAACATCTGAATCTCATCGACAAGCTCTAATTGAGATCCTCCAAGGGATAGAGGTCCTACCTAATGAAACCTTACCCGTCACCTCCATCTTAACACCCAACCACGTTGCTTCTATCACCAAATAACCTACCTCCCCAACAACTTTTGTCCATGTATGCAATGAAGTCACCTGCCATCAGTTTTCCGAAGAAGAAATTGTCATCTTTGGTGCAGAAGATCCTGACCCCACTCTTTTCATCTCGGCTTACGTCCGGACATCAGGTACATCATGTTATGATTGACGGGGTGCTTAGCCTAAACATCATCTCTTCCAAATCCTTCCAACAGATGAATATCCCTCCTAGCTACATGTGTGCCAACCCCACCATGTTACGTTCATTCAACGATGCTATTACTTCTACCCTAGGCACTGTGATCCTTAACATTCGTGTAGGGCCACGTACCTTACCCGAACTCTTCTATGTCCTTGAGGGATAATTCCAATACAACATGTTGTTAGGCTGCCCTTGGATCTAGGCTATGGGATGCGTTCCCTCCACCTTACATAGATGCATAAAATTCGAGTATGAGGGGAAGTCATACACCGTAAAAGATGACGCTTCCCCCTTCAAAACCTACAATATGTTATATCGCCCTAATGATGTGCTTGTACCAGTCAAAGAACCCATTGATCCAGCCCAACCATCTACTTCAACCATGCCTCAACCATCCACCTTAGCCACACCCACACCTTCACCAATGAAACCACTACCGCGAATACCACTTCCTTCCCCGCGGACAACATCCCAACTTCAGATCCCTTGGTAGATGTTTTTCAACGCCTTACGCTAGGGGAGTACCACCTATATAATGTTAGCACCTTCCATACCCCATAGGAGTATGGACAGTTACATGCGCATCCTACCTATGACCGTCGTGTGGGGGAGGTGATCTCCTACGGACCACCTAATTGCCGCACCAACCTAACGTATGGGGGTGTCGACGCATCCTCTATCACCCCTGAACCTCCCCTTGGTGTGGTTCCCTTCCAATCTGATTTTCAATATCTAACTAATCGTCATTTCACCCTCACCTTCCTGACGCGCTGTGCTTGGAAGGGTTTTGGTTTCAGTCTTTATGAACAAGGCCGACATACGATCATTCCCGTGACTACACGCAAACACAAAGATCATCGTGGTCTTGGATTTTCTAAACCACCTACACCGAAGAAACCTCATGTCAGTTGTATCCGGGAAGATGACGAAATCACCCCTTCCGAACCATCATCACCCATTTTTAAATCTTCACCCACTGCGAGTCGATAGACACGGAATCTATCCCTCCTATTTTTTTTTTTTTTTCATGAATGCTATTTTCCTAGGTCCTCTCACTTATCAATGTGATGGTGAAGACCCATCTTCTTTCCCCTTCGTATCCAAACATGATCGAAGAAGACTCACCTTCGATTAATGTTGTGGAGTGTTAGGATGACGACTCCATCCTCACCTACCTTGGTGCGGATGGATGACTCTTATATTCAACGTGCCTTACCATCTCAAACCCAAGCCATGTTGAATGAGTCCACTATAGAAATCAACATCCACATGGAGGACGATCCTCACGTTGTGAAGATTAGACAATATCTTGATGCATCAAAACAAGCTACCTTTACTACCTTCCTCTCATGCCCGCAATCAAGCTTTTGCTTGGTCCTACGCCGACATGCCAGAATCGATCCCCGACATTGCTGTCCATAACATCACTCAAACCCGACTCTAAACCAATTAAACGAAATTGAGAAAATGCATCCACACATTGCCCTCTTGGTTAAAGAGGAGCTTCAACGACTCCTTTTTGTTTTGTTCATCTTACCTATTGACTATCCGCAATGGATTTCTAATGTCGTACACGCCACTAAAGCGATGGGGGACTTCGGATATGTACGGATTTTCGGGACCTTAACCTCACTTGCCCAAAGGATGACTTCCCCTACCTAGCATTGATCAACTTGTTGATCTCACTGTGGGCCATGAGATGCTTTCTCTCATGGATGGCTTCTCGGGATACAATCAAATTTTGGTAGCCCCACCTGATCAACATAAAACTACCTTCATTACCCCTGGGAACATTCTTCTATCGTGTCATGTCGTTTGGCCTTAAGAATGCTTTGGTGTGACTGTCAATGAGGCTATGACTTACATTTTTCATGACATTATGCACACTATCCTCGAGGATTATGTCGATGATATTCTTGGAAAATCCAAACATCGCAGTGAACATCTCGATATTTTAACCATTATTTTCGATTGCTGTATTACAATCTTTGTGTTCGTCTTCAACCAAAGAAATGTGTCTTTAGCGTCCTTTCAGAAAACTCCTTGGCTTTATCGTCTCTTTGTGTGGCATTGAGGTCGACCAAGTAAAAGTCAAAGCTATCCTAGAAATGCCCCCACCCACTAACCTCAAATAATTACGTAGTTTACAAAGCAAAAACTCCAATCTATCTCAAGGCGTTTCATCTCACAACTCTCGGATCGATGTCAACCTTTCCATCATCTCTTTAAAAAGGACATTGTCTTTCAATGGAGCGAGGAGTGCCACCAAGCCTTTGAGGCTCTTAAATCCTATCTCTTGCAGCCACCCGTGCTTATCCCACCTCAGGATGATCACCCTTTCTACCTTTACCTTTCTCGCCACCAACCATATCAGTAGGAGCCATGCTCGTACATCGTGACTCCCAACATCGAGAACAAGCGCTTTATTACATAAGCCCTTACTCTTATGGATTACGAGACTAGGTATACACACGTAGAAAAGTTGTACCTAGCCCTATCATTCGTGGCCACCAAAATCCGACATTACCTCCTGAATCACAAAACTTTTGTCATCACTAACACCGACCCCATACATTATATGTATGTCGAACCTCATCTAAACCAATGCATCACCCGATGGCTTATGCTCCTTGCCAACCTCGACCTTGAGTTTGTACACCGAAATTAGTCAAAGGACAAACTATCGCATGGACCACTCGTGGAAGCCCCTTTACATGGGGAACAATTTACCAATTTTACTTTCCCGATGAACTCATCGCAACTCTTTCACTCGGTGATGTGTCATATCCAATGACCCTCTTCTTCGATGGATCCAAATGCCGGTGTAGTGGAGGGGCAAGTTTTGTTCTCATTCCTCTTGATGCTGAACCTATGCCTCTTTCATTCCATCTCGATTTCCCCTGCACTAACAATACAAATGGAATACAAGGCCCTTGTTTTGGGTCTCCATGTTGCGTTACACTTAGGAGTGAAGTTTATTAACATTTTTGGTGACTCTCAATTGGTAGTAAATCAAGTTACTGGCATCTACCAATGTAAAAATGAGGAACTTCAAAAGTACAAACATTACGTGGATTAACTTTTGACCTTATTTACTCATTATTCTATCCAAACCATTCTCCGATCAACTAATAAATTTGCAGATACTATGACTTGCTTGGCCTCGCAAATTCCTTCCTCACCAACTAACTCTAACATATTTGTCTTGGTCCAACAACTCTTTGCCCCATCTTACTCAGTCCCAAATGTTTATATGGTAAATAATGTATCATTGATTCGTAGGATACCTGGTATCACCAATTTCACAACTACCTTACAACCTTTGTTCTCCCACCGACCTTACTAGTAATGGTAAACGTGCTTTTCTTAAAAGTGTTTCTCACTATGTCGTCATGGGGGCCTCCTCTATAAATGTGGCTTCGATGGTATCCTCCTTCGTTGTCTAACTAGCACTAAAGTCACCCATACCCTCCAATAAGTCCATGACAGAATTTGTCGTGGGCACTTTAGTGGCCTTGTAATGGCCAAGTGGATCCTTCACCTAGGATATTATTGGCCTACTCTTAATAACTACTATTGTGAATATGTTAAGCGTTGTGTTATGTGTCAATAGCATGCCAACCTTCAACATACTCCCAGCCACCCGCTACAGGTCGCATGAGATCTTTGGCCTTTCTCACAATGGGGTTTAGACCTTATTGGTGAGATTCACCTGCCTTCTTCACAGCGTCACCAATGTATCATCACAAGTAACCAAATATTACACTAAATGGGTGGAGGCCGTTCCACTCATTTCAACCAAAAAAGAGAAAATCATTGAGTTCATCAATCATCACATTATCTATCGTTTTGGTGTTCCTCATCGCCTGATAACAGATAATGGAAAATCTTTCAAAAATAAGCTGGTACAAGACCTTTGTGACAACTTTGGTATCAAACTTAGCTTCTCATCACCATACTATCCATAAGCAAATGGTCAAGCTGAATCTTCTAACAAAACCTTAACCAAAATTCTCATGAAAGTCATTAACGATTCTAGGAAAAACTGGCATGATCACATCCCCTTTGCCCTTTGGGCTTATCGTACTAGCATTCGTACCTCCACTAATGCCACACCATTCTCTTTGGTATATGGTACCGAGGCTGTCTTGCCTCTCAAAATACAAATCCCTTCCCTAAGAATATCTCTCCAGGATATTCTCACCAATGATGATTTCCGCCAAGAGCGGTTAGCCCAATTGGAGCTTCTTGACGAGCGTCGTCTTACACCTCTTGACCACCTTCAAATTTATCAAAAGCGTATCAAGTGTGCTTATGATACGTGACTTCATGAGTGTACCTTTAAGATTGGTGATCTTGTCCTCAAAGAAAATCAACATGTAACCAAGCTAGAAAAGAGCAAACGTGGAAAATTTGCTCCTAATTGGATTGGGCCTTACATTATCACTCACACTTGTGGATCAGGTACTTACCGTTTAACTTCACTTAATGGTAAACCTAAGCCTAAACCCCTTAATGCCTTACATCTCTGACCATTCTACTGTTGAATTTAGTGTTACATCACTTCTTATCTACCTTGCGCTCGTCCCTTGAGCTCATTTACCACCTCATACAGTTTGTTTCGTGCATCTCAAAGTAGAATCAACCTCACGTGGTTTGATCATCACCTCCTCTTAAAGATGCCTTCCCCTTTTTAGTCTGGTCCATGACTTAAAAGTATCAAAATAACAAGTTCTCAATTATACAATTCTAGGATATTCTTGAGTCAAACTTCCTACAAAATTATATGCTTCATTCCAAACGAACATCTAGACCTCTAAGCTATAAACTAGACTGCTCCCTCGAAGGACAACTATGTGCAAAGCCGCATCTGCTACTATAAGTAGACTGCTCCCTTGAAGGATAGCTATACAAAGTTAGCCTCTATCAGAAGCTTCTCACATTGATCAGCTTCGTGAAGACCTCAAGAACAACAAAATGCATATCCCATATAGACTTCCCACATCGATCGAGTCTAAAAAAATATAAAAAAATAAAAAAGTATTCAAAAGAACTTTTGAGTCATGGACTTGTCTATTTAGGTTTGGTTCTCTTTCGTCAGAATAATCACTTTATAACAAGTTCTTTGCACCACAGCTATAACATCCACCTCACCTCACCATTTTCAAAGCAACAAAACTCAAGGGACGTGACGTATATCTGATATATTGTGATTATACAACTCTTTTCACCTATTGACTTCTCACCTATGCAAGGTACCTAGGGGTTCAAGCTCATCTTACGATAATACATGGTTTATTTCACTCTTTCTAACTATGGGACTCTTTTGCCTCTTTTACCCGAATCTAGGATTATGTGTTGACCTTAATCAGGAAATGATTCCCTATGCTTGGGTAAGCTAACCCTCGCTCCACCTATACCTACACCAACACCGCCAATACCTATACCTACACCAACACCAACACCGCCAATACCTTATCAATACCAACAATATTACCCTACCAATATCAAAATTTTACCAACCAACAAATTTCCTAACCACAACCAAATTGCTCAATTCACCTCTCCCCCCGGTCCTAAGGGAGAACTACATCGGTCCTCGAGGCCCCTCCTTGCTTTACGCAATGGGCTATGTAGGTAGCACTTAGGAGACATGGGGTCTCCCAAGGTTAGCTCGACCATCCCCTACCATAACCTATCATGTGTTGTAAATATAAATATTTTTGTGTATTTCTATTGATAACACTCATCTTTATCCTTTTTCAAACCAAACATTCAAAACACAAAAATTCTTATTATTATTATAAACTAAAATCAGCATACATATTCAGTTTTATTTAGATGTTAAAAAAATACATCTTCTCTATCATCGACGCGTAGGTTAGAGTCCTTATTTATTCTTCTACCCCTATGTATGAAACTCACTTAGGCCCCGTGCCTCATCCCAAACCAGGTAGTGATGGTGATCGTCGATGCCGCTCACCTGGCCTCTCCATCCTCAAAGGTGCCACTGCTATTGGTTCCTCCCACTGATCCACCAATCTCTCCTGTAACATATGAATATGCCCTCTCGCGTGGCAGAATCTTACCTCTAGTCTCTCCACTCGTGACTGCGAAGCCTCTAACAATCCCATCATCTCGTTCACTTGTGTTTGAAGCTGGTGAACTAAACCCTACAGGTGGTCTCTCTCTGCTGTAATCACAGCTATGTCAGGATGATCGGCCCTCTCGTGTGTACCTCGTAGCTCTGCTGCCCACCATAATCTATAAGACTCTGTCACTCCTACATCCATTACCCTGCAATCGGCTGCTATCTCTTCTGGTCCTTCTAGAAGTGTTGGCCATGGAGGTGAGAATGGTGCCTCGGCGTCGATCCTCCTGTATGGTCTATGATCCATGGGTATATCCTGAACAAATCTAAATTATCACCGCATGCGATCTAGAGGAATCCTCTCGTACTCACCTGGCCTGTGTCCTGCGATCCACCTCAATCACTCTACACCCCTCAAATCCTCGGCTATGTTCACCGTCACCATGTAGTTCCCGTAAGGCCTCCAACGGATATCCGTAATCGTCACCGTCTCCAACATCTGCCTATAATACTCGGCATCATCTGTCATGGTCTCGGCTCTTGCCTCTTGCTCTGTCTGGACCCATCGCCTGAATCCCAACCTCTGCACTCCTGTCTCTCCTGCCTGGATTGGTCAGCCTATTGGTCGCACACACACATGTGCTCATAGGCCCAACAATGTAATAAGTATACATAATCTAGTGTAGTCTGTGATTTCACTGCGCATGCCAATAAACCCCTCGTATAACTCCGCTAGATATGTGGGTGCCCATGCGAAAGCAATGCTACCTTCTATCATCTCACGAATAATACCCATCAAAGATTTTGGAAATCTTCCCCTGTCCGCTCTAGGTAATGCATAATACCCACCGCTATCATAATACCATGGCCAATCTTGTTGCCTCGGGGTGTGTCGTAAACATTATAACATAAGTAAATGTCAAGCCTCGTTGTGTCAAATCTCGTGTGGCTGGACCAAATACTACCGTTATCGCTGCCCGCGCCACGTTAGGCCCTGCCTGATACACTGGTCTTCCTGTAATTAGAAGTCTCAAAATTTGAAACACATCTTCTAACGTCACTGTCATCTCCCCTATTGGTAGATAGAAGGTATTCTTTTCTGGATTCCATCTCTCAATCAGCGCCTACAACATAGCATGATTACATGTGATTCGTGAATAATAGCGGATTTCACTTAACCCCACACGGTTTATTAATGCCCACTCAGCTAGTGTTACATCCGCTCGGACTGTGACAACAAAGCTGACACCCTATCATTCATCCTCAACCCTACCTCTGCCTACACACATCAAACCAACAAACAACAAATAAATCCCCAAGTGTTTTTATCACAATCAGAACTTTACACAAGAATCGATATCGTTATATATAACCGATACTGTTATATATAACCAATACCGGTTATCTAACCGATACCGATTATTTCTAAACAATATCGGTCACTATCAATTCTATCCACCCTACTCAAAAACACCACCTATGATAACTTATTCACTTGTTTACCCCTCTCTATACCTAAAAACATATCTGAAAACCCCTGATTACCTACCCCATAACACTCACCCCATACCAAACCTTTGCTGTCACCTTTTCCTTTTCATCTCTACCCACTTACCTTACCTCATCCTATTCATAAGCATGCAAAAATTTAATTCCAACCAAAAATTATACCTCTTGGGATGCAGGCGGCTTGAGGTGGAAGCGTCTTCCCTCTCCTCTCCCGTTGGATGCTTCTCCTTGTTCATCCATGTTCATCACCCTCTTCACTATAACTTGCCTTTACACCTTCTTAATCCAAGCCCACGATCACTTTACTTGTCTCTTTCCTCCTTATCACTCAATTCTCCCATGCAATTACCTGTATAGCCATCAACATCGACGCATATTCGTATTTAACATGTTGCATAACTCTAAAAATAAGAACTTTAGTTGCCTCCCAAGCTTTTCTATATTTATAAAAGCTCATTTAGAGTAACCGATGTCAGTTACCTAACCGGTATCGGTCATATAGGACCGACATCGGTTAGATAACCGATATCGGTCGCATCTCTCATTTTTATACCTAGGTCTTTTCTTTAGTTTTTGCAAATTTTTGGCGGCGCCGCCTCTTTTCCCTGCATAACGACATAGTTATCAACATCCATCATCATAATACCATCAACACATATGCATATCATCAAAACATCATCAACATCATTTATATACATCCAATTCTAATACCATCGACAAAACACATGAAACATTATAATATATGAATCAAATCCACAATTATACACACCATATGGATCAAACTCATCATCTATATATCATCAAATCAATGTCAAAGTATACAAATTGCCTGCGCATGGGGCCTCTCATCATCAAAATACAAATCGCCACACAGCCTTGTCTCTCATCAAAATCTCGACTCGGCTAGCAGGCCGGTCTCTCATGTCAAAAATATACTCGGCTCGCAGGCCGGTATCAACTATACAAAATGTACTCAGCTCGCAGGCCGGTATATACAACAAAAATGCATACATAAATCCTATGAGGGCACGCAGGCCTCTATATACACACTCGGTTTGCAGACCGGTGTCTCTATCAACAAATCCTCTATCAAATCAACAAAACCCATCTCCGCTCCTGGGGTGACTCAGCTCTCTCCCCCCCTCGGCCCATCCCTCAGCTGGCCCCTGTCTTTGGATCTCGCCTCCTACCTGTAACCGACCCACCGGCTATGGCTGTGGCCCCCTGTGACCTATGACTCCAGGAAGTCTCAGCTCTGTGAGCTGCATATGGCTGATAATCAGCACCGGTACCATCTAGTATGTCCTAATAATAATGGGCTTCCGCTCTTGCCTCCATGTACCGGGCCCATGCCATCATGGCGGTGGGGCTGGTCCCCGGCTCTCCTAATAAAAGTGGGCCCTTCCCTACCTATACACCCTGACCCTAAGCCTATACCTGTGGTGGCGGTGGAGCTGCCATCGAAGCTTTGAATAGGGCCTGTGCTCGTGCCTAAACAGGATCTGGACTGAGGCCGTGCTACTGTGCTCGTGCTGTCCTTGTACTCGCCCTCGTGCTGGGCCAAGCGCCCTGTAACACTCTAATCGTGCTCGTGCTGCGGTAAGATGCCCACGTAATAATTCACTTTGACCCAAAAGACGGTCCCTCTCCGCTATAACAACCGCCAAATCTGGCTGTGCGGGGGCTGTGCTCTCATGGCTGCCCTCTGCCCTACCCACCACACCAAAAATGAACCTGTAACTCGGCATCATCCACCGTATCATCGGCCGGTCTCTCTGCTACCTAGATTGGGTCAAATGGCTGCGGTGCAGCGGTGGTGCCTCTACATCCTCCCTCCGATACTGTGGGAAGGGAGGTGGCTCATCCTACCGGCCCAACTGTCATCGTACCCTCTCTAGGGGAATCCACTCATACTCCCCGGGTCTCCGTCTAGCTATCCAGAAGATGTACTAGATCCATCGTAGCTATGCTCGGGCTCCTCCACGGGGCTGATGGCCTCTGTATGGCCTCCATATAATATCTAATGTAGTCAGGCCCTCTAACATATGCCTGTAATAAGTGACATCTCACCCTGCGATAACTACTCGTGGCTGGCCCACGACCCCCAACCACCTCTGAAACCCATATCTATAAACTACCTGTGGCCCTAACTACTGGGGAAACCCTTCTGGTCATATACACATGATATGCTCGTAGGCCCAGCAGTGTAGCAAGAATGTCGAACATATACCGAATCGCCTCATACGGCGATAGCCCCAGAACTCTCTATATAGCTTCACCAGATACACTGGGGCCCATGCGTAACAAGTGTGCTCCTCCACCATCTCATGTAACACTCCCATCAGATCCCATGCGAAGTGGCCTCCCTCTGAGTCAGGGAGGGATAAGCGGTGATACTGATCATCATCGCATAGTAAGCCGTGTCTCCTGCCGATTGTGCACGCGATACATATCGCATAGCGATGCTCGCACCATGATACGTAATCAATGGGGCTGCATCCTGAATACTGCAGGATGCTATCCATCGCTATCTCAAGCATCCACCGGAACACTTTGCCTCACCTATGATCGGTAGTCTCAGGATGTGATACACATCCTCTAGCGTGATGTCATCTCTCCAAGAGGGGAGATGGAAGACATTGGTTGCTTTGGATCCCATCTCTTGATGAGGGAAACCATCGGTCAGTGGTCCCTATCCATAGCCCTATACCTCTGGAATCCGCCGAGTCCAACCTCTCGTATAATGGCGATCTGCATGTGCCGTCACATGTGGCCGCATCCGCCTAGTAGAGGTGGCATCCGATCCACGCCATCAGCCTACCCTTTACAAAACAACTACCTTAACCCTCTATACTCACTCACCCACCCAATCAAAACTGACTCTATACACACATCTACACCCACCTATCTTACCCTATACATCTATAAATTCCTCTCACGCTTATGGTCCTTCTTTAAATATCATACCCACTCCAATCAAACCTAAAACACCTCATCTCCCTCAACCCCAATAACCCCACCCAAAAACACCTACAATATCCCCTTTACCTATCCCACACCCTACCAACCGCCCCACTCATACTCCACCCGCTCTACTCTCGCCTTTTAACCATACCCCAGCCAATTTAACCCCTCCCAATTCATACACAACCCATAACCTATCCTACCCGAACCGGCCCCCAACCACCCGATTACCCCCCACCCCAATAACCTTTCCTAGCAACTTTACCTTCTCCCCCTTCACCCCCAAAACTTTATCCTACCCGCCTACAACAAACCAACACAACAAATTTCACAACTCCATGGTGACCAGTCTGGGTCACCCCGACCGCCATCGGTCCCCAACCAACGTTTAATGTCATGCTCTATTATGTACCACCGTCGGTTGACATGTGACCGATGTCGGTCTTTAAATCCAGGAATCTACACAACTTGCTGCGCTATGGCCGATGTCGGTCACTGTGGGATTTCGGGGCCGGACCGAAAATGGCCCCCAAATCCCTTTTTTTCCTATTTCTACCCATCTACCCACAATAATTGCCTAAAAACTTACCCACCCTGCCGTTTTGGCCTACCTAACATATCTACCCACTCCATTTTATGATTTACCTTCATTTATTCATTATTTTATCAAATTTTAGATTCCTACCCCAAAACCCACATCCTAGCTAAATTCATCAACTTCACACAAATAGGGGTTTAGAGCCTACCGGTACGACTACACGTCGTCGTGGTGGGATAGGTGGCGGTGGTCCAACTCCTCCAGCACCTCCTGCTCCTCCAGGCTGTGCCATAGCTCCAAATCTCCTCAGCAGGGTCCTCAACCAATCAAACTCTACCTCCCGATCTCTGGGGCCTACCAATAACTCACTCCCCCACTCAACTAGTGCCAACTCAGCCCAAAAACTCAACCCAATCAATTCAAAACTCAGACAAGAAAAAGGTTGGCACTCAAATTCACAATGTGAAAATGACATGCCATATTTTTTCTTTTTATAGGTTTTGACCTCTAACCGATATCGGTTAGGGCGCGCCCTAGAAGACCGATATCAGTCTTCTAACTAATACCAGTCACCATTAACCGATATCGGTTACCTGCCTAGTTTACCCTAACTCCTGCCCTTATCCACCAAACTCTATTTTTCACCACATCGCCTACCCCCGGCCTTTGCTAAATAACCTTATTTTGAATTCATTGGCCCGACCCAAGGCCGCAACCACTCCATCAGCCCAACCTAAGGCCACAACCAACCAATCGGCCCAACCCAAGGCTGCAACCAACCAATCAGCCCGACCCAAGTCCGCAACCCACCAATTAGCCCGACCCAAGGCCATAACCAATCAATCGGCCCGACCTAAGGCCGCAACAAACCAATCGGCCCGACCTAAGGCCACAACAAACCAATCGGCCCGACCCAAGGCCACAATTAACCAACCGGACCGACCCAAGGCCACAACCAATCAAGCCCGACCCAAGGCCGCACCCAACCAATCAGGCCCGACCCAAGGCCGCAACCACCCAATCGGCTCGACCTAAGGCCGCAACCAACCAAGCGGCCCGACCCACGGCCGTACCCAATCAATCGGCTTGACCCAAGGCTGCACCAATTAAGTACCTTGACCAAGGCCCACAAATTATGATTCTATCCACCCATCATGTAGCTATTTGTTCAATCGAGCTCACTTGTTCGTGTTTTAGCATGACTAGGATACTTGAATTGATCAGCCAACCAGCTTTGCCTAGACCGAGACCATGATGTTTATCTCAACCAAACCAACCATTTGGTACTACCGAACATGCCTAAACATTCTGGTACCTTACCCATTATATCCCCTGGAGCTACTTCCTATGCCTTGGATACCAGGATTATATCAACCTTGTTTGGATAAACTATCGACCTTTTCCTATGAATTACTTGTTTGCTCTTCAAATCGTGTACCCTGGTCACACTATTGCATTTCAACGTACATCTACTTCCTTGAACTTACCCCACCATCTTACCATCATCTCATCATCATTCACCCTTTATCAACCCTATCCCTGATTTCACGTCACCTCAATCTGTGATAGATTTGAGGGGGGTTAACTATACCCTTAACTGGGGAAACCACTTCTTATTATTGTCAGTGTAGCTTTACAAGACAACCTACAAGACAACAAGGGGCAAATGTAGACACCAAATTTGTGTCTTACGACACCCTATGCCCCACATATCATCTCGCAACCTAACCATACCTCACCACCTAAACCTTACACACTTAATTATTTATTAATTACCTTATAATTAATAAATCCACATCTCCAACCCTGCCACCTCACCTCGCCACCTCATCATGACCTAGCCCTAACCCTAAACTAACCTAATTAATGTAGTCATGACTTGGTCCAGGACTCACACCCATGACTCATCACCCCTCACCCACACCAAAACGAGCCTAATAATGACTTGACCAAGCCCACAACTGACCCCTCAAGAGAAAAGGAGGGAAAGTTGGCTATTTTACTAAAAATAGCCACTTTGACCTAATCGACATCGGTTCTACTCATTGCCGTCGGTTACGTAACCACCATCGGTTCCCTGTAAATGACCTCCCCCAACCAAAATCAAAGGATCCGAATTCATTTGGAGGAGAGACAAGTGAGAAAGAGAGAAGAGGTTGTAGAGAAGAGTATCGAGCCCAAAACTCAGAATCGAGCAACTAGATCATTGTCACACTTGTCCAAGCATTGGGAAATCAGAGGATAGCTTCATCAGCTCACTTTCCATTGCGAGATCATCCCAATGAGCATTTCCATCGTCACCACATTCCTTGGACCTGTATCTTCATCAGGAACTAGTAAGTAGTGTCTTGTATGTTTCTAAACACCATTTCTTGAACTTTTGATTCATAGTAATTATAAGCTCACTCCTAGATCTACCACCCGGTAGCACCCTGCATCTAACTTTCATTCATCCACCCCTATATTTCCCCAAGGACAGCTCCCTCACTCTCTGAGTCTTCTCCATCACCCTACTACCCCCTAATCATTTACCAACCGTATAAACACCATAACCACCTTACAACTGACCTCGTTCAAAGCCCTAAATCATCGCTTCTACCGATACTGGTTATACTCTACGGTACGGTGTTATAACTACGATCGGTTATCCAATGATCCGACATCGGTCAGCATGTGACTTATACAAAAACCAACCTTTCCCCTATCTACCCCCAAACAATCTCATATCCAACCTGGTCCATCCCTGTAACTTGATCTGAATGTATCAATAACCAGTGACCAAACAAACATCATGACATTTTATTATTGGTAGTTCAGTTTCTATTGCTTTTTAACGAGGTACCTAAATCATGATTTGACAATAGCTTCTTTGTTATCATTTGCATTAATTCGTATTAAAAGGGGAACTGACCACCTTCAAAAGGAAGTCTAATATTTCCTGGGCCCAAGGCAGTTCCCTCATTTATTGTCTAACTAAGATCTAGTGGTCTTGCATTCTTATTTACAGGTAGTCCTTCCCATACAAAAAGGAGTTCTTCACAATCGATCTGATCTCTCTATGGTACACACACACCTTCCCAACACTCAACAAGTATTCCTCCTAGCCCTAACCCTTATCTGTTTCTCAAGAGAAAGATAAGATAGAAGTAACTCTATTCAGGCGAAACATTCGTGTGAAACACATGGATATTATGGAAGAAGCTCATGGTGGAATTGTAGGTGGCCACTATGCGGGTGATTCCACTACGTGTAAGATTCTACTCATTGGATTATGGTGGGAGACCCTATATAAAGATTGTAAGGCATGTGATCATTTTTGACGTCTTGGAAAACCTAGTCAATGAGATGAAATTCCTCTGAGACCTATTATTAGCACAGAGTCATTTGAAAAATGGGCTATAGATTTTGTGGGTCCTATTTCACTAGCTATGCGTAGAACCGGTTTGTGCTACATCATAACATACACAAACTATTTGAAAAGGTGGGAAAAAGTAGCACCTACAAAGGAATGTACACAAGGTGGCTACTGAACTTTGGTTTCTATGGGAACATATTATTACAAGGTATGGATGTCCTTTGAGTTTGACCGAGAGACGAGGGCACACATTTTCTAAATGAGACAATTATAATTTTATTAGATGAGTTCATGATTGCACACCATAAGACTACACCCTATCATCCTCAGGAAAATGGAACTACTGAAGCTTTCAAAAAAAAATTGAGCCAAACATTGAAAAAAATTGTGATGTTGGAGGAAAGGATTGGCATGATAAAGTCTTTACATTACTTTAGGCATATCAAACAACATATAAAAGGTTGAACAAATCCACACCATTTCAGTTAGTGTTTGGCACAGAAGCAATTCTTCCTATGGAATTTATGTTACATTCTTTGTGTATTGTGTGTGTTAGAGGTCTAGCTGATGAGAAAGATTTAGAAGAATGGATTGAAAAGATAATTAAGTCGGATGAGTGATGAGCCATAGCGCATTGGATTGAGAAGCAAGAAAATGCTAGGCAGAAAGCTTGGCATGACAAAAATATAAGGGACAAGAAGTTTGAGATTAGACAAATGGTGCTTCTCTATGACTCTTAGGTTCTTGCGCCATCCAGGAAAACTTAAGGTACATTGGTTGGGGCCGTATGTTATCACTTACATCCTTGAAACACTTGATGGAACACGACTACCCGCTTACTTCAGGGAGTAGGATGAAGCCATACTATAAATAAGTCTTCTTGGTGTTTGTAATAAGGTAGTATTTCCATTTAGATTAGGTTTTAAATTCTGCATTCCCTTAATTTGTTTAATTCTTTATTGCTATGCTTTGTCAATTTAGTTTGTGTGTTGTGGAATAAGCGCGTTTACGCACCATAAGATAATTACTATTTGAAGAATTTTCATGCACTGAGAGACTTTGCACATACTTTTAGTGTGGGGTGGATTGTTAGTATCCGTGTACAAGACTATTCGAATTAAAGGACAAAAGGAATAAATTGTTTTGGGTGCTATTCAAGTCAAAGGATTGCTTCTAAAAAGTGACCAAAGATAGAGATGGAGGAAAGGATAATATAACAAAAGGTAAGCGGAGGCCATAACAACTACCGGTGGAAGGTGCGGTGACAGGTACTCGGGTGCAAGGAAGCACACTTGAAGAGAATTCTATGACCAAAGGGTAGGAAGGCACGCTTATAAGGTTATATCTCGGGGCATGAAGATGTACTACGTGAAAAGAACAAAGTTCATCAATAAATGAGAGGACATTAGATAGGTGAAGGAGCAATAAATGCATCAAAATTTTGAAAATCTATATAAGAATGGGATGTGATTTCATTCCTACTGTTACGATTAAGAGAATTTGACAAGAGCCAAGTGTGAAGATCCGATCAATCATGTTCAGGTGCGAAGAGTGTGAAACCAGGTGTGCAAAGGAGGTTTGTGCAAAGGAGAAGCTTGTGTTCCCATAGGAGGAGGGTTTGAGTGAAGTAGACGTGTTACAACCAAGCTAGGGCACACAATTTCCACTAGGGCATGTAGATTTGAGCTAGGGTTTGAGTTACACGTTACAAAATTCAAAAGATGAGTATTTTCAAAGGATTACAGGGTAGAAATGGCACCAAAGAAGGTAGTTGCAGCAAGAGTTAAGGGAAAGAAGAAGGTGGTCGTGGAGGAAGAAGAAATGACCCCTAAGAGAAATTTTTCAGAGATGCAATATCCAGAGGGGGTTATAGTAGGCCAGGAGTGGGATTCCCACATTCGGAGAAGCAAGATAAGTGAGTACAACCATCATACCATAGAAAATAAGGAGTTGGATGCACTGTTGAACACAAAGATAAATAAGTGCATGGCAGAGGATATGTCGGTCTATGATGATGTTGGGGAGAAGTTATTGAAGAAGATTGGAGTATATCAGTTATATGAGCTCCACTACTTCATAAAATATGATCCCTTGTACCAATGGCTTATGAGTAGAGTACATGAAGACTTCTTCTACTTTATAGGATGTAGAGTAAGGTTTTCAGCCGCGCTAATCTCCACAGTGACAGGGTTGAAGGCTATAGGTGAAGACCTCAAGGAGGACTTATCAGACAAGGCCACAATTCTATAGAATAGGAGAGAACTGGGGTACATGAAAGGTCCGCATGGCATGGACATGGATAAGCTGAAAAAGTACCCAATTGTGTAGGCAGCCACGCACCTTGTGACAAAATTAAATGACCAAGAGAGGTGGTCACAAGTGAATACCATGTGGCTACATGTTGCTAAAAGGATGTCTAAAGGAGTGATCTATAACATTTCAGGTTACATTGTAGAAACTATTGTCGAAGAAGTGCATTCAGGAGGAAAGATCAATTTTGGGGTTGTTCTGTTGTCTCTAGTATTCATGGAGATTGGGGTGCCATACGGACCAAAAGAGAAGGTCTGGGAGTATCCTATGGAGAACAAGTCACCTGTAGAATGATTCAGAAAGTACTTGTGTGAAGGATCGATGAATAAAAAAGTCAAGCAGAGGGATGAGAAGTAGTATGATAGGCTCCACGCAACATTTGAAGAAGAGTGGCGCATACCAAAGGATTTACCATCGGTGGTCGGTAAGGCGATTCGGTTTCCGTATACCAACATTTTTGCATCACGTGATTTGTGATGAAGGATGGGGCTTAGAGCCCATGGTGCAAACTGTCATATTCCTTCACAACAAGGTATTTTCAAGCATTGGTTCATAGGTTCTCAGATGCACGCCAAATAACATTCAATTCAAACAAGGTAGACTATAACTACCACACACTGAGGAAAATGTATGTATATCCAGGATGTAATGCATATATTGAAAGGCTCATTACATATGTGTTAAGCATAAAGCCAATAAGTTTGGCTATTGGAGATGTTGGAGCAATACTGGTGTACCTCCAACTGAAGCCCAAGCTAGAAAACAAAAAGTATGTGGAAGATGATTTTGCACTCCTAGGGCCGTCGAAGGGTAAGCATACCATGGAGAACATTCCAGTGCCTAATCCCATAGAGACAATTGAAGTAGAGGATGAGGAGGATGAGTACAAAGATAGTGGTGGTTTAGAACATAGAGGTAGAAGACATCCTACAAATAAGGATGAAGCTGAGCATGCAACTACACCACCTCATCCACAAGAGGGGGATGATGAGGACTTGGATGCATTCCAAGGAGAGCACCGATTTAAGAGAGTGTTCAGGAGAACAAGGACCCAAGGTGCTACTCCGCAAATAATGTGTAGATCACCCAGACTCTCTCCACATAAGGAGACAATCGAGAAAAGGAGAAGGAAACTAAAATTGAATGAGGAAGTGGAAGATTTAGAGGAAAGCGCACCTAATTCTCCTACACCTCCAGAGAATGTGGAAGAGTAATAAGATGAAGAAATGAAGGAGAAGAGTAAGAAAAGAGAACAGATAAGATAGCTACAAAGACTACTCGGGATATGGAAACAAAAGTCCCAAATCTAGAAGCTCAAGTTCATAAGTAGCTTAGGTCAAGAAGAAAAAGTGGGGAGCACATTCCACCAGCCATGGGTTATGCTGAGGACATAGGTAAAATTGTCTGCGCCCATTTCTAGAGCACAATGACACAAAAGGAGTTATATGGCTGAGAAGTAATGGATGAAGATATGGCAACAGTGCACACAAGGAAGTAATTATCGGGTCGATGCACACACACATGGATGAACTAGATTTTGATGTGTGTGAGGAGTCATGTGTGTCAAGGAGGTTGAAAAAGACACCTCAAGCTAGACACATAACAATAAAGCCTACTGTTATGTTAGATGAATAGGTGAGTAATGCATTGGTAAAAGTCTCAACAGAGGTGGCAAGGTGGAATATGGACAAGGCTACCACAATTAGGGTGATAAGGGAAGAGATCAAAACTAAAAATGAGGAAATAGCGTACCTAACATAGGAAAGAGACTTAGCGTAGAAGAATAACTTTGTATTTATCAGCATCATAAAAGAAATTGGTGATAATTTCATAAAGTCTAGGCCACACTTAGAGCCAAAGGTATCAAGATGTTTTCTTCAAAGAATACACTATGTGGGTACATTGGTGGACTTAGTGCTTGAAAATGAACCTCTGCACATGCCATCACCAAATGATCTAGCGCAAGATGCAGAGTGAGAAAAAGGCTTTAGTGATGTGGAAGATTTCATCATATGAAGGATCGTTGTAAGAGTTGTGGGAAGAATCAAGAAGGAATACCAAGCCTTGAACATTTGTATGGCTCTAGAAGCGCTCATCAACATAAAAACCCTAGAGGAGAATAATGAGCTCCGAATGTGATGAAGGATGACACATTGGGCTGCACGCAGAAAGATTAGCAATGATTAAACGAAGCACGAGGCCTAGCGGTAACCCAAGAACCACAAAAAATTGTCTAGAGGATCTTGGGAAACTCATTCTTGTAGATGGATTTTCTAGAGGGAAGGATGATTACAATGTCCAACATTGTGTTGGTATTTCAAAATGAGAAAGGAGAGATTGTGCGGGATGAACTGGATTCCATTTTTGTCGAGATTCTAGAAAAAGTAGAGGAAGCACTCGTTGAATGGCAGACCTTGGAGGCCAAGATAAAGGAGGAATATACTAAATTAATTTTTGGGTCGCGAAGAAGAAACTGCCGGAGTTAAAAATATTCTTTCATTCATCCAAATTATTTCTATTCTTCTATTCTTTGATTCATTTTTGAGATAACCATTGTCGGGCGTAATACAACTAGTGTGGGGTAATTTTGATTAGTCGGACCTAACACTTAATAAAGAAAAAATACAAGGTTGACGTGGGAGAGAAGAATGAATTCAAAGCCGTGGATGTATCGAGAAGGCACACGCGCGAGGAACGAAAAAGGTTTAGGAATTTACCTTTTTCACAACAAGGATCTATTTTTAGAGATAGTGTTCAGACCACTCAAACTAATTGGAGACTTGTGCGTCACACATTGGCTATTTTTGGAATATTAGCTATGAAGTGATTTTCATTAACACAGGCGAGAAATAGATCTACTATTGTCAGTTAACTACCAATAGTCGATTGTTAGCGCACTTGCATGTGTGGCTATTTTTGTAATGGCGCGTAGCTAATAATATCATGTAACCTATTTTGGGAATAGATAAGTGGTGAAGGGAAAGTCCCCACCCTTATAAGTATGTAGTAAAATTTGTAGAGAGAAAGAGGAGGTGTGTGTGCATACATAGGGAGATTATGCTACTAAATCATATGCACATACTACTTTATTTGTAATGAATATTTTGTATATTTAATGCATTTAATATAATGGAGGATATTGGCTGAATCTAAGTGTTAGTTATGTGTGTATCTGAATCTAGTATGTTTTTGATCTCATCATGGTTAATATTTAATGTTTTCTCCCTTAGAGATAGATTTGAAATGGTCTCGTAGAATGATGTTTTAGTAATGGACCTCGCATGTGTTAAGTCTTCATCATGCCAACATCTTGCAACAAAGCAACCCTAAAGAGGGACTCGGTACCTTTGTGCACTTCGGTGAGCTCTCAATCTAGGTTGAGTGATGTGCTAGCATGTCTAAGGTCTTATTGGGCTTGTATCACTTTGAATTCTAGGCTGCATCACTCACGTTGAGACAATTTGGATTCTTCCTAGTAAGTCTTTCACATAATGTTTCTAAGTCAAGCATTTTGAATGTGTCACCTAAGACATCCATGCTAGAGAAAAAGGTAGAAGAAAAGATTTGAAATGGTCCTCTCAACTTGGATAGAATCAAGTAAACAAACTCTTCATCCTTCTTATCTCTTCCACTCCCCTTCAAGTGTGTCAACAAATTCTTTAACTTGGTAAGATAGTCTATAATTGCTGGAAAATCTTCAGGATTAAGAGATGTGATCTCAATTTCAAGGTGCATAGCTCTCATATGATCCACCTTACAAAATAAATCCTCCAATTTCTCCCATATTTTAAAAGGAGAGTCACATTTTTCTAAATGAAACAAAATACTTTTATCGATTACATAAGTTCCTATCAAACCCATACACTCATCAAATTTGCATTGGTACTGAAATTTTTCATATTCTCTAGTGAACAATGGTTATTCTAAAGAATTTACAACCCATATTCCTTTTTGCTTAATTATTGTTTCTATTCTTGGTTTCCATGTGTGGTAATTATGTATTGTTAATGGCTCAACATGATCTAATGAATAAGTAGACAACATTCTCAAAAAATCACCAAAAGAAATAAAAGAACCAAGCAATACAAAAAGACCCCCAACCAATCCAACAAGATCCTCCCAGATTTTGGCACTTTATAATGAGTGTGTGTTACAATATAGAACTTTATAATTATAGTACGATTATAAAATTAAATATTTCCAATAGAAAGAACACAAAAACACAAGAACTTTTGTAAACAACGGCACTCAAAACCAAGTTCTTGATCAAAAGATAGATAAAAGATTTTCTATATTATGTTCTACTATTTATTTTAGTTGCAACTACAATAGAATTAAATGTGCTTTCCTTCACCACAAAAAAAATGAAAGGGGGCTAGAGTTAAGTACTTACTAGTAGGAATCACAAGCTTTAAGCCCTCATACAATCATACTATATGACCAAGGGCTAAGGATTTTAATGGGTTTTATGTCAAAAGTGACGTTCGCCACCCAAAATAGTAGTCTGTGGATTTTCCCAAAATATCAAATCGTGTGCACAATGTGACCCATGGACCCCTACCAAAAAAGGAAAGAAACATATTTTATGAAACCGTCTGTTGTCCACCAACCAAGAATGCTATGCCCATAGAAATTAAAAACTCAAAACGGATCTCAAAATCCAGGATAATGTTTTGCTATGTTTTCTTCCTAATCGACACAAACCCCGAGGTAAACCAACACATCTCTCTGCACAACAAAAAAACCAAAAAAATAATTGCCTCCGAAAAATGGTCAAGTTTATAAATTATCTTAGGGTTTTTCCACCTTTCGAATCCAATGGAAGCCTATATTTTACATAAAAACACACGCAACAAAAATACGAGATAAGTCTTGAATATATGAATATACAAAAATGTTTGCAAAACAAAACTTATAGAAAGATGTCAACAACAATCTCCTGCTTTGATACCATAAAAGGAATGATAACCGATCATACCAATCTAAGAACATAGATGTTAATCAAACACCACGTGTAACGCCCGCTAAAAACAACCCACTTGAGACCCAAGAAACAACCTAGGATTAGTTAGGAAAAATTATGGAATAATTTTTTTGTTTAAAAGAGTCTACAACCAGGTTACAAGGAAACAACTATCACTAACAAGTTCTAGAATAATTCTAATCCACTAGAATATACTTTTATTTTATTAACAATTATTAGAGGTCATAAGGTCCAAAATTTAGGATTAGAAGTTTCAATTAGGTTCAGAGGGTAAATTATCACCATACCCACTCTCTAACAGGCTTAGAGATTCAACTTGATTTTCTCACACTTAACGCATTCAAAATTTCCCTAAATCATTTCCATTGGATAGGAAATTTCCTCACCTTTCCATTTATATAAATAAGTCCTCCTAACTCCTCATAAAACTCAAGTTATGGGTCGGCGAGCCTTGGGAGAAAATTTTCCCCCAATAGCGGGTTAGCGGGCCGCGTGGAGATTTTTTTGAAATTTTCTGCCTTGAGGAAAAAAATCAATTTTATGCTCGTGACCCTATGAGTTCGCTAGGGACACGTGTCAAGTTCTGATTGGCACGGGAATTTTGGGGACACATGTGAATTTTTGACTTTTGGGTTAGAAAGCGCCAAGGCAAAACTTTCCACGTGCCTCCGCCGACGCTTAAGGCTGCAATGATGTCACCTTTTATTGGCTGCGTGTTAGTGGGTTGGCGTAAAGATCTAAGAAAATTTTCCAAAGGAAAGGTTAGAGTTTCAAATTTAATTAAACTTTTTCTCTTCCATCATCACCGAGTGAATCCATGTGTCGCATTCATTGGCTGTGGGATTGCGAGGCAGCGAGAGAAACTAAGAAAATTTCAAAAAAACTTTAAAAAGTGCCAATGAAGAAAATGGTGCCGTGCCTCCACCATTGCCTCATGAACCCCATGGTAGCTTCTGATTGGTTACAAGATGGTGGGCGAAGAGAGAAAATTTTGAATACTTTCCTAAGTGTTTTAAGGAAAAATTCAGGAAGCATGCCCGCCAAGGAAAATTTTTCCAAAATTTTCCGCCAAGGAAAGAAAACTTCATAGGGCCATAACTTTTGATAGAGAGCTTAGTGTCTAGAAATGAGGACTTTCTAGAAATCTCTCGATGTCCTCTTTGTACATGGGATTATTAATTTTAGATTTTGATAAAGTTTAAGGGGTCAATTTTAAGAAAATGGCCTGCAAGATTTTTAAAAGCAAACTGGTAAATTTTAACTAATAAATTTTGTTCAATTAGGCCTTCTCCTTCACTCATCATGCCAAATAGACATGGAGGATTGTTCTAAGAATAATTTAGGATGAATTTGGAAGGTAATTTTTCTTGATTGATTTCCAATTTGAATTTTTACAACTTCTGACAGCAAAAAGACTGTGAAAGGTTTGGGCCCGATTTTGCAATGTTTTAAAATATTTCCTTAAGTATTTTTGTCAATTTGAACTCATTTATACCCTAGCATGTTCAATTTTAATTTTTAATGTTATTTATTGTTTGCAGGTTCGAACTGTGCATTTTAGAAGAAGTATTTACCAGTTTTAAATTTTAAAACAGAGATCAGATTAAAAAGGATCTATCTAAATTTTTCATCATTCAAGTATGGGAGTTCATTTTAATCCTAGTCAAATCCATTTAGTTGATTCAAAAAACCATTTAATGGCTAAAATGTAAAGTCTGGGTTCCAATTTTGTCTTATTTTCAAAAGAACAAAGCAATACAATTCCTTTATACGTATTCCTTTCTTCCAATTTTCCAAACCGAGATATCAAATATAGAGTTTAAATATAACAAAGCCATGTTGAACAAGGTAAGACAACTTCCATTAATTTACTAAATCTTTTATAACTCCTTTTTCCATATACTTTCAAAATACAACATACATAATACATGCCTTTCTTTCAAAACCCAGAAACAAAATATATCTCTTTCACAATTCGAATTACAACTTTCATAACCAAATACAAACATCTTGTCTTCACAAAATATATTACATTCATCCACTTCTAAGTGGGAAGGGTAAAAATGATATTTTATTTCATAAGGTCTTATCAAATTGTCTTTCTCCTCTGCTCCAAAATAGCAAAATGAATTTCTCATTTTGGATCACAACAAAGGCAGAGGAAAGGCAACGCTCTCCACCCAACCAAGACATCCAATGAAGAGGAGAAGTCATCCTTCTTCATTTTTCCCAATCCCCAACCACAATGTAATAAGAAATGTGTTTCAACTCATGGAAACAACAGGCTTCCACATCATAAATCAATCTTTCAACATGCACATTTCAAATTAAAACACAGTCCAAAACAAAATAGTAGTTTTGCAACCACATGAAAGACATCACACAAAACTCAGGCTTCACCATGCAAGCCAAAGGAGCAAGAACTATGGGGGAAGCTACTTATGCCTCCCAATGGGAATTGGGTATCCACCTATAGAAAACCGATAATATAAATCATCTCACATATCCTTATGCCCCAAGAATCCCTCTTTATGCGCCCCCACAAATTTCCTTATGCCCCCACAAAGTAAGAAATGCAATACCATTTCTTTTCCAAGGTAAGAACCCAATCTCAACTCCTCCACAAGAATTCTGATGCCACTGGCATTCCCTTATGCCCCCCACATGGATTCCCCATAGCCTTCTCCTACACCATTCCTAGGTAGTCTACCCAACTAGCCAACAAACACACAAAACATTCACCATTCACACAAACATAAAAGAAATAAAATCATATATGAAGAGCTAAGCTCCTACCTCTCCATGGTATATTTTGTTCCAATACAACAAGCTTTCAATGTCAAAATACAGTCCCAAAATTAGCAATGCCCAAGTATGAAATGCTCTCCAATCTCCTCCAAAATCAACAAGAGCTCCAAACAACCAAGGAAAATTTTCCCCAATGAAGTATGCAAAAAGTTCAACAACCCAAAACAAAGCAAGGAGTTCTAATTTTATAGAAGAGGGAAGAGAAGAGGATGAGGTGGATCCATGTAGGATGCCACATCACACATCCTCAACTCCAACACAAAATTCAATTCATTCTCTAATGCATAATAAAGAGGTGGGTGAATAATATGACAATAAACTTACACACTCCAAAAAGCCCACACCCCAAAGGACTGCAAATTTAAAACATGAAGAAAGTGTAATTAAAACATGCAACTTGACTTATAAAAATGCATTAAAAGGTTTAAAATCAACCCTCCAACCATAGGTATGGTTGGTAAATAAAATTAAGAGGTATGGGACAAGTTTTACTTGTCCCACAAGCCTCCAAAATCAGCCTCCAAGGACAAATTCAAATTTCCAAGGAGGTGGAGTGTTTCATACTCCAAAATCTGACTTACACAACTCTTACACATACTTACACATCACTTACCATATTTAATACAAGAGCCAACAACTTCTATAATTACTTTCTTATATCCCAAATTTGATTTATTTATTTATTTTAACAATATGATTACTCACATTAATTCTCCACAATTAAAAGAATAATGAAAGGGGTAAATGCATCACAAAATAAACACATGCAAACAATAATAAAAAGGAACCACATTAATAAAATACACAAAGCCCCTTGGTTCAAAGGTAATTCTCCTCCATGGGAATCCCTAACAAAAAACAAACACACACACACACACACACACACACACAAAACATGTTTCCATGTTGACCTTGTTGAATTCATCTAGAATTCCAATGTGGTTGGTCTCCAATCCCCGAATGTTTGGTGTGATAGTTTAACCCGCAAAACATAAATACCTCCTTCAGCCTCGTGGCCATATCATAACATCCAACATGATATAAATATAATCAAAAATCATCTATACATATGAATCACAACAACATCATGGAAATCAACATTATCACTTACAATTTATATCAACAACTATATCATCATCATATAATGTCTATTTTCTATGTCTACTCACAATATCCAAAATTCACATGTCCGAACAACAATCATAATATATCCATGTCAAATAGTATATCATCATCCACATATGAAGTGGTCTCTAATAATCATCATGCATCATAACCAAATCAAGATCAACAATAATCCATGGTCCAACATCTAACATCATACTAAATCAAAACCATAATAATGTCCATAATGTAATCAACAGTATCAAGATCAATATCAAAGGTTTCAAAAGAAAGTGGGAACTACACCACGATTAATAAGATGAAAGTAATTCACCGAATAACTTTACCTAAACCTTTGCAAACAAATGAGTAGCAATATCATATATTATTATGGAACTCAATGAAATACAATGAGAATGGGTCTCGCTTACATAGGCAAGGAATAACAATCTAAGAACCACCAAGTTCATAGATCAAGCCATAAATTAAGAAAATAAATAGTCATCAAAGAACTAGTTAAGTCCATAGATTTAGGAGATAACAAGACATCAAGGATCTAGTCAATACCATATATCAAGGAAAGAACTAATCAATTCCATAGATCAAGGAAAGAACTATACCTAAAAATTAGATAATATCCCCTAATATCTAAATAAATAAATAAAAATATCCACACACATAAGTGGGTGGAGATAAATACAATAAAGGTAAATAAAGTACCTAGGTGAACATGAGCTAAGGTAAATACCCACTCTAACATAGCATTGGTTATTAAATGAGTATTGTGTTGTAGTGTAACCTCGCATAATTTTTTTAATTTTAAAATCATTTCTACAATATTGCTTAGGAAGTATTTGTTTAAATCCCTTGAGTGTATTTGGGGTGTTATGATATTATACAAAAAAATACTTTTTGGAAAAACTTTATTGAGTGTTTGTGCCTAAAATCCATAGGTTAAGTGGTAGTATTTGCTTTAACTTGGTATCAAATGAATATAAGTCACCCTTCGAGGTCACGTCTCTTTATTTTGTTCTTTTACATTTCAGAAATAGCAGTCTAAATGTTAAGTGCTAACATTTCTCCCCACCAGATCCACCACCCCCACCTCATTTTTTTATAAGTACTATTCCATCCTAACCCCTACAAATTTCATATCCCTTTTCACATCCAACATGATATCTTCCTTCAAATCACACTTAACTTTCATATTTTCAGTGAATTTCCTATTAAAATATAAAGGATTAGTATCTCAAGCATGCTTTCAACCTATGTTGTTGATATATTCTCCCATATGATACTTACGATCACATTTTATCTTTCTTTAATAGCTTGTGTTTGATGCATTATGTATGTGTAATGTTTGTGTGATAAATCTTTGAATAAACAATGTATTTATGGCTATACTCTACTTAGATTGACATGCCAACAACACTAATAGATTGACTTATAACATCCCTCCATTCAACCTACCCTTTGGGTCCTCTCACACTTTGGTCACATAGAGCCAAAAGTAGCAAGAGCTAGCCACTTTCTTTGTAAGTGCATCCCATTCATTATCAAGGTTTAGTGATAAAAGAGTCTTAGGTATTTCCTAGCTATAAACGAGATATATCTTATCTATCACTTCTTAAGCCATTTATTTTCTCTGAATTTCTACCAAACCATTGGGGCTTAAAACTAGGAACAAAAACACCACCCGTTGAGAATAAATGAGCTCCATTGCGTTTAGTCCTTTGATTAATTGTGGAAATTTTTGTTTAAATTGATTCCTGGTTAACCACTTTCCTTGGTGAGAAAAATGACATGCCTCGATCACTTGATATATAGAGTAATTTTATGAATTCTAGTATCTTTTCCACTATATCTATGACTTGGTTGACAATGAATGACATCGAAGAGTATGGTTTTATGTATGTCACTTCCAACATCTTGCCAATATGTAAATTGTCCAAGAGGGATATAAAATATGGTCGAAGCAGTTCCACATAGAACCATGGATGCAACCAAAAATAGGGTGGTAATTTTAGCTCAAATACATTAGTTCCTACTTTCTTGATGATTACGTGTGGCCCACATCAGAGAGGATTCTGTGTTTCCTAGTTGGAACTTTCAAATGTTATTTATGTAAATGGGGCCATACCTTATCACAAACTTGGAATTAGTGAGGGACTCAATGTTGATTATGGTGTTGAGTGTACTATTGGTTAATTTTCTATAGGATATGATGCATTTTCTTTTGGATTTTTAGATGTGCTCAATAAATCTAATGGATTTTTTAGATTCCTTCTATGAATGCAGGATATAATTCCTCGACTATAATAGGTAATGCCATATCAATGGGTATTAGTGGTTTAAACCAAATACAAACCTAAAAAGGGTAATGGATTTGTGGAGCGATGAAGGGATCAATTATATGTACATTAAATGTTGGCAAGCTAACACACCATATCCATGGATGTTTTGAGTTACATATCCAAAGTAGATGCATTGTCATATAGATAACGACCTCGGTTTTTCCATTTATCAGTGGATAAAAAAAGGTGGATTTGGATAGATTTGTGTCCATCATAGAACATAATGTATTCTAGAAAGTGCTAAGAAACTTAGTTTCCTTGAATGAGATGATGGTATATGGTAAACTCAAGTGCATTTATACATGCCCAAAATAGAGTTTTGCAATGTCTTAATATTTGATCCATTTTATATAGGGCACCAAAAATGCAATATTCAAAACCTATCAACCAAAATAAGACACAATCATGACCACATGTAGTGATTGGAAACCATAACATAAAATCCATGGATATCAAGGTCAACCGGGAATCGGTAGAGGTGTGTAGAACCGGTGATTTATGTTGGCTGGTTTTTTATTACACATGTTGTGCATAACTTGATATAATTTCCCACATCGTGATTGAGGTTCGGAAAAAGAAGTCATTTTAGAGCACTGCCAATATCATTTTCACCCAAACATGTATTAAAAATTGACTCGTAGTGTGACTCCAAAATCATATTTAATTATTCTATTGGTGGAACAAATATGTTTCTTAAGTGATGCATAAGCCCTTCCTATAGATGGTAGTTTGCAACTTGTTACCTTATTTTTAGTGCTTGATATATGGTGGAAAACTAAGGATCACAACCATAAAACATTGGTTATTTAGTTGTGGCTACATGAATTTGATATTTTTATTAGTGTTACAATTGGAGGGAGGATTAATTAGTTTGCAAATTGATTGGAACTACCTTTTAATGCCAAATATTAAGGTGAAACTACTACGAGAAAAAGAGGTGTTTATTGTGTAACTTTTTGTGGGTTAGCATGAACAAAAGAGGCTTGTGATATTTGTACATGATTCTCTCCATTCACATAATATATAATGCTTCCATTTCCTACATGCTTGAACAATTGCATAATTTTATTTATCATATGTACAATACCTATTTACCATATCTATGAATGTTCACTATGACAGATGATTGGTTGCACTTGCTATGTTGGGTGAGAATTGCACCAATGCATGTTCTAAAGCATCAACTTCAATCTCAACAACAGCTACCAAATAATGGTAAGGCAAGGATTGTTGTTTAGAAAAATCTCCCTTTTTAACTCCTCAACAACTTTTGTTGTGATGTGTTCCACATATTGTTTCCTTTGTGCCTCCTTTTATTTCTTGGTTTAGAGGCTATGTAAGATGAGAGAATATAATTTTAAACCAAAAATAAAATTAAGTAACCCTAACAAATCTTATGAGTTACATAAGTGTTGTTAGTGTTGGCTATTCTCTAATGATTTTTATCTTCTATGGGTCAACATGCACACTATCCTTGTCTTTAATGTATCCTAGATATTACACACTTTATAAAGAAAAATTATACCGTCCATGTTAGTATATAACTTATGACTAGGTAAGGTATCTAAAACTTTCAAAACTTATTACATGAGCTTCTCCCATGTCTTGCAGAAAATAAGGATGACATCTAATTAAATAACCATGAAGTAATCAATAATGGTCACAAGACATCATTAATCATCCACATAAAGGTTGCAGTAAGTGCATTTATCAAGTTGAAGGCCATGACTAACCATTCACATAGATCTTCCTTTGACTTAAGTGTCATCTTCCAAATGTTAGATGGTTGAATGAGTACTTGATGTCACCTTGACTTCGAGATAAATATCAGAAAGAAATTTTCTCCCTTGAGCTAGTTTATTAGGCCAATAATGTGTGAGACTAGTTACCTATTCTTGAACAGGAAGGTCTTCTTAAGGACCTCTGTAGTAAAAAGTGTTGCTATATCGCATCCTTCATTTGATCTATCACGATTGGGCTTCCGTAAGGTGATGGGTTGGGTAGAATATGGCCTTTTGGATAGGCTCTTAGATATGTTGCTTGATTTATTCATTTTCTACTGAGCACCTACATGTTGTTCTATTTGGATAGGGTGTTCAAGGGATCAATTCAATGGGATGTGTCACTTCATAGCACAAGGACACACTTTTAAGTGTAGTAAAGACATCTACCCATTCCACCTTTCATTTTTGTATAATGTGATTTTATATGCTCGCTTACATGGTTTCAATGATCTACTGAGTGCTATCTGGTGTAATAAACATTATCCCATAGTTCCTAGAGTGAAAAATCACACGCATACACTACTTTGCATTAATCAATCCCATTTTCTTCTTAGGAGGAACATGTTGGAGCTCAAAATTGCACATGTCTTGAATCGGGGTGATTTAGGGATTTTAGGCAACATATAATTGTCTCTAACTTGTGGGACCTTACATTTGAGATGGACCTTTGGAGAAGGACGTATTCCTCGACTAATTTCTACTACTACAACTACTCCTAGGAAGGGAAATGCAACTATCTAACTCTACTCTATCATTCCAAGGGACCAGGGTGAGAAGGAGATGCATAAAATGAAATCCTAAGCTAAAGGGAGGTGATAACATCAGAAATAAGGGGATGGACACTCTTAGATTAGTGAGAATGAAGAAAATTTGAGAAAAAGGGAAAACATGCGTGCCACAATCCCAAACAACACCGACACTCTCATTTGTATGGATCCCAGGTAGATAAAAACCTGCAAGAGATATAAAACATGCACAACATACCAATATTTCAAAATAAAGGAAAGTAAATGCAATAAAGCATGAGATTGGTTAGAAGATAGCCATAAAAAAAAATTATTGCTTCCAAAGTATGCACAATCAATTACAATAAGGGGTAAAAAAGAATCCAAACATGGTGAGACAGATCGAGACCTAAAATCTAACTGAGGGAAAATTACTGTGAATAATTTATCTTGCAATCAAAGAGAGTCCAACCCTTACAAATGAGCATTATTCAACAATATATAGAAAAAGGAAGAGAATAAGAGGAGAAAAGAGAGGTAAAACTTTAATTTCAACTCACAACCATAAACAAAATGCATTAAATGCCCAGAAATCCACTTGTATATTTGTTAGATTCAAATTTCCATATCAGCCAAATCCCATGAAATCGGGTGGTTGAGTCGACTATAAGTGTGCATTAATGACCTAAATCGCATTTCTTGATTTTCACCTACGAAATTCTGCCAAAATCATGTAGCCCAAATTAGTAGCTTCCAACTAAGAACATGTGTGCATGATTTCAAACTTTGTGGAATAATTTATGGTGATTTGACGATTTACAAAGATACAAGTGGAATAGGAAAGACACGTGGTGTGATCTAAATGGTCACAAAGATCGATGATTTTATATTGGTTTTGACTCTACCACGAGTCGTGCGCTCATTTTTCATAATGATTCAATGCCCATCTAGAAATTTAATATTTTTCATATGAGTTACACTTTATCGACAAGTAACTAGAATAGATATGTGGCACACTATGATTAACACGGAGGTTATGGCATTAGGCTGCATGCATAAGAGAAGGAATCACGAGAGGAAATAATGTCAAAGTTTTGGGGGCATATGAAATGGTGCGCACGGAGAAGAGGAAAGGTGCATATTTTACAAGGCATGTAAATGTGTAGGAAAACTTGAGAATATGAAAAATGAGTGCACGAGGGTTCAAAATAAAGTGACTTGTGCAAGGCATGACAAGAGGGAATAGAAGGTGTGAAGAGCGGGGGTGTGTGAAAGGAAATGAAAAATAAATATGTGAGGGAAGAGTGCAAGAAGGAACTTGTGCATGTATGGGATATGTATGAATTAGGGAAGAAAGGAAAAGTAGGAGCATGCTGTGATTTTTGAAAATAGAAGGAAATTTTATAGATGCATGCAATGGAATGCACAACGACCGGAAAGGAGGAAGAAAATGCACTTTGGGAATGTGCACAAACAGAAAATGGATGGAATACTACATGATGCAATGGAGGAATGTGAGAGAATGTAAAAGATGTACGAATAAAATGAATGGAAAGAAAAATACAAAGGGAGAATGCAAAGGTGTACGGTAAAACTGCTGCAGCCAAGGAAATGCACCAAGGAAGAAAACCAATGACGCGCGTAACCTCAAAACATGATGTAGATCCGCATAGAAGTGTCGGTTGCTAAAATAACCAAGGTGTTATTTTGGGAAAAATATTGGTGACTTTCAAGAACATTTTTCTCACGCTAGATGAAGGAGACCGAGAGGCCTTGGAGCATCCATTGGACATGGAGTGGGCTTGAAAACATGAAATTATGATCTATAACATGAACAATCTACCCCACAAGTCACATAAAAAAATTGCACTCTAGAATACAACATAGGAACATTCATAAGAACTGCTGGATACTACCCCCTTTGAAATACACCACTTGATTACCGAAACCGACATTTCGAAGCAACAAACTAGCACATGTAAAAGTGCATGAGATAAAAGAAGCCTACATTACAACAAAACAATGTGCACAAGTGTGCACTTTAGAGGAATTGAAACTATTCTACTATTTACATGATGAAATAGAACAACTCAATGGAAAAATTAAGGTAAATCCCATTACGGGATTGATAGTGCATTTGTGTCAAGGTGAGATAACTCGGAAGAGTTAGCCTCCTTACAATTACTTATGGTATATGGTCCACTCCAAAGTGCATCAAACTTTGAATGATGCCATTGTTAAGCTATGTCAACATCCCATTTTAAGACAAGATCGCCCAATTTGAAATCTTGAGCTCTAGCCTTTCTATCAAACCACAATTTGGTTAATTTCTAATGTTGTTCTAATCTGACCATGATATAACTCTTTAGTTCTTCAAATTCAACCAATTCTTTCATTCTTATTTCTCTTTGATTTGTGCCCTCAAACTCTAACTGTTGGGCTAGCTCTAATGAAGGATAAAGGAAGTCTAACTTCTTTACCATAAACAAGTTTATAAGGATAAATACTAATTTCCCTCTTCACCGTTATCATATCTTTTCGAGCATGCACAATATATTTTTATACCACTTGCCTCTAGTTGATATCCATTATCTCGCTTCATGATTTTAATTAGGTTTTTGTTACTAGACTTTGCGAATTCATTTCCCTGAGGATAGTATTTAGAAGAAGTATTCACATATACTCATCTAAGAGCCCAATTAGAAATCCTTGTTCCCATGAAGGCCTTTACAATATTAGAGATAATGGTTTGATGAATGCCAAACCAAGTCACAATACCTTCGAGAAAGTCTAGAATGGTGGACTCGATTGCTTCCTCAAGTGCAAAAATATTTTTCCATCTCGTGGGAGTAGTTTGTAGCTATTAAGAACAATTTGTGGCCCATAATTTAAGGAGGGTTGATCATGTCGATGAAATCAAGACCCCATTGAGTAAATGGATGATTTGCTTGGATTGGATGGAGGAGAAATGCAACCAATTTTTTTACTTGCAAATAGGCACATTCTTTATATTATCTAACCCACTTGTGCGCATCGTAAAAAATGTTGGTTCTTCCTTCGGTCCCACGTACCACAACATACAAATTTGGAACCATAACCTAATGAAAGGGTAAGGAGAAGGAAAGGCGGTAAATAGAATAGATCACTAGGAATCGGTAATCTTTTAGGAAACATTTTCTACCAATTAGGCTCGACTATTTATGACGTGCTCTTCTCTCATCGGATGCTCTGCCTAATGTATTCCAAACGTAGAAACTTCTCTCTGCTCTACTTTGATTAGAAAAATAATAGGATAGGGCAGACCAAAGGACCCTCCCCTATCTCGTATATGGGCCTCTTCGGTTGGGGCAACCGAATTCTCTTCACTGAAGTACATATTCAACAACTCCGATTTCAAGTAAAAGGTATCCAATGTCCCCTTCCTTTCCACCCTCCTCTGCTTCCACAATCTAACCTTCAAGGCTTCCAATATCCCTTTACCTCTACCCTCACCCCTCCTTCCTCTAACCACCATGTCATCCAACCTCCCCTTCCCTCCACCGTCTTCTAACCTCCACAACCTCTAAGCTCTCATTCCCTAAATCGTCTTTCATCTACCCTCCAACCTCAATTCCCTCCAATCTCTTGTTTCCCTACACCCTCCACACTCCTCTTTCCATCCTCCAACCACTGTCCCTCAAGGATTTCCATCCCCTCCAATTTCCCTCCTCCATAATCCATCCTCCATGCCCTCTTCCAAGCTCCCCTTCCCCTACGTTCCCCTTTAATCATCTAACCTCCAATCCCCCATCCAAGCTAACCTTTCCCTCCACCCTCCCCTCCATCCTCCAATTTCCATGCCCTCCACGATCCCCTTTCCCTATACCCTCCCACCCATACATCCTTCATGTCATCTAAGCTCCCCTTCTTTCTATCCACCACTCCCTACATCATATAACCTTGAATCTCTCAAGCTCCCTTACCGTCCACCCTCTCTATCTAACCTCCATGTTGTCTAATCTCCCCTTCCCCTCCACCCTCCTCACCACCATAATCCATTCTCCATGCCATCTTCCAAGCTCCTCTTCCATCCTCCAACCTCCAATCCCTCATCAAATCTAACCTTACACTCCAATCTCCAACTAGCCTCAAGCCCTCTTCCAATCTCCCCTTCCGCTCTACCCTCCCCCTCCACACTCCAACTTCAAAGCCCTCCAAGCTCCCCTTCCTTTCCAACCTCCTCCTCCATCCTTCATCCTCTACATCCTCCATAATCCCCTTCCCTTCCACGTTACCCCTCCATCCTCCATCCTACATGTTCTCCAAACTCCCCTTCCTTCCATCTTCCCCCTCCATCCTCCATCATATATCCTCCACACCTTCAAAACTCTCCTTCCCTTCCACCCTCCACCTCCCTAGTCCATCCTCAAAACCTTCCAATCCATCCTAAACACCCTCCAATATCCCTTCCCTTCTAAACTCCCCCTCTAAACTCCTCTTCCTTCCACCTTACCCCTTCATCCCCATCCCGCATCCTCCATATACAAATTGTAAAATGTATGAATTTTTTTATCGAGAACGTCTTTTATTAGGAATTGCATGTAAGTGGTGAAGAGAAATTCCAAACCATATAAATATAGGTGATATTTCATTGTAATAAGAGGTTAGAGGACTAATGTGTGCATGGTTTTAAATGTTCTTGATGTAAGCTTGTTCGTGAATATGTATGAGAGTGTGCAAGGTCTAGTGCATATGTTATACAATGAACTATGTTTGTAACGGACAATTGCGTATAGATTTATAAGATAATTATGTCCAAACATGGGTTGATTAGTATTAAAACATTGATAGTCATTGTCTATGAATGATTATTTAATAAATGTGTTGCTAAATTTTCATGATATGATGTTTTTAATAAATGGTTGTTATGGTTATAAACATACATGATAATATCTTGCTACGAAAAAAACAATGGACTCGGTGGTGCATGCATGTGATTCAAGTGAGCATTCAAACTTTTTTTGATGAAGTGCCAACACACATAGCTATATTGGTTAATAAAATACTACATATCCCCTTCCCATCCACCATCACCTCCTCCATCTTTCATCCTCCATGTCTACAAAACTTCCCTTCCTTCCATGCTCCTCCCTTCCATCCTCCATCCTCCACAACGTCCAAACTCCTCTTCCCTTCCACCCTCCATCCTCCATATCCTTCAAAATGCTCTTCCTTCCACCTCGGACCTCCTCTCCCCATCCATTATCCTTCGCAAAATCCAAAGTACCCTTGCATTACATCCTCCCCTTATCCTGCATGCCCTCCAAACTCTCCTTCACTTTGACCCTACACACTTCATCCTCTACGTCTTCCAAGCTCCCATTCACTTCCAACCTCCCACCAATCCATCCTCCATTCTCAATATTCCACCTACCCCCTCCATCATCCATCCTCCACACCCTCCAAACTCCCATTCCCTTCCATCCAACCCCTCTACCAAACATCCTACATGCCCTCCAACCTCCTCTTCCCTTCCACCCTCCCCTTCCATCCTCCATTCTCCAAACCCTCTAAAATCCACTCCCTACAATCTTTCCCCCTCCATCCTCCATCTTCAAGCCCTCAAAACTTACCTTCCCTTCCACCCTCCAACTTCCATACTCTATAAACTATCCTCGATGCCCCAAAAAATCCCATTCCTTGATCAATCTCTCCCCTCCATCCTTCATCCTCCATCCTCCACGCCCTCAAGTTCCCTTCACTTCCACCCTCCGCCACTTCATCCTCCATCCTGAATTTTCCATACCCTCCATTTTCCACGCCCTCTAAACATATTGTCCCTTCCACCCACCTCCCTCCATCAACCATCCTCCAAGCCCTCCAAACTCCCCTTCCCTTCCATCCACCCCCTCCATCATCCATCCTCCACGCCACCCAAACTCCACTTCCTTCCACTCCTCACTCCAGCCTTCATCCTCCATGCCTTCCAAACTCCCCCTCCTTCCTCCATCTTTATGTCCTCCAAACTCACCTTCCTTCCACCCTCCCCCTCCATCCTTCGCGCTCTCAAAACTCTCATTCCTTTACACCATCTCTCCTCTATCCTCCATCCTCCACACCCTCCTAACTCCCATTCAATTCCACCCTCACCCCTTCATCCTCAATCATCCACGCTCTCAAGCTCCCTTCCTTATGCCTTATAACCTCACTCCACCATCCTCCACACCCTCCAAACTCCCTTTCCCTTCAACACCCTCCATCCTCCATTCCCTCCAAACTCTCCTTCACTTCCCCTCTCACCTACATCCTCCATCCTCCACCCTCCACACCTCCAAAATCCCCTTCCCTTCTACCCTCACCCCCTTCATTCTCAATTCTCCACACCCTCCAACCTCCCTTCCAATCTGCGCTTATCACCTTACTCAACCATCATCCATCCTCCACGCCCCCAATCTCCCTTCCCTTCCTTATCCCAAAGACTCCACCATCTTCCTTCCTCCATGCCACCCAAATTCCCTTCCTTCCTCCATCCTCCATCCTTCATGCCATCCAAGCTCCCCTTCCCTTCCACTCCCCCCACTCAATCATTCATCCTCCATTTTCCACATCCTTCAAACTCCCTTTCCTTCCACCCACCCCCTTCCTTCATCCATCATCCAAGCTCTCTAAACTACCCTTCCTTCCACCCTCCTCCATCCTCCATCCTTAATCCTGCATGATCTCCAAACTCCTCTTCCTTTCAACAATCCCCTTCCTCCATCGTTCATCCTCCACACCTCTAATGTCCCCTTCCCTCAAACCATCCCCAATCCTTCTTCCATCATCCACGTCCTCCAAACACCCCTTCCCTTCAACCTCTCCTCCATCCTCCATCTTCCATGCCCTTCAAACACCCCTTCCCTTCCACCTTTCCCACTCCATCTTCCATGCCCTCCAAACTCCTTCTCTTCCACCCTCCCCTCCATCCTCCATCCTCCACACCATCCAAAATCCCGTCCCATCCACCCTCCCTCCATCCTCCATCCTCCATGCCCTCCAAACTCCTTCCATTCAACCCTCCCACTCCTTCATCCTCCAACCTTCATGCCCTCTTAACTTCCCTTCTCTTCCACCCTCATCACTTTATCATCCATCCTTCATCATGCACACCCTCCAAACTCTCCTTTACTTCCACCCTCCCCCTCCTCCATCTGTATTCCTCCATGTCCTATTAATTCCCCTTCCTTCCACCATCCACCATTTATCATCTATCCTCCATCATACACGCCATCCAAACTCCTTCCAATAAAAACTCCATCCTCCATCCTCCATGACCTCCAAAATCCTGTCACTTCCACCCTAACCACTCCATACTTCATCCTCCATCCTCCATAGCATCCAAGTTCCCCTTCCCTTCCACCCTCCCCACTTCATCCTCCATGTCATCCATCTTCCATGCCCTCCAAACTCCTTCCTTCCACCCTTACCCTCCATCCTCCATCTTCCACACCCTGAAAACTCCTCTTCCTTCCACCCTCCACCCTACATCATGCACCCTCCAATCACCGCTTTTTCCACCTAACCATGACATCCTCCATCATCCATCCTTTATGTCATTCAAGCTCCCTTCCTTCCACCCCTCAATCCCCATGCCCCCAAACTTCCCTTACCTTCCACCCCCTCCATCCTCCATCCTCCATGCCCTCTAAACCTCCTTTTATTTCGACCCTACCCCTCTATCCTTCATCCTCCGTCTTCCATGCCATCCCACTCTTCTTCCCTTCCACCCTCCCCCTAATTTATCCTTCATCATCCATTTTCGATGCCCTACATTGTCAATGCCTTACAAAATCCCATTCCCTCCACCCCCTCCATCATCCATCATCCACACCACCAAACTCCCATTCCCTTCCACCCTCCCCTCCTTCCTTTATCCTCTACACCCTCCAAAATATCCTTCCCTTCCACCCTCCACCCTCCATACCCCATCCTTCATGCCCTCCAAGCTCCTTTCATTCCACCCTCCCTCCACTCCATCCTTCATACTCAATTTTCCACACCCTCCATCTTCCACACAATCCAAGCTCCCTTCCCTTATACCCTCCCGAGTCAATCATTCATCATCCATTCCCTCTAAAATACTCTTCCCTTCAACCTTTCCCACCTCCTTCATCCATCCTCCATGCCCTTTAAAATCCCCTTCCCTTCTACCCTCCCCCTTCATCATCTATCCTCCATGCCCTCCGAACTCCCCTTCCTTCCACCCTCCCCCTCCATCATCCATCCTCTACGCCCTCTAGGAATCCCTTTCCTTCTACACTCCATCCTCCATCCTCAACACCTTCCAAACTCCCTTACCTTCCACCCCCATCCTATGCCCTCCAAAATCCCTTTCCCTTCAACCATCCCCCTTCATCCTCAATCCTCCACGCCCTCCAAACTCGCCTTTCCTTCGCCTCCGCCCACCATCCTCCATTCTCCATGCCCTTCAAATTCTCCTTCCCTTATACCCTCCGCCTCCATCCTCAAACCTCCACGCCTCCAAACTCCCCTTCTAAAGAAACAAAATTATGCACTTTAGACATTATTTAGTCGTCTTATACTACTATTCAAAGGCTCTCAAGTGAATAAAGTACTAATTAATCCCACCTTTTATCCATCTTTATTTTCTATTTTATTTCTTTGTTCCCACATATTTTCTTACACTTATCCGTCCATTTCGTAACTTCCTGTCATTTCTTCCCAAAATTAGGTGCCCTGATCTGTCTTAAGGCACCTGGGTGCCTGTCCCACCCTAGGTGCCACTGATCTATGCACATCCTTTACCACTTCTTTTTGGGGCCTTTCTAGCCATTTTCCACCCTTATTCTTTTCGAGTTAGAATTGTTGGGATTATTTATGAAATTAAGCTTGAGAGCCCTATAAATATAAAGTTATAAGACTATACTTGAGGGTCCTAGCATCACATACTACTATCACTCCATCTAGAGTTATATCTATTACATCACTTGCATCGACATAGTTTCATGCATCAATTCTAGGAGATATGCATCACACACACACACAAACACACAACACACACACACACACACACAAGCATAGGGGAGAGATTCTATTATATTCCATGCACACATATTATTTACATTTTCGTAGTTATTATTGCTCACTACTTCACAAAATGTGATCTGCACAAGAGCACCTAGGGCACGACATGCACACACACACACAGAACTACATCCGGATCCAAAATGTAGTGCGGCGCTCAATGATAAGACAACTAGTTTTGCGGTTGAGATCATTCTAACCCATTCGTTTGCATCTTTATTTTCTCTAGGTTTTGATACTTCCTCTTGCATTGCAGGTCATTTTTTTGTTCATATGGCGGATCTAGTGTGACATACGGGAAGAATTTAAAGACACCTTGCGATCATACTGAAATTGGTTTCTAAGCATTTACATAGATCAAAGTTTCCAGACTATAGACAAGGGCGCCCCAGGCACCCTAGCACCCTCCTAGGTGCCTTAGTCATTTCAGATCTTTCCAAACTGGTCTTCGTGGGGTCCCTTCTAACTAATCGTTTGCACTTCCAGATTTTGTTTTCGGACTGCACAACTTATGCCAGATACCTTTGAATCATCTAAAACAATTCTCTCCCTTCTCTTGTACATTTTGGGTTTTATTTCACTTAGGGTAATTAGTTATAATTATTCATTTATTTTTTCATCTTTTATTAAAGTGTTTTAGTTCTCCTAGTTATATTATTATTAATACCCTAATATCCTTTTTAGGTCATCTTAGGTCTTATGTTTGTTGATCATTTTGGTGAACCCAACGTATCTTTATAGCACCTTCTAGGGTTTTATATTTACACCTCCTATCATGGGTAAACGTCATAGAAATTCCTCTTCTTTTAAGTCTTAAGCTACCCTACAATTTGATAATTGTGGTCATGCTTTCTTCGAACTCCTACAACTACTTCGTTATCCCCTTGTCCTTCATTCATTTAACTTCCATCTTCTCGGGATGGATCCTCATTGAATATTTTGTTACTGTTTATTTATGCACTATTAATCATGTTTCCCCTAACTTGACTTGTAGCATAAGTCCAAGCTATCCCTCCTAAGGACATAAATGACTCTAGTAATATATTACCTCTCCTACATCTCATCCTTCTCTCACAATTGGTTCTCCATATTGAGCAATTGCACAGACCTAGTTCTTACCATTTGCATGGTTGATATGGTCCCTTCTACTTCACCACTTACTCATGTTGTTACCAACGCTCTGATACCATCCACCACACCTACCCCACAATACTCGATTGCTTTTCATATTCCTCCCTTGTCCCCTTTTCTATATGAAATGTTATTTGTAGCCACTCTTCACATGCTTAATACGCTTTCTTCCCCACCCTCTATTACTACTTACTACTACTAGCGTGACATACCAACAACCTTTACCGGATCTAGATATCATACCATTTTCCCTGCCATCATCCTCCTCCTTAGCATGCCCACCATTCACTTTCACTCTTTTCATAAATAATTATTTTTGGGAGCACATACCTCTAGACACCTCATGTATAGCTAATGTATGTTCACATGATAGTCTTCTTTGCCTTTGTTTTTATTTCAATGACCTTCATACTCCTTTATGTGATCCACATTTGTATCATGGTTATGTCATTCTCACAACTTCTGTGGCACTGTGTTTTCCACCTTGTTGTCCATCTCGCGTGTTATCCTAATGCTTCTCCACTTACACTTGGTCAGTCTTGGTTAGATTATATTGGAGGCACACTTGATCTTGATCATGTTGATATCACATTCCCCATGCCATTTGGCACAACTCACATTTGTAGTAGTTCCTTTCTTTGTTATACACCCAACTTCACTATTTGGTATGCTCAGGATGTCCATTACCTCCCTTTACGGATGAACAATACGCCATGGTCATATACATCTTACGTATTCATGGTTATTTGGATGACCAAACACACACCCTTCCTTATAAAAATTTTTGCACTATCCAATATGATTTCGATACTGCTCTTGATGATAATTTAGATGACCTTGTTCCTCCATTTCCTTTTTGTGTTAACACCAATCCACCACTATCTCTAGTATGCTCTATATCCACCACCATGGTGATGACTCTCACCCTTGTAATCCTCCATCTAACACACACCTATTAGAGGCTATACAAGCGCTACAAGTTCAATGCTAGTCCATGGAAGCCACAATTATGTCTCTCCATGTTGAGATAAATCAACTTAAGGATGCCTCTACCTTGTATGTGCCTACTACCCCTATAGCTCCTACGCCATCTACATCCCCTACCAGTCCCCTCACTGATCCACCAGCTATACCATTACCTCCACCTCTTATCTTTCCTTCTAATGCTACGCCACAGGACATTCTTGGCCACCTTCTTCATCATCAACTCCTTTCTCTACCGTCTAATCGTCGCTACCCTCCTTCTCAACTAATACAATATTGTGATCAACCATTTTTCCGCTATCATCAAATTCGATGGTATTATACCGACTTGTGTCACACATTGAGCCATATTATTCATGATCTCCAATGGCTAGGCCTCCTCTCATTTTCTCCTCTACTACCTTCTATTCCCCGTTCCACCCATATGGCTCGTTTGACTCGTAACATTACCCAAGACCTATCTCAATTGTGCTCTCTCCTTAGTCATTGACCATCTTCGTCTTCGTCCTTCGCTCACCCTTCGCATACACGTAGCTTTTATTCACGAACCAATATTATCTACTATATCCCCCGTCGTGGATCATGGTCCTACACTCTCATCATCTCGACACTAGTCGAAGGACCTTCGTCCCTCGACCTTATCGGTTGATTCATCTTTCATGATTGCTTAGGGGGGCATAGCCACTACACAATCCTCCCCTTCCTCATATTTAGCGTCGTTTTACCCCTACTCTTTATAGTCTTTCTCATTCATCTCTTCGCATATACATACACTTATTTTACATTCTAACACCCTCATTACCCAATGACGCACTCTTGTGCTTCGGTTCACACTAGACTGTTGAGGGATTACATTTACACTAAACCCCACACACTACACTACAATATTTACAAGTCCTACCATAGGAACTACACATCCTACATTATCTTATCCATACTTAATGCATTAGTCATTTATACATCATCTATATCATACACATTACACTAGTCATCATATCATCTATGTCTAGTTTTGCATCTCATTCTTACATCCTATATTTACGCTAGGTCACATTATATATGGGTCTAGATTTACATATCATCACTACATATTCTATCTACACCTACCACCACATCTTACATCATTTACACACCCTACATTTCCTATAGTACATAATCCCCATAACACATTTCATACATCCTATATATTCTACACGCTACACTAGATTCCATTACACATGGATCTAGTTCTACTTATCATCATTACATATTCCATTTCTATATCCAATTACTATTGCATCTCACACATTATGCATTTCGTACCCACTACACATTCTACATTACATTGCCCACAACACGCATTTACATACCCTACTCCTCACTTGGTCGTTTATACTACATTGTCTTATGCGCGTTGCACTCACCACCCTATGATGCACTTTAGTTCCTCGGACCATACTTTCATTGCGCCAAGGGTTTACCAATCAAATGGACCTTATATTCACCAATGCAATATTTTCCTCATCCAACATTTCCCGCGTTAGTGACATACACTTTAGGTTAAATTATCAACCATTTTTATAGTGGTATACGCTTTAGGCTAAATCACCACCCTCATAATCATCTTCTAGTGGCATACACCCTAGGGTACATCACCACTCCCTTCGTATTCATCTCATAGTGACATACGCTTTAGGCTAAATCGTCACCCATCTTCATCCTTTCATCTTATAGTGATATACGCTTAGGGCTAAATCATCACTCTTCCATTCAACAAGTCGTGGTATACGTTTAGGCTATAAGGTTTATGCACATATTTCCATATGCCTCATCATCCTTTTCATTCTATAGTGATATACGCTTAGGGATAAATCATCACTCCTCCATTTAACAAGTCTTGGGATACGCTTCTGCTAGAGGGTCCATGCACATCTCTCCACATGTCGCATTTCATCACCACTATCACCACAATGCGCTAGATACAACCAGCATTACTCACCATTTCTCGATGACACACTCTTGTTTATGGTTCATTCTTGACTAATAAGGGGGAAACAAAATTAACTTCACTACATACACATTCCATCCACTCAAGGGCACATTGCTCCTATCATTCCATTTTACATTCCATTCCATCCATCCATAGCATATTGCATTGTCTTGGTGGCATTTACTCTTGTTTACTAGTGTTTTACATGATCACTTTACTACACATGTTAGATTGCTTTCTTATATGTCATTATCATACACATGCACGTTCACGTCTTTGTTTAGTGTGATTATAGATACATGACTCTACATGTGACACAAATGCTCACCTTCTACCCTTCCCATATTGGTCACTTGGGGCATCCACATTTGTCTTATCTAGGTGTTATTATTCCATTTTGTACTTAGCATATTATATTACTTACTCATACACATTTAGACATATTGGTTATCACTCTAACATGCTAACGGGTGTTCCATGTGCATCACTTGTTTCTGATTACATGTTTCCATGACTACTTGTTTATTTCTACTTGTCTCTGTTGTTTGTCATTGTATGCGAGCTTTGCCCTTGTTTGCGTGCACACTTGTATACATTTTGCGGCCATGATGGCCTTGTGTGTTTTACGACATCATGAGTGATGTCTCATATTTGAAACCTACTTTGTGCGGTCTGCTTGTTTTCTTGTGTATTTACACTACTTTGTTTGGTAGTTACTACATTGTATGTGTATTTTGCAATTGCCTTCTTGAATGCATGTGTTTTCGGTCTAACACTTGTTTTGTCTAGCCATCCTTTTTGTGTCGCCTTGGTATCTACTAAGCACTTTCCCTTTCACCTGCAGGGGTAGAGTTCTATAGGTCACAATGTAGTTGGTCCTCTTTTGGGGTGACATTCTCCTTTCAACGACATCACATGCACCACGAAAGAGGGGGCATCACTAAGATTTTTCTATTAAAACAACGTATTTACACCTGTTCACACACGGTGAGTGATTTCAAACCACTCTACGAACTCCATACACAACGGCCTTAATAGGACATGGTGTCCTTTGGCGATTCCATGCGGAGTAGTTACAAACTTGGGGGTTATAATGGGTGTGTCTATCTACACTTCTCCGTTAAGTAACATCAAATCTCCCAAAAACAGACAGTATAGAGATCTCTTCACACATTTCAGTAGAAGCAGTTAAAGTTGAAGGAAGCAGTACATTTCCTCGCTATACTTCTTGAACCAGGGATGGAGTGAGATCACCCAAAAACTCACGACAAGATAGGGATATCCTTCTACACCTTTTTCTCGACATGGATCAGGTGAACATGTTCCATTTACACTTTTATTCTAGCGTATTTTGCATTTGTGTACTTTACACGTGTATTTTACACACAACGTTTTTACATATATACATATTTGACTACTTGATAATTATCTCCTTGTAGGCCCGGCCTTATGAAAACAAGTACTCAAATTGGGGACAATGACAACAACGACGTGATAACGATTTACATGCCGCTACATGCACTTGTTGTTACTAACCAACCATGTAGGTACACTACACATGTGTTCCGCCTAGGTTCACTCTCATCAATTTTTATGCACATTTATCATCTTTAGAATCCACGCTCCACCTTTTATTTTTCTCATTCCACACTTGAGTCAAGTCCATCAGCATGTCTTCTTCTACACTCTACATGGATATCAGGTACACATCTCTATCTACTTTATGTTACTGAGCGTTTCTCTCACCAACATAAAATGGGGAAAAAATGTAGACATAAAATTATGCACTTTACACATTATTTAACCCAGTATTATACTACTATTTAGAAGGTTCTCAAGTGAATAAATTACTAATTAATCCCACCTTTTGGCCATATTTATTTTAAATTTAATTTCTTCATTCCTGCATATTTTCTTGCACGTATCCATCCATTTCGCAACGGTCCCGTCATTCTAGCCCAAAATTAGGGCACCTAACTTTGTACCAGGCGTCGTAGGCGCCTCGATCTATGCACATCCTTTCCCACTTCTTTTTGGGGTCTTTCTAGTTATTTTTATCCTTTTCCTTTTCCCAATCAGCCTTGTCGGGTATTAATCACAAAATTCATCTTGAGATACCTATAAATATAATGTTATAAAACCATAATGATGGTCCTAACATCACATAATACTATCACTCCATCTAGAATTGCATCCACATAGTGTCATGCATCAAAGCTAGGATATCTTCATCACACACACACACACACACACACACACACACACACACACACACACACACACACACACACACGCATAAGGGGAGGGATTCTATTTTATTCTATGCACACATTCTATTTACATTTTCTATAGCTACTTATTGCTCGTTACTTCACAAAATGTGGTGACATAAGAGCACCTGGGGACAACATGCACACACACACCAAAACTACATCCGGGGTTCGAAATGTAGTGTAGCACTCGATGATAAGACCACTAGTATGGCGGTTGAGGTTAGTCCAAACCATTAATTTACATCTTTATTTTATATAGGGTTTGTTACTTTCTCTTACATTGTAGGTCATTTTCCAGTTCATTTGGCGAATCCAGTGTGATAGACAGGAAGAATTTGGAGACACCTTGCAATCATATCAAAATCAATTTTTGTGCATTTACAAAGATCAAAGCACTTAGACTATAGACTAGGGTGCCCCAAGTACCCTCCTAGGTGCCTTAAGTAATTTCAGATTTTCTAGACTTGTGCTTCGCAGAGGATCCACGAGTGGTTATGCACTTCCAGATTTTGTTTTCGGACCCGCGACAACTGCGCAATAGTCCTTGAATCAGCTAAGACACTTTTATCCCTTCTCTTGCACATTTAGGGTTTTATTTCACTTAGGGTAATTAGTTATAATTATTCTTTACTATTTTAACCTTTTATTACATCACTTTAGTCATCCTAGTTAGATTAACATTAATACCCTAATACCCTCTTTAGGTCATCTTAGGTCTTATTTTTGTTATTTATCTTCCCTTCCACACTCCCCCTCCATCCTCCATACTCCCATTCCACCTTGTCCCCTCACTCCACCATGCTCTATCCTCCACACCCTCCATTCTCCAAACCATAAAAACTCCCATTCCTTCCACCCTCCCCATTCATCCTCCATGCCCTCTAAAATCCCTTCCTTCCACCTTCCACCTTCCCCCTCCATCCTCCATCCTCCATCCATCCATCAACCCCTTCCTTCCACATTGTGCCCTCACTCCACCATCCTCCATTTGTCATCATGCCAAACTCTCCTTCCATTTAATCCCCTCCATCCTTCACCTCTCACTCCCTCCAAACTCCTTCGTATCCACCTACCCACTCCATTCTTCATCCTCCATCTTCCACAACCTACCAGCTCCTTTCCCTCCCCATCCTTCATCCTCCATTTTCTATGCCCTTCGTCTTCCACGCCATCAAACTTCCACCATCCACCCTCTATCCTCCATCCTCCATGCCTCTAAACTCCCCATTACTTGAACCACCACTCCATCCTTCATCCTCCATTATCCATGCCCTCCAAGATACCCTTCCTTGACCCTCCCTCACTTCATCCTTCATCCTCCATTTTTACACCCTCCGTCTTCCACGCCCTCTAAACTCCCATTCCATTCCACCCCTCCTCGATCATCCATCCTCCATCCTTAACCCCTAAAATCCCTTCCCCTCCACCGTCCCCCATCCCCATCCTCTGCTTCCTCTAAACTCCTTCCTTCACTTTTCTTCCCCTATCCTCCAAACTCCTTCCTTCCACTCTCCTCCTCCATCCTTCACGCCCTCCAAACTCCCCATCTCTTCCACCTCCCCCTTCATCAATCATCCTCCATGCCCTCCAAACTTGCCTTCCTTCAACTCTCCCCTCCATCCTACTGCCGCCTCAAAATATCCTTTCCTTCCACCCCCTCCATCTTCGATGTCCTCGAAACTCCTATTCCCTTGACCCTCCCTCTCCATCCTCCATGCCCTCCAAACTCCTTTCATTTCACCCCTATCCTCCATCCTCCATACCCTCCAAACTCCCTTCCTTCCACTCTCCTCCTCCATCCTTCACACCCTCCAACTCCCCATATCTTCGACCCTCCCCCTTCATCAATCATCCTCCATGCCCTCCAAACTCACCTTCCCTTGACCCTCCCCCTCCATCCTACACGCCCTCAAATATCCTTTCCTTCCACCCCCTCCATCTTGACACCCTAAAACTCCTGCTCCTTGACCCTCCTCTCCATTCTCCATGCCCTCAAACTCTCTTTCATTTCCACCCCTACCCCCTCATCCTCCATCCTTCGTGCCCTCTAAACTCCTTCCCTTCCAACCTCCCCTATATCATCCATCTTCCACACCCTCCAAACTCACCTTCCTTCCACCCTCCCCCCATCTACATCCTCCTTCTTACATGCCCTCAAAATCCTTTCCATTCTACCCTTCCCCTCATCCTTCATCCTCAGCGCCCTCGAACACTCTTTCCTTATACCCTCTCCCCTTCATCCCACTCCTCCACACCCTCAAAACTCCTTTCCTTCCACCCCACCCCCTCATCCTCCATCCTCCACACCCTCAAACTCCTTCCCTCCAACCTCCCCCTCAAGGAACTCCCCCGATATCTTTCACACCCTCAAACTCCTTCCTTGACCCTCCTCCTCCCTCCTCCATCCTACATCCATGCCTTCCAAACTAGCCTTCCTTTATACCCTCCCCCTTCATTCCATTCCTCCATCATCCACGCCCTCTAAACTCACTTTCCCTTCCACCCCTACCCTTCTCATCCTCCACCTCCACACCCTCCAAACACAATTTCCATCCATCCCTCCCCCTCCAAACTCCCCATTATCTCCCGCCCTCTAAACTACCCTTCCCTTGAACCCTCCCTCCTTCATTTCTACCTCCACGCCTTCCAAACTCCCTTCCCTCTGACCCTAACCCTCCTCCATCCCCTATCTTCCATGCCCTCCAAACACCCCTTCCTTCCACCCTTCCCCTCCATTCCCCATCCTCCATCCTCCATGCCTTCAAAACTCCCTTCCTTCCACCCTTCCCCCTCGATTCCAAATCCTCCATCCTCAACACCCTCCAAAATCCCTTTCCTTCCATCCCTACCCGTTGATCCTCCATCCTACATGCCCTCCAAAATACCCTTCCTTCCACCTCCCCCAATCAAAACTCCTTTCTCTTCCATCCATGTGCCCTCATCCTCCATCCTCCACATCCTCCAAACTCTTATCACTTCCACCTCCCCCTCCAAACTCCCCTATATCTTCTAATCCCTTCAAAATCCCTTCCTTCCACCCTCCCCCTCCATCCTTGTATTACTTCCTCCATGCCCTCAAAACTCCTTTCCCTTCTACCCGGGTCCCCTCATCCTTCATCCCCAAGCCCTCCAGAACTCGCCTTCCCTTATCTTCTAATCCCTCCAAGCTCCCTTGCCTTCCACCTCCTTTCATCCTCATATTCCTTCTTGTATGCCCTCAAAATCCTATCCCTTCTACCCACTCCCTTATCCTTCATCCCCACGCCCTCCAAATCTCGCTTCCCTTATACCCTCCCCCTTCATCCCACTCCTCCATCCTCCATGCCCTCTAAACTCCCTTTCCTTTCCACCCATACCTCCCCTAATCCTCCATCATCCACACCCTCCAAACTCCCCTTCCCTCCCACTGGCCCCCTCAAATTCCCCCTATATCTTCCACACCCTCCAAACTCAGCTTCCCTTTAACCTCGCCCCTCTATCCTCTCTCCCACGCCTTCTAAACATATTTTCTCTTCAAACCCCCGCCACCATCCTCTCTCCACGCCTTCCAAACTCCCCTTCCCTTTAACCTCCTCCTCCATCCTCTCTCCTCCACACCTTCAAATTCCCTTCCTATAACCCTCCTCTCTCTCTATTCTCTATCTTTTATGCCCTCTAAAATCCCCTTCACTTCCACCCTTCCCCCTCCATTCCCCATCCTCCATCCTCCATGCCCTCAAAATAACTTTCCCTTCCATCCCTACCCCTTGATCCTCCATCCTCCACGCCCTCCAAACTTCCCTTTTCTTCCACCCTCCCACGAGTCAAAACTCCCTTCCCCTTCCACCCTATGACCCTAATCCTCCATCCTCAACACCCTCTGAAACCTCTTTCCTTTCCATCCCTACCACCGATCCTCCATCTTCCACCCTCCAAACTCCAATTCCCTTCCACCCTCCCCCGATCAAACTCCTTTTTCCTTCCATCCCTCTGACCCTCATCTTGCGTCCTCCACGCCATTGAAACTCACCTTCCTTCCACCCTCCCCCTCCATCCTTCACGCCTTCCCAAATCCATCCCTCATCCTCCATCATCCACACCTTCAAAACTCCCTTCCTTCCACCCTTCCCCCATTGATTCCCCATCCTCCATCCTCAACACCCTCAAAATCCCTTTCCCTTCCGCCTGCTCCTTGATCCTCCATCCTCCATGCCCTCCAAACCCCTTTTCCTTCTAGCCTCCCCCGATCTAAACTCCCTTTCCTTTCCACCCTCGTCACCCTCATCCTACATCATCCACACCTCTCAACTCCTTCCTTCCACCCTTCCCCCTCGATTCCCCATCCTCCATCTCAACACCCTCAAAACCCTTTCCTTCCACCCCTACCCCATGATCCTCCATCCTCTACGCCCTCAAACTCCCTTACCTTCCACCCTCCTGGTCCAACTCTCTTTCCCTTCCACCCACCACCCTCATCCTCCATCCACACTCTCAAAACTCCCTTCCCTTCCACCCTCCGCCTCTAAACTCACCCTATATCCTCCATGCCCTCCAAATTCCCATTCCTTCAACCCTCCCCTCCTCTATCCTCCACACCTACAAAATTCATGTTCCTTCAACCATCCCTTCCTCCATCATCTATCTTCCATGCCCTCCAAACTCCTTCCCTTCCACCCTTCCCCCTCCATTCCCCATTCTCCATCCTCAACACCCTCCAAACTCCTTTCCTTCCACCCTCCCCCTAATCCTTCATCCTCCAAGCCTCTAAACTCCACTTCTGTTCAGCCCTCCCCCTTAAAACTTCTCTACCCTCTCCTCCATCGTCTCTCTTCCATGCCCTCCAAACTTCCTTCCTTCCACCCTTTCCCCTCCATTCCCCATTCTCCATCCTCCACACCCTCAAAACTCCCTTTCCTTCCACCTCCTCCCCGATCCTTCATTTTCCATGCCCTCCAAACTCCTTCCATTCCACCCTCTCCCGATCAAACTCCCTTTCCTTCCACTCTTGCCACCCTCATCCTACATCCCCACACTGACCAAAATCCCTTCCCTTGACCCTCCACCTCCTCCATCCTCTGTCTTCCATGCCCTCCAAACACCACTTTAACACTTCCCCTTCATTCCCCATTCTCCATCCTCCACACCCTCAAAACTCCTTTAAACTTGACACCTCCCCCTAATCCTCCATCCTCCACACCCTCAAAACTCCATACTGTTTCCACCCTCCCCATCCAAATTATAATTCCTTCCATGCTCCCCATCCATCCTTCGGCCCTCAAACTCCCTTCCTTTAACCCTCCTCCTCCATCATTTATGCCTTCACCCTACCCCTCCTTCATCCTCCATGCCTTTCACCCTTACCTTTAACCCTCCCCATCCTCGATCCTCTATCCTTGACACCCTCTAAACTCCTTTCCTTCCTTCCTTCCACCTCCTCCTCCATCCTTCATGCCCTCAAACTCCTTCCTTTAACCCTCCTCCGGCCTTCCACCCTTCCTTATACCTCCTTCCTCCATCCTCTATCCTCCATGTCCTCCAAACTCCCTTCCTTTAACACTCCCACCCCTCCATCCACTATCCTACAAGCCCTCCAAACTCCTTTCCCTTCCACCCTTCCTTGAACCCTTCCCTCCTCCATCCCCATTGCCTTCCACCTTTCCCTTCTACCCAACCCTCCTCCATCCTCTATCTTCCATGCTTTCCAAACTCCCTTCCTTTCACCCTTCCTCCATTCCCATTCTTCATCCTCCACACCTGCCAAACTCCTTTCCCTTACACCCTCCCCACGATCCTCCATCCTCCATGCCCTCCAAACTCCCTTTCATTCCACCCCCTCCAACTTCCTTCCTTTCACCCTCCCCCTCTGCCCTTCACGCCTCAAACTCTCCTTCCTTTAACCCTCTCCCCTCCTCCATCCTCCATGCCTTCCACCTTCCCTTGACCATCCCCTTCTCAATCCTCCATCCTTCACACCCTCTAAATTCCCTTCCTTCCACCCTCCTCCATCCTCTATGCCTTCCAACATTCCTTGACCCCTGCCCTCCTCCATCCTCTATCCTCCATGCCCTCAAACTTTGTTTCCATTCCCTTCCTTCCTTCCACCCTCCCTCCATCCTTCATGCCCTCAAAACTCCCTTCCTTTCAACCTCCCTCCTCCATTCTCTATCCACCACGCCCTCCAACTCCCTTCCCTTTAACCCTCCCCCTCCTCCCATCCTCTATCCTCCATGCCCTCCAAACTCCTTTCCTTGACCCTCCCCCTCCTCCATCCTCCATGCCTTCCACCCTTCCCTTGACCCTCCCTCCTCCTTCTCTCTATCTGCACGCCCTCCAACTCCTTCCTTTCCACCCTCCCCCTCCTCCATGCTCTATCCTCCATGCCCTCAAACTCCTTTCCCTTGACCATCCGCCTCCATCCTTCATGCCTTCTACCATCCCTTGACCCTCCCCTCCTCCATCCTCTATCTTCCATGCCCTTCAAAATCCCTCCCATTCCACCCTCCCCCTCCTCCATCCTCCATACCTTCCACCCTTCCCTTGACCCTCCCCCTCTCTATCCTCCATGCCTTCCAACCATCCCTTAAACCTTCCCCCTCCATCCTTTATCTTTCATGCCTCAAACTCCCCCCATTCCATTCTCCCCCTCCAGACTCCCCCTATATCATTCATGCCCTCAAACTCCTTTCCCTTCAACCCTCCCCTCCTCCATACTCCATGCCTTCCAACCATCCCTTGACCTTCCCCCTCCTCCATCCTCTATCTTGGTTGCCCTCAAACTCCTATATCATTCATGCCCTCGAACTCCTTTCCTTCACCCTCCCCCTCCCCTTACTCCATGCCTTCCACCATCCCTTGACCTTCCCCCTCCTCCATCCTCAATCTTGATGCCCTTTAAACCCCCCATTCCACCCTCCCCCTCCAAACTCCCCTATAACTTCCACACCCTCCAAACTCCCATACCCTTGATTCTCCCCGTCCTCCATCCTCTATCTTCCATGCCCAACAAACTCCCTTCTCTTCCACCCTTCCCTTCCATTCCCGAATTCTCTATCCTCCACACCCACCAAACTACCTTTCCTTCCACCCCTCCTGCCGATCCTCCATCCTCCATCCTCAATCCTCCCCCTCCTCCATCCACTATCTTCTTACATGCCCAACAAACTCCCCTTCTCTTCCACCCTTCCCCTTCCATTCCCCATTCTCCATCCTCCACACCCACCAAACACCCTTTCCCTTCCACCCCTCTTGCGATCCTCCACACCTTGAAACTCCTTCCATTTGACACCCCCTCCAAAATCCCCTTCGGCCTCCACCCTCCCCGTCCAAATTTCCCTTCCATTCCACCCTCCACCTCCATCCTTCACACCCTCCAAACTCCCCTTACCTTTAACCATCCCTCCTCCTCCATCCTCGATCCATTCACCCTACCCTCCTCCATCCTCAATCCCTTGACCCTACCCCTCCTCCATCCTTTATCCTCCACGCCCTTGAACTCCCTTTCCCTTCATCCCTCCACACCTTCATCTTCCATGCCTTCCACCCTTCCATTCAACCTTCCCCCTCCTCCATCCTCTATCTTCCATGGCCTCAGAACTCCTTCCCTTGACCCTCACCCTCCTCCATCCTCTATCTTCCATGCCCTCCAAACTCCTCTTCTCTTCTGACCTTCCCCCTCCATTCCCCATTCTCCATCCTCTACACCTTACCACCAAACTACCTTTCCCTTCCAACCATCCTGCCGATCCTCCATCCTCAATCCTCCCCCTCCTCCATCCTCTATCTTCCATGCCTAACAAACTCCCCTTCTCTTCCACCCTTCCCCTTCCATTCACCATTCTCCATCCTCCACAACCACCAAACTCCCTTTCCTTCCACCCCTCTTGCCGATCCTCCACACCCTCCAAACTCCTTAGTTAGACACTCCCCCTCCAAAATCCCTTCGGTTCCACCCTCCACAGTCCAAATTTCGCTTCCATTCCACCCTTCCCTCCATCCTTCACACCCTCCAAACTCCCTTACCTTTAACCATCCCTCTCCTCCATCCTCAATCCTTGACCCTACACCTCCTCCATCCTTTATCCTCCACGCCTTGAAACTCCTTTCCTTCATCCCTCCCCCTTCATTTCCATGCCTTCCACCCTTCCATTCAACCTTCCCCCTCCTCCATCCTCTATCTTCCATGGCCTCAAACTCCCCTTCCTTGACCCTCCCTCCTCCTCCATCCTCTATCTTCCATGCCCTCCAAACTCCTCTTCTCTTCCAACATTCCCCCTCCATTCCCAATTCTCCATCCTCTACACCCTCCAAACTCCCTTTCCCTTCCACCCTCCCTCCATCCTCCATCCTCCATGCCCTTCCCAAACTCCCTTAGTTCCACCCTCCCCCTCCAGACTTCCTTCCTTTTCACCTTCCCCCTCCATCCTTCATGCCCTCAAAGTCCACTTGCCTTTAACCTTCCCCCTCCTCCACCCTCTATCTTCCATGCCCTCCAGACTACCCCTATATCTTCCACACCCTCCAACTCCCTTCCCCATTCTCCATCCTCCACACCCTCGAGACTCCATTTCCCTTCCACCCCTCCCCTTGATCCTCCATCCTCAGCGCCATCAAACTCCTTTCATTTCCACCCTCCACCTCCAAACTTCCCTTCCCTTTCACCTTCCCCCTCCATCCTTCATGCCCTCTATCTTCCATGCCCTCCAAACTACCCCTATATCTTCCACACCTCCAAACTCCCTTCCCCATTCTCCATCCTCCACACCTCAAGACTCATTTCCCTTCCACCTCCCCTTGATCCTCCATCCTCAGCGCCATCAAACTCCTTCTGTTTCCACCCTCCACCCTCGAACTTCCTTCCTTTCACCTTCCCCTCCATCCTTCATGCCCTCAAAGTCCACTTGCCTTTAACCCTCCCCCTCCTCCACCCTCTATCTTCCATGCCCTCCAACTCCCCTTCCTTGACCCTCCCCTCCTCCATCCTCTATCTTCCATGCCCTCAAACTACTCTTCTCTTCCAACCTTCCCCCTCCATTCCCCATTCTCCATCCCCTACACCCTCAACTACCTTTCCCTTCCACCCTCCCTCCGATCCTCCATCCTCCACGCCCTCAGAACTCCTTAGTTCACCCTCCCCCTCCAACTTCCCTTCCTTTCACCTTCCCCCTCCATCCTTCATGCCCTCCAAAGTCCACTTGCCTTTAACCCTCCCCTCCTCCACCCTCTATCTTCCATGCCCTCCAAACTACCACTACATCTTCCACCCTCCAAACTCCCTTCCCCATTCTCCATCCTCCACACCCTCAGACTCCATTTCCTTCCACCCTCCCCCTGATCCTCCATCCTCAGCGCCATCCAAACTCCCCTTTTGTTCCACCCTCCCCCTCCAACTTCCCTTCCCTTTCACCTTCCCCCTCCATCCTTCATGCCCTCCAAAGTCCACTTGGCTTTAACCCTCCCCCTCCTCCACCTTCTATCTTCCATGCCCTCCAAACTACCCCTATATCTTCCATACCCTCCAAACTCCCCTTCCCCATTCTCCATCCTCCACACCCTCAGACTCCATTTCCCTTGCACACCTCCCCCTGATCCTCCATCCTCAACGCCATACAAACACCCCTTCATTCCACCCTCCACCTCCCCCTCCAACTTCCTTCCCTTAGACCATGCCCCTCCATCCTTCACGCCCTCCTCAGTCCTCTATCTTTCACACCCTCCAAACTCCCCTATATCTTCCACACCCTCCAAACTCCCTTCCATTCCACCCTCCCCAGATCCTCCAAACTCCTTACATTCCGACCTACCCCCTCCAGAACTTCCCTTCCTTCCATCTCTCCCCGGATCCTCCATCCTCCATGCCTTCCAAACTCCTTCTATTCCACCTGCCCCCTCAAACTTCCCTTCCCTTCCACTCCTCCCCGTCCATCCTCACGCCCTCAAGACCCCTTGCATTTAAGCCTCCCCCTCCAAACTTCCTTCCCTTACACTTTGCTCCCCGATCCTCCATCATCCACGCCTTCCAGCTCCCATTCGTTCCACCCTCCCCCTCAAAACTTTCCTTCCCTTCCACCATCCCCCTCCATCCTTCACACCCTCCAGACCCCTTGCCTTTAAGCCCCCACCTCCCTCCTCCATCCTCCATGCCTTCCACCCTCCTCCCCTTGACCTTCCCCCTCCCCCATCCTCTATTCCATGCCCTCAGAACTCCTTCCCTTCCACCCTACCCCATCCAGAACTCCCCTATATCTTCCACGCCCTCCAGAACTCCTTCCTTTCACCTCCCCGATCCTCCAAACTCCACACCCACCAAACTCCCCTTCATTTTCCACCCTCCCCCTCTAAACTTCCCTTCCTTCCACTTTCCTCCCCCCAGATCCTCCATGTTCCACGCCTTCCAAACTCCTTCGGTTCACCCCCCCCCTCCAGAACTTCCTTTCCTTCCACCTCCCTCAGATCCTCCAGACTCCCTTCTATTCCACCCTCCCCCTCCAACTTCTTTTCCCTTCCACCCCTCCCTCTAATCCTCCAAACTCCACGCCACCAAACTCCCCACCAAACTCCTTTTGTTCCACCTCCCCCTCCCAACTTACCTTCCTTCCACCCCTCCTCCCCAGATCCTCCATGCCTTGAACTCCCCTGTTTCCACCTCCCCCTCCAAACTCTTCCCTGCCTTTCCATCCTTCACGCCCTCCAGACACCTTCCCTTTAAGCCTCCCCCTCCAAACTTCCTTTCCTTCCACCTCCCTTGATCCTCCAAACTCCACGCCCACCCAAACTCCCTTTTTCCACCCTCCCCCTCCAGACTTCCCTTCACTTCCCCCCTCCTCCCCAGATCCTCCATCCTCCCCCTCAAAATTCCTTTCCCTTCCACCCCTCCCCCTGATCCTCAGAACTCCACGCCCACCAAACTCCCCTTTTGTTCCACCCTCCCGCCCTCCAAACTTCCTTTCCTTCCACCCCTTCTCCCCCGATCCTCCATCCTCCACGCCTTCCAAACTCCTTTCTATTCCACCCTCCAAACTTCCCTTCCTTCCACCCTCCCCTCCATCCTTCACGACCTCCAAAGACACCTTGCCTTTAAGCCTCCCCCTCCAAACTCCCCCTTCCCTTCCGCCCCCCTCGATCCTCCAAACTCCATGCCCTCCAAACTCCCCTTTGTTCCACCTCACCCCCTCCAAACTTCCCTTCCTTCCACCCTCCCTTGATCCTCCATCATCCATGCCTTCGAACTCCCATTTTGTTCCACCCTCCAACTTCCCTTCCTTGACCCTCCCCTTCATCCTTCACACCCTCCAAAGACCCTTTCCTTTAAGCCTCCTCCCTCCTCCATCCTCGTGCCTTCCACCCTCCTCCACTTCAACCTTCCCCCTCCCCATTCTCTATATTCCATGCCCTCAAACTTCCCTCTCCTTCCACCCTACCCTTCCAGCTCCCTTTCCTTCCCCCTCCATCCTTCACACCCTCAAAGTCCCTTACCTTTAACCCTCCCCCTCCTACATCCTCTGTCTTCCATGCCCTCTAAACTCCCATTCTCTTCCACCTTTCTCCCTCCATTCACCATTCTCCATCCTCCACCCTACCCCCTTGACCTCCCCCTCCCCCATCCTTTATATTCCATGCCGTCCAAACTTCCCTTACCTTCCACCCTACCCCTCCAAACTCCCTTCCCTCCCCCTCCATCCTTCACGCCCTCCAAAGTCCCCTTGCCTTTAACCCTCCCCTCCTTCATCCTCTTCCTTCCATGCCCTCCAGACTCCATTCTCTTCCACCTTTCCCCCTCCATTCACCATTCTCCATCTTCCAACCTCCCCCCTTCCCCTTGACCTTCCCCTTCCCCATCCTCTATATTCCATGCTGTCCAAACTCCTTCCTTCCACCCTAACCCCTCAGACTCCCCTATATCTTCCACGCCCTCAAACTCCCCTTCCTTCCACCCTAACCCTCCAAACTCCCCTATATCTTCCACGCCCTCAACTCCTTCCCTTCCCCCCTAAATCCTTCGCCCTCCAAGTCCCTTGCCTTTAACCCTCCCCTCCTCCATCCTTTGTCTTCCATGCCCTCCAAACTCCCATTCTCTTCCACCTTTCCCACTCCATTCACCATTCTCCATCCTCCACACCCTCTAAAATCCCTTTCCCTTCCACCCCTCCCCCGATCCTCCATCCTCATGCCCTCCTTCCCTTTAACCCTCCCCCTCCTCCATCCTCCATTGCCCCTTTCCCTTCCACCCCTCCCCGATCCTCCATCCTCCACGCCTGTGAAACTTCCCTTCCTTCCACCCTCCCCATCCATCCTTCACGCCCTCCAAACTTACCTTCCTTCCACCCTCCCCATCCATCCTTCATGCCCTCCAACTTACCTTCCTTCCACCCTCCTCCATCCTTCACGCCTCAAAGTCCCTTGCCTTTAACCCTCCCCCTCCTCCATCCTCCATGCCTTCCACCCTTCCTTTCAGCCATCCCCTCCTCCATCCTCCACAACCTCAAACTCCTTCTGTTCCACCTCCCCCTCAAACTTCCCTTGCCTTCCACCCTCCATCCTTCCGCCCTCCAAAGTCCCTTGCCTTTAACCCTCCCCCTCCTCCATCCTCCATGCCTTCCACCCTTCCTTGACCATCCCCCTCCTCCATCCTCCACAACCTCAAATCGCCCTTTCTGTTCCACCCTCCCCCTCAAACTTCCTTGCCTTCCACCCTCCATCCTTCACGCCCTCAAAGTCCCTTGCCTTTAACCCTCCCCTCCTCCATCCTCCATGCCTTCCACCCTTCCTTGACCATCCCCCTCCTCCATCCTCCTGACCTCAAACTCCTTCTTTTCCACCCTCCCCCTCCAACTTCCCTTGCCTTCCACCCTCCATCCTTCACGCCCTCAAAGTCCCTTGCCTTTAACCCTCCTCCTCCATCCTCCATGCCTTCCACCCTCACCCCCACCCTTCTAGCCCTCCAGACTCGCCTTCTCTTCCACCCTTCCCCCTCCACTCCCATTCTCCATCCTCCACAACCTCTAAACTCCCTTTCCCACCCTCCCCCTTCACCTTCTCACTCCTCCATGCCCTCCAAACTCGCCTTCCCTTTAAACCCTCCTCCTCCATCCATCTATCTATCTTCTATGTCCTCCAAACTCCCCTTCTCTTCCACCCTTCCCCCTCCATTCCCCATTCTCCATCCTCCTGACCTCTAAACTCCTTTTCCCATCCTCCATGCCTTCCACCCTTCCCCCTTCAACCTTCTCACTCCTCCATCCTCTATCTTCCATTCCTCCAAACTCACCTTCCTTAAACCATCCCCCTCCTCCATCCTCCATCTTCCGAGCCCTCCAAACTCCCTTCTCTTCCACCCTTCCTCCTCTATTCCCCATTCTCCATCCTCCACAGGACTCTAAACTCCTTTCCCATCCTCCATGCCTTCCACCCTCCCCCCTTCAACCTTCTCACTCCTCCATCCTCTATCGTCCAAGCCCTCCAAACTCACCTTCCCTTAAACCCTCCCCTCCTCCATCCTCTATCTTCCGAGCCCTCCAAACTTTCCTTCTCTTCCACCCTTTCCCCTCTATTCCCCATTCTCCATCCTTCATAGCCTCTAAACTCCCTTTCCCTTCACCCCTCTCCCGATCCTCCATCCTCTATGCCCTCCAAACTCCCCTTATGTTCCACCCTCTCCTTCCAAAATTCCTTCCCTTTCAGCCCCCATCCTTCACACCTTCCAAACTTCCCTTCCTTCCACCTCCCCCTCCATCCTTCACGCCCTCCAAACCTTCCCTTTAAACTTAAATAATACCTAGTACTATTACCATCCTTTATTGGTAAAAAAAAAAACAAAGTTAAACAATCTGAATATTATTAATTTTCAAAATATTTATATAAAAATGTTACTTACATTTCGAATAATTAAAATAAAAGAAAAAACAATAAAATCAACATATTCCTAAGGATGTCCATGGCAAATTGGCAATCCTTCACCATCCTACAGCAGACTGGACTCGCATCAAATTAAATTCTTATTCTTCCTACACTTTTTCAAAAAAATTGTACAATCTCATACACTAATATAACTATGTAAGCTCGATTTAAATTTACACGGACTCTTTCTCAGCCTATCACACAAGATTCTTTTCCACTGTAATAAAAATTTAAAGTGTTAATCCATGCCAATTTGGTTTTGGCATGATACAAGAAATTGCTAGGCACGGGAGAAACTTGATCATTCAACACGAAGGAAGAAGATAAGAGTCATTAACAATGAATTTAGGAATAACAGGTCACAGATGAGGGAGAGAGATTAGAGAGCTGCAACAATCAGATTAATCAAGTAATGTTAGTCATGCAGTTCATACCCATATACGGAGTTCAACCATTTCTACAGCGAAGTTGCTCCACAGTTTGTATTTGGATTAAGATTTCCATAAATATTAGTGGTGCATAAAAGTTGGGGATAGGGGTTTGGTAATTGAGAATACGAGTGCATATTATTTATAGAAAACACAGTCCAACAGGAGAGTTCTAAATACTAGAATGCAGAGATGAATCGTTGTAGGACAAACTACAGAAGTGTGTTTTTCAGTATTGAATATGCAAATCAAAATCATAGCCAAGTATCATACCATATTCAAAGGAGAATACCAAACAACATAAATATAAGTTAGTGCTATGAAGATCCAATAATTTCGTACTTGTATCCTCAAATACCAAACCCCTATCCTCTGATAAAAGCACGACAAATATAATGGAAGCTAATTGTCCACACCCCTGTTTTATGTATCGCACCACTCATCCCCTGTTTTATGTATTGCATCTCTTCATTTTTAAATGCCCACTTAAAAATGAAAAATAAACAAAGAAGCAAGAAAATAGAAAGATGGAATAAAAAGATATCAGAAAATAGAAAAATGGAATAAAAAAGATAATGTTTATCTTAGCTCCAAAAATTCTTAGGAGCTCGTATTTAAAGCCTGCAAAAGAAATCATAGCTTAAGATTTGACTATTTATCAAAATCAATATGAATAATATGCATACAAGAAAAGGCTACCTGATGAAATCTGTGCGCTGTTTGAAAGATTCTTCTGACCCAATTCTTTTAAAATCTTCGGATTGAAGAGTTTTATAGATTATAGATTTTACTGGACTTGAAATCAAGAGTTCCATATCAGAAAGGGGAAATGTCTAAGTTATTCTTCTTTTCACTTATATGGAACGCAGGTGGTCATCTTGTTTTGCTTATTTTTACATGTTTCACCCAAAAGATGCAAATAGATAATAATGTCGCAAAATGAAAACTGAAGGTGAAAATACCCAAGTTCAAAGCATATGAAGCTGCAAACAATAAGGAAACCACCATATGAGGATATCACATCTTTGACCTGATTAGTTGTAAAGTTTAACTACAACATTGCCTGCAGAATTAGCTTCAATAGAAATACCAAATAGAAGAAAAAGACCTAAGCAATACAAGATAATATTATAATAATAATCTAACGCCTAAATTGTAGCATTCATCATTTGTACAACAATAAAACACTTCTAAAGAGAAAAACGCAACTAAAAATAACTGATTAGTTATAAAGTTTAACTGCAACATTGCATGCAGAATTCGCTTCAATAGAAATACCAAATAGAAGAAAAAGACCTAAGCAATACAAGATAATAATATAATAATAATCTAATGCCTAAATTGTAGCATTCATCATTTGTCTGACGATAAAACACTTCTAAAGAGAAAAACGCAACTAAAAATCTTAAAATTAAACACCGACTTACTAAATACCCTATCTTCACCACCAGGATGTGAATTTTTCTTTAAAAATTCTTGAAGCCATCATTGATAAGAACAGAGAAGGTTATTGAAAAGAACAGGCAAGGCCGCCATTAACCAGAATAACAACAAGATTCACCTTGTGCACTCACGGTAGAGAAGCCCTGCAAAGAAATTATAAAAATATCACAGGAAGTTTATAGGGATTGGAGATTCAGGATCAGTTGATTCATAGCTCACCATTGGATGAATGACTAATTTAACATTGTGAAAGATAGTGTAACTTGCATTCCCTTATTGTGCATATTATTCATTTGATCGCTTGATCTTCAATAGTTTCTAGAGTAAAAAAATTCTTTGGGATCTCAACAACCTGTATTTGGATTAAGATTTCCACTAAGTGTTAAAATAGGAGAGTTCTAAATTCTCGACTACTCGAATGTAGATATGACTCAGAGCAGGACTTTCTAGCTACAGAAGTATGTTTTCTCAGTATTAGATAGGCAAATAGGCACAGGCACAGGCAAAGTCAACTAATAATATCAAAATTACCTGATGGTAAAGCATATTCAAAGGAAAACTGCCAGCAACATACAGAAAAAATTAGTGTCGAGTCAAGATCCAACAATTTAGTACTCTCATCATCAGAATGCCGGTTTTCAATTTAGTACACACTAAAGCTCATCATGTTACAGTAATAAGCCAAAATGCATCCTGTGTGTATTATACTAATTACCATCAGTGCGGGAGTTAATTATTGTCCAAAGTAGGCTAGATATTATTCATACAACTCACAACTAATGCTATTTCAGTGCATATTTCCTGCCAGAGTGGGATGGTTTTCTGGTGTCAAGGATTGCACGAACATATGATATTGAATGCAAGTTTTTGCTAAAATCAGGTAATGTAATATACTTCCTTATCAGACACTCTGTTCAGGTCATTATCCTGTATATGAAGCCAAAATCCGCAACACTAAAAAACTATTTTTCTGTTAGAAAACCATAATATACTGATAATTGAGCAGCGTACAATGATCATAAGGAAACCCAATACTGGCTTTCAAGAAAACATTCAATTTCGCTAAAAATATTATTTAACAAAATCATTTTCACTACTAACCACCATTTAAGGAAGATGGACCTTGTGGAATAGAGCATAATCTCCTCATTCCAAACTGGTCAGTAAAAAACATGAAGTTTGATCACATCAAATGTTAATGTGTCTTCAATTTTTGTAATTTTCTTAAATATACTAAAGCAAGAAAGCAGAAAGATGGAATAAAGAAAGATAGCAGACTTGTAGGTGTGTGCCTTTAACAACTTTTCCTTTAACAAACTAGTGAATTCGACCACACCCATTTGTTACAAAGAAAATATAACAATACTGTCACCAGCAATACTTGTTTCAAGCAAAATACAAATACATGAACTAGATGGGTTACTGATTTTCATATATACTTCACTCATGACAATACAGCCTACTGGTAATATTTCTAAGTCTCTATCACAGTTATCATAAAATCTATAGAAAGCAAGACTTATCATCAGAAATAAGTACAGACCATCTTGCTTGACTGTCTCTGTTGTAGTCCTGGATTCAGGATGTTGCCAGAAGGCTTAGATTAAAGAGATGGGCGAAAACTAGATGAAAATGAAGACTCAATTCGTAGGTTCAGCTCCAAAAATTCTCACAGCTTCTATTTAAGCCTGCAATAGAAATCTCTGCTTCAGCTGCTTACTAGATATCAAAATCAATATGAGTAATATGCATACAAATAAGCACTACCAGATGAAATCTGTGCAATCTTGAAAAGATGCTTCTTCCGGTAGAAGTGCTTCATAAATTGCAATGACAACAGGATTTCCACCAACATCAACCTCATCATCTGTCATTGAGTTGCATCTTAGAAAAGCTAAAAACGTGTCAGTTTTAGCCTAAAAATATATCTAAACCTGCAACTCAGGAATGAAATTTTCCTAAATCCTGCCCTACAATGAGGGTTGGCCATTTCAAAGAACAAATAATGCCATTAGCCAAAATAAAAACATGATATCAACCTTGTTCACTGGTCTACAGAGGATTAATTATCATATATTAAAACCCTGGCAACACAACTAAATACAGACCTAAAAATGATTCAATCAACATAAAACACTCTAACAAGGCACAACCTAACAGAATATTTCCATTTAAAAAAATGAACAGACCCTAGATTGCAATGCAATTTTTAATGAAATGGAACAAATTATCATTAGGAGAATAAACATTTTAGATAGCCCTAAGCAAGTAAACCAAAAAGAGAAATCTAAAAAAATAAATTGCAACAACTTGAGCATGGCATTGAAACATTTCTAAAGAGAAAAGTCAATCATACATTTTAAAAAACGATAGTGTGTTTATTAAATTAATCCATACACCCTTACCTTCACCACTAACTAGAGATTTACCTACAGAAATTTTCAGTAAACCCTACCTTACTATGAGGGTTGGCCATTGAAAATAACAGATAAGACCATAAGCCAAAAAAAAACCATGATATGAACCTTTTTCAGTGGTCACAGAGAATCCCTACAGAAGATCAATTATCAGATGTATAACCTTTTGCCACACAAAACTATCTAGAGCAATCTTAACATATCACAGGGAGCTTGAGCCTAAAAATGTTTCTAAACGTACAACACACAGACAACATAATCGCTCTGCATTTATTTATAGGTCTATAGAAAGATTTAAAGCTAAAAAGGCAAAAACAAACAGAAGCCTATAGAGGATTAATTATCAGATATTGAATCCCTGGCAACACATAACTAACCAGTTTATTGCAATCCTAACAGATCACTAGAACTCAATTATCAGATATATATCATACAACTAAACAATCTATTGCAATGTTAGCATATCACCTCCAAACTATATTTCTCTTTCACCTTTTGGCACCCAATTTCCTCACCTCACGTCCAACATCCAACCCTACAACCTCCCCTTCTCTTCAAATCATTTCCTACCAACATCTAATCTAACCCTCCAACCTCTCCTTCCAACTAAACAATCTATTGCAATGTTAGCATATCACCTCCAAACTATATTTCTCTTTCACCTTTTCGCACCCAATTTCCTCACCTCACCTCCAACTTCCTCGCCTCCAACATCAAACCCTACAACCTCCCCTTCTCTTCAAATCATTTCCTTCCAACATCTAATCCAACCCTCCAACCTCTCCTTCCATCATCTAACAATACAAAACCCTCCAATCCCCCTTCTCTTTAAACCTTTTCCCTCCAACATCTAACCTATAACCCTCCAACCTCCCCTTCTCTTCCACCCTTTAGCCTCCAACCTACACTTCTCTTCCACATTTTTGACCTTCCAACATCTAATCTAACTCTCCAACCTCTCCTTCCATCATCTAACCTTTTCCCTACAACCCTCCAACCCCCTTTTCTTCCACCCTTTAGCCTCCAACCTACACTTCTCTTCCACTTTTGACCTTCCAACATCTAATCTAACTCTCCAACCTCTCCTTCCATCATCTAACAATACAAAAGCCTCCAATCTCCCTTCTCTTTAAACCTTTTCCCTCCAACATCTAACCCTCCAACCTCCCTTCTCTTCCACCCTTTAGCCTCCAACCTACACTTCTCTTCCACATTTTTGACCTCTAATTTCCAACGTCCAACTTCCTCACCTCCAAACTATATTTCTCTTTCACCTTATGGCACCCAATTTCCTTCCAACATTTAATCTAACCCTCCAACCTCCTTCTCTTTCACACTTTAGCCTCCAACTTACACTTCTCTTCCACATTTTTGACCTCCAATTTCAACATCTAACCCTCCAACGTCCAACTTCCTCACCTCCGGACTATATTTCTCTTAAACCTTTTCCCTCACATCTAACCCTCCAACCTCCCTTCTCTTCCACCCTTTAGCCTCCAACCTACTTCTCTTCCACATTTTTGACCTCCAATTTCCAACGTCCAACTTCCTCACCTCCAAACTATATTTCTCTTTCACCTTATGGCACCCAATTTCCGTCCAACATTTAATCTAACCCTCCAACCTCCTTCTCTTTCACAATTTAGCCTCAACTTACACTTCTCTTCCACATTTTTGACCTCCATTTTCCAACATCTAACCCTCCAACGTCCAACTTCCTCACCTCCAGGACTATATTTCTCTTAAACCTTTTCCCTCCAACATCTAACCCTCCAACCTCCCCTTCTCTTCCACCCTTTAGCCTCCAACCTACACTTCTCTTCCACATTTTTGACCTCGATTTCCAACGTCCAACTTCCTCACCTCCAAACTATATTTCTGTTTCACCTTATAGCACCCAATTTCCTTCCAACATTTAATCTAACCCTCTAACCTCCCTTCTCTTTCACACTTTAGCCTTTAACTTACACTTCTCTTCCACATTTTTGACCTCCAATTTCCAACATCTAACCCTCCAACGTCCAACTTCCTCACCTCCGGACTATATTTCTCTTTCACCTTATGGCACCCAATTCCCTCTAACATCCAACCCTGCAACCTCCCCTTCTCTTGAAGTCATTTCCCTCCAACGATTAATCTAACAATACAAACCCTCCAACCTCCCTTCTCTCTTCCACCCTTTCACCTCCAACCTCCCTTCTCTTCCACCCTTTAGCCTCCAACCTACACTTCTCTTCCACATTTTTGACCTCCATTTTCCACATCTAACCCTCCAACATCCAACTTCCTCACCTCGAAACTATATTTCTCTTCAAGTCATTTCCTTCCAACATTTAATCTAACCCTCCAACCTATCCTTCCATCATCTAACCTATAACCCTCCAACTTCCCCTTCTCTTCCACCCTCTAGCCTCCAACCTACACTTCTCTTCCACATTTTTGACCTCGATTTCCCACATCTAACCCTCCAACATCCGACTTCCTCACCTCCAAACTATATTTCTCTTAAGTCATTTCCTTCCAACATTTAATCTAACCCTCAAACCTATCCTTCCATCATCTAACCTATAACCCTCCAACCTCCCCTTCTTTTCCACCCTTTAGCCTCAACCTACACTTCTCTAACACGTTTTGACCTCCAATTTCCCACATCTAACCCTTCACATCCAACTTCCTCACCTCCAAACTATATTTCTCTTGCACCTTATGGCACCCAATTTCCAACATCTAACCCTACAACCTCCCCTTCTCTTCAAGTCATTTCCTTCCAACATTTAATCTAACCCTCTAACCTATCCTTCCATCATCTAACAATACAAACCCTCCAACTCTTTAGCCTCCAACCTACACTTCTCTTCCACATTTTTGACCTCCAATTTCCCACATCTAATCCTCCAACATCCAACTTCCTCACCTCCAAACTATATTTCTCTTTCACCTTATGGCACCCAATTTCCAACATCTAACCCTCCAACATCCAACCCTACAACCTCTCGTTCTCTTGTCATTTCCTTCCAACATTTAATCAACCCTCCAACCTATCCTTCCAACATTTAATCTAACCCTCTAACCTATCCTTCCATCATCTAACAATACAAACCCTCTAACCCTTTAGCCTCCAACCTGCACTTCTCTTCCACATTTTTGACCTCCAATTTCCCACATCTAACCCTCCAACATCCAACTTCCTCACCTCGAAACTATATTTCTCTTTCACCTTATGGCACCCAATTTCCAACTCTAACCCTCCAACATCCACCCCTATGACCTCTCGTTCTCTTGAGTCATTTCCTCCAACCCTTTAGCCTCCAACCTACACTTCTCTTCCACATTTTGACCTCCATTTCCCACATCTAACCCTCCAACATCCAACTTCCTCACCTCCAAACTATATTTCTCTTTCACCTTATGGCACCCAATTTCCAACATCTAACCCTCCAACATCCAACCCTACTGACCTCTCGTTCTCCTCAAGTCATTTCCTTCCAACATTTAATCAACCCTCCAACCTATCCTTCCATCATCTAACAATACAAACCCTCCAATCTCTCCTTCTCTTTAAACCTTTTCCCTCCAACATCTAACAATACAAACCCTCCATCTCACCTTCTCTTTGAACCTTTTCCCTCCAACATCCAATCCTACACCTCTCGTTCTCCTCAAGTCATTTCCTTCCACATTTAATCAACCCTCCAACCTATCCTTCCATCATCTAACAATACAAACCCTCCATCTCTCCTTCTCTTTAAACCTTACAAACCTTACAAACCTAACCTTGTTTTTAGTCTTTTCCTTCCAACATATAATCTAACCCTCCAACTTCCCCTTCTCTTCCACCCTTTAGCCTCCAACATCCAGCTTCCATACCTCCAACCTACCCATCTCTTCCATTTTTGGCCTCTAATTTCCAATGTTTAATCTTCCAACCTCCCCTTCTCTTCCACCCTTTTTCCTCCAACCTCCTCTTCTTCTCTTGAACCTCTTACCTCTAAGTGTCTAACATAACCCTTGACCTCTCCTCTCCAATTCTTTTCCTCCATCATACAAATAATTAAAAACAAGATCATGATAAACAATTAAAAACAAGATTATTTCCATGAATTATCTTTTTGAAAAGATTAAAAATACACTACAAATATTTTGAAATCATAACCTCTTGTCCCCTAATCTAACATTAAAATATGGCTAATTACACCAAAATGTTAATAAATAAACAAAACATTCATATAATGTTAATAAATAAATAAGATCTCGCGTGAGAGGAGGATTTGAGCACACGCCGTCTAATGATACACTTGCGGATGTGAAGGGTCCCCTAATCTAACATTAAAATATGGCTAATTACACCAAAATGTTAATAAATAAACAAAACATTCATATAATGTTAATAAATAAATAAATAAATAAGATCTCACGTGAGGTGGATTTCAGAGCACACGTCGTCTAATGATACACTTGCGGGATGTGAAGGGTCTATTTAATGCTTTGGACAAGGGCTACTCCTTATATTTTTTTCTCCCTCCTTTTTCTAGCTATGGTTGTTGTCCTCGTGCCCACGAATTGCCTTGAGTGTGATCTGCGAAATGGCGTTTCATTTCGTGGATAATGTAGACAATGCTGAAAAGAATTTTTCGTCTCTCCTGCGTCGAAGAGTTGGATGCCATTAAAGGATTCCTGGGCGAAGACTATCTATCTGTTGTTGGTTGGCCACGCATCAACAATGGCATTGCCTTTGTATTCGTTGAGAACTTGCTAATAATTCGTCCCTCTAAAACAGATGCCGTGAGTCTGGCTCTGCACTGGCTTCGATTGGCATACCATGGTAACCTGGCCTCCGAAGTGGCGAATTGTTGTCTGGCATTCTGGGCTGTGCATGAGTCTTTGCCGAGCACGTCGGGGGTGGTTGTGGGTGTCTTTAGCGAACTTGAAAAATGGTTCGGCATTCTCCTGGCCTTCACTGAGTAGCTGGTGGTGTATGCCGACCGGGCTGCCAACCGTGCCCGCCTGGTGCTTCCTAATCTAAAGACCCTCTATCTGTTGTTGGTTGGCCACTCGTCAACAGTGGCGCTGCCTCTGTATTCGTTGAGAACCTGCTGATAATCCGTCCCTCTAAAACGGATGTCGTGAGTCTGGCTCTCAGATCGCCTCAACCGCATACCGTGTGGTAACTTGGCCTCCAGTCCGGTGGCGAATTGTTGGCCGGCGTTACGGGTTGTGCATGAGTCTTTGCCGAGCGCGTCAAGGGTGGTTGTGGGTGTCTTCAGCGAACTCAAAAAATGGTTCGGCATTCTCTTGGCCTTCACTGAAGCGGTGGTGGTGTATGCCGGGACCGGGCTGCCAACCATGCCCGCCTGGTGCTTCCTAATCTGAAGACCCACGCTCCTTTGGACCCTATCCTGCCTGGATGGACCAAGCTTCAGCTTATCGTGTGGCAAGGGCCTATGACTTTCTCTGGCTGAACTAGGTGAATTTTGAAGTGAAAGTTGAAATGGAAGATGATACCAGCCTTGGTCGGGTGTCTCAGGCTAGTGTTGCTGTCACCTTGGGGTCTGGAGAGTAATCCCTCTCTTGCCTAGTACTATAGTTATAGTATATCTCGGATATTGCTGGCCTATGTTCGTGTATATCCAGTAACTTATGATTTTTCTGTTTTGCTTTGAAATCTTGAGGCCGGACCTCTGTTTATGTAAATAGGGAACAAGTCCCTTCAACCCGCTTTATCTATCAAAAAATAAAAATATAAATAAATTGAAATAATAAAACAACAAAAACAAAAACTTTAATATACACTCCCTCAAAGATGTCATGTTTTGTAGGAGCCCTTTCAGCCCTCCCCCAAATAAAATATTTTATTTATTAAAGAATTCAACGTAACCACTCTTACAATAAATTCAATAATGTGAAGGGGCTCTTACAAATGAATGGCGAACATTTTGATGCAATAAACTAAAAACTGTGTAAATTTTAATGCAAAGAGACTTGAATCTTCTTTTGCCCAGAAAAAAATTGAAAATTGAAACGTATGCCAAATTATTTTTCATAGAGTTTTGTTACAATGTGTAACGAATACTCTAAACAAATAACTTATATTGTAGAGCTTCATAAAATGTCATAAACAAATTACCTGCGACTTTAAGGAACCTTAACGCAATCCCTCTAAATATGTCATTAAATTATTCTGTTAGAAACAGAGGTCATTACTATCTTGTATATGAATTTTTTTGTTATAATAAAACTATAATATACTGGTAATTGAGCAGTTCAGAGTGATCATAAGCAAACAAAAATCAAAACTCAGTTTAAATGATAAAAGGTTTAAATGTAAACAGTTAAGGTTTCAAGAAAACATTCAATTTCCCGAAAGATTACTTCCAAAATAAAGGCAAGAAAATCATTTTCACCTTCTCGAAGAGAGAGCATAACCTCCTCATTCCAAATAGGGTTTTAATTTGCTCTTTACAACACTTTCTTCGCAAAGAGTTGTTGAGGAGCTCAGCGAATACACACAAAAACAGGAAAAAGACTCTTTTAAAGGTCACCATGAAAATGGAAAAAAAAAAAAACAATTAATTTCAATCATGATAAAGAGATCGCCGCCAAGGGCATCAACAATGGGAAGGATCAAAAACATCATTCAACGTTGGAAGAAAGAGAAAGGATGATAGAATCAAATTACCAATCTAAGAAATTGAACTCATCTATTTCTACTTTGTAGTTCATTTCGGTCATGGGAGTTATTTCTGTCTATGAAGTGGATGGTGTTTTCTAGAGTCAAGGATTGCACAAACAAACGATATTCAATGCAAGTTTTTGATAAAATCATGTAATGTAATATATGTCCTTATGATACACAATGTTCAAGTGCATTGTTGTAGTCATTATCCAAAATTCAAACACCAGAAAACTAAAGTTTTGTTACAAAATCATAATATACTGATAATTGAGCAGCTCACAATGATCATAAGCAAACACAACACTGATTTTCAAGAAAACATTCAATTTCCCTTAATACATTACTTTGGAAACAAAGACAACAAAATCATTTTCACTACTAACCACTTTTAAGGGAGATGGACCTTATGGAACAGAGCATACTCTCCACATTCCAAATTGGTTTTAAAATTTCTCTTCACAACGCGTCTTCATAGTCTGTAATAAAACATGAAGTTTGATCACATCAAATGTTAATGTGTCTTCAATTTTTGTAATTTTCTTAAATATATGGAAGCAAGAAAGCAGAAAAATGGAATATAAAAAGCTAGCAGACATAATTTCCTAAGAGCGAGAACAATAGAAGGATCACTTGTGCCTTTACAACTTTTCCCTTTTGCACATTAGTGAACTCGATATTTCAAGCAAAATACAAATACATGGACCAAATGAGTTACATAGAGCAAATTCATATATTCTTCACTCATGAAACTAGTACCAGTAAAATCTCAAAGTCTCTATCACAGTTCTCTCTAAAATCTATAGAAAGCAAGACTGGAGATAAGAATGAGAACAACATAAGGATCACTTGCGCCTTTAACAACTTTTCCCTTTTGCACATTAGTGAACTTGATATTTCAAGCAAAATACAAATACAACAAATGAGTTACATAGAGCAAATTCATATATTCTTCACTCATGACACTAGTACCGGTAAAATCTTGAAGTCTCTATCACAGTTCTCTCTAAAATCTATAGAAAGCAAGACTGGAGATAAGACCTAAGTACAAGCCATCTCTGCTGTAGTCCAGGATTCAAGTTGTTTCCAGAAGGCTAGATTGAAGAGATGCAAATAAAGGCCAAAATTCCATAAATAAAAAAACATTAATCAATAGTTAAAACCTAAATGGATAACTAAACCTTATGTAAGCTTCTCTTACAAAAGCAACCTGCCAAGGCACATCCAAAGAGAATATTTCCACACAAAAAATGAAATAGAACAAATTTCCATCAGGAAAATAAACATCTTAGATAGCCGTAAGCAAGTAAACCCAAATAAATAAAAAACTAAAACCTAAACTGCAACATTAAACTTGTACATGGCATTAAAACGGTTCTAAAGAGTAAATGCAGCTACAAACTTTAAAACTAAGATTGCATTTATTAAATTAATCCATAAACCCTGATTTATATAACGAATTTTTCTTAAACCCTACCCTACAATGAGGGTTGACCATTTAAAAGAACAGACAATGCCACTAGCCAAAATAAAAGCATGATATGAACCTTCTTCACTGGCCACAGAGAAGCATACAGAGGATTAATTATCAAATATTGAATCCCTGGCAACACACAGCTAAGAAGTTTATTGTAATCCTACCAGATCACTAGAGCTCAATTATCAGATAACTAAACAGTCTATAAACCCTCTGCATTTATTTTAAAGGTCCATAGAAAAACTAAAGCTAAACAGGGAAGGTTGTTTCCAAAAGACCTAAATCATACTATGCAAAATGAGGGAAACGTATAAGAAAAATGACAAATGAATATCAATAAACTGCAATTGTAGAAAAAAATTAGACTTACCAGTAGCTTGGAAGGGAGATGGACCTTATGGAACAGAGCATACTTTCCACATTCCAAACTGGCTTTAAATTTGCTCTTCACAATGCATGTCTTCATTCTCTATAAAAAAGAATGAGGTTTGATCACATCAAATGTAAATGTGTCTTCAATTTTTGTAATTTTCTTAAATATACTGAAGCAAGAAAGCAGAAAGATGGAATATAAAAAGCTCGCAGACTTGTTGCCTAAGAGTGAAAACAACATAAGGAGCACTTGTAGGTTTGTGCCTTTAACAACTTTGCCCTTTAGCTAAATAGTGAATTCGACCATACCCTCGCTAAAAAAATATAATAATACATATACTATCACCAGCTTGATATTTCCAAGCAAAATACAAATACATAGACCAAATGAGTTACATAGACCAAATTCATATATTCTTCACTCATGACACTGCCGGTGAAATATCTAAGTCTCTATCACAGTTCTCTATAAGACATAAGTAAAAACCATCATGCTTGAGTGTCTCTGCTGTAGTCCAGGAATATAAAAGCTCGCAGACTTGTTGCCTAAGAGTGAAAACAACATAAGGAGCACTTGTAGGTTTGTGCCTTTAACAACTTTGCCCTTTAGCTAAATAGTGAATTCGACCATACCCTCGCTAAAAAAATATAATAATACATATACTATCACCAGCTTGGATATTTCCAAGCAAAATACAAATACATAGACCAAATGAGTTACATAGACCAAATTCATATATTCTTCACTCATGACACTACCGGTGAAATATCTAAGTCTCTATCACAGTTCTCTATAAGACATAAGTAAAAACCATCATGCTTGAGTGTCTCTGCTGTAGTCCAGGATTCAATTTGTTGCCAGAAGGCTTAGATTGAAGAGATCCAAATGAAGGCCCAATTCACAGACTGGGCTCCGAAAATTCTCGCAGCTTGTTTTTAAGCCTGCAATAGAAATCTCTGCTTCAGCTGCTTACTATTTATCAAAATCAATGAGTAATATGAATACAAATAAACATTAACAGATGAAATCTGTGCAATCTTGAAAAGATGCTTCTTCCAGTAGAAGTGCTTCATAAATTGCAATGGCGGCAGCATTTCCACCAACATCAACCATAGGATCAATTTCATCATCTGCCCAGCTGTGTAGTGTCATTGACAAAACCTAAATCAAGAGTTGCATCTTAGAAAGTGAAAAACATGACAGTTAATTCTTCTTTTTCACTTTTATGGAATACATGTGGTCATCTTGTTTCATTTGTTTTTGCATATTTTAAACAAACGATGCAAATAGAAAAAAGATGCCAAAATGAACAACTAAAGATGAAAATACACTAGTTCCAGGTATATGAAGCTAGAAGAAATTAAGGAAACTCATGAAAGACTTTTGGTGAAATATTGAAACTACCTTTAAAAGGATATCACGTCTTTGAACTGCTGAGTTATAAAGTTAAATTGCATAGCATGCCCTTCGTTAGTGATGGAAGTTTAGTATACAGAGCAAGAATCCACTACGTATTTTTGGGCATTCCTATGAATCATTAAAATCAGACAGTTTATGTTATATGACAGAATGTTAGATACCTCTTGACCAAATCCCCATGAATAGAACCACTGTGTAACATTCTTAAATGGGATGAGGAAAAACATGCTCCAAATGTATGAATGGATTTACACCTGCAAAACCTATCGTTCAATAGAACACCTAGCCTTTCATTAAAATGATAGAAATATCGAAATAACACACATCTGGGTTTTCCTTAATTTATAAAGCACAGAGACAAGCCATACCAAAATAGTAGTTTAACCATTTATAAGCCATGATCAGAAACATGTTAACCATCTTAAATCAGCCTTTGCAAATGCCAAAAATCCATAAAACATTTATCAATAGTTAAAACCTAAATGGACAACAAAACCTTATGTAAGCTTCTCTCACAAAATGAAAAGACGACTGTAGGTTGCAATGCAATTTTGCAATGAAATAGAACAAATTTCCATCAGGAAAATAAACATTGTAGATAGCCTTAAGCAAGTAAACCAAAATAAATAAAAATCTAAAGCCCAAATTGCAACATTGTACTTGTACATGACATTAAAACAGTTCTAAAGAGTAAAATGCAACTATAAATTTTAAAACTAACAAACACCGCATTTATAAAATTAATCCATAAACCCTTATTTACCTAACGAAAATTACTTAAACCCTGCCCTACAATGAGGGTTGGCCATTTTAAAGAACAGATAATGCCATTACCCAAAATAAAAACATGACATGAACCTTGTTCACTGGCCAGAGAGAACCCTACACAGGATTATTTATCAGATATTGAATCCATGGCAACACACAAGTAACCAGTTTACTGCAATCCTAATAGATCACTTAAGCCAAAGATCTAGAGCTCGATTATCAGATATATGAACTAAACAGTCTCTTGCAATGTTAACTTATGACAGGCAACTTGAGCCTAAAAATGTCTCTAAACCTACAATTCAGGCAAAATAAACCCTCTGCATTTATGTAAAGGTCCATAGGAAGACTTAAAGCTCAACAGGGAAGGTTGTTTCCAAAATACCTAATCCTATTATGCAAAATGAGGGGAAATTGTATAAGAAAAATAACAAATGAATATCAATAAACTGCAAATGTACAAAAATATAGACTTACAAGTAGCTTGGATAGAATTTTCCGTCTCTTTCAGTCTGCTCCTTACACTGTTCTGCTCCCTCAAGAGTCAAAACAAAAGAAAAAAAAGGCACAAACAAACAGAAGCCTATAGAGAATTAATTATCAGATATTGAATCCTGGCAACACAGAACTAAGCATTTTATTGCAAATCTAACAGATCACTAGAACTCAATTATCAGATATATATATATCATACAACTAAACAGTCTATTGCAATGTTAGCATATCGCAGGCAACTTGATCCTAAAAAAGTCTCTAAACCCTAAACAGGGAAGGTTGTTTCTAGAATACCTAATGCTATAATGCAAAATGAGGGGAAATGTATAAGAAAATGACAAATGAATATCAATAAACTGCTATTGTAGAATAAAAATAGACTTACCAGTAGCTTGGATGAAATTTTGTGTCTCTTTGAGTCTGCTCCTTACAGTGTTCTGCTCCTCAAAATAAAAGGAAAAAGGCACAAACAAACAGACTAATTTCAACACAAATACAGTCATAAAAAACAATTCAATCATCATTAACAGCGTGGCCACATGACACACAGACTACAGACCACCACGAACATATGACAAAATCAAAGCTACAAACCAAAAGAAAAACACAAAATAAAATGAAGAATTCCAAATCAAAGCAGTCTGGGCCAGAAATTTATACTATGATTTCTCAACGGGTGGAAAGCTTTTTCTCCAACCGTCACTAGGACCACTTTCAGAGGTAAAGATAAGATTTAAGTCTCAATTCTGGGTAAAAAAAAGTTCCAATTTACTCAGCGGATTTCATACCTTTTTGTATTGATTTTGACCCTTCAAATAAAGTAGACTACCGTTTGATAAAAATGTTGTAAATGTTTTTAATAGCGCTTAATTCCCATTGAACTCTTTTCATAGGGTGATAGGTGTAGTGTTATAAATGAGTTTGAAAAGAATAGATTATACTCCAAAGTTTCGATATTTGCGAATGAGGAGTCACGAGGGAATGTTATTAATAAAGTATTTTCAAATTCATTTGTTTTATTTTATTTTATTTTCAAAATAGGTTGGTGGTTTTCTTCAAAACATTGAATAACAATATATTTTAAGGTTTATATTTTAAATTTTTACATCATTTCATGAATTTTGTATGTGATTTGGTTTTGTTACCAAAAAAATTGAGAAAAAAATATGACCTTTAAAATTCTACTTGGTGGTGAGATATTATTTTTTTATGGAATTCTATCTTAAGTAATAGTGAAATGGACGTAAAATTTAAGGTTGAAAGTATCTTACGAATGGTTAAATGGACGTGAAGTATAAGCTCAAAATATTGAACACACTAACAACATTACAATCCATGCCCTCCTCTTTCCAATACCATCGTAGAAACGGCTCTCAACATAATTAGTTGCAAATTTCATTATATTACAATATTTGAGTATCTGTCAATTATTTGTTTAGATAAAGTTTTTATTAGCGTGTTTTCGTGCCTTCTGGTCGTATCCTCTATGTTTTTCTCTTTCTATATCTTCTACATATTTCTTCATGTGATTTGATGTTTGCCCAATGACCATACAATTACAGCTTACCTATTACCTATAAGAACTACATGTATACAATCTTGGTTCATCACAATCGCAATTGAACAACTTTAGGGGTTTTGTTGTGTGAGCCTTTCTCGCCCTTCTTTAGGTTCATTGGGATTTTTAGACCTTCCTTTTTTATTTTCCCACCTATCATGTATCATCTTACATGTCATTAAGGTCCTAATTTGAATTCAATAAATCTATATATAGACATATGCATTGATGCATTGTGATAAGAAAAAAACTCAAGAGTGTCTTCTTGTGAATTCAAAACATTAAGAGTATAGATGTATTTGTTTCTTTATCAAACATTCATTATAGTGATCACACTTGACTCCCAATTAAAATGCATTATACTCGGTGTGTTGTTTTCAATATTCTACACTATTGAGGGGACTCATAAGTAGATGGTGTTATTCAAAACCTCAACACAAAACATGCGCCCAAAATTGCTTCTTTCCTTATTTTAAAAACCTATTTGGCCTTTAAGGTTTTAGAGGCGAGAGGAACAATTTTCTAAAGATCCATAAGGACTTTTAGAAATGTGAGAAAGGTTTTTATTTTCCTAAATCTAATACACGATTTTCCAAATCAGATTTCTTTTGCACCGAAATAAACATAATTATATCTAGTTTCCAATGCAAAAGAGTATAAATGTGATTATGACAAAGCCCTATGTTCAATACGAATTTTATGTGTTCTATTTATTTAACTATGAAACCCTGATTTTATTATTTGTTATTGAAAACTATTTCTAGATTGTGTGAAGTCATATATTCTTCTATAAACCCCTTTAATGTATATTCTTATACTAGAAATAATTTATATAATTAAGTTATTTTTTCTAGATCTAATACAATATAAGTGCAATGTTTATGGTAGATGTATTCCATTCATGATGTAAACCTACTCTCCCATGAGATAAACTTTTAAAATCACTATTGAAATTTTAGAATAAAAAAAAGGACATTCATGTATGTAGATTCCTTCACCTTAAGTCATGTGACTTAGAAAAACAAAATTATTATCAACATGGAATTAAATTTTACTTCAAAGAACATAACCTTCTTGGTTGAGGAAAGACTCACAAGTTTAAGAATCATAAAAGATCCTCAAAGTATCCTTACTTGTAAAGACGTGTCAGGTATGTGGAAACAAAACCCCATGAGTGAAACAAATAACCAGAAATCAAACCTTTACATGGGGATAAAAAGGTGAAAAAAACTTGCAATCACTAAGAAGTGGGGAAGCCACAAGAAACCCATGTTGTATACGAAACGTGGAAATAAAGAGAAACCCTTTACTAAAACACAAAAACAATCAAAGGAAAACAAAGTCACCACCTCACATAACCAACGTAAAATAACCACAACTGAATTCTCATACACATCAAAGTTATTGACTCACATGATTAGATTATAACAATTCGTCTTTTCTATATACATCAACACCGGTGCAACAAAAAAATTGATACATGAGGCCTAACAAAGCCACCACTATATACAAAACCTTTGAACAAAGCCATATGTAGAAACACACACTATCATGCAAAGAGATGATTAAAATCAAACCAAATCAAGAAGAAAGTATCTTGTGATAAAAGATAAAACTAAAATGAAACCATGCGACTTGTAGGCTCCATAAAATCTAACCTCTCCTCTAATAATTATTAGTATACCAAATGTTACACTCGTGATTCGAAACTCTAAAAGTAAATTTTCGAATGAAGAAAAGAGGAATATATGCCACATATTCATTGGCCAAATAATGAAAATTCCCTTGAGATAAATGATATACAAATTTTTCAAGTAAACAAATTATCTTACATAATTATTGTATTATTTAACATCATATTTCTTCGAGGAATTTTGTTACACAATCCACACAATGTGTACATGCTTTAGATTTTTGCTTAAAATTATACAACTACAACATATGACAAAAGAATGCTTTCCATTATCTTTTGATTGTTATGTGCTTATGTTGTCCAAGGTGAACTTATTAACAAGGTGAACTACTTAAATCAAACACAAGTTCGTTGCATTTGTGAAATAAAGCCAATGTCTTTAGTAGTGTGCATGTTGAGATCCTTATTATGAAAAAAAATGTATGCATAGAAAAGGCTAATCCCTTTGAATTCACACTATTGACATGCACAATCAAAATTAGATTACAAAGTGATAAGAGTGGGTTTGTTTACATTTTTTCAAACAATGATTAAATGTACGTGCAAAATATCACCTCTTTACAATGATACCAAGCATTAGATTTGATTGTATTATTTTTGGGTAAAGACCATCATATGGTGATTAAATTTGGATTTCCTAATTAGGGAGATGACCCCATAGTTGTGCATGTACCAAAACATGTACATTGGTTTTCACCATAGGTTATTGAAAAAAGGACTAATAGTTGTTCACTTTTTGATTAATGACACTTTTTAAGAGCCAATGACAATGTGATACATAGGGCGCTTGGTCATTGGTACCTCTTTCAAATGCTTTATATTTTTTTCATTTTAAATCAATTCAAAAACTACTTTTCCTCCAAATAAATGCGTGAAACGAAAAATGTTGATGTGGCACGATGATACGCTACACGATGATATAGTTTTTTATGTTGATGAGACCCCTACATATATCTATGTACCACTAAAGTTAGGGTGCACTACTATGGGGTCATCTCCCCTATAGCTTGGACATGCATATTTAAATCCATAATTATCAATACCCTTAAAACCATTTATTTGATAAGACAAAATTAAAGTATAAATAATTAAGTGGATAAAGATAATTTAGAATTGAAACATTAAAGGTGAACTATTCTTGAGATGTATAATAGATATGAGAATACTAAAATATACGAGATTAAATTAATTAATGAATATTTACTAGTAATTACATGTCACTAGTGTAATGGATCGATGGTGATAAGGATGTGTTAAAAATATAAAATCAAAAGAGTGAAACATAAAGAAAGCAAATGAAGAAAGAGATTGAGAGAGCATGAGTTTAGGGTTGAGTAAAATATTATGGAGACCACGCAAAAGAAAATTCTTTGAAGAAGACACATGAACCATGTGTCATTTTTATCAATCACTTGAAGTAGAAATGAGGTGTGACGATTATATATGTGTGTGTGTGTGCGTGTGTGTGTGTGTGTCTATATATGTATATACATGTATAGATGTCTATATATGTAAATACGTATATACATATATAGATATAATTTGTGTGTGTGTGTGTGTGTGTGTGTGTGAAATCAAGCATGTGTTGATCAATACACGTAATGTCGTAGTTATTTTTGTAATGTTAGCACTTGTGGTTTTAAGCGAATTTTCTTATGCACATTGTGGGAGTTTTTTAGAGATAAGGACGTGGCAGGCGGCCTTGGGATCCCATGTCAATTTGATGTATCATTTGAATTTGATAACCAAAAATGCTAGGTAAGGTGGTTTTGTGACAATTTTATAGACCATTATTCGAAGCTAGTCTACATGCTTTCTCGAAATAACATATATCACCCACAAGAGTTCTCCTTGTGGATTAATAGTTAGTATCACCTCTTCAATATTATAGGTTCCTAACACTCATTAAATTCAAAGCATTGTCATGTTTATAATCTTATGCTTGTTATTTTAAAATATTGGCATTATGGGGATTACAATATGAGGGAGTGGTGAAAGCAAGATGAGAGGACCAAATGTATGGGTATTTAAGGAAAGTAAAGTAAACACACTAATTGTGTAATCATTAAATGTTATTTCCTAATATTAAATATGTTTTTCTATATCTTGCAAGTTTTTCACAACCGCCACACTCTAGTAGAATTTTTCATTACTAGAAAAGTTATCTCCAAGGTTTGAGTAGTCATGTGAGATAGAAATGTTATTATTATTTTATTGTTAATTAGTCAAATACATGGATATTGGTGTTACAGTTAGACTTTCTATCTTCTATATTTATCCAAATTAAATGCACTAACCATCTACGCATATGTGTTATTTTGTAATATTATATATATTTAATCATAAGAAGGGTAGTTGATTTAGAAAAAATCATGGATGTTATTTCCTAATATCAAAAATATCATCGTTATATTGTTAAAAAAGATTCCATAAGATATCTTGCGAAGAAACAAATCTCGATATGATTATTCTAATAATATGAATCTATGTATTCATTTTTATGACGTTTATGGCTATTCTTGGTACCTATTGTCTTTTAGATATGACATAAATATAAAATGAAATATTTGATGATGCAATATTTGAGAATTTGTGCATTATATTATATTTCTAATGAATTCTCTCACATGTGGAATGAGGTGCACACAATATGAGTGGAGTTAAAAGGGATCCAATGAAAAACATTTGGGGAGATGGGCAACCAAGTTAAAACCCCACAATAGCTCAAATCCCTCCACCATCTATCTAAGAACACATACACACATAACCCTTAAGAGAATACATTTTAATGTAAACATATAAAAAATATATTGAGTCACAAACACAAAATCAAAAGATATATATTTATAATAAATTAATTTATGTGTCCACAAACTAATTAAAATAATCAATCAAATCATACACATACTTATTTTTACGGAGTTGGTACCAATGCAACATCATCTTAATTCTTCCACTTAGAATTCCCATCAGAGAAATGTTTTTTTGAATTCTTGGGCTATGCGAACATACAACAAGCTTTTAGACTCATCTTTTGGTTCACACAATTTTGTTGAATATAATAAGTTATACTGTGTAACTTTTCAAGGCATTTGACATTGTGCAACTAAAAATTCATTTGCGCAAGGTTTGAGAATTTTCTCCTTAGATTATATCTCCAAGGAAGCATCTTGGATGCGCTTCTAACTTTAAAAAGAAAAAAACATGGAAGATAAAGTAGTTGTGTGACATATTTATAGAGAATATATTTAACTTGAATTAGATTATTGGAAGACACGAGGATGGACAATGATAATTTTTCTATATCTTACAAGCTTTCCATGACCATCAAGTTAAAGGTGACTTTGACATATCTATAAATAGGGTTTTTATATTTTATATTTATAAAAATTAAATTCAAGTAATCATTGACTCATTAAATTGAATTTTATAATAGTATATAAATTTAATCATAGGAAGAGTAGTTGATTATAACAACATAAATGTTATTTTCAACGAATAATTTTAAAGCATATAAATGTGTCCCACTGGGAGGCCAATTGTTTTTAAAAGTGACTAATAAATAAATCTTTAAAAATATTTTTAAAAGTTACACAAGTTTGTAAATTATAGGTGAAATGTCGTTTGGTATATTTAAGCTCTTTAAAATACGTTTTTGTCATTTTGTATATGTTTGGTCAAGTTTTGGTTATGGGACATATTTTTTGAGGAACAAAAACAAGCAAACATTAGTTGATTATATGCTTTGACTAATTATATGTTTTAACAACATAACCATAATATGGTATAAACAATTTGAATTCAATATTTATATATTTAAAAACAAGTATACTATGACCTACCATCTTCTCTAGAGAGAACAAATTGTAATTATGTTTAATGAGACGTTATGATTGGGTATCTCCAATGTGAAGACAAAATAAACTAATGAAATATACACAAAAGTTACTCTATTATAAAGATAGGTTGATCAAGAATTCTCAATCCTAACACAACAAAAATATATTCAAATATACCACCACCTAATTGATGAACCCCATTTTGTGATGTTTAAATCATGTCTATCCTTATACCATTTTGATATCATATAGCACAATGTATAATGTTAACTGATTATATTTAATACTCTACTATGTTTTTGAAGGAATTATTGTGCATATGTGTGTTATCTTTATCTTGTTAATTCTTCCTCGGGAATGGCTTAAATTGATCCTCTTTTAATCATTGATGGCCCCTTTGAAAAGTATATATCGAGTTATCACAGATAGCGTAGGACTTGATTCATGCACCAACGTAAGACTCTAATTGGCATGTTGGTACAGGACTCACCTCCATGTTAATAGAGAACTCAAAGTACCACATCAAGCTCATCTAGATCATCAATCTCGATTTTCTAAAATAGGGGGTTTGCACATGCATGCAAATATCTTGAAATTTTGGTAACACAGATGGAATCACCACACCATGGACAAGAAGTGGGGCCATTAACTCAATGGATATTCAGGCCAATTTTGAGGATTAATTACTCTGGTCACTGAGAGATGGGATGCGGCCAACAATTAGAGACTTACTATCACCACAATTCCCTTTAATCAATTAATAAATGTGGATAATCTTCCAGCAGTGATTGAATCCTTCAAATGATTCGATCATGGATCTCCTCTTTAGTTGTCAAGAATGATTCAAGTCCAAACACTTCAAGGACTGCTCCTTCCATTAATTTATTTCTCAAAATGGATAGCCATTGTTTAAATCAACATTCAATTAATTAGAAGTTAATTATTATGAATAAATAGTTCTCTCCTAGAGTTTCTCTTGTATAAGAGAGCTTATATATTTAGATTTATCAGTTTAGTTCGAGTCATTTGTTTCATTGTATAAGAATAATTTTTAAATCAATAAAGATAGCAGATTCAGGGAAATTTCTATCGTGTGAATTTCATTATTGAACTTGATCAAAGGAATGGGAAAGGACTACTCCTAACCAATGAAAATGGAGATTTACATTCATTTCCTTTTTTTATTTATGATGCATTTCTAGTTTCAACATTTACTTTGTTGTTTTGATGTATTTACTTTTTTGTAATGAGTCAAGTTAAGAACGTTTCAATTTTGTATTTGATCACATTTTTCCTTCCAAGAATTTCATTTTGTAATCACGAAAAAGTTCATTATTTCCTTATTTTTGTTTTTAAGTACATGATGAGGGTAGTTCTTACTGTTCTCCTTTGTTTCAAACAACCATGGACACCTCCCTGGATTAATAAAATTATCTTATTAAAGTATGTGTATCAATGACACTCGTCAATTTTTGGCATCATTGTCAGGTATATTTAAAGGTGTTATCAAAGGTTAAGGTGCTAGCTAAAGGTACTTCTTGATTGTCTGGTAAGTTTCCATTCAAAAATTTTATTCCATAACTCTTTCTTTTTAAAGAATCAGAAGACCTTGTAGTGACAACAAGAACACTCGATTTAGAGCATGTGGAACAAACACAATTAAGTTCATTGTTGATAGTTAGGGAACCATTCTCATTATGATAGGATTTTATGTTTAGACTTAGAGACCAAAGAGGTAGATTCATTAGGATAAATCTTCAAAAACCCTCAAAACTAGCATGTGGAACAACTTGTCGACCAAGGAAGAATAGGCGATGAAGTACATAACCCTAATGATGCAAATAATAAAAACCCTCTAATTGGCGGGGCATTTACCTACCCTATTGAATTGGATCCTAACAAGGTGGCTCGTATGTAAAATATATCCCCATCAATTCTACTAGCTTTTTCCGGAGATTACTTTCAGAAGACCCTAACCAAATCCTTTTTAAATTAAGGGTTCTATGCCAAACATATGACTACACTTCTGATTCCCAAAATCTTAAATTGTTTCCCTCCACCTTAAAAGATACAAATATGAGGTGGTTCATGGGTTTGAACCCTAACTCCATCCATAATTGGGAAGAAATGGAACAAGTTTACTTGGAAAAGTATCAGGATTACTGTAGAGTCAAGGATAGGAAAGAAGAACTTTTTAGGATTCAACAAAAGGAAGATGAAAGTGTAGAGGATTATCTAGATTGGTTCCTCTTCCTTCACATAAGGTGTGGTACTGGTCTGGATATTAATCTACTTAAAACTTATTTCTCAAAGGGTTAGTTGAAGACACATAAGAAGCATGCAATTTAATGGGAAAAGGGAGATATGAACAAGTTAGATTTCACAGACATCATCGACATTTGTAGGAACTACTCACGTACTCACCCCAATTTTAGAATTAAAAAGTCAAAATGGCCAATGGGGACCTATCCAAGTTAAGCGAAGATATCGCAAACTTAGGAATAGACCTCTTGGTTCAACTCAATACAACTATGGATAGATAGAAGGCTAGGAATATAGACCTTTTTATTTACTACCCAAGATGTATAACTAATAATGGACTTAAGGACTGTCCTTTGGACAAGACAAAAATATGTATTCTCTCTATGAACTCAAGCATGCCACATATCAATTTGGAATGCTTCCCTTAGTAAATAATCACCTAAAACAAAGTAATCAAGAGGAATATAAGCTTAACTATGTGGCTCAGAGGTAAGGAGGAAATTTTTAGTCCAACCAAAATCAACCCTACACCCAAAAATCACAATGGGCCCCAAATCAATGGAATGCACCGTGGCCATTTCCTCCACTTTGGGTTCAACAAGCCCCACAGGAATGGAGACCATAGTGGAATGCCCCACCAATTATTATCAACAACCTTGGGCTCCACATCCAAACATTCCACCATATCAACAATTTAATCATTAGTACCAATAAAAGTGGAATGTACCTCAAGGATATGGGCACCAAGACTATAATCAAAGAAGACCTCAAGGCCAGTAATCCATGTTGACTGGACCCACTAATGATACCCAATCTGATCAACCTTCCGAGACACGAGATACCGCACAAAAAAGTGGCCAATCCAAAAATGTGAGGCAGGGCAACCCAATGTACATTGTGCAATCAGACAGAAATCCATAGTAAACTCGATGGATTGTAAGAATATATCACTACATTCAAGAAAGGTTACTTCAAAACCTTCCTCTCATGTGATAGAAGAAATTCTTGAAGAAACAGAAAAACCAGAAGAAATGCAACCTAGTTCTATTAAAGAAACTCATCAACCAAACAATGACATTCCCTTTCCATCTAGGCTCTCTGAGAAACCAAGTATTGTAGTTCCTAAAAATTAGAGTTAGAATTAATTCAAGGATTGAGGAAGTTGAGTATTGGCATTCCCTTGTTGCAAGCTCTTAAGGAAATCACTAAATTAAACAAAACAATTACAAGCTATGTTTTAAGGCTCTAGGCGTAGGAAGAACCAACTTAAAACCATCCATGTTGATGGAAAGCTTGCTAGTATTTTGGAAGGGAATATTTTCCCTCCTAAATATGGAGACCATGGAAGTCCTATTGTAACAGTCTGCATAGGAGATGTCTAGATTCCTAACGTTTTGATTGATCTAGGAGATACCATCAACGTTATGACAACAAATACTTTTTCATGTTAGCACTTCCTAAACCACAATCACATCTATAGTTTTGCAGATGAGAGACCGGTATGTGAAAAAACCTAAGGGAATAATATAAAATGTTACCATTACCATCAAATCCTGGGACTATGCGGTAGATTTCATGATAATGAAAATAAAGAACGAAATAATTGGATACCCTATAATCGTAGGACACCCTTAGTTAGCTATAATTATCGCACCATTATTAATCGCATGACGGAGAATACGCTGATCCTTAATGCTCAATATTTAAAGAATTTTCATTATACCATGTTGCTAAACCATTTTCCATGGATAACTAATAATGCTCTAAAGATGATTCTTATGATTCAAATGAGATCATTTCCTCTCTTTCCATGGTTGTAATTCAAGAGAACTCGAGATCAAATTCAATCGACTACCATGAACTTGGTGCTAGACATATCTTGAGTCCATCACTAGATTCAAGTTGAGTCTTGTGCTTAACTCATATGCTTGAGTCTTGTTCTATTCCTACGCTATAACTTACAAAAATAAGAAATGATTTTGTGGATGGAGATAACAAGCCCATTATCTCTCCTTTTTTGAAAAATATAAATATGAAAGAATCTATTTTCCAAAACATAAATTATGTTTATAGGTTTCTACCACATAGGTGTCCTTTAAACGAAATCTTAAGAGAATACTTAGTTGTATATTTGATTCACCCTGATACCAAACAATTACATGTTCTTCCTGGAAAAACATTAACGATTAATAGTTGGCTAACTGATCAGGAGGAAAATACCTTGTTCAAAATCCTATGTTGTCATCCCCAATCTTGTTCTTGGGAGTATAGTGACATGAAAGGTATTCAACCTACTATTTGTACACATCACATCTATACCAATTATTTTAGACCAGTGAGGCAACCTCAAAGAAGGATAAACCATGCTCTAAGAGATAATGTTAAAACTAAGATTGATAAGCTTTTAAATGTAGAATTTATTTATACAATCTCGGATAATCAATGGGTTTCTACTTTGGTTATAGTATTTAATAAGAATGGGAAATGGAGAGTTTCTGGGGACAATAGGGAATTGAACAAAGCAACTCATAGGGATTATTTTCCATTACCTTTTATTGATCAGGTCTTAGACAATCTATCTAGTAAAAGGTAATTTTTATTCCTTGATGGGTTTAGTGGATATAACCAGATAACAATGGCTCTTGAAGATCAAGATAAAACAAATTTCACCTATCCTTGGGGACATTTTCTTACAAGGTGCTACCTTTTGGGTTATGTAATGCCCCCGCCAATTTTCAAAAATTCATCTTTGTGATCTTTTTGATCTCACCCATGATTTTGTAGAAATTTACATGGATGATTTCACATTTCTAGAGAAACATTCTAAGAGGCAATAAAACATTTGGATAAAGATATTACTTGATGTGAAAAGCATCAATTATCTTTGAATCATGAGAAATGCTTATTCATGATGGAACAAGGTATAGTTTTAGGCCATCATGTCTCAATTGAGGGAATTAAGGTTGACCTAGACAAAGTTAATATCATTGTAAAAATTCCATCACCAACAAACCAAACTGAAGTAATAAGCTTTCTAGCTCATTTCGGTTACTATCAAAGGTTCATTTCAAATTTTAGTAAAATTGATTCTCCATTATTTTCTCTTCTAACTAAGGATTTTGAATTTGAATGGACATAAGCATGTCAACAAGCTTTTGATGCAATCAAAGACAAGCTAATAAGAACACCGGTGTTGAGAGGTCCCAATTGGAAGCTCCCCTTCCATATCCAAATAAATACCTCTAATTAAGAATTTGGTGTTATCTTAGGGACAACAAGAGGAAGGAGAACCTATGCATGCAATTTACTACATTAGTAAAAATCTTTCCCCTTCGAGAGGAACTACACAACAACTAAAAAATAATTTATGGTAGTAGTATATGCAATCAACAAGTTTAGACATTATATTACAGGATATGAAGTGATTGTTAATACCGAACACTCGCTATTAAATACCTAATGAATATACCTTTAGTGAATAACAGGATTGTAAGGCGGTTGTTGATACTGCAAGAGTTTAACATTAAAATTATTGACAAATCAGGGAAATCAATGTGGTAGTTGATTTTCTTTCCATACTTACCACTTCAGAAGAAGAGGAACATGTCAATGATGACTTTCTAGATGAGCATTTGTTTGCACTTTCCACTACCTCTCCTTGGTATGCAGATATGGCTAATTACTTAGCTACAAGGAAGTTTCCAAACAATTTCACACAAAAGAAAAGAAAGAAACTAATTAAACAAAGTGTGATGTATACTTGGTTAAATGGAATTCTTTTCAAATGTGGACTTGATCATGTCTTACACAGTGTGTAGCTGAAAATGAAATGTTTGAAATACTTATAGCATTCCATGATGAACCATCATGTGGGCATTATTTAGTTCAAAGAACCATTCACAAAGTTCTTGAACTAGTTACTATTAGCTTCCTTGTTTAAGGATGTTAAAAAGTATGTGTGGAGGTGTGATCAATGCTAGAGAATGGGAAACCAACGATTACATCAAAATGCCACTCTAGCCACATGTTGTTTTGGAACCATTTGAGAAGTGGGGGTTGGATTTCATTGGACCAATGGACCCAAATTCCCAAGGTAAAGAATACATCCTAGTTTGTATTGACTATGTTACTAAATGGGCTGAAGTGCAAGTAATACCATATGCAAGAGAATAGAAAGTAGTATATTTTCTTTATTAGTGTATCTTCCAAAGGTTTGGAGCACCAAGATCCATTGTGTCAGATCAAGTACTATAGTTCATGTTAGGATTAATAAGCTCTTTTGTAGAAATATATCAGCTGAAGCACAAGAAGTCATCTCCCTATCATCCACAGTATAATGACTAAGTGGAAGTTACTAACAAGGAGCTGGAGAGCATACTAACTAAGACAGTGGACATCTCATGGAAGAATTATGCTCAAAAACTACCTAAAGGAGTATGGGCTTACAACACTACTTGGAAAACAACAAGAGGATTTACTCCCTATGAATTATTCTATGGTAAGAAGCCAATTCTACCTATAGAATTTGAGATCCAAACCTTAAGGACAACATTTGAAGTAGGTATTTATTTGATAAGAAAAATAGGATCGGATTGTTCAATTAAATGAATTAGATGAAATCAAACTTCGTGCACTACATCACACTGAGATCATCCTACATCAGAGAAAACTTTGACATGACAAACAGATAAAGCCAAGGAAATTTTAGAAAGGGGACTGGGTTTGTTATTTGATTCAAAGTATAAAGAGTTTAAAGGGAGATTGAAAATGACATGGATGGGACCCTACTAGATTGCTCAAGTTTTCGACAATGGCACTGCTTTTAACTAGTTCCAATAGATGGAGAAAAGAAGGCAATGTTGGTTAATGGTCACAAATCGAGGTCATGTACTCTAAAACAACATCGAGAGAATATTTTCAAAAAGAAATTCAAGAATATTTAGAGCTAAATTGTGTGGGGAAAGTTTCTTTTCCTAACACAACTCGGACCTAAGTGACCATCTTCTACGAAATAAAGAGGAGATGATTGAAAACAAGAGATGGAAGTCATACTCTAAAGAATTGGTTAAAAACCAAAAAGGTGGCCAATGCTTCTAAAAAATAATAAATAATAAATATAGAGGATTGAAAACTAGAAATGGTGGTCATCTCCCAATATGGAAAAAATCATGGAAATACCATGCATGAATGGAAAATTACACCAACATGGAAATGGAGGCGGATTTAACAAGTTCTAATATCAAGGTACACGCACAATTTTGTTTCTTAAATGTATGAAAGTTTTAAATTATAAGTTGTTAATTATTAAGCATCATGCACATTGATTACCCACTCCATTTCTAGCCACTCCACATGCTTCACAAATCCCAATTAAATTTTTAATTCATTTCCTCCACACTTCTCACATGTGTCTAATCACTTCCATCATCACCTCGGGATACTATCATAGCTCTCCTAATTTAGTTATATTCATCACATGCCAATTTTGCTTCATTTCTTCTTTCCAAATTAGACCTTCTCACTCCTGTGCCACCACTCACTCTTGCACTTACGCCACCCTACAAATTTTACACTACAACCATGTTCCATCCTTTCTTTTTCCTATCTGTTCATATTTAGACATGGGGCCTAGATTGTGACATGAACTAACAATTTCTCTCAAACTTTTGGGTAATGAAAAGATAGTGGAGATTTTTCAAAGTGCAGGATGGTTGAAATTTCTACTGGCGTATGAAGAATTTAGTGTTCCAATGACTAAAATTTTCAAGGAATATGGAAGAGGGGCACTCCACCATTCACGATAAGAAAATTCCCTTTTCTCCAACTATGATCAATCATATTTTAGGCATACCTAATGAGGGGTTAGCAGTGAGTGATAGGACAATGTATAATGAGGTGATTAAGAGATTTGCAGCTAGGAAAGAGAGAGAAACTACAGTTAGTCATATATAACAAAGGAAAAGAAAAAGGAGTTAAGAGAGTAACCATACCTGAACCTTGGGTTGAAATGACCAAGTGGTTGATTAAATATTTCACATGTTGAGAGTAGTTCCTATTATTCCCTTTGTTGCAAATAACCATGGACATCACCCTGGATTGAGATAATTATATGATTAAAGTATGAGTATCAATGACACTTTTCACTTTTTGGCAGCGTTGTCGGGGATCAAACTCAATCACCCACGTGACAAGTGGGAATACTCACCACTATAGTAAAATATGACATTGTATTGGGTCATGTATTAATAATGTTAATCTATCTTCGTCATGGTCAAAACAAGCCTCATTATAAGATTAATTTACCACAATTTCTATATGATTCCATTTTTGCTGCCACATAAAAATTTTACTGGGGTACTTCATATTTGAAATTTCAGGGTTTGATCCATTTATTTTGCAAACACCAATTTTTCAAAAAGAAGCATGGAGTGAAGAAGTGGCTCAATTTTAAAAATAATGTTCCTTTCCTCCTGAGGCGATTGAAGAGAAAACACCATCTACCTCTGAAAGACCTAAGAAACACTTCCGTACTTCTAGGCCTACTCCTATCCTTCATGAAACCCCAATTGAGAATCCATTATCCCAGGAGGAACAAGAAGCAACTGAGATAATGAAAACCCTAGTAAAACCCCACCTGTATCTCCTCACAAACAAGTATCCCCATCTATTCCTGATATAAATCAAGAACGTGAGCATTCCTTGCGTCACCGTTGAAGAGTCACCTACTAGGGATAAAGGAAAGGCACCTATGGAAGAGGGAGAACCTAGTTATCCCCTGATTCTGATACTATTATGCCCCAAGTCTTGTCCTTATCCAAAGTTTAGTTTGAGCTACAATTAGCTCAGAAAGAATAAACCATCTGCAGTCACTCTTGGAGGCCAAAGAAAACCATTTCTCCCAGAAGATAATTGATAAGCATCAAGAGAGTCAATAGCTGTAGGAAATAGTAACACAACATGAGGAGGAAACTCTTCAGCTACAAAACTATTTAGATTAATGAGAACAATATATAAACTCCTTCAAACTAGAATTGATGAGCTAGGCACATCTCTTACACCTTTATAGGAAAATAGCAGAGAACAAGATCCTGTGGCCATGGAAGATCGGGTAATTCAAACTGATTTTGTTTTTCCTCAAATTGTTGTTTTAAGAGGTATGGTTAAGTGGATGGAAGAATGCTATAGGCTAAGGGAAGTGGCAGAGAGAACAAAAATTTGAAAGAAGAAAATAAATTGCTAAAAGAAAATGTGCTTATAGTAAGTTGACTCTATGACCAGGTCCTTTCTTGTTGACCCCCTTCAAAATTTTATGCATTATTTTTAAAAGAACAATTATTCACATGGAAGATATCTAGATCTCATGCAATGTTGAACATAGAGTTTGAAAATGATAAACAATTTGTAGCGGTATATCTTGAAGGAAATGACATTTAGAAAAATTGTTGTGTGAATTCTATGTTTACAAGTTTCTTCTCCCAAATAAAATTGAGATTCAAAATAATATTTATGTGGGAGAAGTACAGGTTAAGGGTGTTCATTTCCACACTCATACATCGAGTTAATGGGGAGATCAAGGAGCGCTTTTGTGCGGTCAAAATATACCATTGACCTCTTAATGAGGCATGATTTACCAAAGATGCAATTCGGTTTTCAATAGGTTTCATTCACGGGTTTATTGTGTATGCCTAGTAGACATATACACAGATATCCTTAAAATTTGTGTTAGAAATTTTTGAGAGAAAGTGATTCCAACATTCAATGTCAATTTCCTTTCTTTCCAAGTCTCGATATCGACCTTCTTATACAACTATGTAAGAGAAAGGAGGTTGTTTCACCAATAAACCTTCGATGGTCATTAAAACGAGCCATATATCTCTATAAGATAATTCTAGAGCTTAAAGAACAATGGATTGACATGAGAAACAACCCCTCACTGATCCTTGCACCTGTGCCGAGATGGGATTCAATAGATGACCAAGCCGAGGCGCTTAAAAGACATGGAGGGATAATTTTATTGAGCATTTTGGATTCTCTAACATATCTTTGGATGAAGCTTGGAAAAATATTGCCAATGAATATAATTATTAAAGAATTGTAGAGCAATTGAACACTAGATAGTAGGAGGACCTGCTAAACCTTTAGTCTGGGGAGTGATGAACCCCATTTTGTGATGTTTAAACCATGTTTAGCCTTATACCATTTTGATATCATATTACATGATGTATAATGTTAACTGCTTATATTTAATACTTTACTATGTTTTTGAAGGAATTATTGTGCATATGTGTGTTATTTTTATCTTGTTAATTCTTCCTCGGAATGGCTTAAATTGATCTATTTTTAATCATTAATGGCCCCTTTGAAAAGTATATGTTGAGTTATCATAGATAGCGCAGGACTTAATTCATGCACCGGTGCAAGACTCGATTGGTGTGTTGGCGCAAGACTCACCATGGTACAGAATCGCCTAAGCATTAATAGAGAACTTACATTACCACATCAAGCTCATCCAGATCATCAACCATGATTTTACGAAATAGCGGGTTCACGCATGCATGCGATATCTTAAACTCCCAGTATCATAGTTGGCATCACCACATCATGGACAGAAGCAACACCATTAACTCAATGGATACTATGACCAATTTTGAGAATTAATTACTCTAATCACCGAGAGATGGGATGTGTCCAACAACTAGAGACTTACTATCACCACAATTCCTTCAATAAATTAATAAATGTGGATAATCTTCCTGGTAGTGATTGACTCCTTCAAATGAGTGGATTAAGGACCTCCTCTTCAGTTGTCAAGAATGATTCAAACCCAAACACTTCAAGTACTACTCCTTCCATTAATGTATTCTCAAAATAGATAGTCATTGTTTCAGTCAACATTAAGTTAAGTAGAAGTTAGTTATTATGAATAACTAGTTCTTTCCTAAAGGGACTAGAATTGCTCTTGTATAAGAGAGCTTATGTATTTAGATTTATCAGTTTAGTTAAGTCATTTGATTCATTGTATAAGAATAATTTTAAAATCAATAAAGATAGCAGATTCAAGAGAATTTTTTGTCATGTGAATTTTAGAATTAAACCCAATCGAAGGGAAGGAAAAAGGGCCACTCCTAACCAACGAAAATAGAAATTTACATTCATTTCCTTTTTGTATTTCGATGCATTTCTAGTTTCAATATTTTATTTGTTGTTTTGATGTACTTACTTTTCTCAGTAATGATTCAAGTTAAGAACGTTTCAATTCTATATTTGATCACATTTTTACTTCCAAGCATTTCATTTTGTAATGACGATAAGTTCATCATTTCCTTAGTTTTGTTTTTAAGTACATACCGAGGGTATTTCCTACTATTCCCTTTTTTTTTGCAAACAAGCATGGACACTTTGCCTCGTATTGATAGAGTTATTTGATTAAAGTATGAGTATCAATGACACTCATCACTAATCTTGGCACCGAGATACAAAATTAAATGAAAGAAGTTTTTAGTTGACCTATTACTTACTACACACTTTTCTTAAACCATTATTACTTATATCAAAATTTAGAAGACTTAATAGAGTAGGTTTATGCAATGTTGAATTGATAATGAAGAAACAAAATAAAGACTACATGATTTTTTCTTCACTTAAATGAAATTTGGTCAAAAAGATTATATACTTGAGGAATCTTTTGTCACTTAAACAAGCAATTAATGAATGAGGTTGACAAAGACGTTCTTGATTTAAAAATTCAAATTGTTCATTTTAAATAATGTGAACTCTCACACTTAATTTACTCATGTTTTCTAATGGGAATTCCATTTTACGTCAATTTTACCTAATGGACCAATACATACATAGATGAATCAATAAATCAACTTGATCTTCCCGACCCGTTATAGATGTAACTATTTCAATGAGAGTGCATATTGTTGTGGATGAGGGATATGTTTTAGTGGTGAATTCAATATGAAGACAAAGAATAAGTTCCAATTATCTTCTCTTTTGTTATATACTAGCAAAAGCATCTATAGGTGCTTGTGAGAGGCCGATAGGCATATAAAATGATTTATTAAAATGATAACATTACAAATTTATCCAAGCTTTATCAAATAATGTTTGTGTGTGTGTGACGTTATTTTAAAAACTAAAAAACAATTAAAGGTTTCCTATCAACCTCAATCAAATATATCCAAATTATAAAATATTAAAACCTAACACGAATTACATAATATTATTTTGAAGTGTTCTTTAAATACCTCCCTTACAGAATGGAGACTTCAAATTTGATCTTGATTAAAGGTCATAAATATTTTCTCAAATATTGAATGAATATCTCTCACATAATGTAAATTCATTATGGGAAATTGTCGTAGGGTAGATGGAGACCATTTAGAAATTTGTATGAATAAATAAATTTATCGATGAGAATATGTGAAGAAGGGATCTCAATATGGGAATGTCTTTAGATTGGATTATCCTTTCCTATCGTATATTAGCATGTCAAGTACATAGATGTTAATTATTTTTGTTTCGGATTGAAATTCTTAGTAACCCATCGAATAAGGGCAAGTGCATGGAGATGGGGGACCAAAAAAGGGACACGTTTTTTTATTTTAAGCGAAATGCAAGCGCGTTTCAGAAAACGTGATTGTGTTATGAACTATTAGGTTTGGTAATTACTAAGGCTAAAACACATTCGCATTATAACATGCTCACATTCCTATTTGCTATGTGGTATATGTGGTTGTGGGAGGGATATATTTACTAAAATAAATGGTTCAAGTATAATTTTTTCATTTATTAATCTTTATACTTTATTATTTCTTATACTTTAATTTTATTATAGTAAATATAAATGGTTAATGTATAAGCTTTTCATTTATTAATCTTTATACTTTTTTATTTCTTATAATTTAAATTTATTTTTAGTAAATATAAGAAAATGGGGTCACTCTGCACCTTATGTAACTAGTCTCACACTCCATCATCACATTTTAGAAAATGGTTTTCATATTCTAATCTTTTCGGTCTGAAAGGTATTTTTTAGGATTTCAACATTAATCTAAAGCTTTTAGGGTTTATATTCTATAGTCGATTTCTATTTTGGGAAAGAATATAGTCATTGTTAATGTTTTGGGGCCTTTTAGAATTGTTGGAGGAAATTTAAGAAGATTTAGGAAAGGTTTTCTCATTCAAGGACAATTTTCTCAACAACAAATTTTCTAGGTGCGGTAACAAACACTCTAATGGTGAATTCGACTTCTCTGGATGATTTTGGGAGCTCAGTAAAGAATTAGGAGGAAACAAAATAGGGAATGAAAAGATATGTGAATCATATACATGCTTTGGTAATATCTATGTTTCTCTAAGAATTGAAGGTTTCATGAAGAATTTTTTTTTGATTGATAAACGATTTTGGTCGGAGCTATGAACCGGTGGGGAAGGGCCCCAACCCAACAACAAGAAGAAAAGAGAGAAGACAACGGAAAGAAGAGGAAGAGAAAGGCGAGGAGAAGGAGGAAGAGGACGAGGAAACGAAGGGAGGAAGGAGAACGCCAAACCAGAGTGGGACTGCAACCGAACCACGAGGACAAAGCAGAGGCACCAACCAATTAACCAAGTGATGAGCCATCTGCGCGAGATGGCCGCTCGAAGCAGAAAATGGAAGGCAGAGTTGGCTCTGTCTTTAAGTGCATTCAGGTGATCAACCGCAGAGTGTACTGGGAAGAGAGCCGCATCGACGTCAACCACCGGAAGGAAACGTTGATCCAGAGTGGGATGGAAGTTTTGGGTGAAAGTCACTAAATCTCGGTATTGACCGCAAAGCCACCGAATGTCACGTCCAGAGCCGAGAGCAAGTTCATCGACTTCCTCCACCCACAGGAGAGGATCCTGGAGGAGAGAAGTCGACTAGTTGGTCGTGTAAGCCGACACGGTGAACAACATAAATTTGGTTGATGGCAACTCGTGCTCAAAATCCGCATGATTCGAATGAGGAAGCGGGAGGGGAGACAAACGCAGAGGTTATGTTGGAGTCAGTGCAAGGGCAGCGGGCATGGAAACAAAATGAGTCTCCAAGAATCGCTTCAATAGCTTCGGCTTCTTCCAGTGAGGAGAATTTTAAAATCATAGCAAGTTGATGCCTATCGATAGCAGTGGTATCGGCCAGTTCCCGAAATTGACCTCGTAGCACCACGAAAGGAAAGCCGACGAAAGACATTAGGGCGTAGAAGAAAACACAGATCAGGAACCGTTCAAAAGATGACGCCGGAAATGGAGGATACGGCATAAATAGAACAGAAACCGTGCAAAAGAGAATGGGAACCGACCCCAGAAGAAATGGAGGGGGCAAGGAGCAAGTGAGCGAGTCTGAGAAGACATGGGCCGCGTGAGAAGGATCGCTCGCGGGAATGCAATAGAGATTCACCACCGAGAAGGTGAAGAAAGGACAGTTCGCACAAAGAGGACAACCACACGCTAGAAAGACCCCGCCAGGCTACTCGGACGAGCCAGCTCGATCGTGGGAAAGAAGGATCGGCAATCCATGCCAATCATGAGCCGAGCTGGAAGAGATGCTGGCAGAAGGATGATCAATGGCGAAGTTAGCAAGGAAGTCCGCTGCATGATTAGCTTCTCGAAAGTTGTGAGAGATGCTCCAAGACTGAAATTTATCCAGCCAATAAAGAATTTGAGGAATGAAAAGATTAAGTTTCCACGAAGGGGAGACACCTCTGGAGACTGCAAAAATTATTATTTGGGAGTCCCCTTCAATTGAGAGATTTGAACAACCAAGAAGAGCAGCCATCTTGACCCCTTCTAGTAAAGCATGGGCTTCAGCAGAATTACAAGTGCCCTCTTTGAGAGGGAAGGAGCCTACTCTAATGAGACTACCGCGATCATCTCTGAGAATGTAGCCGCTCCGGATTTACCTGGGTTACCTCTAGAAGCCCCATCAAAATTCAGTTTCCATTGACCCTGTGGAGGAGGACGCCATCTGGTTTTTTTCCTTTGAATCAATTTTTCTAGTTGTGAGAGCCCTTTTTAACAATTGATCCTGGTCTGGGGAGCTTGATGAGGGGCCAGAAATGTAAAATTGAGAAATCCTTGGAAGAGAAGGTGGAAAAGGAGAGACAATTAGCGCTAACACGCTCCGAAATGGCCACTTCGAGCTTGTTGAGAAAGGTGGGAAGATCAACAGCTTGCTCCCTAAAGAGACGGAGATTACGTTCCCACCAGATATGCCAGAGCAAAAAGTATGGGCTGACGTGCCAAATAGAGCTGAACAAACTTTTGGCATTAAAAGACGGCCAAGAGGAAAGATTCGCAACAATGCTTTTACAGGGGACCCAGGTAAGACTTAATTTGTTGAGAAGCCAGTCCCAGCAATGGGAAACAAAGGGAAAAACAAAAAGAGGTGATCCAAATCTTCCTCAGCAGCACCGCACAGAAGACACTTGGAGGGACCTGAAAAGCCCCAAGAGTGCCTTTTGACTTGAGTAAGAACCTTCTTATTCAAAACTAACCAGCCGAAATAAGTAACTTTCGGAGTGATGCTAGGATGCCAACGCAACCAAAGGAGCAAGGAATCCCTTTTCCTGAATGTGAAACAAGTGTATTATAGCCAGCTTTTACCGAATAGGAACCAGAGGTATCCCCAAGCCAAAGTAAATTGTCATCTTTACTGAGAAACAGAGCATTTCTGTCCCGAATTGAGTCCATAAGGAGGGTGGAATCTTGAACGGAGGCTCCTATAGAAGAGAAATCTTTCCAAAGCCAAGAAGGCAAGCTATCAGGGTGTTGACTGCCATAATTAGAGACCAAAGTACCCCAGGCCTGTTTGGTAGAATTCATAACACCATTGAGGGCGGTGGAAAGATTAAGGGGAGGAAATCCATTCCAGCTTTCATCCCAAAAAGAAGCGAGCCGACCATTGTTTATGTTCCAGTGACCATCTTTGCAATTAAAGATTTGGAGTTACATAGAAAATTCCAGATATGTGAACCTCTCGGTAACTCGGAACTGGATAATAAAAGATCGTGGCGATGTCCGAGATACTTGTGAGAGAGAATTTGAAAGGTGAGTCTATCAGCATTAGAAATGAAGTTCCACACCAGTTTAGCCCCAAGGGCATTGTTTTGAAGAGCGAGATCCAGAATACCCATGCCACCCAAACGCTTTGGAAGCTTGACCAGATCCCAATTAGCAAGATGAAATTTGTGCTCGATACTGTGACCTTGCCATAAAAAGGTGCACACCACTTTTTCAATTTTGAGAAGAAAATTTTTTGGCATCTCAGTATATTGGAATTGACAAAAGCACCGAATTGATTGGAAGAGTACGACCGGCCAGAGAGAGCCATTTTCCTTTCCAAGAAAGAAGTTTGTTGGAAAGAGAATTCATGAGCCCGTTCCAAAGATGCACCCTACCATTGCCATGGAAGAGTGGAATGCCCAAATAATTATGTGGAAGATTACCCAAAGAGAAGCCGAGAATTGCTTTAATCCTGCACTGAAGTCTAGGAGCCACGTTGAAGAAGAAAATAACTGATTTATGAAAGTTTAAAACCTGACCTGCAGCAAGAGAGTAAGAGTCCAGAATGGAAGAAATGCATTTGGCTTCTGGAATGGTCCCTTGACCAAATAGAAAGGTGTCATCCACGAATTGTTGATGAGAGAGTGGTGGAAGGTTGGAAGTGATATGTAGACCTTTAAGAGAACCATCCTGAATAGCGGACTTAATGCTGCGACTAAGAGCTTCCGCAACCAAAGTGAAAAGGAAGGAGGAGAGAGGGTCTCCCTGCCTTAAACCTCTGCTACTCTGAAAGAAGCCTTCCGCGGAACCATTAACTAAAATAGAAAAATGAGGGGAAGCAATGCAGTTGAAGATCCATTTACAGAAATGATCACAAAACCCATGGCTTGCAGAGATTTGAGGAGGAACCTCCAATTGACATGATCATAGGCCTTGCTGAAGTCTAGTTTTAACATCATACCCGCTCTAGAGGAGTTATGAAGAGAGTGAATCAATTCATGAGAGATAATGATCCCATCGGTGATAGACCTGCCAGGAATGAAGCCACTTTGTTCATGGGCAACCAATTTGGACAGCAGAGGGCTTAATCTATTAGCGATAGCTTTGGAAATGATTTTGTAAGTAGTGTTGCAAAGAGAGATGGGTCTGAAATCATCCATAGTCTCAGCCGGGGACTTTTTGGGAAACATGCAGATGAATGTATGATTGAGAGTACCTAAAATCTTCCCCGAAATCCTGGATTCCTCAACTGCTTTCCAAACAGAAAATCCGACGACATCCCAAAAATCCTGAAAGAAGGATGCTGGGAAGCCATCAGGACCAGGCGCTTTATCCCGCTTCATCGAGAAAACAATTTTCCAAACATCCTCCAAGGAGAAGGGAGAAAGAAGCATGTCGTTGTCAAGAATCGGGGTCTAAAGAAGGAGATGGGACTGTGCTCCAAGGGTAGAGGCCGAATCATTCAAGAGCTTCCGAAAATAATCCACCGCTTCTGATTTGATCTGAACTTGGGAAGAAGCAAGGGTTGAATCATCAAGCTTAAGAGAGGAAATGTAGTTGAAATTTCTTCTAGCTTTGACGGAGGTAAAAATAACTTGGTATTTTTATCTCCATCAATCAGCCAAGTTTCTCTAGATTTTTGACGCCAAAAGGTTTCCTCTTTCAGAAGGAGAGCGCCCAAATCCTTTAGGAGAGATTTTTCTTTTTGGAAATCAGCCTGAAACATCCCTTGGGCCAGAATGGACTCATTAAGAATACGAAGATCCTTCTCGACTCTAAGTTTTTCTTGGAAGATGTTTTTAAAATTTGAATAATTCCAACATTGTAATTTGTCTTTCAACGAGAGAAAGCTTTTGGAGAGTTGGAACATCCAAGTCCCTTTGACAATGAAAGGAGGCCCACCAGACATTAACTAAAGGCTTAAGAGAGGAATCATGTAGCCACATGTTCTCAAATTTGAATGGGGAGCGGCGCGGAGGCAGATCAAAATTTAAATCTAGAGAGATTGGAAAGTGATCTGAACCGGAGAAAGGAAGAACAGAGCTTTTTATGAGGAAGTTATTTTGCAGCCAGAGTTCAAACCAGGAATCTGTCAAGACGCACTGCCAAGGAACTGAACCCAGACCTCCTGTTATTCCATGTGAACCAGCCCTTACAAGGCTCCACATCAACTAAATGAGAGGAAGAGACGAAAGAGGTAAAATCTACCTGAGAGCATGGCTGCCATTGGATACCTCCACACTTATCACGGTCAGAGAGGGTGGCATTAAAGTCACCGGCAATGATTGTTTTGGAAGTTGCAGCGGTATCAAGGAGCAGACGGAGAGTATTCCAGAGAGCTCTTTTTCTAATCAAAGAATGAGGGCCATAAACATTGTAGATGAAGAAGAAATCATCAGAATGTTTAATCTGAACTTTGCACCAAATAAAATTTGATTCCACAAGAAGGGGCTCAATAGCACAACAACTAGTTTTCCACAAAATACCAAGACCACCCGAGGCGCCAAGAGAGTTAGAGAAGTAGCCATCCCAACCTTTCCATTTTCGAACCAACCATTTAAGCATCCATCTTCTGACATTTTGGTTTCCTAAATCAGACAAATATCAATGTTGCAGCCGTGGGCATAGTGTCTTAATAGACGCTACTTGTTAGGGGCATTGAGGCCCCTAACATTCCATGAAAAAAGGATCATTTGTGTTTCAGAGAGGACTCGCCTCTCCTACTTGTAGATGGGAAGAAGGAATGCAGTTGAAGTTGCTTCCCAGCGGCAACCTCGTTAAGAGAGAGTTTACTTTTGTTGGGACGACCTAGAATGCTTTTCGACCTAGATCCATATTGAGTAAGGGTGGAGTAGGGAGAAGCGGACCAAGCAACAAATTATTGGAAGAATGATTCTCGATAGTATCCTCTAGAGAATCCGTATGGTCGCCATCCTTAGACTGAAGAAGATCATCTTTATCAATAATCCATTTTTCTAAAGAGGAGGAATTACCTCCCATGCCGATGGATATGCCTTCGTGGAAAAGGGACAGAATCCTGGTGGAGTCCTTTACAATGGTAGTCGTTTCTTTAACAAGAGAGAAAGTATCGGGGTCCAGGGCAAGGGGTTCATGAACAGAGGGGGAATGGGATACCAAGGGCAAGGAGTGCGAGGGGAAGGGTGAAGGGGGAGAGCGGACGGGGGCGGGGGGAGGGATACTTTCCGCCACTGCAGGGCGCTATTGTAATGGGGATTTTTACAGAATTTGTGAATGTGATGGGGATTTTTACACTTAAAGCAAATTTTGGACACACCTTCGTACTCCACTTTTGCTCCCAAAGTCCGGAGGGAGTGGTGATATGAATGACATCTTGAAGCTTTTGAGAAGGATCAATAGAAATGCAGATTCTAGCAAAAGAGGAGAGGGTACCTTTCAGAGAGACAGGGTCAATGTGAATGACGCGACCCAAACTTGAGCAGATTTTAGTAAGGATTGGAGCAGACCAAAACTCACTGGGCAGAGAGTAGAGTCTTACCCAAACTTGAAGCCCTTCAATATCTACTCTGTTGCAGTCAAAATGAGGCTCCCACTCACGGATCGCCAAACCAGAGTCGGAAAGAAGAAAATCTTTCCTATCCATAGTGTCGTCCTTCTGGGCTGCGCTCCGAAATAACACAAAGAAAAATCCCTTTTCAAGGAATCGAATACTCAGGCCGCTACCCCACTGGGTTTCGCACCAGTTTTGAATGCCTGAAATCGATAACCTTCTACCAATAAATTTTGCAAAAATAGCTCTTGAATAAAAATGCTTAATTTGGGCTGCAAAGGCAATGTTGTCAACCAGGACACATGGAGGGGATGGTAACAAGACCGTCCTGAAAAACGAGATTGTCTCTGTCCCACCCGCATGAATCCAACTTTGAACAGTAGGGACCCAGCCTCTTTTACAGAGCTTTCGACAAGCCCTGCCCGCCAGGGGTGCCATCGCCGCATCACGGGGGGGTGTAACCAGGAGACCGCCGGAGGGACGTGAGTTCAAATTTTGTGACCTTTCTGGAACACGGGGGTACTGCGGTTCTTTCGGCATCATTTTTTTCAAGATTTTTAAAACTTAGTAAAATAGAAAATCTGGGTTTCGTGAAGAATTTAATTATAGTATAACTTCCCTTTCGGTTCCAAACAAAAATGGCCCTAAATTTGCAAGATATACAGAGATGGTCGCCACATGGTGATAGATGAATATTTAGAATCGTTGATAAGTACCTCTTGGAATGGGTCATGTCATAAATATACTATTTTTACCATGGTGAGGATCTCATGAGGACGGGGCTAATTTTTGTGAGTTGAAAACACCTTCATAACACCCTAGGTTGTATTTTTTAGTGATGAAATTTCTAACATAAAAAAGTGGTAAAAATGAGTTACCATGAGTTGAAAGCATGTTTCTAAAACCTCAAGTGATGAATTAAGTGTTTAGAAACACTGTTATGAGATCTACATTGTGATGGGAACATGATGCTCTCTTCTAATTACAAGGAAAGAGCGAGGATCACTCTCTTAATTTTCAAGGCCTCCACAATTAACCCTAGTGATCACAAATCAAATCCATGATGCTCAAACCATTTTTGATTATCTATCACTTACTAAAATAAGTATTCACTATGTAGACGGGAGGATTTATCATTAACTTGATGGAGGCATGAAGGACGAAGCCCTGGAGGGAATCCATGTGCATTAAGGAGTTGCACTTTACCGCAGAATGGTGTAGCTTGAAGATTCAAGCAAGAAATCAACCATGAAGACAATGTGCATGCATTAAAGGAAAACAAGCTCAATCCCCATGCTCATAGATCAAGAAGTAAGGTGTACATATAGGGGAGTGATGAGTAACTCCCATATAGAAATAATGATGCCTTCATGATGGAGAAGAGGAGTTACTTTCCAAAAGGGGAATACAACTCCTATGACACACAGTTACACATATGGCATATTCCAGAGACAATCTATCATAACTAACATGACACCTACGATTCAAGCTCCCACCTAAGTGAGATGACTCACTTGGTGAGGTGGTAATACACCTAATAAATAAAAGGTGAAGAAAATGTAAATCACACCAACATGAATGAGATTCTTGTCATGTGGAAAATTTTAGACTAAATGAGGTGGTTGTAATTTCCTTCCTCCTTTAAAGTGTGATCACACTACAAGGTTTGAATGAGTGTTTAAGAACACTACCAAGTGAGTGGTATCAAGTGAAACTAAGATGATTTCTCATTTTTATATACATGGTGCTCATATGCCTCTCATGGAGATAGATGATGCCTTGATCCTTCCATGATGGCCATGAATTCCTTGGTAGCTTTACTATATCATCGTGTCTTGTTCCTTGAGAGGCTTGAACATGATGACAGAGTCAATATATGATGATCCTCAACCTAATCCATGAGCTTCCCATTTCACTTTTGAACATGATGAAACCCTTTTTAACTTCACAATTTACTTTCTAACCAAGATATCACATGAATGGAAACATGTTTCTAGTATGTGGACACATCTTAGCTCATTTTTTCCTCATGGAAATAGGTTTCCTCCTCTATATGGAAGGATTGATCCCTGAATGAGATTTGAAGGAATGTTTGAGGGTGAGATCCATATTTTTTAACTCCAACTACATTGAAGCACTATGAAAGCCACTCCCTAAATTGTAAGATGTGAACACATTGCCAAGTATTGATTAAGTCTTTAGAAACAATCTCAAGAGATATGCAATGTTTGTGATCTCAAGATGACTACCATTACCACTCATGGTGACCCTTTCTCATCATGATCATGATTATCATCCCCTTGATGACTTGAATTTCAATGAGGCTCTAAATTTTTAAAATCCTTCACATACCTCATGATTCTCCCGATTACACATTTCAATACATATTTGTTTTCCTCTAAACTCATTTAGGAACTCCCAGAATCTTCCATAGAAGACAACATTCACTATTTAAGCTCTCATTCCCTACACCCTGAATACTCAATGTTGAACAAATGGATCCTGAATGATATTTTATTTCCTAAAATTTCCTAAATTACTTCAGAAACCTTCAATTCTCTTTGAAATCACCCTGATATGCTTTAGAATTTCCTTGAACATTCCCAAAGTGTGTTTACCAGCTGCAAAATGGCCAAAATTTCCTTTTTAGGCCTCTGAAGGAAAATATCTTTCACTGAATCTCATTGAATTAATTTATCACCTTGGGTAATCATCCTTGCACACTAAAAAAACTTTAAAACCTTGTTAGGAATTTCCTCCGAGCCGGGTGAAGTTTTAATTGAAGGCAAGCTAGTCAAAGGAAGGATGCACAACAATTGGAATGATGCACATATTGATGTCTATGAAGAGGAATGAATTGAATAATGTTACGTCCTTATTCCTATAACTTATACTTGTATATTGTGATCATATATATACATTTTGGTATTCTTGGTATTCTATTTCTGTTGATATTGAAATCTATCTAAGTAATTTCATTACAAATATATAGTGGTAGTTCATGACATCTAACATTTAATTCTAACCTTAACTATGTTTTGTTAACTCTCATGGTTTTTCTCACCTAAAGCTTAATGTTGGGAGCATATCAGGCATCCACATATCTAGATTATAAAATAAGAAACTTGAATTTAATCCTCCTAAAGCTTATTCAATAGGTAAATGAGTCAAGAAGGGTGTGTATGATAAGAAATATGAATTTTCTCCCTATTAGGTTATCTAAAACCATTTTGGGGTTTCAACAATAAAATATTAATATCTCAAATTTGATAAGGATTCTTAGAAGATAAATCTACCTAGAATTGGGTTATAAAACTTAGGATTCTTCTTAAGTCGCACCATTATGGAGAAGACTCTAATACCATTGTGGAGAACACCCTTTTGATCAATTTTATCCATGTGGAATTATAAATTGAAGGTGAATCACATGTTCCCGACCTCCACAATTTATTAAGCTCATTACCAAGCACTAATTAAGTGTTTAGAAACACTCTTGGGATGTATGTATTGATTAAGAGTATGAGATGATTACTAACATCACCTTTAGTGGCCTTAGATCGAAATGGATGATCCTAAAATGTAAAGGATTATTCAATATTTTTTGTGCCTACTTTTTTTCCTCCTAACTCCTTACAGAGCTCCTAGAATTAGTTGGAGAAGTCAATGTTCACAATTTGACTACTCATTCCTTACACCTGAAAGCCCGTTGTTGAACAGACTATCCTTGAATGATCAAAACTTTCCTAAATATTCCTAAAATACTTCCAACACCTTCAAGGATTTCAAATACCACCTTTATATACTTAATACCTTTTCATAACCCTCCCAGAGGATGCACATAAGCTCCAAAATGGCCAAAATTGGCCTTTTTAGGCTTGCCAATGAATTAGTATTTTACTACACTTCAATGAATGGAATAATGGACATTTTAAAACCTTTTTACAAACTTATACATGTTCACCCAATGCATTAGGAATACCTTTAAGGACAAGGTGATCATGACATAGGAGGTAGGTGGGCCCAGAGAGGGATTCAAGAAGATTTGGGAGAAATATTTCACATTGTGGCTTAGTTTTCATGGTTTAACTTTTTTATTTTTGGGTTATTCAATTCACACATGAAAACATCTCCATATGAAGATCATCCTCTTACCCTTCCAATCTTCAAAATCCTCCTTGAATGGAATCAAATTTAGGATGCTCATACACTTCTTTCTCATATCCCTCTCATGAGAATAGGTGACTTCTTGATCCTTCACACATGATGGTCTTGGATGAATCACTAGCCTTGCATTAGTGAAACTCTACTTGTTAGAGAAATTATTCCAGCTCAGAGAAGAAATTTGTATATGCAAGTAAGGAGGATGTCATGTAAAATATAAAACAGTGTGAGGAATGGAATAATAGAGCTAGAGCTACTAGATTGATAGCCGCCCAAGCAAGACAACACCTACAAGAGTTCAAGGGAAAGATGTGGGCAAATGATGCAAGGCAGTCTACACCCACGAATTTTTTTGTATAGAGCAACTTGCACATGAGGAGGAGCCTCACATGGACACTTGTGTGGAATTGCATGCTGTTGCAATTTCCAAACTAACAACTCATGATAAGCTGATTTATGAAGAATTTCAGCCCATTGTAGACTAGAATGCTCAGGATTTGTGGCAAAAAGGTCGAGTCATTTTGGAGACCAAGCTTGATGAGGATACTCCAAGGGATGGTGTTTTGGAGGTTTCTAAATCAGCAATAGAAGGTGAACCTTTTGATGATATTATTTATAAGGAGGTTAGTAGTAGCCCGGATTTATTTCATCATCTTCATCCTATATCATTACAGTAGTTTTATCATGATGGTATTCAGCCTATTGATGGTAAGAATGCTAAGAATTTGGTGCATCAAAGTCAAGTCATCATGAAGAAAAAGAGTGATAATCTTCTTTATGAGGAGATACAAGAGAAGCAAATATGGCAGACCTTACATGATACAAGGGTTCATGGGCATTATAAGGTATGGGATCCTGGTAATATGTTGCAATTGTCCAAAACTATCAATTCTGATTTTGAAAACTTGGTGACTGATTTCATAAGCAAAGGAAGGAATTCAAATGTGTCTTTTGGGATTACAAGTGTTGGAAAGCATGATTTCTTCCTTGGAGACTCTGGTGCAAGAAGGGAGAGTAACTCTCAAAGTACTAGCATTTTTTCTAGATTGCTAAAAAGGGTAAGAGTATTTTTTATCATCTTTAGCCTACTGGACTGTGTATAACAAAGTAGTCATAAAGAGAGGAGAAAATGATTTATTAATACATCCCATGACTTATTTTTATACCAGATACATGGTGGAACCCTTGGAGGGGTTAGTGGGGGCATTCGGTCCTCAAATTGCTCAAAGAATCCAGTGCAATTTCTGTTAAAAAGAAGAGTTGAATGCAAGCTGCATTCATGACTTTAACATCCTAAGGTATGAGAATGGTTACCATTTTCATAGCTTGTTGAGTTCTCCTATGTTGTTGTCATGTTTCCATTATTTGGGCCAACATTTACATGCTTGGATGATTGAGGAAGACTATTTCATAATCAAGTCTCAAGGTATGCTAGATGGGATAAACACATCCTCCATTCACATTTCTCTTGATTAAGCTAATAAGCATATGTTGGAAAATAAAATAATACAAGAGCCCATGATATTGAAAGGACATGAGGTATGTGGTATATTTATTATGGTTGAATGTGCTAGAGGTAAGACTATTTTTGGGATCCAATGGTTGCATGATGTTAAGGAAGACAATGATGCATGTGTTGAAAAACCAAAGGAGATTGAAGATGTTGATCCTATATTAGAAATTCTAAGTTGCAAAGGTGTGATGGACAGCCCCAATTATGCTATTTCAGATGTGTTGTCTTCTCTCATGACAAGAATCAATGGGTACAATAAAAGGGATGAAGTTCCTTATGGTAAAGTTTATGGATGCATGAGTTCTGATGTTGATTTCCCTTCCTCTTGCATTTATGATGAAATGGAAATATGGGGAAAGAGAATAAAGTATGATGAGGGAGTAGCCATGTGTATTCCCAACGTAGAAGGAATTGATGAGTTATGTCCATGGAAAGACCTGTCTTGCACAAAGAAGGTAACTCATTTCTTTATTGTCATTAAGAGATGTGAAGTACTTGAATGTGTTTGTACCTTTGGGTTATTTGAAGTTGGAATCATTCATTGGACATATTGGCTTCCATCTTTTGGTAAATTTGCATTCATCCCTCATGTGGATAAACTAAAATTTTTCAAGGAAAACAAAGAAATCAGATTTCATGGTATACAAGGGCAGAATGTAAAAGATGTGATTGGTGAAGAAAGAAGCATGTCATTGCAGTGGTTGAATGGTGAAGGAACTCAGCGTCTTGTGGATCATGGTGACATCACAAGGTATGAGACAAGTGGGATATTTGATGACTCCTATTCTGACGGATTGTTTTCTGTAGACACAGAGCACACCATGATGACTTATGTGGAGAGTGATTTGGATGATGTTGAATTGGGGAGTGAGTTAGATATGATGGAGACTTTGACTCTAGATGGGATGAGTGGAGTCATGGATGTGGGTGTAACCAATAGTGTTGCACATGAGACAGTTATAGAGATTGGGATTACAGGTTCAGATCATCCGAGTTTATCATTATGTTGGTTATCTGAGGTTTCGGTAGACTGGAGATCTCATTTTCTTGTTGATTACTCCAAGAACCGACACACTTGTGAGATTCTGGATGGTCACATACAAGATGAAAGCTACAAATTTGAGGATGAGATGATCTTCTATCAGGGAAGATTGTACCTTGTGTTAGATTCATGGTTAAGGATGGAGATATTGTGATATGTGCATTGTTCTTTCGTGACTGGGCACTTGAGCTTTGATGAGACCTATAGGTTCATGTCAGAAAGGTTCATATGGCATAGGTTGAGTGAGGATATCCTCAACTTTATACAAGCATGTACGGTTTGTCACTATGACAAGTCAAAGCTTACAGGTCCATCATTTTTTGAGTCAACATGGGACAACACTCCTATGTATTTTACTGCTTCTATGCCCGGTGAGCACTTCGCCCACGTGTTGGTCAATGGAGAGACAAAATTGACTCAGGGTTATTTGGTAGGTTCACGATCAGCACAGGAGGTGGACTATGTGGAGCTGATATGACCAATTGGCTATCTACTGGAGTCTTGGGAATTTTCCCCATGGGACACATTGAGATACATTATGAGGAGCCTTGCTCTCACATGAGTGTAGGTCACGTGGGAGAATTGGCACACTTTGTGCATATATAGGTTATTTCACAGGTTGATCTAGGGAATTCTACAGGGTTTAGAGTGGACTTTCATACCTAGGAGTTGATCGGAGAGATAGTGATGAGTCCCAGGATGATGGCATCTGAGTGGCAGGGATTGGACAAATTGGCAATCCCGATGTGGGTACCAGTGGAGAGTCGGTTTGGGTATCATTCTACTTCATGGAAAACATTTCTCTCGATACAATATGGAGGTCATGATGACTACATGGGGTTTCCTGGTTACTTTGGATTACACCGATCCTTGATTGATGACAAGGTGAGATGGAGAAACTTACGACGTGGTAATCCGTTTATGTAGCATGACAAGGTAATGCTTGGGGTCAAGCATTTCTCTAGAAGGGAGGATTGTAATGTCCCCTTTTTCCAACGCACAATGTAATGTCCCCTTTTCTATGCCAAAGGCCTAAGGGTCAAGTCGAGTCCAAGCCGTGGTCATACCCAAGAAGCTGTGGACACTGGGGCTATTGAGAAGGGGCTGCATGGTACTAATATTCATGTTTGGCATTTGGGGGTCACTTTTGGACCATGGTGACTTAAAGGGGAAAAGTAACTTAAGTCACTTTATTTTATTGGCCCCTCCATAGAAAGAAATGTGTATTGGGTCTGTTGGGGCTCTTTTACCTCGGGGAAGTATATAAGAAGCTAAGGGAGAAAGGAAAGGAAATTTTTCGGCATATACATTTTATTGCCCCCTTCTCGCAAGCAATTGCTTGTTGTTGCACATCTATAGCTTATGGATTCAAATCCCACAGGGACCCTAGCTTCGGTGGTGAGAGACCTGTCCCTACCTAGCAGGGCATTATTTGGTAGTGAGAGATCTACACTAGTCTATCATTTTGGATCCACTTTCAGGGTTGTGTGGCAAAGACATTAACAAAGGTTTCAGAGGAAGGATCTCAAGGGTCTTGGGGGAATTTGGGGAAGATAAGCAGAGGGGCTCTAGATCATATTCACGACAGCCATTTGGGTTGGGCGTGGCAGCTCGTTGAAGGTACCTCCATCATTTTTGATCCCATTCCAAGCAAGGCAACTTACACCTTTATTTGGGGTTTTGCGGTTAGCCGCTTTTCAGATCTGAAGGTGGAACTATTACTGCCTATATCTGTTAATGTTATTTCCAAAGACCCTTATTACTGCTCTTGTATTTAGAGGGTTACGAACCTCGGTAGTTTTCCCATTATCTAGGGCATGCTGTGCTTTTTCTGGCAGCAGTTTAATCTCTGTAAAAGTCCAAAACAATTTCCTTATGTCCTTTATAATAATATCAAGCTCTATTTAAATTTTCAAGTATTTTGGGTGGACATTTTGGCAAATATTAAGTTTCTTTAGTTCGTTGTCCCAACTATAAAAATATGGTAAAATCAGTATTTTATTTGGCTGCAAATTTTCAATATTTTGTGCATTTTTAAGTGGTATCCCATTAGGGATATTTCATACAACTAGAAAAAACAAAAAATAATTTCACTTATTTTAAAGTTGATCAAATCAATTCATTACGAAAATAATTGCATTTCAATATAACGGACAATGTTTATTCAACTAGTAGCTATCTAATTGTACTAAAATAAATTAAACATTTATGGATCAATATTTTCCCTTTATTCGTGTTAAAATGTATAAACCTAATATAATTTTTTTGTAATGTAAAAATACCCTACTTACATAGGTATTTATAGATACATCGTTTTCAATAATACATATAAGAATATATTTTTTCCCAAAATATAGATACAAATGCAAAGCATTCTTCTATTCACAACTATACATATTCAACAAGTTTACTTGAGTGCAAATATTGAGAATGCAAGAGATTATCACTAAATCTAGAAGTAAATATGTAAGATGAAGAGAGGGAGGATATCATAAATGGATTTACCTCCAACCACATAGCATTTTAGATACACCAAACACCTCTCATTTACTAAAAATTTCCTTACCCTTTGTGAGAAGGATAAATGCAAATTTGATGAACAGAAAGAAGACAACGTGTATTTACGCAAAATTACAACTACTCCACACAACATGAAGCAAGTATATTAGTGAATTAGAACAAAATCGACACATTCCTAATATATGTACAATAATAGGAAATAAAAATTCTCATTAGATAAATAACGTGTACATGTTTATTGCCATCATAAGGTTACTTACATTCTAATTATGTGCTTTCTAGAGGTATTTTTACCATAACTCTATATCCTTACCTTTATTTGAGGTTCTCTTTATACCATTGAAATATATTAAAGAGACCTACAAATTTACTATTAAATGTTATTACGATTCTACATATATTTGTAATGATTTTCAAAGTAATAACACAAAGATTTTGACACAAAATGAATCTTCCGTAAATTGGCATAATTTTTCTCTCTGAATTCATATTTGAGTGATATTTAAACTCATTGAAAATATATTGAAGACGCCTACAACTTTTTACTATACAAAGTTTTAATTTTTCCCTATGGATTGTTTTAGATTTGGAAAATAATAAAATAGAATCTTTTAAAATATTTTTCTTTTATTTATTGTTGCAAATTTGAAACAATTCATAGGAACCATAAAAGTATTAAACAACAAATATATTAACAATAATTTAAAGATTTCTCAAAATGGAGGTAAAAGGGAAAAGCTATGTCAAAATTACAATAGTTTTTTTGTGTCAAAATTTATTTTTATTATTTTGAGAGTATTTACAAATGTTTGCACAATCACAAATAATTGTATAGTAGAAAATTTATGAGTCTATCTAAGATTTTTCCAATTATGTAAATAACTCCCAAAATAGAACTCGTGGATTGAAAAAATCATAAAATTATAAAATATTTCTCAAAATAAAATAAAATAATAAATATCTAATTACCTTCTATAAATCAAATTCAAATTATGAATTCACACAATCAATTAGTACACATGTCCCTATTCCAACTCAACCTCTACTTTCCTCAAACTACCCATTCTAAGAGTAACTTGTTAACCAAAGTGATCTCTAAAAAACATTAAAAAAATGAACCTTAAAAAGAGTGTGAGAGATAGTGTATTGCACATGCATCCACTACCATATGTATGAGATGATATCTCACTCCCATTTCATCAAAGTTTGTACGCACGATTTAATTTTCTCTAGTTTATATCATAAAGAGGTAATGATGTAGTATATAGCAATGCAAGATCAAAGGTTTGTGTAGGGATAAAAATCATTTTTCATTTCCTAGCCATAGGGTCGTAGAAACATTATACAGTCGTCAATTATTAAGAATGGTTTATTAATGCTTAAATTTTTAAAAATAATTAGAGAATGCTTCCATCCTGTTTGGTTTTATTTTAATTTTGGTATTTCATTTATCTTCACATACTTATAATATTCATATTTACTAGAAATTATATATGAGTTACAAGTTATGCCGGTTATGTAAATATAAAATTATTTTAGAAATGTTTATTGATATGAGATCCCTTAATTAGCACTTTAATTATAACATGGTCAACTTTGTTATAGTGTTATCCAATGTCTATAGATTGCTTTACACAACATTACCAATAATCTCTATAAGAACATTATCTTGTTTTCAAGTTGTGGAACCCCTTTACATCTCTCATAATAATTTACTTTGCAACAATCTTGAGAAAAACTTGATATTGTGTGTTAGTCAACACACACACAAAGGTTCCTAACAATGCCAAGAATTTTCGGAGGGAGCATGTTTAACAATCCAAATGCAAGTATTGACTTCTCACTAGGGTGGTAGAACAATTTTTCCTCATTTTCCACATCACGTAGTACATGTTTTGAATCTAAAAAATATCATGTTTCCTTGTGTTTATGGGTGTGATATGTCACCTACATAAAAACATACACCATTTACATCCACTACATCTAGGCATATTTTTAATTCTTATATCCTTCATTAATCTCCTTACCATTTAAATCTCACACCACCAACACACTTCTACATCGATGTTTGAAAATTAACATAAGTTACAACCTCATTCCACTAAAGTGTTTACAACCCCCATCTGTTAATGCTTCGTGGATCGCATGATAATAAAACAAAAATTAATCTTACATGGTCGTGTATGTTCCATGAGACCACTATATTTTTGTCAAACAATTGAATTACCTTGTGTATACTTCCACAATGTGCACACATGTTTATCAATTCATTTGCAACTATAAAATATAACAAACAACAAATTTCAATTACAGCTTTGATGGATATCCATTTCCTATTCTACAACTCCCATTTGATACAAGGTGGGTATAAGATGTTGGGAATGGCTAATGGACTTGGTTTTAAGCCTACCAATTGAAATTTCATAAAACGTTTCCAAGGAATTTTCAAATTTTGTACATACTTGTAGCCATGGAATTAGATGAGATCAATATGACATCCATTCGAGGTATTGCTTTGAAAATACTTAAAGCTTTGTCACAAAACGAGACAAGAAAAGATATGGAAACCGATTGCAAATATGACAATCATTTATGATCCTACCAACTGGCATAAAAGATTAAAAATTGATGAATGATAGTGACGATCATTTTTTTTATAAAATCTAAGAATTTATGATTATGAAATTTTTCAGTAGTCACAATCACATACCTACATAAAAATCCAAATTGATACCTAGGGGAAAGGCACTGGAATTGTTAAACATGCACCAATAGATGCACAACATTTTGTGAGGGTGGGGTATATTAAGTGGACTAATAAGTTCCAAGTAATATACTTGAAAGAACCCAATAAATGTGCACATTTGTACAAAATTTAAATCTTACAAAACATTTATAAAAATTGAATAATTAGTACACTCTTTACTAAAAAACATGTATGAAGTGACACACTAGGAACATTAAATTTTAGACTCGCATATTTTTGACTTGAAATTAAAAGCCAACTTACAACATAAATAAAATAAGTAAATTTGTGTACATAATCAGAAGTTTTCTTGTTTATGCATATGAAAAAATTGTTCACATTTACCACATTTCAATGTATATTCAAGCACTTAATTGCATAGCCTTTCAAGTTACCGAGACGAAATTAAAACAAATTTTAATTTTAAAACAAAAAAGTTATCATCTTGTTGATCGTAATTATCCTTCCTTTTTCCACCATCACCTCATTAATTGAGGCACCTACAAACAAATTAATGAATTAGACTCACCATTTTTCCCACAAAAATCAGAATTAATGCCAAGTAATAAATATCCCTCCAAAATTTGAATAATCCCTCCAAAATATATGAATATGAATTAGAATTCAAATGGGATGGAGTAATATATATTGATGAATATGGTTAACAATTCTTTTGTGGAAACAATGATTGTGAGCACATAATTGGTAGAGTTATAACCAAATTTAGAGTTATAGGAGGCCACATATATACAGGAGGTAAAAGACTACAACCTTCTTATTATTCAATGTAATCAAGGAATGTTCGAGTATGTCAAGAATGTGAAAAAATTGATAGAATGTTGAATACGTGAAGAATGTCTACTGATGTAATGAATAGATGAATCACTTAACTTAATAAATGTGGGAATATTTGAATATAAATAAGTATTGTCTTAATCTATGCAATTAATATTTGAATATCTATGGTTAAATTTATATTAACTGACTAAGTATGTGAATGATGTCAAAAAATACACATAATGTTAAATACGAGATGAATGTTTGCATATGCAATACATATGTGAATCACTTACCTTAACAAATGTGGATTATCTAAATATAAATAAGTGTTGTCTTTGTTTATGCAGTTAATATTTGAATATCCATGGTTAACTTTATATTGACTGACTGAATATGTGAAGGATGTCAGAAAATAGACAGAAGGTTAAATATGAGAAGAATGTCTGCATGTGCAATACATAAGTGAATCACTTATCTTAACAAATGTGGAATATCTGAAGATAAATAAGTTTTGTCTTTATTTATGTAGTTAATATTTGAATATCTACTGTTAACTTTATATTGACTATATGTAAACGTGACCAATTTGAGAAAATAGACAGAATGTTAAATATGTGAAGAATGTCATTTATTTCAGTGCATTTTTTTATTCCTCCATTTTCCATGAACTCTTCTAATACAAGGCGGATTTTCCAAAAATAGGGTTTTCCGCCCATGCGTCCCGACCTATTATTTTTCCAACAAAACACACAGAACTACTATTTCCGTGTATATTCCTTTATTTCAATGCATTTTGTTCATTTATTGAAATACAATGGTTTTTGTGCGCTTAATATTTGAATATCCACTGTTAAATTTATATTGATGGATGAATATATACTGGAAGTATTGAACATACATTGAATATATAGTTATAACTTTGTCATTTTCTACTACACATTCAAATCTTTAACATGCACTGAAATTATTGAAATATACATTGAATATGTTATTTGTTCATTGCATGTTCTTATTACATTGTTATTAATGAATAAATACTTATATTTTTAGGGAGGCCACATATTTAGGTGGTAGATAAAAGGTATCCTTTTACTTCCCCATTAACCAAAAACAATGTTGTTATTGACCATAAAATGTTGGTATTAAGTAATGGGTTTCATTATGACATGTTGTTTTTTTAACCATGCACGTTGAACTATTGTTTAATCAATGTATATTCATTAATTTTAGTGCATTTTGTTTATTCCTCCATTCACAATGAACTCATCTAATACAATGTAGAGATTGTCCAAAACCACGGTTTCTTCACCCATGTGTCGCATGCACTTTGAAAATACAATGCTATTATTGAATATATGAGAATTGATAAATATATATTTTATATACGGAGATAATTTTTCAGTTCAAATAATGCATTAAATGACAAAATTACAGGCATATAGTTGATGTATATTAAATAATTTTAGAGTATGTGTATTCACTATTTATATCACCATAAACTCTTCAATTTAAATTAATTATCCCTAACCTTCAAACCATATATTCAACAATTTCGGGTATATGTAATATTTGAATGTATTATGAGTTTAATGGCGATGTAAACAATGAATACCCATTAAAAAAATCAAATTTTCATAGTGAATTAAACAATCAATTTTCTCGTCTCTAAAAACCGCTTGTACCCACATGGAAAGCGGATAAATTAGCATATATTCCCAAAAAATCCACATTCAATTCACTTCACATCATCTCTTACCACTCCTCCAAATTCTCCACCTATCGCTTTTTGCATGCGTTCCATTTTACCATCCAACACCATGAGAAATTGAATGGCATTCTATTTGGTAGTGTGCACTCGGGGAGGGGCGGGGAGCTAAACATTCCCTCCCCTTCCAACCCTGAGACGGAGCCGAACAACCTTTCTAACCTGAATTTGAGCCGAAGTTGAGGTGAACCCATTTATGTATTTTTGGATATGTTCTCTCCAATTTTTATGTAATGAGTGCATTTGTAATAATGCATAGCTTTAAATCATATGTTCATTCTATATTGAGATGTTTCTATGCATGTTCTTGTTTAATCAAACATTACCAATTTTACAAATGTATATTCATTCATTATTGATTTTTTTATGTGCATGTTCTTATTTAATCTTTTGTTTGGCACAAAATCTATTGATTCATCACATTTTGGCATTTTTTACACATTTCTACACAGAGTTATTTATTTTATTTTTTCCTAAATAATTGCATGACACCATGCTTTTCAAAAGGAGGTCTGGAAGGAGGAATTCATGAATGGACCCTAAAAAGGATGTTAAACTTGATTATATACATGACTCATAGGAAGATTTAGTTGAAGCTAATAAAAACAACAATTTCAACCCAATCCAAATCACAAAACATAATTAAAACCAACATCGCAACCAAAGGTAACTACTAATGTTAAGTAAGCAATGCATAACATCTATAAAAAAAATTATAACTAAGGGGATTCCTTAAGACATCATTGAGCAACAAAAGATGTTAAATAAAATTTTTATTCAATTAGATGTGTTGTAGAAAAGTGGGGTGTCTCAGTGGATTCATTATCTAATTGGATGTATGGTATCAAAACTATAAACGTATAGGACCCTAACCATTTTGACGTCTCAAGAGTCTAAAATTGTGCAAAGATTATAAACATGTGGCTAATATTGGTTGCAGAACACTCATTTTATTAATGGTATGCCGTAGATCTTGGTGGGAAGGGTTTAGAAAGAGGCACAAATATTTTTCTTTAAGGACCGCAGAAGGCCTTGATCATGAAAGGAAGTTATGTTTAGGCTTGACATAGTTTCTGCTTTTTATGACAACTTGGATCAAATGTATAAAACAAATCAATATGGACCACAAAGGATATGGAATTGCGATGAAATAGGTGTGCAAACTGGTAGGAATTGTGGGATGAGGGTGATTGCAAAGATAGATAGTAGAAGTGTACCCCACATACTCCCAAAGAGTAGAGAGTGGATCACAATACTTTGTTGTGTTAATGTAATAGGGCAGAGTATACCATGCTTCTATCTTTTAAAGAACAATGACAATTAGCTAACTACATTTCCAATTGTGAGCCTGGTGCATGTATGGAAGCCCAACCACACACATGGATGACAAAGGAATTATTTATGAATTGGCTACACCACTTTGCTAGATCAATTTTAGGTGGTGTTTCGCTATCAAAATAACATGTGCTCATTTTTATGGCCACGATAGCCACATGGCATACAAGACAATCCAAGAGGCAAGAGCAATGGGTCTTGATCTAATAAATTTTCCTACGCACACCAACCGTAGACTAATAACATCCTCTTACATGGGTTTAATACTTAAATTGCACTAATTATCTTCTTTCCCGTCATTTGGAAAATTGACAATAGTTCGTCAAATAAACACCTCTTCTCCTCTCATTGGGTCAATTGACGAAACTTAACTAATTAACCATGATATTTAATCTCTTTTGGTCAATTGTGGACACTTTTTCAATAAACCACTAATTTCTCTCTATTCCCATTAATTAATTACATTTCGCTAATTAATTAACCTTCCTATCACTCAGGATGTCGATTAACGATCTTTCGTTAATTAATGTCCGATTCTACTTGGGTTAATTAATTATGCTCACTACTCTAATATAATAAATCACAAGGGTCATCTTATTACAACATATGTTGGTCCCACGATAAGCAAAATAACTACGACTCGAAACTCTAGTTGCACTCTGGGAATCGAAATTGCTAAGAATCTCAACATAGGAAACATCATCATCGAACATGAATCAATGAATATTATCAACATTCTCACTAAATCCTTAAATCCTAGTTGGACCATTAGGGATTTCATTAATGAAGATCTAACTTATGTAACGGTATTAACATCATTTTAAATCATGTGTACAGGAAGGGAACAAATCTGTGGATTTTTTTTGCAAATATTGGAGTTTGTAGAAATGATTACAAAGAGTGGCATGATATCAATGAAACTCCTACCGAAGTTAGAAAAAACATTTCAAATGAAATGAATTCACTCATTAGTAAACCTCATCCAATGGGGAAAACATGTGTGCAATCCCAAAGTTAGATCTCAATGGAACTTCGGGCATGCCCGAATTTATTCTTCCATGTTATCAAAAATTAATCACACTAAATTTTTCAGGGAGAAAGAAGCCAATTTTATTTCTCGCTTCACACATGCATACAAGGTGTTAAAAGGCTACTAGGAAGATTATTGTTCACATATTTTTGTTCAATTCTGTAAATTCTCAAAGCTTTTTCAGAATGGGTGGTGCACCTTTTCGTGTGGAACCTAAATTTGATCCCTAATGGAAAGAACAAATTGAGCTTTGGGAGACCATTAATATGGAGGGCTTCACCGATTTCATCCAACACATAAAAGGGCATGACCAGTATATATCCATACAGTTCGTGGCGAATTAGAAAGATCGTAATGTCTCATTTGGACATAAGAGCTTTTAGATCACTGAGGAATTCATCTATTTTATTACCGGTCTAAGAATGGAAGGGAATAAGTTTTATAGGGTCAAAAGGGATAAGGAAGCAGAATAAAAGTTGTTTTTAGAAATGCTCGACATCAAAAAGGAAGGCATTCTAGTTGCTTCTATCCCACAACCATATGATGAGGTGACACGAATGATGGTTCTGTATGTCACTTTATAAGGGAGATTCTCCACCATTCTGAACTATCATTTTGTCCCGCTTAACCACTTTAGGTGTGAGGTGAAGGTAAGCCTCTCCTTCTACATTCTAAAGTCAATGGAATAATCCATTCTTGAAGTTCAGGGCCATAAGATGACTATCCCTCTCCATCAAGGTGTCATATATCTCATTAGTCAATACCTGTCTAGTGTTATTGGCAATGACCCTTGCCCTGCTGTGGTTTCTTCCCTCCCTAAGAAAACCCGTATCCATTTTAAAAATCCCATGTACAGAGACTCTGTCTCAGAGCCACCCCCAAAAAGGGTTCTCTGTAGTAGCAGCAGTAAAGGTAAGGAAGTTGTGGGCTTTGGCACAAAGGGCGAAGAAATTGTGGTAGATGATAGCCCCCCTTTTTCTCCCCGATATTGATGTTGGCACTAGTTTGGAAAATAAATTTAACATGCAAGCTAATGTGGTTAAAACCCTTGAAGAAAATGTAGATTTCCTACTTAATTCTACTATTAAAGAGCAAGCCTCAGACCCCAACGTAGGCCTCAAAGATGAAATTGCTGCTTTAGAAACCAAGTTTAAGACTCTAGAGGACAAATACATCAATTGCTTGGCTATGCACAATGCTATAATGGACCTTATTTTGTTACACATCCGACAAATATGTGACTCAAAGTGGTATCCCGTATATAACTTAGAAGAATGGAAAGTGAAAATACTATATTAGAATTACATAAATTAAATTTGAAATCTTACACTTTTATTCTTGCTATTACATCCATTTAAATAGGAGATGTTGTTCCTATATTTAAGGAGATATAATCTCCATAAATATCTCCACACATAACTCCTAAAACAACTCCATGTTATTTTACGTGAGATTTTGTTTTCTCACAAAACTAATATTGTTAATGAGTTGTTTACTCAACAACTCATAACAATATTTACTCACCCACTCATAATTACATTTACAATAATGTAATTAATTATTACAACACATATTATATTATCCTAGATAATATAATCACTCACATAATATTCTATGTTTACACTACAACATATATATTCCTAACATTCGCCCCCTTAGTGTGAACATGGGGTAAGAGCTCCTAGAAACATCAAACTTGTCGAGTAGTCGTTCTTTATTGGATCTTGTTTTCTAGATCTTACCGATAATGATCATCCTTGTCGTATGAACATAGTCATCGATCGATCACCTTCCAATGAAGTACCTTCCACCTAAGTATGGAAATTAGAGGACCGCATTTACGACGTCGATGATCATACTTAGATGCTTTGCCCCGTAAGTTTGTAGTCATGCAGCTTTGCTTCTTCCACACCAAATACACACTCAAGAACTGTTGTTAGTCTATGTGAACACATTAAAATCAAAACATGAAAATAGTTTCACCCCCTTGTTTATAAACACACCACACAACTAAAATAGAACATCACCACATATGTCTGCAACCTCGTCATGGTGAATGACGAGAGGACATTGATTTTCCTGCTTCCCCATTGTCTCCTTCCTCCAAAAAGAGAAGAGTCTACCATAGGAAATCCTCGTCACTAGGACAAGAAAGTTCTTCATCAGTTGAGTAGGCTTCCCAATCAATTTCTACTTCAGCTAGAAGGGCTTTCTAATCTATCTTGTCATCAAGAAGATCCCGAGCTCTCTTTTTATAGTTCAGTATTACATGCCCAATCTCATTACAATAAAAGCATTTTATTTTTCCATGTGAAGGAACCTGCTTTGGTTTATGTTTTTCCTTCTTAGATGAGGAGCTAGGTTTTTTTCTTACATATAGTACTTCTTCATGTTCTTCATGACTGCTTTGTTCTAACAATGTAGAAATCACTCCTTCTAGACTAATAGTAACTTTACTAAAAGTAAATACAATATTTGAGTAACTCTTAGGCATGCTATTAAGAAGAATAACTTTAGCATCATCATCTTTAACATGTTCTTTAATTCCAACTAGTTGATTTAGCAAAGAGTGAAACTTACTTATATAATCTACCATTTTTGAGTTCTCTTCCATTTTCAACCCATACAAGTGTTGCTTCAGTGTAATCTTTTCCATTTCAGCTTTAGAACCAAACAATTTGTTAAGAGACTCCCAATTTTTTTTTACAAATTTTGTGAAATCCACATGATGTAAATAGGCTTTTGATAATCCCAGACCAATGGTACCCAAAGCTCTCTGATCTTTTGCATTCCATTTAGCTAGATCATTAGTAGTCGTTGGTGGAATTGCATTGGCTTTAACTACATCCCATAAGTCCTTTTATATTAAATGCAATTGCATCTGTAGTTGCCATGTATGGAAATCTTGTCCTTCAAACTTTTCAATCCGATTTAATTTCTCCATTATTTTGTACAATACTGATAAAAAATACATAATTGAATTAGTTACTTTAAAATTTTATATAGAATACCTTTTAACCTCCAAGCAAGCTAAGACTCAGATTAACAATTCAACATTATTGGAGAAAACTTTAGTAGAAGAATTGATATGCTAAATTTGATATCTCGCATACTAAAATATGTATTTCTTCAAAACTACGAACTGGGTTCTGCTGAAATTTCTTTTTTTGTTTCTTGACAAACACTTAGTTTTGCACAAAATTATAGAAAAACCCAAATCTAGAAACAGAATATAGAATCTATTCTTTGAGACCGATTTGATCAAGAAAACACTTGAAATTTCTCGCATCAAACTCCGCTTTAGTACCAAATGAAAATACTATATCATAATTGCATAAATTAAATTTGAAATCTTACACTTTTATTCTTGCTAATACATATATTTAAATAGGATATGTTGTTCCTATATTTAAGGATATATAATCTCCATAGATATCTCCACACAAAACTAATATTGTTAATGAGTTGTTTACTGTTAGAGTAGGTATTTACTTAGCTCATGTTCACCTAGGTACTTTATTTACCTTTATTGTATTTATCCTCACCCACTTATGTGTGTGGATATTTCTTTTATCTTATTTAGATATTAGGAGATATTATCTAGTTGTTAGGTACAATTCTTTCCTTGATCTATGGTATTGACTAGTTCTTTCCTTGATCTATGGTATTGACTAGAACCTTGATGTCTAGTTCTCTCCTAAATCTATGGTCTTGACTAGTTCTTTGATGACTAGTTATTTCCTTGATTTATGGCTTGATCTACGACCTTGACTGGTTCTTAGATTGTTATTCCTTGCCTATTTAAGCAAGGCCCATTCTCAATGTATTGCATTGAGTTCCATAATAATATATGATATTGCTTCTCATTTGTTTGCAAAGGTTTTATGTAAAGTTATTCTGGAAAATTGCTTTCATCTTATAGATCGTGGTGTTTGATTAGCATCTGTGTTCTTGGCTTGGTACGATCTGGTTATCGTTCCTTTCATGGTATCAGAGCTAGAGATTGTTGTTGACATCCATCTGTAAGTTTTATTTTACAAATAAATTCATTGTATATTCATATATTTGGGATTTGGTCATATGTTGTTGTTATATGCATTTTTATGGAAAATAGAGGCTTCCATTGGATCCGAAAGGCATGAAAACCCTAAGATCGAATGTAAACCCATTAAAATCCTTAGCCCTTGGTCATATGGTATGGTCATATGAGGGCTTAAAGCTTGTGATTCCTACTAGTAGGTGCCTAACTTCAGCCCCTTTAATTTTGTTTGTGTGGTGAAGGCAACAACATTTTATTTTGTTTTAGTGGCACCTAAAATAAATAACAGAACAAAATATTAAAAAACTTGTAACTTTTGATCGGTAACTCGGTTTTAAGTGCCGGTCTTTGAGCTTAAACCTACTTTTGATGCTTCTAAACATGTGAGGCTTGTTACTGCATGCTCTTCCACATCTGTGCCTATTACAGTACCACATGTTGTGTATCCTAATTTTTCTTAGCTGCATGGCTTTTTTAAGAAGCATACCATTGCATTCAGTTCTCGCATGCTCCATTCTATGGGTCTCACTAGAGAAGTCGTTATCAGACATTCACAAGGTATTGTTTCCTCTATTCCACATGTTAAGTGGAATTCTCGTCATGAAATTGGTTTTCGAGTAGATACTTCATTGAGATCACACATTGACAGAGCTTCTTTTTTGTTCGCTCGACTCTTTCTGAGGATCATGAGCAACACATGAGTTCTGCACCTTCACTCAGGATTGAGAAACCTGAGATTTTAGCTATCAGACATGATCAACCTGACACACATTTTGATGTTCTTTTACATACACCCATTGTGTATTTTACACCAAGTCATATGCAGGCATCTTCTTCATCCATCCATGTTGATTTGAGGTGGATATCTGATCACTCATGGAGGCAACATAGACATTCGTTGAGAGGACTCTATAGGCATGGCTCCTCCACCATTCAGCCTCTTGCTCCACTTTCTATACCTTGTGCATTGTGATGCTTCTTGTTTTGAGCATTTTTTTTAGCAGGTGTATTGTATCTCTCTTTTGTTGAGAGATTTTATATCTATATTTTCGACACTTTTGGCATGTTGACAGTCTCTCTTGTGAGGGAGCTATTCTGGTGGATCCCAGTGTTAGTTTTTCAATATTTGAGTAGTTGTTTTGACAACTCATACAAATTTGTAGTGTCACTCCACCCATTCAGCAGTATGGGAGGGTGTGGTGTTGATCCTACTTCTTCAGGTTTCGTGTCCTTGCCTTGTTACCTTGGCTTTTCTTGGGTCTTGATACTCTAGAGTTTTTGTCCTTGCCTTGTTTCTTTGGTTATTGTTCTTGGATCGTGGTACACCTATTTGCAGTAGTTGATCGGATTATGTTTGGTGTTTTTTTGCACTTTCGACATCACTCCGTTAACAGTCTCCTTATATGGAGCTATTCTGGTGGAGCCTAGTGTCAATTGTTTTTTAGTTTTGTGATCGAGAAGTGGATTTAGATCACAGTTCACACCAAAATTCTTTAGCATTGTACTTGAGTTTTTTATCCGAGCTTCTTGGAATGCCTTGGAGCGCGTCTTTACTCTCTTTACTTTGTTGTTATTGGTTTTGGGTACCTTGCGGTGTCCCTTTTTTCCTAGTTATTGTACATGAGTACCTCATCAGGCCTAGTTGCTGAGACTCATACTGTGGACATGCCACATCTATTTTGGCCCCTAGCTTCACTTGAGGGGGTGTTAGAGTAGGTATTTGCCTTAGCTCATGTTCACCTAGGTATTTTATTTACCGTTATTGTATTTATCCTCACCCACTTATGTGTGTGGATATTTCTTTTATCTTATTTAGATATTAGGAGATATTATCTAGTTGTTAGGTATAGTTCTTTCCTTGATCTATGGTATTGACTAGTTCTTTCCTTGATCTATGGTATTGACTAGATCCTTGATGTCTAGTTCTCTCCTAAATCTATGGTCTTGACTAGTTCTTTGATGACTAGTTATTTCCTTGATTTATGGCTTGATCTATAACCTTGATTGGTTCTTAGATTATTATTCCTTACCTATTTAAGCAAGGCCCATTCTCAATGTATTGCATTGAGTTCCATAATAATATATGATATTGCTTCTCATTTATTTGCAAAGGTTTTATGTAAAGTTATTCTGGCGAATTACTTTCATCTTATAGATCGTGGTGTTTGATTAGCATCTGTGTTCTTGGCTTGGTACGATCTGGTTATCGTTCCTTTCATTTACTCAAAACTCATAACAATATTGACTCACCCACTCATAATTACATTTACAATAATGTAATTAATTATTACAACACATTATATTATCCTAGATAATATAATCACTCACATAATATTTTATGTTCGCACTATAACATAGATATTCCTAACAAAAAGATTACAAGAAATTTCAAAGCTTCAAACTGGGATCCCACCATCACCATTTCCCTAAAACTCTACCAAGATTTTAGGGTGGCTATCAAAGTTTTTAGCAAGTCTATTGGTTAATGTTGTTGGTTCCTTGTTCTTGGTGCAATAGTTTTTGTTTTTGTATTGCTGCAATTTTGCTGTCGATTTGTTGTTTCGGGCTCTTTGTAGGTAGTTGGCCCCTACGCTTTTCTTTTACTACTTTTTCCTCTTTTGGTTGGGGTGTGGACCCCATGGATAAAAAAATCACTTTTTTCTTATCTTGGTTGTTGAGCCTTTTGTTGTAAACTTGGGTAAGGTCCCTCCAAAATATTTTACCAATAATAAATAAATCACCATTTATTGGATCAAATTCCTCTCTTACATCCCTTAAATCATACTAATTTTCCTCTAATTAGCTTCTATAAGCTTACATCTACCTATTAATTAATCACATATGATTAATTAAAACATCCCCTAACTCCCATGAGTTACTAATGACAAATTAAACACTTCTAAAACAAACTTACCTTTTCCAAAGAATGCTTATCCATTTGTAATATTTCTTTACCCTTATCCTACATGCACTAAGATGCAAATATCTCTCAAACATGAAGGTTATATAAAGAACCCTCCTTCTTCTCTTGCTTCTTCTCAGCACCTCATTTGCATTAGTCAAAACTATAGGAATTTTGATTTGAGCCATTCTCCATTGTTGGAAATAGCTTCTCCATCTTGCATCTATTCTCTCAAATTGAAGAGCATGGGAAGATCCAAAAATGGCCTTGTATCCATTTCTTGGTGAGATCTCATCTTCATTATTGAGATAGACAACACGCATTTGATTGCTAAGTCATCTAAATAAGTTCAATATTTAGGTAGCAATCACAAGAGTAGGAATGGCTTGGCATTAATGGTTTTATCATGTTTATATGTTGTAGAAGTTTTTTTCCTTTAAGCTCTTATCTTATGGTTCTATAGTATATTTGATTTTTTACTTTGAAGCTACTAGGTGTTAGATTATTTTGATTAGCAATGTAAGTTTATACATGAACACACCAACCATTGACTACAACATTCGGATATTAGTGTGTTTTTTTCCATTTAAAATCTAATTTAAGGATGAAATATCTAAATGGATGGTCAAACATCACATAGTAAATGTGAGAATATATAAAATTGTTAGCGCTTAGCAACAAGGCTTTTAAGAGAGAATTAACTCCATCGAATATAAAAGTTGGTTTTATGAGGACTAGAATATGGCCTCTGAACAAAGATGCATTGGTCAATGACATGCACCCTAGTAATGCATTCAAGGTTGAGCTAACAAAGAAGGAAACAAATATGGAGAGCATTATGGAGATGGTTGGTTATAAAAGAAATGAAATCAAACAATTAATCAAAGATAATGGAAAATCAATCCAACAGAATTTTGATCAAATCCAACAAAAAAAAGATGCATAAAACCAAGAACAAGTTGATATAATTCAAAACACAGAGGTGGAGGTGACATAGTGGAACTAACAAGACATGATAAAAATTTAAATCATATTAGACAAAGTTGTCAAGCTAGAATCCATGTTGAAGTTGAAGGAAGCACACCAACTCATGTGAATCAAACACAATAACCTATCACAACCAAATGTGGGATGAGTATGCCAACACTAGTTAGTCATCCTAAATGGTTGAAATAAGCCACTATGAACTTGGGGATTCCAATAGACATTTCCAATGAGGATATTACTCTTTCCATGCCATCCACTCCTAGTATGCCAAGTGGAGTAGTCTGCACTAATATGCATATTATAACTCATGGGAAAATAAAATGATATTCAGTTAGATGTTATATATTTGGGGTTTTCGAAACATTTGTATAAGATACAACATAATAACCATGTAATGCGAGAAGATGGAAACTAGGTTGGTAGTTTGTTGCATAAATTTCTTAAGCTTCCAATTGAAAGGATTAAGGATAGATTGAAACATGAAAATAAAAACTCTAAGGTTGAGAAGGTAATCAAAAATTCTCACTTTGACCAACTACTTGAAATTTCTTGATGAACAAGAAGCACAAAGGAAGGAATTAGAGGAGTTGAAAGTAAGAAATAAAGAGAAACTCAAGGAAAAGAAGGTAAAAAAATTCATTACACAAGAAAAAAAGGAAGTAACAAAAATAACGCATAGGAGGGAACATGAAAAGATAAAATAGAAAAAAGGTAACATGAGAAGCTATAATGGGAGAAGGAGAGGATAGAAAAATAAATCCAAAGGTAAATACGATTAAGTAATCCATAAAATCTTATTCCTTCACAACATCTAATTATGATGGATTTATGCAACATTTACACTCAATTTTCCAAATGTGGTCAATTACCAAGTGAGCACTACTTCTATAAATCAAATGCAATTTCCTTCAACACCGAATGCAATTTCGACAAAGATGGTCGTATAGAACTATAGTAATGTAAGTTCTAACAACACCAATGAAGTTTTCTCACACAAGTAATATGCAATTTTCTACAAGTGTAATGCACGTGTAATTTCCTTTTTCCAGTCCCATGCAGTCTACTAGACAAATGCAATCAAGTCATGAAAGAAATCAACAACTCCTTCACCAAGCATAACTAACATTTCAAAGACACCCCAAATGGAGAATGGAATGGTACAAAACAACATAAAAAGTGACACAATTGACAAAATTTAAGAGGAATTCAGTTTTGGAACAATTTAGATGCTACCTTATTATGTGATTAGTGTACATGTTATTAAAATATTATTATGTGTAAGGTATAACCTTTATGTAGAAAATACTAACTTAGTTATGTAGTTTTTTTGGAAATCATGCAAACAATATTTAGTTGTTTTCACAAATCATTGCACATTAGTATATGCATTATATTTCATTATATAAATATAAAAAAGTTTTGGAAATGTGTAAGAATAGGAATTATCTTCTTATAAGTGTTTGTAATTTTTATTATTCATTATTTTATAGAATAATGACATAAAAGGAAAACAGTTCACTACCTACGTAAGGTCATTAATGACCTTACCTATAGAAGGAATCATTATGGTTTCAAGATGTTTAAATGTGTCAAAAGATAGTTTGTGTATTCTCATCTCCCCTTTGATATGGCAGTCCTTCTTGAACCAACTTTAGACATGGTATCTACAAAAATGGACCCAAGAGCAATAAGCACATTTACAAGCAACACCAATATTAACACCTATATAGTCAATCTATGTTTAGTATATCTAGTGTATAATCAAACATATACTAAAATAAGAACTATGTCCACCTTCTGCTTTTTCTCAGTGCATATCAAATTATGTTTTCCTTTTTGCATATAATACATTGAAATTATTGAATACATATTGAAAATACAGATGTAATCCTAGTGCTGCATGCAAATGTGCTTAGTGCATGGAAACCATAAAGATGAATTGACATTACAGTTGATCCCAGGGATCAACAAGTGCTATGACAATATTTTAACAGTAATGGTTGCTTTAAATACGAAATGCAGAGTGACAAGAGCATGCTACAAACTAATTTATTTGAGGGTGGGCCAAAAACATTAACTACAAAAACAAATAGAACACTTATTTATATTCGGATATTTGGTATATGTTAAGGTAAATGATTCACGTAATGATTGCATATGTATACATTCTTCATGTACATACAATTCTTTCTATTTTTTGACATTCCTCACATATTATGCCATTCTCTCGCATACCTTGAATATGAAAAAGATAACTATCATTTACCACCTGAATATGTGGCCTCCTAGAAATATAAGTATTTATTCATTAATAGTAACGTAATAAGAACATGTAATGAACTAACAAAATTTTCAATTAATATTCAAAATTTCAAAGGCATGTTAAAGGTTTGAATGTCTAGTAGAAAATTACAAATTTATAGGCATATATTCAATGTATGTTCAAGAAAATTCTAGTATATATTCAGCCACCAATACAAAGTTAACAATGGATATTCAAATATTAACTACACAAACAACATTGTATTTCTAATAAATGAACAAAATGTACTAAAATAAAGGAAGATACACTGAAAAATAGTAGTTTTTTTGTGATTTGTTGGAAAAATAACAAGTCGAATGAAAGCTATTACTCAATAACACCAGTGTATTTTCAATAAATATGCTATATTTTGAAACTATAAGGCGCATGGGTGGAAAACCCTATTTTTTGGATAATCTCCACTCCGTATTAGAAGACTTCATGACAAACGAAGGAATACAAATTTACACTCGAATAAATGAATATACACTAAAAAACTATAGTTCATGTTTGGTTGGAAAAATGAAAGGTCAAAACGAGACTCATTACTCGATAATAACAATGTATGGTCAATAACAACTCCATATTTTGAAACTATAAGATACATGGGTGAAAAACCCTATTTTTGGGACAATCACTACGTTGTATTAGAAGAGTTCATGGTGAAGGAAGGAATAAACAAAATACACTGTAATAAATGAATACACACTTTGAAATACAATATTTCAACATGCATGGCTGAAAAAATATAGGTCAAAACGACACCCATTACTCAATAACAATAGTGTATGGTCAATAACAACCCTGTACTGTGAAATTGTAAGACACATGGGTGAAAAACCCATTTTTTTAAAAACTACTATGTTTTAGTATAAGAGTTTATGTTGAACGGATGAATAAACAAATTGCACTGACATAACTAAAAATACACTGCAAAAATAATAGCTCAGCATGATTGGTTCAAAAAACATGTCAGAACGATCCCTATTAAATAATAACATGGTGACTAGGTAGAAATGTGTAGACACTAAATCATGCACTTTGGGTATATTTATAGCTCCTAATCACATCTCCTTCTAGCCTCTATTTTTACACATCACATACACTTAGCACTCTAGACATTCTCGATATATCTTTCTTACATCTATTACTACGTGTTGTACTCACTACCCTTGATGCACTCTTATGCTATGATTCACACTTGACCGTGAGGTTCTAAATATGAATTGAACCTCACCACATCCAAATCATTCTCCATTGTACACTTTGCATTTATTATCAATATGGCTAGCATATTATTCACATCATTCTACATTTCTTGATCAACCCTTCTAGTGTCTCATTTACTCCTTTTACATGTTTTTTACTTCACTATCAAACTTTCTAGCATCTCACTCACACATTTCTATATTCTATAATTTATGCTCCATGATAAACCTTTATAGAATTTCACTCAATATTACTTGCATTTTCTTCTCACACATCATACTATCATGTAGACACAAAATCACACACTTTGGGCAATTATTTATTCATGATTGCATACTACTATTCATACGATTCCAAAGTAATAAAAGTACTAATTAACCCATGTCCTTGGACATTTTAATTTTAATTTTTGTTACTCTTCTTAGTCTTCCACACATCTTTGCTCAGTCTAACCTTTGACCTTTTAGTTTCTCTAAGTCTGGACACCAGCCCCAACCAAGACTCTAGCGTTAGGTTCCCTACTCCCCTTTGGGATCTCATGTCCTCTTTGTACTTTGCTCACCTCTTTTGGGTTTGTTCTATCCATTTGAGCATCTTATATTTTTGTAGTCGTAATTTTTGGGGTTAATTATGAAAATCAAGTAAGGAATCATATAAATATAAAGCTATGTGATCATAATAAAGGAAAAACACTAAGCATATTTATTTCCACCTAAGGTTGCATCCATCAAGCATACATGATTTCTATTACATACATCTAGCACCATCACGAGACATCGTGGCTGGTTTTTTTGCATACACACATAGGAGGGAAATCTATTTTATTCCATGCACACATACATTACATTTTTCATCTAGCTATCATTCACTATCTCCAACAAGAGCACCTAGGGCACCATTATTTAACACACACACATAGAACTACATTGAGTTTGTGATGTAGTGCATCGCATACCATAAAATCACCATTGTGACAATTAAGGTTAGTCGGCCCCTTTATATTCATCTTTTTAGGGTATGATGCTTTTTGGGGGTTTTGTAGGTGATTATTCCATGTTTGATGTACAACAACATTCAACATAGCTCAACGATACAAGAGAACCAACAACGATGGTTTCGTACCTTCTTACAACCCTACAAAGAGCTTCCTGACCTCCTACACAAACCCATGTGCCCAAAATAAGGTCCCAAGCACCCACAGCACTCAAGTCCCTTTCTAGGTGCCACACCATCCTATCTCTCTATATTTTCTATTTTCAAAGCTTTAGTGTGATATCTCTCTAGTTTTTATTCATCCATCCAAAGACCTTGGCATAGTCCCAATCACTCTATGAATCACTAAGTCATCTTAACCCTTATTTTTAATTAGTGTTTTATACATTCATTGATTAGTTTTCTTGTATATTACTCGTACGTATTTACTACATTTTAGTATTGCTCTTATAACATCAAATTTGGCATATAAATTCAATTTTAGCTTAATCATTTTGGTAAACCCCACTCATGATCGGTCTCTCAAATCCTTCGTTGGCATATCATTCTCTCTATCATGGATCCTAAAATTCCTCAAATTTCTTTGTATGATTTGATTCAAAAGCATCCTAATTGTCAAGTTGTTCTAAAAATAGACCTAGACACCATGTATCTCCCTAGTGATACGTTTCCGCATCAAGTGAGTACTATTTTGGATCATTTATCCGGTGACCCCGGTCTTTGTGATCCTCCATCTAATCAATCCATGTTGGACTCAATTAAAAATTTATATATTTTTATTTCAAGACAAATTTTAGGTTATGGAATCCACGATTATATCTCTTAAATCTAAAATCCAACAGCTTAAAGATTCCTCTCAGACTCATGTTTTATCTCCTTCTACATCTCATCCTCATTATATGTCTTCTACATGTGCTCATATCAGTGAGCCTCAAGTCATACCATTGTTTACCCTCTCACCTTTGATTTCCATACTAAGCAACATGTCATTCTTACTAAGCTCCTTAATCATCAATTGATTGTTTTACCATCTACCCAAGGCTATGCTCCTTATCGACTTGCAAAATATTAAGGTCATCCATATTGTAACTATCATTGAATAAATGGACATAATGATAATGACTTATATTCTCTAAAATTAAGAATCAAACATCTTGAGCATCAAGGCTTTCTCACATTCAAGTACACATCATTCTATTACACGGTCCTCTCCACTTGTTACATATCAATGGGTTCCTAAATCTAATTCATCTATGTCTAATGAACGTCATATTATTAATTCTAATATTCATTCTTCGACCACCAATCACCACATACTCAACCCAATCAACCTAAACAAATTCCTTTCAATATCATTCTAACTCCTCCTCTAATCAAGTTATATATGATATTACCAAGTCAAACTCAACAATCGCCTCTCAAAATTGTTCACTATCACCTTCTCCTACTAATTCATCTATAGTATTACCAAGTCAATCTAAGCAACCTACACTAAAGCTTAGTGCAAGATAGCCTCCACTTAAATCTTTTACAACGTTATTGAATAAGTGACCATTGTGCAAGGCTCCTTCACCATCACCACTTCATCATAAAATCAATTTTGTCAAGGAAACTACTCCTTACATTGACCCTCTTGGTGTCATTGTATATATTTCCATATTTCACTCACATAGTTAGGGGTTATCATTTTTATTATTTTCCCCATCTAGCACCTCCACTTGGCTATGATATACTACTATTATGTTTTACACTTCATATTTCATATCCTTGAGCAATCTTACATAACTTGATACACTCTTGTATCCTCATTACCCTATGACACACTCTTGTGTTTGGTTCACACTTGACTATTGAGGGCATACTGTACACATGCACCTAACACAATCCTTATCTTACATTTATGCCACCTTTCTCTACATATCACACATCTACAACACATTTCTTCTCCTACACATCATGCATTTTGTGCCCTTCCTACATTTTATATTCACACATTCTTCTTTACATCATACGTGACTTTGTGATTTATACACCTATTCATCATGTACACTCTACATATGCATTTTACACTTTTTCTAGACCTCATATAAGCCAACTTATATCACGCACACTACCCAATGACACACTATAGCTATATGGTTCACACTCAATTTCTAAGGGTCTATAAACAAAGTTGAACCTCACCCCATTGCACTCCCAATCAATAAATTCTTCAATTACATAATGCAAAATTACTTTCTAGTGCCTTTTTCATTCATTTTATGGTATACACTTTGTGCTAAATAACCACCTCCTTTTGGCTTCATTCATTTCATGATATATGATTTTTGCTAAATCATCACATCTACTAGCATCTCATTGCCTCATTTAGTGATATATGCCTTAGGATAAATCATTACACGTCTATACACCTACTTCATCGAATCTCACATTCCCTCATCACATCTACAACCATCATTATTCTTCTATCATCACACCACTTTATTCTACAATCAACACTTCATTCTTTATTCATCACCTTCTTATTTTCAACAATGCATTACTCACAACATTTCCCGATGATGCACTCTCATTTATGGTTCATTCTTGATCGTTGAGGGGCATAAAAATGAACCTCATTACATAGATTCACACCCTCTTTAGGGAATGTGGATCCTATAATTCACACTTCATTCCATTCCATCTCATCCAAAGCATATTGCATTTCATGGTTATATTTATGTTTGCTTAATTGTACTTTTACATGTTCACTTTATTACACATACTTTGGATATATATATATATATATATATATATATATAGTATGTCATTATCTTTTTCATACGACATGTGCACTCACTTTTATTTTCTAGATGTGATCATAGAATATAAAAATATCTTACACGCAACATAGATTCTTGACACAGTCCTATTACTAGTCCCATAGAGGTTCCTAGGGAAGCCACTTTCGTACACTACATGTGTTATTGTTTAATTTTGTTCATAGCACTTTCCTTCACTATGTTATACACACTTTGACATATTATTTATCTTTCAAACATGATAACGGGTGCTTCATGTGAAACATTTGTATTGTATGTTTATATACCTCCATGATTCTTTTTCTTGTCTTTGTATACTCTTGTTTGCAGGATTTTGCTTTTGCTTTGTGTGCACACTTGTCTCGCTTGTATCAATGATGGCCTTGATTGTCTTGTGACATCATGAGTGATGTCTCATGTTTGCGACCCTTTTTTGGCTTACATTAACTTCTTGTCTGCTTACATTCTTCCATCTTATGATACATATTACATGCTACTTTACATTTCATATACATGTTTGTTAGTACTAACACTTGTCTCCTAGCCACTATGTTTGTGTGTGCCTTGGGTTTTACCAAGCACATCCCCCTCAGTAGGGCAGCATTTCAAAGATAGTGGTTAGTACTATATTGGGACACATACTCTTACAATGACGTTACATGCACCCATAAAGAGGTGGGGCATCATACAATGGTTTATAGAATATACACAACACAACATAGTACCGGTACAACACAATTTAGGATCGAATCAGACTTGGGTCCTTAGTAAAGTGATGTCTTTCCCTGAGAACCTATAATAAGGGGGTGGTTACACATACACAATGATGAGTTCAAAGCATCATTTATAGAATTCTACACAAAGGGATTTTAGAGAGAAGATTGTCCTTAGCACATAGTACACACCATATGTAGTGTTGTTTTATTCCAAAGAGTAGTTAAAGATTAGAGGATAACACTGCACCTTCCTCTTTACACTTCTTCTATGGTGGCATCGATCTCCCAAAACCCTCGACCCTACAAATATATCTTCAGTTCAAGAAACAGCTTAAAGGCTAGAGGATAAATAATAATTTCCTCCCTACACTTCTTCTTGGTGACATGAGATCACCCAAAAACAACCACTCCATGACAATATCCTTTCTTCACCCTTCATCTCATCATAGATCAGTGTGCACATGTTCCTTTTTCATATTTTCGCTTACACACTTTTTACATACATACATACATACATACTTGCATTTCTATCATATACATGTTTATTTGACTACTTATTTGTCTTCATCTTGCAAGTCTGTCTATATAAGAAGTAGTAGTCAACCACTACTACAACAACAACAACAACATAAACAACATTATCAACAACAAAAACAACATTTACACACACATGTTTCCGCCCTAGGTTCATTCTCATTACTTTTTACACTTTCTCCTTCTTAGCATTCATGCTTCATATTTATTGTTTCACTCCATGATTTTTCATGTCCATCTCGCATGCTTTCATCGTCAAGTCTACATGGATATCGTGTACACATCTCTTATCTACTTTATGTCACCGAGCTTTCCGCTCACCAACATAAAGTGGGCTAAATATAGATACAAAATCACACACTTTGGGTAATTATTTAGCCCCGATTACATACTACTATTCATATGATTCTAAAGTAAGAAAATTACTAATTAAACCATGTCCTTGGTCATTTTTCTTTTTCTTTTTGTTGCTCTTCTTGGTTTTCTACACCTCCTTACTCAGTTTGACCTTTGACCTTTAAATTTCTCTAAGTATGGACACCAACACCGAGTTATGACTCTAGCGCCAGGTGCCCTAGTCCCCTCTGGGAACCCCTGACCTCTTTGCACTTTTCTCACCTCTTTTTGTCCTTTCTATCCATTTGAGGATCTTATCTTTTTGGTAGTTGGCATTTTCGTGGTTGATTACAAAACTCAAGTGAAGGAAAAATATAAATATAAAGTTATGTGATCATAATAAAGGACCAAACAATCAAAGATATCTATCGCCACCTAAGCTTGAATCCATCAAGTGTCCATGAGCTCTATTACATCCATATAGCACCATCACGGGACATCATGGTTGGTTCTTCTATATACATGCATAGGAGGGAAGTCTATTATATTATGTACACACATATATTACATTTTACATCTATCTATCACTCGTTATTTCCATGTGCAACTCGTGCAAGAGCACCTAAGGCACCATTAATGTACACACACACACACATCAAACTACATCGGATTAGTGATGTAGTCTAATGCACAACCGTAAGATCACCATTGTGACATTTGAGGTCACCCAACCCCTTTATATGAATATTTATTTTTTATGGTTTGATGATTTATTTGGGGTTTTTCAAGTGATTCTTCCATATTTGTTCGATAGTGACATTAAGTGTAGCTCGGTGATACAAGAAGCGACCAAAAGTGAGGGTTTCACACCTTTTTGTGACCCTACGAAGATAGCTTCGGACCTCTTTAATAGACCTATGCACACGAATCGCGTCTCAAACGCCCACAAGAAACTTAGTCCCTTTGCTGCAGTGCCTCACCATCATATCTCTCCATATCTACAAATTTTAAAGATTCGGTGTGACATATCTCTAATTTTTGTTCATCTTTCCGACACTCTCGGCATAGTCCAGATCACTCGTGAATCAACTAAGTCATCTTAACCCTTTTTTTCTATTATTGTTTCATATATTCATTTCCTAGTTTGCTTGGGTATTATTGTATGTATTTGTTACATTTTAATATTGCTCCTATAACATCGATTTAGGCATATAAATTCATTTTTAGATTAATTATATTGTAGACATGAAATCTATGCTTTGTGCTTTATTGATCAATATTTTTAGCATACACATCCATCAAACCATTACCCTATGACACACTCTAGTCTCATGGTTCATACTGATCACTTTGAGGGTTTAATTCTCAAATGAACCTCACATCATTTGGTCTTCAAATTATACGCTTCTTCTTAGCATCACATCTATATGATGTTACATTCTATGCTTTGTGATTCACGATCAATTTTTATAGTGTCTCTTTCTCACAAATTATTCTTCGCATCATACTATCCTATTATACAATCTACACACTACGATTCATTGATCAATATTTCTATCACGCTTCTATCTAACCATTTATTGATGGCACACTCTTGTTATATGATTCATTTTTAACAACCGAGGCATCTTATATAAACAAACCTCATATCACTCATGCATACATTCCTCTTGGGGACATACTTCCCTATCACACTCACACTACATACCATTCCATCTCATTCACAACATACCGCATCAATTGGTTGCATATTTTTTCTTTCTTACTTATACTCACATGTACACTTTTCTTACTATGTTAGCCAAATGTTTCATATGTCATTATCATTTGTTATATACACGTGCACATTCACTTTCCTCCTTGTTGTGATCGTACAATTTACACAGATCATTACACGTAACATGGATGCTTGCACTTTGTACTCTTAAGCATTCCCACATCGTGATCTTGGGGTATCCACATTTGTACACATCACATGTGATATTATTTCATTTTATCCTATTTTCTATTCCTACTAGCACATTAATATATCAGATCATACATGTCTTGACATACTTTCTATCTTTTTAAAATGCTAACAAGTGTTTCATGTGTAGCATTTGTCATGCATGAACTCTTTACCATCGTGCTTGTTTACTTCTCTTTACTTGTCATTTATTAACATTGTTTGCAGGTTACACCATTTGTCTTGTGTGCATGTTACTTAGTCCTTGACTATCTTGTGACATTGTGAGTGATGTCCCTTGTTTGCAACCTAATTTTCATGGATTATCATTGTTTCTATTGTTTGTTATCTTACACTTTGTCTTCTTTGTGCGTATTTGACTTGTTTGCAATAACACTTGTTTCCTAGCCATCGCTTGTGTGTGCCTTGGTGTCTACCATGCACATTCCCTTATATATGATGGCATCACATCATATCAAAGCTATTTATGGTCCTCTTTTTAGACCACTTTCTCCTAGAGACATTGCACATGCCCCAAATGAGATGGAGCATACATCGGGTGAATAATTCACCCCATTTAGCAAAGAAAAAAACATAGTACATAAAGAAAGGTTAGCACAAAACCATAATAGTATTCAGCTACAAATAGGGCTCATAATCTGACTTGGGTCCTTACTTTAGCACAAACACTAGTGCCCAGATAAAAATTGGGTGTATAGGTGATTTTGTCCCTTCCTGGGTGCCTATGACCAGGGGGTAAATACATAGTTTTCTTAAATCAACACTTGTTATAGAAATCTACAGAGTAGTTGGCACAGTACATACACATTCCTCTAGCAATCAAAATACATTTTACATTATTTTTCTACTTTGTTGAATCAAAATGAAACAAAGTAGGATCACACCATCTGCAGTGGTGTATAAATTTTTGGAAGTTGTCAAAGGATGGAGAATAACACTATAATTTTCTTGCTTCACTTCTTCTATCATGGCATGAGATCACCCTAATAAATCACATTTGGCATGATATTTCCTAAAAATCACACTTGTCATGAGATCGCCCAAAAATCTCTCTTCATCAAGTGTTTCAAGACATATTTCTACCTTTTTCAATATTCATGGATTAGGTGAACATGTTCATTTTACTAATTTTTCATGTCTTTACACATTTTATGTACTTTTTACATGCTTTTCATACACATGGATCAAAATTTTTGTATGTACACATATTTGACTACTTCTTTGCTCTTCTTTTGCAGATTTTTCCTTAATACACAACAAGAAGTAGCCTTAACCAAAATCATGCATGACAAAAATAGGTACAACATGATGCATCACATGCACTTCATCCCTATGGTCATTTCCACTCCCCCTTCTTCTAGTTTCCATGCTTCATATTATACACTTCACATTTTTTCTTATCTCCTCGGCATGATTTCACCATCAATATATGTGGTTATTAAGTACACATCTCTTATCTATTTTTTTGTTATCGAGCATTCACTCAACAACATCAAGTGGGGAAAACGTAGGCACTAAAAGATGCACTTTGGGTACATTTATAGGTCCTAATTACATACTTACATTCATATGATTCCTAAGTGAGAAAAGTACTAATTAAACATTGCCTTTGGCCACTTGCTTGCTTTATAATTTCCTTCTTGGTCTTATACACCCCATTTCCTATTCTCACCTTTCATAATTTCTCTATTCCGAGTCCTGGACACTAACACCCATCCAAGATGTCGGTGCCTGCATCCTCATCCCCTTTAGGTTCCCTATACCTCTTTATATCTTACTCTCCTCTTTTGGGTCCTTTCTAGATTTTGGGCTTCTTTATGTTAGAGATCACAAGCACTGAGAGGGGCATGAATCGCTGTAAATTAAAATTAATTTATGGACTTATTCCAATCCACAATTTCTAAAATTTGTACAATACTATATCATGTGGATTTCATCAAACATATATTAGATATTAAAACAATGAACACAAAATTTATAGTGGGAAACCCTTTCAGGAGAAAAACCCACTTGAAACCAAGGATTTATTAGGAACACCAATTCCAAAGATTACAATGGTTTTAGTTGAGCACCCACTTAACCTGTGAAGCACCCACTTCACAACTTCAAGTACCCACTCAAAGATTTACTGAGCACCCACTTAGTGAATTTTATCAAGCACCAACTTGTAAGGAGAACCAAACCCTAATTTAATTAGCTACAACTAATATTTTGCAGGCACCTACCCATAAGGAGGTTGCAACCCCTTAAAATGCTAAGCTAAAACTTAGACTTATTTTACATACACATTCTAATCATCTAATTTCTAAATTGGTTACACAATAGATTATGATCACTTTTACGTATCTCTGTCTCGTGTTTTTCCTTCGTCACTTTCTTCTATCTATCTCATTTAAACTCTCTTGATCAATCAATCTATTGTATTAATGCTCTTTTCATTAGATATATCTTCTTCACTTCATCTATTTTCTCTGCTCCTTATCTCTTTTCTTTCCGTAGCTCCATTAGCTTTAATGCATTGTCTTATCACTTGAGCGCCTTCCATATTGGTATCAAATTTCCTCTATATTAAAAATCGACCCATTCCCGCACTTCCTTTGGCATGCCGTGCAATATTTCATCTTCTCATCACCTATAATATGGTTCATTAAATGAATACAGGGAATTCTAGATTTGGCTCTTGCTATATTCGGCTTGATTTCACCTTTTTCTATGCATTCACTAGAAAATATTTATTAGCCGATACCTAAAAATAGATTTCTCATATTTCTAGGATTTCCAATGTGATCAAGATGAGTGAGCCATTTTCTTCTTTGATATTTAATTTTTCCTTGAAATCAAGAATCACATAGAGAACTACAACTATATTTCCACAAATTCAATGAGCATTAAATGTTGACAACTAGAACTGTAGATTTCTTCATTCTTCATGGAGATCAAGTCGTATACTCACCACAATCACTAGACACTCAAATCACTATCGATTTTGGATAAAAAAATATCACTTGTCCATATTTAACTCAATTTTATTTTCCTCGAGCCCCGTCCACCATATTGTTCAATCTGTATATTTCCTTGGCTTTTATGACTTTATCCTCTTGTATCAAGGTGATATCCTTGTTAAGTAGATTTTCTGCTTTCTTGACATCTTTTTAGTTATTTGTGGATTTTCTTTACTTCACAGCTCTTTCAATATTTCATAGATTTTCCTTCTTGTCTGTTACCTTTCTATAGATTTGTCCCATGTCCGTGGCTATTTTCTTTTTTATGTGCATTTTCTATGGTTCTCCACGGATTTCTCTTTACTCACGAATTCCCTTCAAAATTCCCTTACTTCCACAAATATTCCTTTAGTCCATCCTTACTTGCATAGATATTCCTTCACATCCATGGCTTCACCTTTCTCACCCACAACTCATCCTTTAGCTTCTTTTTTTTGCAGCTTGCATTCCTTTATCCGTGGCAGGTTCATTAACATTTTGCGACTTCTTTTAGATTTTTGCGGCTTCTTCATGACTTCGGTGGTTATCTCCTCATAACCATTACATGCACAAAAACATATTCTTGATCATCTTGAAACCTCTAAAACTTGACACTACCAATCAACCTTCATCTTTTTTACTTGTTCACTTTACCAATTAACCCTTTTTCCATCAATTCCACTTGACATTAAATAATTTTTCCATCAATGTATATTGACATCAATGACAACACATATGACAATGACAAAGGTCCAACAATATCCTCTTTTGTCATTGATGGCAACACTGCAACACTTCAATATTCAGAAACGTACAAACTCTTTGATGGAAAAATAATACTTGCATACCTGGTTTATCTTTTTCAGCTTCACTCCTCTGTTGATATTTCTTCTTCGGTTTTAGTGTCTCTCCCCTTTTTTAATATCACTAAATCTCTCCCCCTTTTAATGTAACCGATTGGTTTCTGATTTCATCATTTCTCCCCCTTTGAAAACAATGAAAAAGGTTCAACTATGCCACATAAAGCTGAAAATAGCCTCGATACATATGACTTGATATAATCATGACAATGTTCCCCGAGTTGATGCACACTTTCATAAAATTGAGCTGGAATATTAGATCCCCTCACATAAATACTATATGACACTAATTAGGAGCTGATATCACCTGGTAATTCTCCCTTAGTTTATTTTCATACCTTCTAGTTATTGGTGGGATCTGTGAATGACCCCAATTCATTCCTTAAGTGCTTAAAAGTAGCTTTTGGCAATGGCTTGGTCATAATGTCTACAATTTCTTATTTTGTGCTCACATATTCTAGATTTATTTTCTTGTCATTCACTTTTTCCTCAAGAAATAATATTTAATGACAATATTCTTGGTCTTTGAGTGGAACACGAGGTTCTTAGAGACACTTATCGTGCACTTTTGTTATCACAAACTAAAGGAATTGGACTATCATATTTTACCTTATAATCTTCCAATGTCTGCTTCATCCATTATATACTCTTCTTAACATGTTGAGAGAGCCACCGATGATTTCTTCTTGCTCACCAAGATACTAAACAATTTCTCACAAAGAATGCTCCACCGCTAGTACTTTTCCTATCATCTACACTACCTACCCAATTAACATTTGCATATTTTTATGTTGAATTCATTTCTCTTGGGGTACCACAATCCATATTCAATTATTCCCATGAGGTATCTCAAAATTATTTTATCCACCTTGAAGTGTGTTTCCCTTAGATCCTCTTGAAATATTCCAACAAGACCTACCTCCTACATGATATCTGGACTTGAAGTCGTGGAGTAGAGTAGACTTCCTATCATCAATCTATATAGAGTTTTGTCTACTTTTGGTGAGTTTTCCTCTCTTCTCATCTTGCATCCAACTTCCATTGGCATTTCTATAGGTCTCGTATTATTTTGTCATAAACCTTTTCAAAGCATTTCTTTAATATACTTAGTTTGGGATATGAAGATACCTTGCTCTGATTGATTGATTTGTAAGCCCATAAAGAAAGAAAGATCTCCTAGAATGGACATTTCAAATTCTTCTTTAATTATTACAGCAAATTCATATGTCATTTTATTATAATATCCTCCAAAAATAATGTCATCCACATATACAATAACAATCAGTAGATGATCTTCTTCTTCCTTGATATAGATATTACTATTACAAACACCTTTTCTACAACCTTACTCAATTAGGTAAGTGTCCAATCTGTTGTACCAATCTCTAGGATCTTGTTTAAGACCATATATAACATTTTTCAACCTACACACATTATATTTATCTTCATTGCTAGTGAAAATCCATTAGTTTGTTCAATGTATATACCTCTTCAATTAGAAATCCATTGAGGAAGGTTGATTTTACATCCATCTCGGAACACTTAGATCTTTTTGTAAGTCGTGAAAGCCAAGAATAGTATTATTGCTTCCATCCTTGCCACTAGTACAAATGTTTCATCAAAGTTGATTCCTCCCATTTGCACATATCCTTTGCAAACAAGTTCAGCCTTGTTTCTCTTTACTTATCCTTTTTCATTTAACTTATTTATGAAGATCCACTTTGGTCCAATCGCATTTTAGTACTTTGTTCTTGGCCTAAGAAAAGGAGAGAAAATGGTGACTTAGCTGATATCCATGTAATATGGAAGTATATTGGGAAGGGTGAAATGATGAATAGGATGCAAATAGTGTCTTAAATTCCCTCCGTAAATTCTCGAACTCATGAACAATGTTGATAGAAGCGCTTGCAGCAGGAAAGGGGCACTTGGGCATTGATGAATGGATCTAGGTGCTATTGGTTGTGTGAAATCTCAAGGTCTAGTTATTGTGTCACAAGGGTTTCATAGTTTCTCCATGTTGGTCTTATGATATTTTCTCTTAGATCATCAAAGGTACCTGTAACCTGCAAGAAATAAGTTCACCTGCACATACCCATAAACCACATCAAACATAAAAAGGAAAATATAGAATGGGGAGTCAAACTGACCCCGACGGTCACCCCAAGAGTGAAATTACAATCGATCATTGCACTACATCTCATAATCCATGTAGTTCTTGTGTGTGTGTAGAAATGATTCCCTAGGAATACCTTGTGTAAGTTGCACTAGATAGCGGTCTAGATTTACTCAATGATGCAAATGTGTGGATGAAATAGAATAAACTTCTCATTCCTATGTTGTATATATTGAGTATGTAGCCCTTGTCCCTTGAATGGATGATAGATTAATGCCTTGGAGTGATTTTGGCACCTTTTGAATGCAATATTAGGTGATAATAGTAACATTTAGTGTTTGGTCCTCATTTTAAACACATAACTATGTATTTATATGATTCCATTATTTGAATTTCATAATTGACAACCGGAAGGCCGGACCATAAGTGAAAAATATTCCCAAAAGAAAAAAGAGATCCAAAAGGAGCAAGCAAGGTGAAAATGGCTCAGGGACACCCATGAGGGACAAGAGTTCCTAGGCATTTTTGTCCTTACTAGGTGCTAGTGTCTAAAGCCATAAATGATAAATGAGTTAAGTTTTGAATGGGTCAGAGGGTGTGTAAGACCAAATAGAAAACAAGAGACAAAGAACATAGGCCGATATAGTTGTTAATTACTATTTTTATTGCTTAGGAATCATGTAAATGCTAGCATACTTTTAGGACCTAGAAATGTACCCAACTGCATGATTTTGTGTCTACATTAAGATATGGGATCTGCTCTAAAGGAAAAGGTCTTGACTGGACTTATATGTAGATGATTCTTATGGGTTATACTCCCTCAACTATATGGATTTGAGTGTAGGTTTTAATGAAAGGAATTAGTGCTTATGATAAAGAAACAAGGTTGGCTATAGACTCTACTCAACCTAAAGAATCATCTAGGTTAGAAAATACCAATTTCTTTGTTGTTTTTCTTAGCCCGTCCTCATCATTAGTCTTACCTATATATATTTTCCCATCCATCCAAATATATAATATAGAGGGGTTGTAGATACTGACCATCTGTATCTATATAGAAGGAAAAATATTAAGGTTGATCTCCTCTGTAGTTGGTTATAAATAGAGGAATGAGGAAAGGATAAGTGGGAATACGAGAATTGGAGAAGGATATCTAATTAATTTATGTACTCTTTTTATTTTGGCCTGAAATCATCTAGTTGTTAGTTCAATATGAGGAATATAAATATAAAGGGGTTATTATTGGTTGAGGGATCCATCTATGTAAAGTGGCCATAGGGTGAAGTCTTGGCTAATCAGAACCCCTATTTATTAGTAGTGGGTCAAGTACTATTAGAGGGATCCTCTTATAGTGGCATTCTCCCTTCTCTATTTTAGGAGTAAGAGGTAAGGGATTAAATCCATATAGCGCAAGGGATAACCAAATGAGTAACCTAAATATCTCTTATGCCTTCAAACTCTATATGTAATGAGAATGTAAAGGAGAATTATATAGTCGAGGGAAACCTAAACCATTATCTATTCGCATTGAGGTCCAAATGTATGGCCTAGCATAGGGCATCAAGTTCTATTCTCCCCACAGGAAACCCCTTAAAATATATACATTTATAGGTTAAGGAATCAAAATTCCCATCCGAACCTCAAGTAAAGGTAAGTTAAAGCTTGAGGATTGAGGGTTGAGAAAAAAATAGATATACATCATCTTCTCTTCTATGTCAAAGGATTGAGTGTACTCTTCCTTCTATGGTTCAATTCCCCATTATAAAGAAATTCAAAATATGTTACGGTTTGGGATGAGAATATGGAGAAGGAATGTTATATGCTTTACTCTACCTCCACACTTACAATAGAGGTCCTTTCACACAAAGACATGCACACGTGTGGGTATCTACGCGCACACACCTATACTCACATGCACACACACCCACATGCAAACATGAAATCACACACATGCACAAATGCGCACACACACCCACATGTGTGCACACACATGCACACACACCTACACCAACACCCACACCCCCGTACATACCTACACATATGCGTGCACACATGTGCATGTAAACTTACACAACACACCAAGACATGCATGTGTGCATGCATGCATACCCATGCACATGCACACACACACACACACCCACACACATGCCCACGTATGTGCATGCACATACACACCACACACACACATGCTCACACACACACACACACACACACACACACACACACACACACACACACACACACACACACACACACACACACACACACACACACACACACACACCGAACACATGCCCTATCTCTCTCTCACTCACACACATATGCACATGCACATGCATTCACACACACCCCCAAGTGTACCCACACACACACGTATAAACCACATATAATATCCTAACCTTTGTTATTGTAGTTTATGGAATATATAATACAGAGGGGTTGTAGATCCATCTATATAAAGAGAGTGACATAAGTTTGGAATACATATTAATTATAGGGGTAGGGGTTTAGGCCTTTAATTCCATGTAGAAAGAGAAAAGGGTGACCAACCTAAGAGGCTTTGAAACTTGGGGAGAATGTTATGATTGATGTAGAATAAAACCTCATATATATGTAACATGGTCATTTACTAAGGAATGAAGGGAAGGTGATCTAATTCCCTATAAACATAACATGGTAAAGGGAGAGGGTAATGTCAAGGGCCTTTAAAATTTAATTTTTTCAAGTTGAGAGTGGCCTGACTTGATCCTCTACCGCACCTCTTCCTCATCATTTTATCTTATATTACATACATGATTAAATATATACATCATCTATATTATCCATTAATTTATACTATTATTCATAATACCTTGAGTATAACTATAACCATAACTAAAGAAGAGGTCTAATGATAGTTCACTGAAGATAAGATAGATGTAGTCAAGGACTATTACCCATAGTCACAAGTCAATTTGCTTTCACAGTCATTTGTGTGATGATAGTTGAGATCGACTATAACTTTATTATCATGTGCATAACTTGAGATTCTACGAACATAAATTCCTCCACTAAAAATTATTATGGATATTTCATCCTTAGGTCATGGCACTCTCATAGTCTTGCTCAATGAGATCTATTTATAATCAATGAATAATATATATAGAGAGAGAGGGATCCTCGGCCCCAACTCTCGAAGTAAAGGTGGTTGTAGGACTAGACAAGATTATAGATTGGACTTCTTCCCTCTATTAAATGAAATTTGAGGGTTTTAATATATTTTTATATTAGATATATAATATATACGGTCAATGATATAGTCTAATTTTGTCTCTATTATATAACATTCTAGTCTCTATTATAGTATATTATAGTATAAACGGAAGAAGGGAAGGAAGTCAAGTCCTCTCTATTTACTCGAGGATTGGGGTTGAGAGCTATATAGTAGGATATTGAGGGAGTGTTGCTGAAATTTATAGGGGAACTTGACATGAAGCAACCTATTCAACATTAATAAATAAATAATAGCCTTGTTGTTAGACAAATGCCTTAACTTAACGACGAGGTCATAAAATATCTATCGTTGTTCAAGTGTTCTCACTTCCTATCTTAGTTAAGGAAAGGCCACATAATTAGGAGTCCCTTAAAAAACCTCATAAAAAGGAGGTCGAGCATCACATCCATCTATATACATGAAACATTTGGTGGCTAGAATAGAAATAAATAATTGATACTAGACATCCATATATGTATAGCTCAACCTCTTTTGGTGGAGGAAATTATAAATGAGTGATCGAGTACCATCCATGTATGTGTGGATTTATATCTCCTAATGGAGGACATTATATCTCAATGACCGAGTTCCATCCATTTAGTTATTTCATTAATTAGGAGATGGAGAAGATGGACATATTGTTTATCCATTATAACCGATTGATGATCTTTGGATTAGCACTTTCATATAACTAAGATATGGCATTGTTGATGGATCTCTTCATAGTGGGAGTGTTTAATTATAGCTAGATTCCTTCATCTTATTTATTATTGATTTAACAACAACAAAAAAATATTAAACCCTAGATATGTTACAAGTAGTAGATATAATATTAAAGTACATTAGACGACTTAAACAATAACCAAAACCTTAAGTGCAATAGAAAATTAGAACACTTAGTTTATTTCACAATATTTCTGATAGTGTGTAAAGGTGGAAAAGTGTTGAAACTGGAACATAGGAGGTCACAATCGAGCCTAGAAAATTGTATAAATGCAAGAGAAACATGCATCAAGGCGCTGTACTAGTACCGTGGGTGGTTGGGTGCGACGATCCATCTCTCGGGTGTTAGAGTCTCGTGTAGTAGCTTTGGAAGTAAATTTTACAGTGGTCGTTAGTTAATCAAGCCCTTTTTGTTTTTTTCTATGTCTCACTATGCTCACCGACTTCGCTGATAACCTGCAATAAAGAGATCACCTATAAAACCATCAAAAGAACATCAAATCCTAAAAAAAGATGCAAAATGAGGGGTCAATTTTTGCTCACCGCCAAACAAGTGATCCTATAATCGATCGATGCACTACATCTCAAACCCAATGTAGTTATGTGTGTGTGTGTGTGTGTGTGTGTGTGTGTGTGTGTGTGTGTGTGTGTGTGTGTGTGTGTGGAATTGTGCCCTAGGTAGATCTTATGGAAGATGCACTAATAACCAATGAAAGATAGATGTAAAAGATGTAGATAAATGTGTGCATGAAAGAATGAACTTCCTCCTATGAAGTGGATTCGGAAGAACCAGACATTGTCCCTTGAATGGAACTTTGATGGATTAAGTTATGCTCTTAGATACTTATGAGATGTAACTTTAGGTGGTGATAATAGATTCTTAGAGCTTGTTCCTTTAATTTGGTCACATAACTTTATATTTATATGTTTTCCTTTCTTGAATTTTGTAATTGATCACTAAAAGGCCGACCCATAAGAGATAGGGATGCCCAATGACTAGAAAAGACCCAAAAATATTGAGAAAAGTACAAATAGGTCTAGGGCACCCAAAGGGGACGAGGGCACCTAGGCGCTAGTGTCTTGGCTAGGCGCTGGTGTCTAGAGCTAGAAAAGGAAAAGTTTGAAGGGTTACACTGGGAAATGAGGCTTGTAAGGCCAAAAAGGAGACTAGAAAGGACACTAAGAGGCCCTGTATAATGATCAATTAGTATTTTTCTCCCCTAGGAAGCATATGAATAGTAATGTGTGATTAGGACCTACAAATGTACACAAAGTGTGTAATTTAGTGTCCACATTTGCCACCACTTAATGTTGGTGATCTGAAAATCAAATTTAACTAGCAATTGTGCACACACATTTCTTTGCTTTGTATTGATTTTCGATGTAAAAATTGAGCATTATATCCTTTTGTATTTTTAATAAAAGAATTAAAACTACAAGTACTATGCAAATATTTAAAGAAATGAAGAGAATTCACCAGCAATTTGACACAAGAATTGATAACAGAGTTCGGCACTTGAGGCCTACGTCTCTAGGTCCGGTTGAATGGGACCGATCTATTAAAATCTTGAAAATAATTCTTTACAAATAATTATACAAAATTATTACCTTCTCATAGTCTTCCTCTATCAAAAATAATAGGGGTTGCTTTTTACTTCTCCTCAAAATTCCACTCCTAGCTCAAGTTATGAGCATTTCAATATTTTATGCACAGACCCGAATATCACTTCAAATACAATAACACTCCTTATATAATGTTTCTCAAGAAGTGGCACGGCAGTCAAAGCTCTTATCTTTTACAATAGAGACCATGGTTCAAATCCCCCCCATATCTCCACTTCCTTCTCCTTATGCAGATTTCAAGAGGTTTATCCCACATCAGGGTGCGTGAAAGAAGGAAGGCATTTAATAATGCAAAGGGGGGCACTTTTGTATTGGCTTTAGAGCCACCTTAGCCGCTTGGGATATGGGTGCCTTGGTGGATGGATAAGTTTTGCGCATGGATATGCATTAACATAGTTTTAGGTGCCTTGTTTAATAATGATTGTGGAGGTTTAAATTAAATGCGTGGAATATGGAGGTAGTTAAATAATGCGTGGAATATGGAATTGGTCTTTGGTTTAATATGCACTTATCAATTAGTCCCACATGCATAGAAAAAATGCAATCAGAGGCATATATATACACAAGTTGGTATAATGATAATATGAGAAGGAGGCCAAGACACCCCTCCATAATCAAGTGTGTTGAACCTACACAAAACTCAAATTTTGCCGGTTGTCTCGAAAATTTCAACAGCTATAACTTTTGTAAATCGAGCTCCGTTTCCTGCAAACAAGATATCGATGGAATCGTATAATTTTTCTCCACGCTTTGAAAATGACTCAAACTTATTCTCGAGAAGATCTTAGATCAATGTTTCTCTCGTGAGGATCCTCTCGGATCATTCCTCCCACCGAGAAACTTTTGACCCCAAAAGTCACTTACTTGGTGAATAGGTGAGGGTATTTCTCCCTCACCTTTCCGGCTTCCATCCATTTAGCCTTATTCGATGCATGCCTTTGAACCCAACACGAAAATACTTAATATCACCCCTTCGTGAAGTTCTTACTTTCCGTCCAAAATGATTTCTTCCTGCAACTCATCAAGATACTCGGAGAAAAATCATCAATAGAAGGCATTATGTTAGCATCATCATGATCAACAATCATAGGCGCTTCATATAATCTTAAATTCTCAACATTTATAGCAGAGTATATTTGCATATATGGAGGTAAATCCAACCGGAAATTATTGTTACCATTTTTTCCAATATTTGGAATGGACCATACCGTATAGGTTTCAATTTTTTACCTTCACCTATCAGTCTTTCCTTGCTAATGTGAAGCCATAATGAATCACCAACTTTGAACTTGTGATCAGTTCTATGTTTATCATGCCTAACTTTGTACTTAGCCTAACTTTTCTCCAATTGTTCACGGACATACTGATGAACCTGTTGTATTCTCTACACAAATCTTTTAGCCTTGTCAGAATCACTTGAACCATTAACAACAGTTTCATGTCCATAATATATATCTACTGAAGAATTAGGTAGATATCCATAACAAGTCTCAAATGGAGACTTCAAAGTAGAAGAATGTAATGCACGATTATAAGCATGTTGCACATAATAAAGATGTTCATCCCACAATTTAGGATGTTTGCTACTATAGCCCCTAAGTAATTGTACCACTGTGCGGTTTACAACCTCTATTTGGCCATCAATCTGTGGATGAAAAGCAGTGCTCTTTTTCAGTTTTGTGTCCATTAACCCCCACAATGTTGACCAAAATTCCCCAAGAAATATAGAATCCCGATCAGATATAATTGAAGTAGGTAAACCAAAATAAACCCAAACAAACTGAAAAAACAAGTGTGTAGTTCCCTCACCAGTTATTTGTTTAGTACATGGAGCTAACACACACATTTTGCTAAATCTGTCCACTACCACATATAAGTAATCATGTTTCTTCCATGTCATGGGCAAGCCTCTTACAAAGTCCATGGAAACACTTTCCCAAGGCCTTGTTGGCACAGGAAGAGGAGTGTAAATTCCTAATTTCCTATTACTTGGCTTGCTTGTGGCACAAAGAACACATCCCTTAATATACCTGTTTACATGTTCATGCATTCTAGGCCAATAACAATATTTCGTAAATGTGTAACTGTCTTACTAATACCAAAATGCCCTGAAATAAGAGAAGTATGTGATTCCCTAATCATATGCACACGCTCATTTTCTAGAATAAAAGTTTTCTAGAATGATATAACAATCCTTCATGCAAATGATAATCTTTTTCTCCTACTTGTTTCCCACTTACAAGATCCCCATACACTTCTCTAAAGTCAACATCCTTTACATATTGTTCCTTGTAACTAACATGAGCCAAAGAACTATGTTGCAAAAGAATAGATGCTACTACCACTGGTGGTCTAGATAACATGTCGGAAACCTTGTTTTGAATACCTTTTTTATACCTGATTACAAGATGAAATTGTTGCAAAAATCCCATCCACCTGAAATGTCTAGACTGCTGAAATTTGGTTTTTGTTTGTAAGTATTGAAGCGGTTGATGGTCGTATGTATAATTGTTTCTTTTCCCATTAAATAATGCTTCCACTTTTTAACACTTTGAACCAAAGCATACAACTCTTTATCATAAGCTGGATAGTTTCTTACCACACTTGTAAAGGTTTCGAATGGTAACACACTGGTCGTTTGTTCGCATCAAAACCGCCCCATTGCATAGTCACTAGCATCTATCTCAATTTCAAATGAATGTTGTAAATTCGGAAGTGCCAAGATCGAGAGCAGTACTTATCTTCTCTTTCAGTGTATCAAAGGCTTTCTGTTGTTTTCCTCCCCACTGAAAGACTTGTTTAATACTTGTCAAAGCATGCAAAGGAGATGCAATATATGAGAAGTTAGCAATAAATTTTCTCCAGTATTGAACTGCACCTAGAAAACTCCTAACTTCCATCACATTAGTGGGTCTAGGCCATTTCACAATAACCTCTATTTTTGCAGGATCAATTCTCAATTCTCCATTTCCTACAATATAACCCAAGTAAATTAAAGATGTTTTTCCAAATTCACATTTTGACATCTTCAAATACAATTTCTCTTTCCTTAGTGCATCTAATACTTTCTGGATGTGTTTAACATGTTCATCCCATGACTTACTGAAAATAAGAATATCATCTAAGTAGACAATAACGAAATTATCAATGAATGGTCTAAAGATTTCATTCATAACTCTCATGAATGTTGTTGGTGCATTGCACAAACCAAAAGGCATCACTAACCATTCAAACAATCCCTGTTTCGTTTTAAAATTAGTTTTCCAAACATCACCTTCTACAATTCTTACTTGGTGATAACCACTTCTTAAGTCTAACTTAGTGAAATAAATTGCATTCTTTAATTGATCCAAAAATAATCTATTCTAGGAAGAGGGTAACGATTCTTTATAGTAATCTTGTTTAAAGCATGGAGATCAACACACATTCACCAAGTGTCATCCTTCTTAGGAACCAATATAATTGGTGAACCACATGGGGATGTGCTTGGATGAATTATACCTTGAGCCAAAAGTTCCATTACCTGTCTCTTGATTTCCTCATTCTCTACTACTGACAACCTGTACATTCCAATATTGGGAAGAGGTGTATCCTGAAGCAACTATATCTCATGTTGAACCCCTCTTTTGGGAGGTAGACCTTGTGGATCCTGAAAAACATCATCAAAATGAGAAACAATTTTTACTAATTCATCCTTATGTTTCATATCACAAGCCTCAAAAGCCATCTCATGTTCTTTCTCTTTGGCTTTGACTACCATGAGCACAAAAATTTTGCTTGAGTTTACAAGCCTTTTCATTTGACCTGTAGTTACCAAGGATAGATTATTCTTTTCATGGTGAGCTCTAACAATAAACTCAATTCCATCCTTTACAAGCAAATATTTATTTTCTTCCCTATAGAAGATTGCTTTACGATCATACAAATAAGGACTTCCCAAAACAACCCCACAAATATCCAAAGGAACTACATCCAATTCAACCTCATCTATAAACTTGTCTATAATGGAAAATCTGAAAGTACAAGTTTTAGTTACTCTGTAGTTTTGCATCATCACAAACCCAACCCAAAGGATAAGGCTTAGGATGTGGTTTAGTTTTGAGTCCTAATTTCTTAACAACCTCCTCAGAAATTAGATTAGCTTGAGATCCACTATAAAAAAGAGTATCAATTTTTGTATGCTTTGAAATTACTCTAATGTGGAAAAGCTCATTCCTTTTCTTATCATCAGGTATAGTTTGTTTACTAGAAGAAGATGCAACATTTGTAGTGCTATTGTTGGAAATTGAAAGAGTTGATTTGCCTTGAAAACTCATAGTTGTGATTTTGGTTTCATCACCTGAATCAGAACCAAGATCATGCACTACAGTGTTTGTTTTCTTTTCTTTTCCTTTCTTAACCATCCATTTAGGCTTCTTTTCGGGATGTAATTTCCAACATTTAGACTCATCATGGTTTTTTTTACAATGATTACAAAATGGTTTTTCATCTTCCTTCTTAACAGTAGAGTTTGTTTTATGCTTACCCTTTCCTTTTCCTTGTTCTTTCGAACCTTTTCCTTCAGATTGCTTGTTCTTTTGATTAAAAGAAGAGAAAGAGGACTCCTTTGTCATTTTCCTTGTGCTTCCAAATGGGTTGCTTGAACACATACTGCATCAAGATTAGTAGGACCTAAAACAAGTATCATATGCCTTAGATAACTATGCAATCCACCAATATATTTTAGCAATGTTTCTTATGTGTTTAGAGAAATTCCCAGAATTAGAGCCCTTTTCCTAAATTCTTGTGTGTATTCTTGAACACTTGTCCCTTAGTTTGTCTTAATGTTTTCCAATCCATCATAGCTTGTTGCTTATAACCAAAAGGATAAAATTGTTTCAGACCAAGAAGTGATTTCTTTACCTTTGGTTTCTTCCACTTCCTGAAGCTTACTCTCCCACCAAATGAGTGTTGTGCCACCCATCCAAAGAGTTTCCAAATGAATCTTTGCTTCATCATCAACAATTCTCTGAACCCTATAATATACTTCTATTTGCTTGACCCAGTTATCCAACTTCTTTGCATTTAGCTCTCTAGTATACATAGGCAATTCAAACTTGATATCTAACTTTAGTGAAGGAAAATCAGATTTTAAAGAGTCTCTTTTTGGAATATCAGAACTAGAGCTTTCTTCTTTCTTACCTTCTCTAGTTCCCTTTTCCCTTTGTCTATCTTGGTACATTTCTTCCACCATTTCCTTCATCTGTAGGAATGATTGACGAAAGTTTTCTTCCTCTCGATCCGCCATTGTAGGACTTTGAGATTGTTTGGTACCAATTTTGGGATCTCCTTCAACTAACTCTCCTTCACCCTTCTTAGATCGAGACCTTGTTAACATCCAACACACAACTTGCAATCCAAAACACGTTAATTTGAACCAAAAATCAGTCAAAACCAGCTCTGATACCAATGATCTGAAAATCAAATTTAACTAGCAATTGTGCACACACATTTCTTTGTATTGATTTTCGATGTAAAAATTGAGCATTATATCCTTTTGTATTTTTAATAAAAGAATTAAAACTACAAGTACTTGTGCAAATATTTAAAGAAATGAAGAGAATTCACCAGCAATTTGACACAATAATTGATAACGGAGTTTGACGCTTAAGGCCTACGTCTCTGGGTCCGGTTGAATGGTACTGATCTATTAAAATATTTAAAATAATTCTTTAAAAATAATTTTACAAAATTATGACCTTCTCACAATCTTCCTCTGTCAAAAATAACAGGGGTTTCTTTTTACTTCTCCTCAAAATTCCACTCCTAGCTCAAGTTATGAGCATTTCAATATTTTGCACAGACCCGAATATCACTTCAAATACAATAACACTCCTTATATAATGTTTCCCAAGAAGTGGCACGGTGGTCAAAGCTCTTATCTTTTACCATGGAGACCATGGTTCAAATCCCCCCCATATCTCCACTTCCTTCTCCTTATGCGGATTTCAAGAGGTTTATCCCACATTGTGGGTGCGTGAATGAAGGAAGGCATTTAATAATGCAAAGGGGGCGCTTTTGTATTGGCTTTAGAGCCACCTTAGCCGCTTGGGATGTGGGTGCCTTGGTGGATGGATAAGTGTTGCGCATGGATATGCATTGACATAGTTTTAGGTGCCTTGTTTAATAATGATTGTGGAGGTTTAAATTAAATGCATGGAATATGGAGGTAGTTAAATAATGTGTGGAATATGGAATTGGTCTTTGGTTTAATATGCACTTATCAATTAGTCCCACATGCATAGCAAAAATACAATCAGAGGAATATATATACACAAGTTGGTATAATGATAATATGAGAAGGAGGCCAAGACACCCCTCCATAATCAAGTGTGTCGAACCTACACAAAACTCCAAATTTTGCCAGTTTCCTGAAAATTTCAGTGGGCTATAACTTTTGTAAACGAGCTATGTCTCTTGCAAACAAGATATCGATGGAATCGTATAATTTTTCTCCACACTTTAAAAATGACTGCAACTTATTCTGAGAAGATCTTAGATCAGTGTTTCTCTCGAGGATCCTCTGGATTAATTGGTGAATGAAAGCTCGATAACATAAAGTAGATAGAGATGTATACCGATAACCATGTAGATCGATCGAGAAGATTGTCTTGAGACAAGAAAAAGTGTGGAGTGATAAAAAGTGACGTGTGGAAGCTAGAGAAAAGGAATTAAAATAAAATTGATGAAGATGGTGATGCTAGGGTGAAAGCGCACATGTAGATTTGGCATTATACATATTGTCGATGATGTTCTTGAAGTGTAATTGATGTTGATTTTATATTTCCTATCGCTTCCCATAAGGACAAACCTAAAAGAGAAGAGTGAATGAGTAGTCAAATACATTTGTATATGGAAAAATGTATGTAAAAATGCATGTAAAGGTATGTAAAGATGTGTAAAAATGTTGAATAGAAGAAAAAGGAATATGTGTACCGATCTATGATGAGTGAAAGAGATAGAAAATATCTTGAAGATGTTGTTGAAGAGCGATTTTTTCAGGTGATTTCACGTCAATTGTTTTGAATGTCAGTTTTTTGGGTGATTTTATGCCACAATAGAATTAGTGTATAGAGAAAGGTCTAGTGTTATTCTCCAACCCTTGATCGCCTCCTAAAGTATAAACATGGTGTGTAAAAATCTGATCCAATGTGAACAAATGCAATCAAATGCGAATTCCAAGTGTTGAAGAATTGTATTCCCTATAAAAATCCTTTGTGACAATGATGATAAATTGTACTTGAACTAAAACTTATTTTGTATCTCCCCCGATCCGAGGTGCTCAGGAAGGGTTAGAAGCTCTAGGAGCCCAAGTTTGATTCTGGTGCTAGTGTCTATGTTGAAGTAAGGACCCAAGTCTAATTTTGATTCATGTCCTAAATCGTAGATTATATTATCTTTGTGCTAAACTATGACTACAGAATTATGTACTTTGAAATTGTGATCTGTTAAATGGGGTGATTGATTAACCCAATAGATTCACCCCTTGTTTGGGGTGCATGTGAAATTGTTTGGAGGATGTGGCCCAAAAGAGGATCCCATGTTGAATTGATATTAGTATTTAGACAAGAATGTGCTTGGTAAAAGAAAAGATTCATGCAAATAGTGGCTAGAGAATAAGTGTTAGTGAAAACAATCTAAGCATGTATATATAAAATAGTGTAATCTAATCAAGAAAAAGGGAATGTAGACCACGAAAATCAGGTTGAAAACATGGCACATCACTCACGATGTTGTAAGAAAATCAAGGTCGTAGTGGCCAAAAGCATATGATGTGAACATAAGACAAAGCATAGGGAAAAGCCCGCAAACAATGGAAAACAATGAAAAGAAATAGAAAATAGAGTAGAATACAAGGATGGTGGAAAATAATTCCTACAAAAAAATGTTGCACATGAAGCGCCTATTAGGATGTTAGAGAGATAGAAATTATGTCAAAGTGTTTATAATCTAATAAATTAATGTGTTATGAATAACATGAAACAATAACACTTGTATTGTACGAAATATGATGCCCCAAGGAGCCATTTTGGGAATAGTATAAGGTACTATGCTAAGAAGCCACACTACATGTATCGATGTGTAGAGTCTACGATCACAACTAGAATTCCAAGTGAACATGCATGTTTATATGATAAAGATAATGAAATACAAGATATCTGATTAGCATGTGTAATAAAGTGTACAGTGTAAGCATAGGAAAGCAAGAGTAAATGCAACCAAGATATATAATATGTTGTGAGTGTGAATGGAATGCGGATGAATGTGATAGGGATAGTTTTCCCCTTGAGTGGAGTGTATACATGAGTGAAATGAGGTTCATTTATACAAGATCCCTCAAAGAATCAAGAATCAACCATAGAAAAAGATTTTGTCATCAAGAAATGGTTTGAATGATGTGTGTTGTATGCTAGAAAGATTCAAACATTGGAGCATGAAATGTAGATTATAGGATGATCTCGTGTGAACAAGGAAGTAAGATTTAATGACACATTATAAAGAGTGATTTTGAAGTGTATAATGGTGAATTGTGTGTGATGTACGAGCGTATATCGTAGAGTAGTGTCTCATGATGTGTAAGATTACATTAAATATTGGAATAATCGATCATAAATTCTATGATGTAGTATAATGTGAGAGACTGTTAGGAATAGTAATGCATGGATTTTAGAATAGGATAACATTGTGTGCTAGAAGTATTGATCGAGATACTTGGGAGATAGATTGTGAAGACCAAGCACAAGAAACGTGTGAAGATTGATGATGTAGCTTAAAGCATAGATCATTGAATGTGTGAATAATATGCTAGAGAGAGTGATCTTGAAGATGTAGTTTAGGATGTAAAAATGGTCGTTCAATTCATATTCATACCCTTAGCGAGTTGAATATGAACTATGAAACTAGAGTTCGTCCCTCGGGTAGTGAGAAGTGCGCTAGGGATATTCGATCGTGATGTGTGGAAATTATAATATAATAGTCTAATGCATAAAGAGAATGTGCTAGATTTAAATCATGTAGTGTGACACTAGAAGGATGTGGGCCGAATGTTAAGATGTGTATGATGTGTAACACTAATCGTGAGTAGAATATGGAGAAAACACACGATATGCATAATGTGTAGGAAGAAGAAGATGTTGTAGATGTGTATAGTGTGAAAGGTGCAAAGTGTGTGAGGTTCATGTATATAGTATACCCTTAACTATCAAGTGTGAACCTTAGCAAAAAGTGTGTCATAGGGTAATGATGATACGAATAGTGTATCAGATGTATGTGATGAATGATAAGAAATGTGAAATATAATTTGATGATAGATATGATAGGCACTTAGTGATGCAATAGGGAGGGAGATGAGCATGATAAATCCCCAAGTGTATAATGAAGAGTGAGAATATGTAATATCATCTAGAAGATCATCGTTGTCATGGTCAAATCCATATGGAGAAGCATCAGAAACTTGGTAAGCAATAGTATCAGGTTGATCGAGTAAAGAGCCATTGAGGTGTAAATTGTACATGCCCATAGCATATTCCTCATCAGTGAAAGGAGGTAATGGAAATCCATGTGCATACCATCGAGTAAGATTTTGTGTGTAACCAAGAAATGAATCATTGCAGATGAATACATGACCAAAGGGCATATGAAATGAGATATCAATATGATCAAGGTCTAAAGTTCCCCCAATGTAATCAAGACAAGATTTCCCAAGTTTAAGTGGAGAAGAGTGAGAAGCTCAGGAAATAAATATTGTGAGGTGAAATACATGAAGATCATAAGTAGTAGTAATGGTGATAAAACCATGATAAAGATGAGTATCATGAGGTAGAGGATAAAGATCCTCAAAACTGAAGCCTAGTTGAATCAAGCCATCATGTGTACATATAATGTTTTTGTAAATAGGATTAAATGGAATATGCTCCCAATAAGAATAATTTATGAAAATCACACATGTAAAGGGAGGACGTGTTAATGGTGGGTGCACATGAGAGAGTGAAGTAGGAAGGACGACGTCCAATGTTTGGACATGGCCCCGATGAAGTACCATAGCATTTGTAGCAGTGGGAAGGGGAAATGATGTGGATAGAACATCATATAACATGAAAATCGAATGTTCAAGTGGTGGAAAGTGAGGTGGATAATCCATAGGTTGTGGTTCATCAATAGTAATAGATCATGGAGTAGGGAGTGTAGTGGTGGGATCATGGTTGCAATATTTGAATGGTTCACGATCACTAGCAATAGTGTATTCAACACCCTCATGTAAGAATTTGACACATTGATGCATTGTAGAAGGTACTGCTTGCATGGCATGAAGCCATGGTCTACCAAGTAAGCAATTATACTTGAATTGGGAAGTTGATGAAAAAGAAAATTGTATGAAGGGTTTTTGGCCCGATAATGACATGTAAAGTGATATGGCCTATGCATGGACGAATGCAACAATCATGTGTGAAGATAAATAGATGAAGAAATGGAATTATTAGTTGAAAAACCAGATCCTCAATGAAGGATAAAGTGCACAAGTTAAGCTCAAGCCATTATCGACTATAGTTTTCTTGAAACCGATATTTTGGTTACAAATCCCGATGTATAAAAGGGGATCATTTTCAAAATCAGTAAGGTCAACATGATGATTAGCTCGAAAAGCAATGTGGTGAGAAAATGCATATGAAAAAGTGTTTTAGACTATGTTTGGATGAATATTAGAAGGAACGCAAGTAGTATCCAAGAGAGTGATGATTTTAGCTCTTAATTCAGGATGGAGGAGCAAGAAATCATGAATAGAAATATCCATGATGAGAGGATCTTAGAGAGAGATGCAAGAGACCAAGAAAGAAAGATCCTAAGTGTGCTTAAAGAGGACAGTTCACTAAATGATTTAAAAAAAATAATGCTTTTTTTAAACCCTAGATATGTTACAACAATAGATATAACAATAAATTACATTAGATGACTCAAGCAATAACCATAACAAATGAAAATCTAAGTGCAATAAAAGAGTAGAACACTTAGTTGATTTCACAATATTCCTTGAAGTGTGTGAGGGTGGAAGAGTGATGGAACTGGAACATAGGAGGTCGCAACCAAGCCCACAAAAGTGTAGAAGTGTAGGGGAAGTAAGGAACATGGCACCTGGACTAGTACTGTGGCACTTGTGCTCTAAGATCCTTCTCTGGGCATTAGAGTTTTCACAATAGCTTGAGAAGTGAATTTTACAGGGTCATTGGTTGATTAGAAACCCTCATTTTCATTGCTATAATATCAAACTATTCTTGTCGATGTCACCGATAACTCCGCAATAAAGAGATCACCAAAAAACCCTCAAAATAACATCAAACATTAAAAAGAAAGATACAAAATGAGGGGTCATACTGTCCTCAATTGTTAGACAAGTGATTTTAGGACTGAGTGTTGTACTACATCTCATACCCAATATATTTCTATGTGTGTGTGTGTGCACGCGTGGAATTGTGCCCTAGGTAACTCTTGTGTAAGATGCACCGATAGTGAGCGATAGCTAGATGTAAAATATGTAGATAAATGTATGCATGAAAGAATGAAAATCCCCTCCTATGAAGTGTACGCAGAAGAAAAAACCCTTGTCCCTTGAATGGAATTTTTATGGATGTAATGATGCTCTTAGATTCTTGTGATATGCTTCCTTAGGTGGTGATATTAGATACTTAGAGCTTGGTCCTTTAATTTGGTCACATAACTTTATATTTATATTCTTTGTTGAATTCCATAATTTATCACTAGAAGGCCGAACCTTAAGAGATAAGAATGACGAACGGATAGAAAGGACCAAAAAAAGAGAAAACAAAGTAAAAAATAGGTCTAGGGCGTCCATAGGGAACAAGGGTTCATGGGCGCTTGCAACCTAGCCGGGCGCTAGTGTTTAGAGCTAGAAAATATAAGTGTGAAGGGTCAAACTTGGTAGTGAGGTCTGTAAGGCCAAGAAGGAGACTAGAAAGGAAACTAAATTTCCCAATACAATGATCAATTAGTACTTTTCTCCATTAGGAATCATATGAATAGTAGTATGTGATTAGGGCCTAAAAAATGTACCCAAAGTGTGTGATTTAGTTCCTACGATTCCAACCCCACTCCTTTGTTAGCGTTAGAAAGTGATTAAATTTCTTTTCCTCCAGGCCTATACCTATGGGGGAGGGGGACGTGAAGAGGGATTGACCTTACTACTCTTTGACCCATCCATAGTAGAGGTGGTTGAGTCATCTCTTGTTAATTAATATTTATATATCTTTCTAGTAGGATTCCAGGGAGTTCGTGCCCCTCCAAATATATACTTAAGGATGGGTGAAACCCCTCCCCTCTAGATAGAGATAGGTTTATAGGATTAGGGAAAGGGTGAAAGGGGAGTACATAAAGGCCTTCCCGCTCATCCTCCAAAGCATACATCTCAATATTATTGTTGGTGGGAGAACCACACACACACACGATACATATATATATATATATATATATATATATATGTATGTATGTATGTATGTATGTATGTATGTATGTATGTATGTATGTATGTATGTACGTATGTATGTATGTATGTATGTATGTATGGTCCCTCCTTCCTTCCCTTTATTCATAGAGGGCCTAACCTTAAAGGTCCTTGATCAAAACTCCGAGAGGGGTGGGGGTCGAGTACATAGAATCCCATCTTAAAGGGATTCCCTCTCCCCTTTATGGGTGAAGATCATAAATGTAGTAAAAGTGTTCCCCCTTGATCGTAACTTCTTGTAATGTCCCTTTCTCAAGGATACCTCATTTAAAAGACCATGGACCCATTCCTCTTCCCGTGAGCTGAAAGGGAAAGATAAAGGGAATTATTCAATTTCATGATCTTTAGTTTCTTTTGTAGATATGTATTATTTTTAAAGTAATTTTCTAATCATAGCTTAGAGAAATTAAGTCAGTTCGAAAAAGTGTACAAGCCACCTGAAAAATAAAAGAAAAGGGAACTCATATGTCTCTAAGGATGTTAGTCCTCTTTGGAAGGATTATATATTGGTTTTATTACCACCTTTAGCTATAAAAGGGGGTTGCTTGACTTGGAGAAGGACATGTTTGCTTTCTAATTCATGAACTATTTGATTTGGAGTAAAAATTGCTTTTTATGTATTATAATTAAGGACATAAACCCTATTTGCACTTGATTTGAGGACGAAACCCCTCATTCCTTCATTGGTGATCTCATATGAAGGTCACACTTGGTGATTACATTCAGATTTTCCTTAGAACAAGAAAATTTTAGCTCATTGTAATCCCTCTCCTTGGGTGGTGACTTGCATATGTGAAGGATTTGGTAGTATCTAGGGCACGTGACTTCTTAATTTTTTATTTTTGGATTGTTCAAAATTTATAAGGCTGATTTCACATTGAAGATTGAACTTTAGGGATAAGAATCATTATTTCAAGCCATTTTTTGTAAGTGGGTTTGTTGTCGTCACAAAATCGATTATAACGCTTTAGCCATAGTTCTAAAATTTCATTTCTTGGTTTGTACTTGCGCTAAATAAAAATTATTGTTCCCTACATGATTTGGATGGTGTAAAGGTGGTCTTAGAAGTGAATAATTACAATTTATTTCTTGTTGTCAGAAGATTTCAGACTGTTGTAGCTTGCTATTAAATTTTTTAATTTATTGTGATTTGGGTTCATTTGTTTCCCTCCTTTTTTAATTCATCTTAGAAAAGGTGCATTACACTATCCGACCTCCCTCACTCCCAAAACATGATCTATCTATAGTTGCATGTGGTGGCTATCTATAGTTGCATGTGGTGGGTAAGTGATTTTACATTGGTTGAGTAAGAGGAGCTCTAGGCCATATATATAGTCGAGAATCATTCTTTCGAGCCATTTTTGTAAGTGGGTTTGTTGTTGTCACAAAATTTATTATAACACTTTAGTCGTGGTTCTAAAATTTCATTTCTTGGTTTGTACTTGCGCTAAATAAAAATTATTATTCCCTACATGCTTTGGATGGTGTAAAGGTGGTCTTAGAAGTGAATGATTAAAATTTATTTCTTGTTTTCATAAGATTTCAGACTATTGTAGCTTATCGTTATAAATTTGAGTTTATTGTGATTTGGGTTCATCTATTTCCCTCATTTTTCAATTCATCCCGAAAAAGGTGCATTACACTTTTCGACCTCCCTCACTCCCAAAACATGATCTATCTATAGTTACATGTGGTGGCTAGGTGATTTTACATTGGTTTAGCAAGAGGAGATCTAGGCCATAAATATAGTCGAGACTTGTTAAACTATATATAATAGGACATTGTAATAGTCATGACTAAAGATAGGGATATAGGGTGTATTGTCAACATTGAACTTTAACTCCAAAATTGTTATCTTAGTAATGTACATGCCAATATTTTGTTTTGAAAGTGATGATTAAGGGTAAAATATAAATATTTGTTGTAGATGGTAAATGTCAAACCGTAAGTAGGTCATTAGGGTCAAGGTTGTAATAATCAATGAATACATCATGATATACTTGTAATAATTCCAAACGAGTGATGCTATATATATTTTGGAACAATATATTTAATTTTTATGATAATGGTGATTAGGTGGGAATCATATGATGTCCTAATTGGTTTTTTGTGCCATGTGAAGAGTAACTCTATCTTGAGTAATAGTCCAAGATGTAAAGTGTAGTCTTGAAAATGATTCATGTGATCTAGATTGAGGATTCAATTCATGGGACAACACACTAACTATTAGGGATTTATGTGTTATAATAAATCCAAAATATTATAGTCTAAATTGACACATATTCAAAAGAGTAATTGAAAAAAATATTGAAAGATAATAATAAAGTTTATGGAAGAGACATCATCATGTCTGCTATGAACTACAATAGGGAAAACTCTTATCTTATAGCCAAAGAATTAATTATAGTAAAATTCATTAAAATTAAACAAAGGTAATTATACATCTACTTGACATCCAAAGGCATGTGAATAGGGGTTTTATTTAAAACTAATAATATCCTTTCAACATAAATTGACATGCAAATAAAACAAATCCTAAGAGTAAGAGATCAACTAAATTTTTTTCACTACTAATAGCTTGACCACCCTATCGGGGTTAATTTTCTTTATATTCTCCAAATTTTGTTATATTATGTTTCTAGAAATCTCCACTCAAACCATTAGAAACACATTCACCTAGCTAAAGTGTGGTGTTAAGGGTCTCGTCGCACCCAAAAATTACATGGTGCAACATGGAAAACATAATGTCTCCAATGATGATAAAACTTCTTCCAAGGTAAAAATGAGGTCCAGATCCTTTCATCTCTCCTTTGCATCCCTCCTTTGAATCAAATCAAACCTTCTATTTTGTCTCCAAACTTTAATTTTTCATACAAGAACACTTTTTAACTTTTGGCATTGTTTTGAGTAGCGAAGCTTGTGTAACCACCTGATAGCTACATAACCGCTTCAACGGTTGTGTAATTGTCGTAATGTATGTTTCTTAACCACCAATATTTCTATGCCAATGGTCATGTCACTTAAAATCATAGAGTTAAAACACATGTTTTTCATTGTGTGTTTGGATTTAGAGAGTGATTTTCTCACTCGTTTCCCAACCATTTTTCCTATTTTTGGTCTCATTAGAATCTTGTTTATTTTATCTTCTTGTTTGTATATGTTTAGAATGTTGACTACCTATCATTTTGACGATTTTTCACTTCTTGATTGATACATGTAATTGAATTCTTCTTTCCTAGATATTTATAAAAGCCAAACTTTTACCTGTATGATGGGTTGGATTTTTTACATTCTTGAGGGTAATTTATGCTTTGCTGAATTTTTAGAGGAAAACATAGATAGCCGATCTTTTCTCTATTATTTCATACCATTTTATTTTGGTTGTTTCTTCAACGAATCCAGCCACAATCACTGCTTTTTCTTTGTTATCATCTAGCATTTGCACATGCCTCGAATCAAATAGACTTCATGTTTGGAAGAGGATACAAAGATGAGGAGACAACAAGCACATCTCACCTTTGGGAAGCTACCACAATACAATAGTAACCATGTTGGGGTTGTACTTAAATTATTTGAAGCTTTAATTAATTCATATTTTTTAGAATGGAAAGAATACATTGTTTTAAATTGGTATAATTGTAGAAATGGAAGATTTTGTCGCTTCCCGAATATAGTTTTTATTTCTAGTATTACTTTCAAAATATTTCTTACATAAATCTTCCCTTGATAAATTATTCTTGGCTTATCCATGTGGATCTGCTTGGAAAATTAGTTGGAGGAAAAAGTGAAGAAATCCTTGCACATCATTTATTTATTTAGATTAATTTATATTTACTTATGTTGGGGAAAGTTCATATGACAAAGAGGAAATTGCTTATAAGAAGATTTGCCTTTCTAGAAAACTTGAGGCAAAAGCTTTGTCAAGAGTTTTATTTTATTTTATTAAGATTAATAACTTTCGAATACATTCTTTTAGAATAGCATTGTCAAACAACCCTACAATAGAGGAATAGCCACATACGGTTATTCTCTATTTTTAGTTTATTTTATTAGAGGTAGTAGTATTTTATTTTAATTATTTTCTTGTGTTTGTAGAATAGCTTAGTTATTTATTTTATTTCAATTCTAAAAAATACAAAAAGATGTTAGTTATTTAATTAGTTTCTTTTATTCATTTCTTTCTCGGGAAAATATATTAGATTGTTCAGTTCATTTTGGTTAATTAATCGGGAATGAATTCATCTAATTAAAAGATTAAAACACATTTGTCTTTTATTTAAGTTAGATTCACTTTTCTTGTTTCTTTAAAATGAACCTTTCAATGTAGTTTAATAACACGAATCAAATCAATCAAACAAACAATAGAGAAATTACACCACCCGTACATAGCCTTTAATTCCCCTTTGGCCAATTCAGCTCGTAGGAATTCACACTACTCGCTTACGAGTCCCCGGTTATCCTATAACTACCTTTCAACATCCCATCAAATCCACATATCTCAAACTTCCGACATGACCTTAGGAGGTCAAGTCTCTCTGGAATCACGTGTCGATTCTTCGGTGTACAGCCTCATAGATCAAAACTTTCTTTGAAGGCCTCCAAAATTGCCGTTTATGTTGTGTTGAAATATCTCAAAGAATCACAATTTTTACAACTAAACTGTTACTCTTATGTCATGGTCCCGATTCATTTTTAGATCATCCACCGCTTGAGAAGAAATGATCCCCATTACATCTAGTCCTTTAACAAAATGACAATGGTGATTAGATTGTATAGTCATCTATCAAGAATTGAGAGCATTTTAATACCTCCCTTGTCTAAATTGAAATGTATAGATATGTACACCATGTTACAATGTGATGTTTTGGGATGTAATTGAGAACATATTTATATTTAATATAATCTTTGATATAATAATATCTTTGTTGGATCAAGAAATACAAGAGGAATTATTTTTGGCTATTGCATAACATTAATTATTAAATGAGTATTGTGTCGTAGTGTTACCTCGCAACATTTATATAATTTTAAAATCATTTCTATAATATTGCTTAGGAAGTATCTGTTTAAATCCCTTGAGAGTGTATTTGGGGTGTTATGATATTATACAAAAAAATGGAAATTTTTGCTTCAGTGTTTATGCCTAAAATCCATAGGTTAAGTGGTAATATTTGCTTCAATTTGGTATCAAATGAATACAAATCATCCTTCCGAGGTCAAGTCTCTTTATTTTGCTCTTTTACATTTTGGAAATAGCGGATCTAAATGGTAAGTGCTAACATTTCTCCCCACTAGATCCACCACCCCCATCTCATTTTTTAATAAGTATCATTCCATCCTATCCCCTACAAATTTCATATCCCTTTTCACATCCAACATGATATCTTCCTTCAAATCACACTTACCCCGCATATTTTGAGTGAATTTCATATTAAAATTTAAAGGATTAGTATCTCAAGCATGCTTTCAACCTATGTTGTTGATATATTATTCTCATATGATACTTGTTATCACATTTTATCTTTCTTTAGTAACTTGTGTCCGATGCATTAAGTATGTGTAATGTTTGCGTGATAAATATTCAAATAAAAATTACATCTATGGCTATACTCTACTTAGATTGACATACCAACAATACTAGGAGATTAACTTATAACATCCCTCCATTCAAGTTACCATTTGGGTCCTCTCACCCCGGGTCACACAAAGCCAAAAGTAGCAAGAGCTAACCACTTCCTTTGTAAGTGCATCCTAGTCATTACCAAGGTTTTGTGATAAGGAGTCTTAGGTATTTCCTAGCTATAAACAAGACATCTCTTATCTATCACTTATCAAGCCATTTATTTTCTCTAAATTTCTACCAAACCATTGGGGTTTAAAACTAGGAACCAAAACTCCACCCCTTAAGAAGAAATGAGATTCATTGCGTTTAGTCATTTGATTAAATGTGGAATTTTTGTTTAAATTGATTCTGATGATTCCTAGTTAACCACTTTCCTTGGTGAGCAAATTGTCATACCTCGATCACTTGATATATAGAGTAAAATTTTGATTTCTAGTATCGTTTCCACTATATCTATAACTTGGTTGACATTGAATGACATCAAAGAGTTTGGTTTTATGTCTCAGACTTCCAACTTCTTGCCAATATGTGAATTTCCCAAGAGGGATAGAAAATATGGCCGCGCAGCCCACATAGAACAATGGATGCAACCAAAAATAGGGTGGTAATTTTAGCTCAAATACATTAGTTCCTACTTGCTTGATGATTATGTGGGGCCCACATTAGAGAGGATTTTGTGTTTCCTAGTTGGACCTTTCAAATTTTATTTGTGCAAATGGGGCCATACCTTATCACCAACTTGGAATTAGTGAGGGACTCGATGTCGGGTTATGGTGTTGATTATACTATTGGTTAATGTTCTCTAGGATGTGATGCATTTTATTTTTGATTTCCAGATGTGTTCAATAAATCTAATGGCTTTGTTAAATTCGTTATATGCATGGAGGATATAATTACTTGACTACAACAGTAATTCCATACCAATGGGTATTAGTGGTTAAAACCAAATACAAACCTAAAATGGGAAATGGATTTGTGGAGCCATGAAGGGATCAAATATATGTACATCAAATGCTAGTAAGCTAACATACCATGTTCATGGATGCTTTGAGTTACACATCCGAAGTAGATGCATTGTCATATAGATAACCACCTCGGTTTTTCCATTTGTCTATTGATGAAATGAGGTGGATTTGGTTAGCATGGTGTCCATCATGGAACACAATGTAGTCTAGAAAGTGCTAAGAAACTTGGTTTCCTTGTATGAGATGATGGTCTATGGTAAATTCAAGTGCATTTATGCATGCCCAAAACAGAGTTTTGGAATGTCTTAATATTTGATCCATTTTATATAGGGCACCAACAATGCAATCTTCAAAACCTATCAACAAAAATAAGACACAATCATGACCACATGTAGTGATGGGAAATGATAACATAAAATCCATGGATATCAAGGTCAATCGGAATCGGTAGAGGTGTGCGTAACTCGTGATTTATGTTGGCTAGTTTTTTTATTACACATGTTGTACATGACTTGATATAATTTCCCACATCGTGATGGAGGTTTGGCTACTAGAAGTTATTTTTGAGCAACTTTGCCACTATCGTTATCACCCAAACATGTCTTAAAACTTGACTTTAGTGTGACTCCAAAATCATCTTTTATCATTCTATTGGTGGAACAAATAGGTTTCCCGTGTGATGCATAGGCCCTTCCTATAGATGGTAGTTTGCAAATTTTAACCTTATTTTTAGTGCTTGATATATGGTGGAAAATTAAGGATCACGACCATAAAACATTGGTTATTAAGTTGTAGCCACATGAATTTGAGATTTTTATTAGTGTTACAATTAGAGGGAAGATTAAGTAGTTTTCAAACTGATTGGAACTACCTTTTTCCAAATATTAAGGTGAAACTACTCCGAAAAAAGAGGCATTTATTGTGTAACTTTCTGGGTTAGCATGAACAAAAGAGGCTTGTGATCTTTGTAGATGATGCTCTCCATTCACATAATATAATTCTTCCATTTCCTACATGCTTGAACAATTGTATAATGTTATTTGTCATATGTAGGATACATATGTACTGTGTATCTATGAATTTTCACTATTACGGGTGATTGGTTGCATATATTAGGTGAGAATTACACCAATGCATATTCTAAAGCATCAAATTCAATCTCAATGGGCTACCAATATCTAGTGAGGCAAGGATTGTTGTTGAGAAAATTCTGCTAGGTTGTGGAGCTAAATAGCTTCACTGGAGCATGCAATGGAAACTTGCTTTGAAAATACAGCAACCCGTCATCAATCATACATGATAGACATCGGTCAGAGCAAGTGGGAACTGGCCGCGGTTAAGGCTAACTGGCACCGGTTACCTGTGTGATGATGTTTTAATTAACTCTCGGGAATTAAATCTATCTTTAGCATTAAAGTATATTTATTTGATGTAATTGCATGGATAAAGTGCCCTAAGTTTATATACATCTTTATAAGCATGAAAGCTAGGGTTTAGAAGAAGAATGAAGAAAAAGAGAAGGATCGAATTAGATCCTTGATTCTCCAAGAATGAGAGGATGAAGACAAAGAAGAAGAAGAGGAAAAAGGAACAAGTTACATGAAGATAGAGACTCCATGGAGAGGAGTTGGACAACAGGAAATAGCAGGCTACTGTATTTCATTTGTATATTTATTGTCTCATTGTAATGGCTTTCATAGTATACAAATCACATAACATTTCTTCTTGTAGATCCACATGTTGGTGAGATCTTGTATTATAGATCCATTTAGATCTACTCTTGTATTGTAGATCTATGAGATCATATTGTATTTTTGATCCATGTAGATCTAGATATTGTAGAGGTCTTGTTTGTAGATTCACAATATAGTGAGAGCTTGGCCGTGCAGAGGAAGATGTAGGGTAGCTTCAGGTATGTGAGATCTGGTTATGTTTGAGAGGCACAGTTGTAGTGCACTCAAGAAGATCCATTAGAGATCTAGAAAAGACACAAGTGATGGTATAGAGGCACAATTTTTGTACTCGGGAAGATTAGGTTGAGATCCGGGAGGAGGATATACTCTTGTAGAGATACATGTACTCTTGTGCAGAAGAGTTAGTTTTTAATCTCTTGTTATATTATATATATGAGATCTCTATCTTTGGTGGATGTAGCCAGCATTGGGTGAACCATGGTACATTCTTGTTATGTGTGTGTAATTTTGTGTGATTTGGATTATTCTAGTTTATACTTCCACTGCTGTAGATTTTGTGGGAAAATAGTTTGGATCCTGTGTGCATGATTTTGTTTGTTAGTAAATCATAGCACTATTCCGCAGCCCCCTATTCCCAACAAAGTCTCCTTTTTAACTCCTCAACAAATTTTTTTGTGATGTGTTCCACATATTGCTTCCTTTGTTCCTCCTTTTATTTCTTAGTTTAGGGCTCTGCGAGATGAGAGAATCTAAGTGCAAATTGAAAATAATAACCCTAACCAATATTATGAGTTACATAAGTGTTGTTATTTTTGGCTATTCTCCAATGATTTTTATCTTCTATGTGTCAACATGCACACTATCCTTTTCTTCGATGTATCCTAGATATTGGAAAATTTGTAACAAAAAAATTATACCTATCCATATTAGTAGATAACTTATGACTAGGTAAGGTATCTAAAAATTTAAAAACTTATTGCATGAGCTTCTCCCATGTCTTTCAAAAAATAAGGATGTCATCCAAGTAAATAACCATGAAGTAATCAATAATGGTCACAAGACATCACTAATCATCCACATAAAGGTTGCAAGTGCATTTCTCAAATTGAAGGCCATGACTGACCATTCACATAGATCTTCCTTGGACTTAAACGTCATCTTCCAAATGTTATATGGTCGAATGAGTAGTTGATGTCACCTTGGCTTCATATTAATCTTTGTGAAGAATTTTTTTCCCTTGAGTTGGTCTATTAGGCCACTAATGTGTGAGACGAGTTACCTATTCTTGAAGAGAAGGTCTTCTTAAGGATCTTGTATTCAATAAAGTGTTTCTACATCGCATCCTTCTTTTGATCTATCACGATTGGGATTCCGTAAGGTGATGGGTTGGGTACAATATGGCCTTTTGGATAAGTGCTTCGATATGTTGCTTGATTTATTCATTTTCTACTGAGAACCTACATGTTGGTCCATTTTGTGAGGGTGTTCCAAGGATCAATTCAATGGGATGTGTCACTTTATAGTGTAAGGACACACTTGTAAGTGTAGTAAAGACATCTACCCGTTCCACCTTTCATTGTTATATAATGTGATTTTATAAAGTAGCCTACATGGTTTGAATGATCTACCGAGTGATATCTAGTGTAATAAACATTAACCTAAAGTTCCCAATGTGACAGATCACACGCATACACTAGTTTGCATTAATCAATGCCATTTTCTTCTTAGGAGGAACATGTTGGAGCTCAAAATTTCACCCGTCTTGAATCAAGATGATTTAGGGATTTTAGGAAACATATAATTTTCTCTAACTTGTGGGACCTTTCACTTGAGATAGACCTTCGGAGAAGGAGGGATTCTTCTACTAATTTCTACTGCTACAACTAATCCTAGGAAGGGAAATGCAACTATCTAACTCTAATCTATGATTCCAAGGGACCAGGGTGAGAAGGAGATGCATAAAACGAAATCTTAAGATAAAAGGAGGTGATAACACCTAAAATAAGGGTATGAACACTCTTAGATTAGTGAGAATGAAGGAAAATGGAGAAAAATGATACACCCTTTGTTTTGCACGGAATGTTTCACCTTTGGGAATAGAGTTGCTTCTATCCTTTCATTCCTTTGAGAAACAGATAAGGGTTAGGGCTAGGAGGAATACTTGTTGAATGTTGAGATGGTGTGCGCGTACCATAGAGAGAGATCAGATCGATTGCGAAGAACTCCTTTTGTCTTGGAAGGACTACCTGCAAGTAAGAATACAAGACCACCGATTTTAATTAGACAATAAATGAGGGAACCGCCTTGCCCCAGAAATATAAAACTTCCTTTCGAAGGTGGTCAGTTCCCCTGCTAATATGAATTAACAAAAATGATTGTAAAATCACAATTTAATTGCCTCGTTGAAACAAGTAGAGGAAAGGCTGGTTTTAGGTTTGGAATCACAAAGTGATCGCATCAAGTTACTATTAACCGATATCGGTAGAGGGGCAATGTTTTAGGGACTTTTGGTGAGGGTTGGTCATAGGGGTGGTTGTGTTGTTTATAAGGCCGGTAAATGAGTGGGGTTAGGTAACGGGGTGATGAGAGGGACGCAGAGAGTACGGAGAGGGTGTTCTTGGGGTAGCGTAAGGGTAGAGGAATGACAGCTTAGATGTAGTGTGTTGTCTTTGGGTAGTAGATCTAGGAATAGATTTATGATGGTGTGATTCAAAAGTTCAAGAAATGTTATTAAAAAGACATACAAGATACTACTTACTGATTATTGATGAGGATGCAGGGATCAAGGACTGTGATGACAAAGGAAGAACTCAGGTAGGATGACCCGACAATCGAAGGTGAGATAGCTTCCTCCCGATGATCGACGAGTGTCACAAGGCTCGGTTACTCGGTTGCCAGCAGCTTGGTTTGATGTCCTTCTCTCGCAAACTTTTCTTGTTTCTTCACTTGTCTCTCGCTCGCCAAGTAAAATCCGGATCCTTTCAATGACTTCGATTATCCCGATTACTCAAAAATCCTCCGACCTCTGCTTCGGTTAGGGAGGTCATTTATAGGGAACCGATGGCGGTTACGTAACCGACGGCGGTTGAGTAGGAACCGGTATTGGTCAGGTCAAAGTGGGCTATTTTTAGTAAAATAGCCAACTTTCCCTCCTTTTCTCCCGAGGGATTAGTTGTGGGCTTGGTCAAGTCATTACGAGGTTGGTTTTAGGTGTGGGTGAGGAGTCATTTTGTCATGGGTGTGGATGTAGACCAAGTTATAGGTCTTAATTAGGTTAGTTTAGGGTTAGGACTAGGTCATGATGAGGTGGCAAAATGAGGTGGCAGGTATGGTGATGTGGATTTATTAATTATAAGGTAATTAATAAATAATTGTGTAAGGTTTAGGTGATGAGGTTAGGTTGTGAAATGAGATGCGGGGCACAGGGGGTCGTAAGACACAAATTTGGTGTCTACATTAGCCCCTTATTGTCGTGTAGCTTGTTTCGTAAAGTCAGCACGACAATAATATGAAGTGGTTACTTGTTAAGGGTATAGGTAATCCCCCTCAAATCTATCACAGATTGAGGCAGCGTGAAATCAGGGATAGAGTTGATAAAGGGTAAATGGTGTTGAAATAATGGTGAGATGGTGGGGTAGGTCCAAAGAAGCAGACGCACGTTGAAATGCAAGTAGTGCGACCAGGTACATGATTTGAAGAGCAAACAAGCAATTCATAGGCAAAGGTCGATAGTTTATCCAAACAAGGGTGATATAATCCTGGTATCCAAGGCATAGGAAGTAGCTCCAGGGGATATAATGGGTAAGGTACAGGAACGTTTAGGTATGTTCGGCAGTATCAAATGGTTGGTTTGGTTGAGATAAATGTCACGGTCTAGGTCTAGGAAAAGTTGGTCGACTGATCAAGTCAAGTACCCTAATCATGCTAAAACATGAACAGGTGAGCTCGATTGAACAAAAAGCGATAGGATGGGTGGATAAAATTGTAATTTGTTGGTTTGGGGCGAGGTATTTAAGTGGTACGGCCTTGGGTCGGGCTGATTGATTAGTGAGGGCCGTGGGTCGGGCCTGATGGGTTGAGTGCGGCCTTGGGTCGGGCCAAGTGGTTGGGTTGCGGCCTTGGGTCGGGCCAAATGGTCGATTGCGGCCTTTGGTCGGGCCGGATGGTTGGTTGCGGCTTTAGGTCGGGCCAAATGGGTGGGGCGAGGCCTTGGGTCGCGCCAAATGGTTGGGTTGCGGCCTTGGGTCGGGCCAAATGGTTGGGGTGTGGCCTTGGGTCGGGCCAAATGGTTGGGGTGCGGCCTTGGGTTGGGCCAAATGGTTGGGGTGCGGCCTTGGGTCGGGCCAATTGGGTAGGGGCGGCCTTAGGTCAGGCCAAATGGTTGGGTTGCGGCCTTGGGTCGGGTCAAATGGTTGTTTGCGGCCTTGGGTCGGGTCAAATGGTTGGTTGTGGCCTTGGGTCGGGCCGGATTAGTTGGTTGCGGCCTTGGGTCAAGCCGGATTAGTTGGTTGTGGCCTTGGGTCGGGCCAATGAAGTCAAAAAAGGCTAAGCAACAATGGCGGGCGTAGGTGATGTGGTGAGAAAGAGAGATTGGGGAATAAGGGTAGAATTTTGGTGAAGGTAGGTATTAAACCGATATCGGCTAGATATGATCATGAGCTATCGGTTAGGTGACCGATAAGCGGTTCCTTATGGCACAATATAACCGATATCGGTTATAGGTCAAAACCTATAAAAAGAAAAATACGGCCTGTCATTGTCACATTGTCAATTTTAAAACCAATTTGAGTTGTCGAGGTGTATTGGTGAGATTGGTGCATTTGTCGGTGAGGTGTCACTATTTGAGTGGAGAAGTGAGTGGTGGGTAGGCCCTAGTGAGTAGGAGGCAGCAGCTTGATTGGTGGAGGACCCAAAGAGAGGAGAGTTAGAGCCATGGCACAGCCAGGAGGAGTAGGAGGTGATGGACCAACAGGACCACCACCACCTATCCCACCACGACGACGTGTCGTTGTCGCCGTAGGTTCAAACCCTTCATTGTGTGAATTTGATGTTGTTAAGCTATATTTGGGTTTGGGGTAGGAATCCATGTTTTTAATAAAAGAATTAATAAATGGAAGTTATTTGAAAAATGAAGAGGATAGATGGGTTAAATAGGTCAAGGCGGCAGGGTGGGTAGGTTTTTAGGATGTTTGGGTGGGTAAATAGAGAGAAATAGGCAAAATGGATGTGGGGGCCACGTCGGGTTCGGCTCGGGATTTTACAGTGACCGATGTCGGTCGCTAAGCGACCGGCATCGGTCACGATTTTCTTTGTTGGAGGTGATTTGCTTTGACCGGCGGTGGTCGTATGGCGACCGTCGTCGGTGGAGAGATGCTGAGGGAGGACCGGTGGCGGTCATGGTTGACCGGTACCGGTCCTTAGGATTGTTTAGTGTTGGTTTGGTTTGGTTGTTGTTGTGGTTTTGGGTATTAGGTTCTTGTTGGGGTTGTTGTTTTGTGTTGTTTGTTGTTGTTTATTATTGGGTTTTGTGTTTTGGGTGTGAAGAGGGAGGGGGATATTGTAGAAGATAGGTGGGTGTAGATGTGTGTTATAGAGTTGGGGTGTGGTCGGTGGATAAAAAGGGGGTATAGAGGGTTAAAGTAGTTGTTGTAAAGAGAGTAGGGCTAATGCAGTGAGTTGGTTTTGCAGGCACGTCAGCAGCTGACGATGCGAGATAGGATACCCCCACCGTTGAGACGGATGCGGCCACACGTGTTTACGCAGCCGCAGCTGGGCCATCATGCGTGAGGTGGGACTCGATGGAGTCCAGAAATATAGGGCTATAGATAGGGATCACAAGATTATGGCTGCCCTCATCGAGAGATGGGATCCGGCGACCAATGTGTTCCATCTCCCGACCGGGAGAGATGACCATCACACGAGGATGTGTATCGCATCCTTAGATTGCCTATCGATGGAGAGGTATTATTCCGTGTGGATGCGAGACAACCATGGACATCATTTTACAAGTATTCGGGATGCAGCCATGCTATTTACTTATCACAAGTGCGAGCATTGCCTATGGGGACATGTATCGTGCCCACAGATACATGAGACACGGCTTACCGTGTTGATGATGATTGGCATCATATGCTTTGCCCTCCCGGACTCGAGAGGAGGCCACTTTCCACGGCGCCGATGGGGGTACTACACGAGATGGTGGAGGAGCATAAATGTTATGCTTGGGCACCGTATACCCTCGTGCACAGTGCGCTTATACGAGTGTGGGGCTACCGCCGGATGAGGCGATTCGGGATTTGTTCTACATTTTTGTTACATCCTTGGCATATGAGCATATCATATGCATTCGACCAGTAGGGCTGCCCCAGCAGCCAGGGCCACAGGTGATTTATAGATATGGCTTTCAGAGGTGGTTGGGGGTCGTGGGCCAGCCACGAGTAGTTCTCGCCGGATGGGATGTAGCATATTACCGGCATTTATTAGAGGGCTTGACGGCCTTGGATATTGTATGGAGGCCTTACAGAGGTCATCACCCCCACGGAGGAGCCCGATCACAGTTGCGTTGGATCTAGTATACATTCTGGATAGCGGGATGGAGGCCGGGAGAGCATGAGTGGATACCCCTGGAGAGGGTACGACGGCAGATGGGGCTATGACAGGATGAGCCACCTCCCTTCCCTCAGTACTGGAGGGATGATGTAGAGGCCCCACTACCTGCACCACAGCCCATGAACCCAGATTGGGTAGCAGAGAGGCCGGCGAGATAATACCGTGACGACGCCTTGCCGCACAGATCATTTTTGGTATGGTGGGCAGGGGAGAGAGCCGCGAGGAGAGCACAACCCGCACAGCCAGACTTAGTGGCTGTGATAGCAGAGAGGGACCAACTCGGGGACAGGTGCAGTTATTACAGGGGCAGCTTGCTGCGCACACAGGCACAGATAGGTGTCTTACAGGCGTTAGCCTAGGCACAATACGGCGCAGCCATGGGCAGTACAACCACAGGTCACCACCACCACCACACAAGCATAGGCACGCAACGATACACGTGCGTGCACCGCACAGGGGGCCACTATTATTAGGAGTCGGGGACCAGCCCCAGAAGCGATGGTGGCACAAGCCCGCTATATGGAGGAGAGTGGAGGCCCTGGTATTATCGGATGTTCTTGATGGTACCGAGGCCGACTATCATCACCATATGTGGCGCATGAGCCGAGACCTCACGTGAGCCGAGATCCTGGGGGCAGCAGCCACAACCGGTGGATCTCGTGACAGGGAGGAGGCGAGAGCTAGGGCCAAGACCCGCAGGAGAGGTGCTGAGGGCGGTGGGGAGAGTTGAGACATCCCTGGGTCAGAGATTTTTTGTTTGTACATTGGATATAGGCACCGGTCTGCGAACCGGTTATGTTTATAGAGGCCTGCGTGCCCACATATGATTTATTCATTTATTGTATATACCACTGCCTCGCGAGCCGAGTACGGGTTGTGACTGATTGATACCGCCTGCGAGCCAGTATATTTTTGATATGAGAGACCGGTCTGCGAGCCGAGTCGAGATTATGACAGTTATTGTGGCCTGCGTGCTGGCATTGTATTATTATGAGATCACAGAGGCCCCTATGCAGGGCCAGTTGTATATTTGAAACCGTTGATATATATATATATGATGATTTTGACTCACATGCTGTGTTTAAAATGTTTTAAGTGTTTTGTCGATGGTTTGTGATATTTAATGTATGATGAGTTTGGTCCACATGGTTTATATATTGATGGTGTTGATGTCTTTTGTTAATGGCTTTTGAAATGGAATGTATGTATATATAGATGATGAGTTTAATTGACATGTTGTGTTATGAAATGTTGTATGTGTTTTGTCGCTGGTTTGTGAAATTGAATGTATGTAGCTGCTGAGTTGGATCCAAATGGTGTATAGATTGATGGTTTTTGATATCTTTTGTTGATGGCTTGTTTGTTTTTGTAATATAGATAGATGATGTTGATGAAATTGTGATGAGATATGGATTTGATGAAAAATATGGATAATGGTGTTGTTATGCAGGAAAAAGAGGCGGGCGCCACAAAAATTAGGTAGAAAATAAAGAAAAGAACTATGTTTAAAAAAGGTAGGTATATGACCGATATCGGTTAGATAACCGATGTCGGTAGACAATAGACCGATATCGGTTAGGTAACCGATACCGGTTATTCAAAAATGAGCTTTTCTAAAAATAGAAAAGCTTGGGTGGCAACTTAAGTTCTTATTTTGAGAGCCATGCAAGAAGTTAAATACGCGAATGCGACGCTGTTTGACGACTGAGACAGGTAATTGCATGAGAGAATTGAGTGATAAGGAGGAAAGAGACAGGGAAAGTGAATGTGGGCTGAGATTCAGAAGGCAAAACGCAAGTTATATTTGAAGAGGGTGGTGAACATGGCTGAACGAGGAGAAGCATCCAGCAGGGAGAGATGAGAGGGAAGACAGGGTCCACCTCAAGCTGCTGCATCCCAAGAGGTAAATTGTTTGGTTGTAATTTGATTCTTGCATGTTTTGTGAATAGGATGAGGGAGATTAAGTAGATAAAGATGAGAAAGAAAAGGTGATAGGCAAGGGTTCGGGATGGGGTGAGTGTGATGGGGTAGGTAATCAGGGGTTTCGGGTATGTTTGTATGTACAGAGAGGGGTAAACGATCAAATTATTGTCGTAGGTGGTGTTTTTAGGCAGGGTGTATAAAATTGACAGTGACCGATATCGATTAGAGATAACCGGTATCGGTTATTGAACCGGTACCGGTTAGCTATAACCGATACCGGTGACTGTAGGAATTTCCAGAATGTGAGAAAAAACCCTTGGGGATTTGATTTATTGAATGGTCGTGTCATTTTGATGTGTGCAGCGGAGGCAGGGTTAAGGATGAACGATACTGTGCCAGCGTTGTTGTCACGAATCCGAGCGGATGTAACACCAGCGGAATGGGCATTGATAAATCGTTTGGGGTTAAGTGGAATCTACTATTATTCATGAATCGCATGTAACCATGCTATGTTACAGGCGTTGATTGAGAGATGGAATCCGAAAATAATACCTTCTATCTCGCCAGCGGGGAGATGATAGTGACATTGGAAGATGTGTTCCGTATTTTGAGACTCCCAATCACAGAAGACCAAGATATCGTGCATTGCTTAGAGCGACGCAGGGAGCGATAACAACAATATTTGGTCCATACGCACGAGATTTGACACAACGAGGTTTGACATTCACGTATGGTATAATGTATGCACCACACCCTGAGGCAACAAGGTTGGCAATGGTATTAATGATAGCGGTAGGATATTATGCGTTACCGAGGGTGGATGGGGGAAGATTTCCAAAAGCATTGATGTGTGTTATTTGGGAAATGATAGAAAGGAACGTGACTTTTGCATGGGCACCTGCATATTTGGCGGAGCTATACAGGGGTTTATGGGCTTGTAGGCGAAATCACAGGATGACACTAGATTGTTCATTTTTATTACATTGTTGGGCCTATGAGCACATTGTTTGTGTGCAACCAATAGGCCGACCCATCTAGTCAAGAGAGACAGGAGTGCAGAGGTTGGGATTCAGACGATGGGTCCAGACAGAACAAGAGGCAAGATCCCATGCCATGACGGGTGACACTGAGTATTATAGGTAGGTATGGGAGATGGTGACGATTGCAAATATCTGTTGGAGGCCTTACGGGAATTATATGGTAACGAGAGGATATAGCCGAGGAGTTGAGGGTGTAGAGCGATTGAGGTGGATTGCAGGACACGAGCCGTGTGAGTATGAGAGGATTCCTCTAGATCACATGTGGCGACAATTTAGATTTGTGCAGGATATACCCCTGGCTTATAGACCATATATGAGGATCGACATGGAGGCATCATTCTCACCTCCCGGCCGACACCTCCAGAAGGACCAGAAGAGATAGTAGCCGATCGCAGGGTAATGGATGCAGGAACGACAGAGGCCTATAGATTATGGTGGGTAGCAGAGCTGCGAGGTGTACGTGATCATCCTGACATAGCTGTGATTACAGCGGAGAGAGATCATCTGCAGAGTTTAGTTCATCAGCTCCAAACGCAGGTGAATGAGACAAGAGGATTGTTAGCGGTTGCGGAGTCACGAGCGGAGAGAGTAGATGCGAGATTCCTCCATGCGAGAGAGCGTATTCATATGTTACAGGAGAGATTGGCAGATCAGTGGGTGGTACCAATAGCCATGGTGCCTTTGAGGATGGAGAGGCCTGGCGAGAGGCGTCGACGATCACGATCATCACCTGGTTCGGGATGAGGCGCGAGGGTCTAAGTGAATGTTATAGAGGTATAAGAATAAATAAGGATGCCGACCTGCGCGTCGATGATAGAGAAGATGTATTTGTTGAACATCTAAATAAAACTGAATATGTATGTTGATTTGAGTTATAATAATAAGAAGGGTCGTGTTTTGAATGTTTGTTTTGAAAAATGATAAAGATAAATGTTGGCGAAAAGAAATACACAAAAATATGTATATTTACAACACATGCTAAGTTATGGTAGGGGATGGTCGAGCTAACCTTGGGAGACACCATGTCTCCTAAGTGCTGCCTACATAGCCCATTGCACAAAGCAAGGAGGGGCCTCAGACCGATGTAGTTCTCCCTTAGGACCAGGGAGAGGTGAATTCAGGCAATTTAGGTATGTTTAGGCAATTTGTTGGTGGGTAAAAGTATTAATTTTGGTAGGGTAATGTTGTTGGTGTTGGTAAGAAATTGGCGATGTTGGAATAGGTATAGGTGAAGTGAAAGTTAGCCTACCCAAGTGGTAGGGAACCGTGTCCTGATTAAGGTCAACACATAATCCTAGATTCGAGTCAAAGAGGAAAAAGTGCTCCGTAGGTGAAAAGAGCTAAACAAACCACATAATAACGTAGAATGAGCTTGAACCCCTAGGTACCGTGCATAGACGAGAAGTCGATAGGTGAAAAGAGTTGTATAATCACAATATATCGGTGTACATCATGTCCCTTGAGTTTTGTTGTTTAAACAAATGGTGAGGTGAGGTGGATGGTGTAGCTGAGGCACGAGAACTTGTTATAAAGTGAGTATTCTGATGAAAGAGAACCTAACCTAAATAGACAAGTCCATGACTCAAAAGTTATTTTGAATGCGGCTTTTATTTTGCTTGAATATAGACTGATCGATGTGGGAAGTCTACAAGGGATATGTATTTTATTATTCTTGAGGTCTTCACGAAGCTGATCAATGCGAGAAGCTTCTAATAAAGGCTGACTGTGTATAGCTTTCCTTCAAGGGAGCAGTCTATTTATAGTAGCAGATGCGGCGTTTGTGTATAGCTGTCCTTCGGGGGAGCAGTCTATATATATAATAACAGCAGTAGTTTGGCATATAGCTGTCCTTCGAGGGAGCAGTCTATGTATAATTTATAGGTCTAGATGTCTTTTGGCATAAAGCATCTAGTTTTGTAGGAAGTTTGACTCAATAAAATCCCATAAGTGTTTAATTAAGAATGCGTCATTTTAATACTTTGAAGTCATGGACTAGACTAAAAAGGGAAGGCATCTTTAAGGGGAGTTGATAATCAAACCATGTGAGCTTGATTTGATTTTGAGATGTAGGAAACAAAGTGTATGCGGTGGTAAATGAGCTCAAGGGACGAGCGCAAGGTAGATAAGAAGTGATGTAACACTAAATTCAACAATAGAATGGTTGAAGATGCAAGACATTAAGGGGTTCAGCTCAGTTTACCATTAAGCTTAAGCTAAATGATAAGTGCCTCGATCCATAAGTGTGAGTGATAATGTAAGGCCCAATCTAATTAGGAGAAAATTTTCCATGTTTGCTCTTTTCTAGTTTGGTTACATGTTGATTCTCTTTGAGGACAAGATCACCAACCTTAAAAGTACGCTCATGAAGTCGCTTATCATAAGCACACTTGATGCATTTTTGATAGATTTGAAAGTGGTCAAGAGCCGTAAGGCGACACTCGTCAAGAAGCTCCAATTGGGCTAATCGCGCTTGGCGGAAATCATCGTTGGTGAGAATATCCTGAAGAGATATTCTGAGGGAGGGTATTTGTATTTCGAGAGGCAAGACAGCCTCGGTACCATATACCAAAGAAAAAGGTGTGGCATTAGTGGAGGTACGAATGCTAGTACGATAAGCCCAAAGGGCAAAGGGGATGTGATCATGCCAATTTCTTCCGGACTCATTAACAACTTTCATGAGGATTTTGGTTAGGGTTTTATTAGAAGATTCAGCCTGACCATTGGCCTGTGGATAGTACGGTGACGAGAAGCTAAGTTTGATACCGAAGTTGTTACAAAGGTCTTGTAACAACTTATTTTTGAAAGATTTTCCATTATCTGTTATCAGGCGATGAGGAACACCAAAACGACAGATAATGTGGTGGTTAATGAACTCTACAATTTTTTCCTTTTTGGTTGAAATGAGTGGAATGGCCTCCACCCATTTTGTGTAATATTCGGTTGCCGTGATTATCCATCGGTGACGTTGCGAAGAGGGCGGATGAATCTCACCAATAAGGTCTAAACCCCATTGTGAGAAAGGCCAAAGATCTCGTGTGACCTGTAGCGGATGGCTAGGAGTATGTTGAAGGTTGGCATGTTGTTGACACATAACACAACGCTTAACATATTCGTAGCAGTCATTATTAAGAGTAGGCCAATAATAACCTAGGCGAAGGATTCGTTTGGCCACGGCAAGGCCGCTAAAATGTCCACCACAAATACCGTCATGGACCTGTTGGATGGTATAGGTGACCTCCGCGCCGGTTAGACATCGAAGGAGGATGCCATCAAAGCCACGTTTATAAAGGAGTCCCCCCATGACGACATAACGAGAAACACGTTTAAGAAAAGCATGTTTGCCGGTACTAGTAAGGTCAGGTGGGAGAACGGAGGTTGTAAGGTAGTCATGAAATTGGTGATACCAGGTATCCTGCGAATTAGCAGACACATTATTTATCATACAAACAACCGGGGCTGAGTAAGATGGGGCAAAGAGTTGTTGGACCAAGACGAAAATGTCAAAGTCAGTTGATGAAGCAGGAATTTGCGAGGCTAAGCAAGCCATAGTATCTCGCAAATTTGTTAGTGGAGCGGGGAATGGTTTGGATAGAATAATGAGTAAATAAGGTTAGAAGTGAATCCACGTAGTGTTTTTACTTTTGAAGTTCCTCATTTTTACATTGGTAGATGCCCATAACTTGATTGACTACCAATTGAGAGTCACCGAAAATATTGATAGATTTGACACCTAAGTGTAACGCAACCTGGAGACCCAAAACAAGGGCCTTGTATTCTGTTATATTATTAGTGCAGGGGAAATCGAGCCAGAATGAAAGAGGCATAGGCTCAACATCAAGAGGAATGAGAACAACGCCGGCTCCTCCGCCGCGCTGGCATTTGGATCCATCGAAGAAGAGGGTCATAGGATACGACTCCTCCCTGAGTGAAAGAGTGGCGATGAGTTCATTGGGGAAATTAAAATTGGTAAATTGCACCCTGGTAAAGGGGCTTCCGCGAGTTGGTCGGCAATGGTTTGTCCTTTGATTGACTTCTGGTGTATAAATTCAAGGTCGAGGACAGCAAGGAGCATAAGCCATCAAAGATGCGTTGGTTTAGATGAGGTTTGGCATACATATAATGGATGGGGTCCGTGTTGGTGATGATGAAAGTTTTGTGATTCAGGAGGTAGTGTCGGAGTTTGGTGGCCACAAATGATAGGGCTAGGCACAACTTTTCTACATGTGTATACCTAGTCTCATAATCTACCAGAGTACGAATTATATAATAAACGGCTTGTTCTCGATACTCAGAGTCACGATGTGCGAGCATGGCCCCTACAAATGTGGTCGGTGGTGGTAAGGTAAAGGTAGAAAGGGTGATCTTCCGAGGTGGGATAAGCACGGGTGGTCAGAAGAGATAAGCTTTGAGAGCCTCAAAGGCTTGGTGGCACTCTTCGCTCCATTGAAAGGCAATATCCTTTTTAAGGAGGTGATGGAAAGGTTGACATTGATCCGAGAGTTGGGAGATGAAACGCCGGATAGATTGGAGTTTACCTTGCAAACTACGTAATTGTTTGAGGTTAGTAGGTGGGGGCATTTCTAGGATAGCTTTGACTTTAGATGGATCGACCTCAATGCCACGCAAAGAGACAATAAAACCAAGAATTTTTCCTGAAAGGACACCAAAGACACATTTCTTTGGTTGAAGACTTGACGAATATTGTAACAAAGCGATCAAAAATAATGGTTAAAACATCAAGATGTTCATCGCGATGTTTAGATTTTCCAAGAAGATCATCGACGTAATCCTCAAGGATAGTGTGCATAATGTCATGAAAATGTAAGTGATAGCCCGCTGATAGGTCACACCAAAGCATTCTTAAGGCCAAACGACATGACACGATAATGAAAGGTTCCCGAGGAGTTATGAAGGCATTTTTATGTTGATCGGCAGGGGCAACCAAAATTTGGTTGTATCCCGAAAATCCATCCATGAGAGAGAGCATCTCATGGCCTATAGTGAGATCAACAAGTTGATCAATACTTGGGAGGGGGAAGTCATCCTTGGGGCAAGTGAGGTTAAGGTCTCGTAAATCAGTGCATATCCGAAGTCCCCCCATCACTTTAGTGACAGGTACGATGTTAGAAATCCATTGAGGATAGTCAATAGGCAGGATGAAGGAAACAGAAAGGAGTCGTTGAAGCTCTTCTTTGACCAAGAGGGCAATGCGTGGATGCATTTTTCTTAGTTTCTGTTTAATTGGCTTGGAATCGGGTTTTAGGGTAATGTTATGGACAGCAATGTCAGGATCAATTCTTGGCATGTCGGCAAGACCAAGCCAATGCTTGCTTGGTCATGGGTATGGAGAAAGGTAGTAAAGGTGACTTGTTCTGATGCGTTAAGGGATTGTCCGATCTTCACAATGTGAGGATCCTCCTCTGTGTGGATGTTGATTTCTATAGTAGACTCATTCAACATGGTTTGAGTTTCAGATGGTAAGGCACGTTGAATATAAGAGTCATCCGCGCCAAGATAAGTGAGGATGGAGTCATCATCCTGGCACTCAACAACATTAATTGAAGGCGAGTCCTCTTCAATCATGTCTGGATATAGAAGGGGGATAGAAGAGGGGTCCTCATTATTGCATTGATAAGTGAGAGGACCTAGGAAGATAGCATTTATGAAAAAAAAAAGTTAGGAGGGATAGATTCAGGATCTATCGACTCTGTGGGTGACGATGGCAAAATGGGTGATGATGGTTCGGTAGGGGTGACGTCGTCATCTTCCAGGAGACAACTGACATGAGGTTCCTTCGGTGTAAGTGTTTCAGGAAATCCAAGACCACTACGATCATTGTGTTTGCGTGTAGTCACGGGAATGATTGTATGTCGGCCTTGTTCATAAAGACCAAAACCAAAGCCTTTCCAAGCACAGCGAGTCAAGAAGGTGAGGCGAAATGACGATTTGTCAGGTATTGAAAATCGGATTGAAAAGGAACCACACCAAGAGGAGGTTCAGGGGTAACGGAGGATGCGTCGACACCCCATACGTTAGGTTGGTGCGGCAATGAGGTGGTCCGTAGGGGATTACTTCCCCCACACGACGGTCATAGGTAGGATGCGCATGTAACTGTCCATACTCCTGTGGAGTATGGAAAGAAATAACGTTATATAGGAAATACTCCCCAAAGATAAGGCATTGAAAAACATCTACTAAGGGTCCGAGGTTGGGATGTTAGTGGGGAAAGGAAGTGGTGTTTATGGCAGGTGGTTTCATTGGTCATGAAGGTGTAAGTGCTTTGTTGAAGTGGATGATAGAGGTGTGGTTGAAGTGGATGGTTGGGTTGGATGAATGCGTGTCTTGACCGGTACAAGCACATCATTAGGGCGATACAACATATTGCAGGTTTTGAAGGGGGAGGATCAACTTTACGGTGTAGGACTTCCCTCGTACTCAAATTTTATGCATCTATGTAAGGTGGAAGGAATGCATCCCATAGCCCGGATCCAAGGGTGGTCTAACAACATATTGTATTCGAACTCTCCCTCAAGGACATAGAAGAGTTCGGGTAAAGTACGTGGTCCTACACGAATGTTAAGGATCACGGTGCCTAAGGTAGAGGTAATAGCATCATTGAATGACCGCAACATGATGGGTTTGGCACACATGCAGCTAGAAGGGATATTCATTTGTTGGAAGGCTTTTGAAGAGATGATGTTTAGGCTAGCGCCCCGTCCAATCATAACACGACGTACCCAAATGTCCCGGGCGTAAGTTTGAGATGAAAAGAGCGGGTCGGATCTTCTACACCAAAGTCAAAAATTTCGTCTTCGGAAAACCGACAGCAGCCTTGTTGTATAGAGACGCAAAGTGGTTGGGGTGGTAGATTGTTTGGTGAGGGAAGCGACGTGATTGGGTGTTAAAATGGAGGTAACAGAAAGGTTTCATTAGGTAAGACCTCTATCCTGAAGGATTTCAACAAGAGCTTGTCAATGAGATTCGAAGTCCAATGAGATTATACAAAGTGTCATTTTTACAGGTGATTGGTGAAGTTGTTTGATCATGGTTCGGTGGGAAACTCCATTAGAGACGGGGTAGGCGGGTCCACGAATAACCACTTTAGGTGGTGGTGCGATCGGGATGGTGGATGGAGAAAGAGAGGACGCAGGTGTGCTTTCTTTCGCTTTCTCGTTGTTTTTCTGCCCTCGAGTAGCAACACTAATCATGTTGATCTCGTGAACATGAGAGGAGGAAGATGGTCGGGATAAATCATGGTCTTCGAGAGGTGGGGTTGTAATAATGATAGATATTGGTGAGGCGGGGACAGGTGGTATAGGAGAGGGAATTGAAGCTAAAGGTCTCTCCCTTCGTAAGTTGTCTTTCTTAACCTTTCTATCTGAGAGAGGTGACTGACGAAGGATGGATTTCAAAGCTTTGCATCCCTCCACATCATGTCCTGGTGTGCGGTGGTAAGCACAGATTTTAGACTCATCATAACCTATAGGTCGAGGTTTAGATGGGTCATAAGGTCTAAGTGGGGGTAGGGAAATGGTCGCATTCTCCACCAACATAGCAAGGATTTTGGCGTAAGACCCTTTGAGCGGGTCAAATTTAGAGGAAGATGAGGGTATTGATTGGGTGGGTTTTGGTAATGTTTGGGTATGGTTGGTTCATACGGGTGGTGGTTTAGCCAAGGGGTATTGATACGTGGTTTTAACTAAACGTGGCTTCTTTGGCGCAGAAGCTACGTTTAGTTGGTTAGATGATGAGGCCACAGATGATGTGGTATCAGGAAACAATGACGGAAAAAGAGGAGTGATAGCAAACAAATCCTTTGATGATGAAATTTTTTTAGGGTTGATGGGCGGACAGGATACGTGGGGCGACGATGTTGATATACCCTTGGATCTCTGTATGGGTGCGAAGGCGTAGGTTGTTTTAGATAAAATGCAGGAGGTATGATATATTGATGCAAGGTGGAGGGATGAGGTCCCAATATGGAAGGTATGTGTGACGATAATGGTTTTAGTTGTGATAGAGGCATAGGTTGAGGAGATCGAGTTTGTCTCCTAAGTGGATGGATGGCTTTATTTTTGGATAAATCTAGCCGCTTAGGTGGGTGTGTTAGACTGGGTATTGGTGAGGTCCCAAGTGTAGGGGAAGATTTGTTTAGGCTAATAGAGGTGGATGAGATACTTGGTAGAGATGAGGGGGGTGAAGATGAGGACATAGGCATTTTAAGCTTCTGTAAACACTTCGGGTATATGGTAGAGGCGTCTGGATCAGTCATCTGCATTTGAGTAGAATAGGGGTACTCAAACGCTCCCATAGGACTCATCTATCTTCTGGGGAATGACAGTCTTCAGGTGTGAATTGGAACTTTTGTATGGAAGAAAGGTGGGTTGTGATTCCGGTCCACTGTGGGTGTGATACAGGGGGTAGATGAGGCACTATATCAATGGGTGTTAAGAGGTCAACCGGTCACTGAAAAGATTTAGGCGATGAAGAACTAATAGGTGGGAGGGCATGTTTGAGAGGATCCGTCATGATTAAAGAATTTGGTGATGTCGGTGCAAGAGGTTTCTCATCTAAGGATGACAAAAGGAGTGGCAAGCCCTCCTCTTGTGTAGCAAGAGTGGTAGAAGGAAACGTTTGGGAAATAGATAAGTTAGATAACATCCACTCACAGTCTTGCAGGGATGTGGTGTAAGAAGGCTCGTCTGTAAGCAGAGAACTCTGGGCAGTTAATTCCTCGATGGGTAACAAAACAGCAAGGATTTCATCTTGTCTTGATGGGGATAAAGGGGGTTCAGGTTCCTATGTTAGTGATGAAGCTTGATTCAGAATTTTTCGATAGAGGCTTTTAGCAGGGAGTCGAAGACTCGCATGGATCTCATGAACACTCTCCTCGCTAAGATATCTTGGTTTATGTTATTCTTTTAGAGAGTGATTTGGGAATGGTTTGTTGAATATTTTCAAATTTCGGTTAGTAGGGGCATTAGGATTATCGAGGGTTAGATCCCCGCATCAACCATTTCCTACATTGTTTTTCAACATCTTGCGCTTTCGTGGATCGTGTCCCTTTATGCGGTGAAAGTTACGAAGTCATTTTCTTTGTACCAAGAAGGTATAGCGCGGGTGGAGTCAAACCCGGAGTGAGGTTTAACAGAGGCAAGGTGATAGCTCGCTTTGAGAAATTTTTCCAAGATGACACCATAAGTTTCTCCCAAGGGAGTGTAATTGATGGGCTCGACTTTATACTTATAAAGCGCTTTTGGTGGGGTATTAGACGTGCTTGAGATTTGACCATCACCGCATGGACAGCTCCTTTTGATTTCAAGAAGTGGATGTGTGAGGATTGGTGGTGTTAGGTTTATTGGTGGAATCTTGAGTTCAGAAATTGGGGTTTTTGTTGCGCAACCGCAATTTTTCTTCTTCTAAGGCTCGAATCTCTAGTTTTCGAGCCATAGTAAAGGCCTTGTCAAATGTGCGGAAAGTTTGAATTTGGAGGGTAGGAGAAATGTGCTTAGCGCAGGCCCGCATAAAAAGTTTGATAAGTTCGGCCTGAGGCAAGGCATATGTAAGTTGGTTGATAAGGCCCCGCCATCGTCCAACGAAATCTGTGATAGATTCGTCTTCAAATTGTCGGATGGCATAGAGGTCGGTGATAGATACTTTCTTGGCAATGTTAATAGAGAAATGATCCAAGAAAGATTGGGCTAGTTGGTTAAAAGAGAAGATTGAGTGTTAGCTTAAAGCACTATACCACTCCAAGGCGGGTCTTGATAAGGACATGGGAAAGGTGCGGAGTAGTAAGGCATCGTCATGAGCAATTAGATAACAGGCATGTCTAAATGATTGCAAGTGTTGTTGAGGATACTCTTTACTATTAAAACGAGTAAATTTTGGTAATTCCCATTGAGGAGGATATGAATGAAGGGGGACAGAAGGGTGGATAGGCTCCCGAAAAACTTGCTCGTATGTCAAGGCGCTACGACTTCCCGAAACAGAAGCCTCCAGATTTTACATTTTATCCATCATTTGTTTGATGAAATCTGTGGTTGGATGAGATGATGGTGCGGTTGCGATAAAAGGTGGAGGATTGGTCCAAGGGCCTCCACAAGACAATGGTGGGGTTAAATGTTGATAAGGTATTAAGGGCGAATATGTTGAGGTGACCGAATAGGGATGTCCTATATAAGATGTTGAGGTCACCGAATACGTGTGTGGGAATGAAAAGGTGGGTGGAGCTTGAGAAGGAAAGCTCGTGTGGATAGGTGGTAGAGAGAAAGTTATGAACGGAGTAGTCAGCAGAGAGACGAGGTAGGAGCAATGGCGGTAATGATATGTGGGGCCCGAGATTAACCAAAGGAAAGCCAATGCGTGTCGTATGAACCCCCGAAGCCGCCGAATTGGGAGACGGGGCTAAGGATGCGTAAGGCAAAGCGGAGTTATCAAAGTGGAGAAGGAGCTAAATGAGTAGATATACTAATAGGCATGCCAACAAGGAGCTGACCATTGGGTGTACGGTCGGGGGCATGAGAAAGATAGTATTGTAGTAAACAGCTAGGATTAGCATCCAAAAATTTCACAAATTCTTTATCTCCTACAGAATTTTAGGGATCTCACTTGGTGTCCGTAGGATTCCCCTAGAATGTGAAGGGGGTGATTCGTAAAGGCACAGAGCAAGCATGTGGAACCATGGCGGCGGCTTGCTTCCGAGTGATAACAACCATGGACAAGAGTACACAAAGAGGGTTTCAATCTATCGAAATGAAACAGCCTCGAATGTTGAAGTTGGTAGGTTCTTTGGTTTGTCGAGGATCAGTAAAAGATAGAATCGATATCGGTCTGATAACCGATGTCGGTTAGATTATAGCCGGTGTTGTTCGATTAACCGATGTCGGTATAATAGGACTGGTATAAGAAAGCTCAAAGAAGTCATTGATTTGGGGTTAACAAAGTGCTTAGTATGCCTACCAAACTGTTTTGAAGTGATCACGTAGAAACAAGTGTATGACAGAGAAACAAAATCGAGAACAAGCAAAATACACAAGCAAATTAATAGACTAACCCTAGGATTAGTTTTAATTATTGTGGGCTTATGCCTTAGATGCAGAATGATGTCAATCCTAAACAAAAGACTTAGGGAAATGTCAAGTTTGTTTTGGCTTATAAGGTTACCTCAATCGGGCGAGGAATACCGCGGAAAAAAGGGGGGATGTTTTGAGTCATGTGTGTTGATTATGTCGTGATTCGGTATGTGTTGTGCAAAGTGAAAGTAAGATTAATTTCTTGTCAATACCATGGATATCACCCCACGTGTACGACCATTACTTAATCTATGTTCACTAGAATTGAAAACAAAGCAAACAAGAATGTAATGCACGTGTTTTAAACCCAAATCAAAATGATATTCGATGAAGCAAAAGAGATGACTTTCACTAATGCAAAGATGCCAAAGAAAAGTAAGTTCTTTTACCAAAATAACAAAATACCTTGTGAATATCTTTAGAAGAAGGAAACAACAAGTATGCTCCCTATATGAAAGCAAGCAAGAAAGAAAGAAACCCGAAATGGGTCCCACCGGGCGTGCCAAAATGTTTCACACGGAATGTTTCAGCTCTTGGGAATAGAGTTGCTTCTATCCTTTCATTCCTTTGAGAAACAGATAAGGGTTAGGGCTAGGAGGAATACCTGTTGAATGTCGAGAGGGTGTGCGCGTACCGTAGAGAGAGATCAGATCGACTGCGAAGAACTCCTTTTTGTCTTGGAAGGACTACCTACAAGTAAGAATACAAGACCACCAGATTTTAATTAGACAATAAATGAGGGAACTGCCTTGGGCCCAGGAAATATAAAACTTCCTTTCGAAGGTGGTCAGTTCCCCTACTAATATGAATTAACACAAATGATTGTAAAATCACAATTTAATTGCCTCGTTGAAACAAGTAGAGGAAAGGCTGGTTTTTGGTTTGGAATCACAGTGACCGGTACCGGTTGCTATTAACCGATATCGGTAGGGGCAATGTTTTAGGGACTTTTGGTGAGGGTTGGTTGTAGGGTGGTTGTGTTGTTTATAAGGCTGGTAAATGAGTGGGGTTAGGTAATAGGGTGATGAGAGGGACTCAGAGAGTATGGAGAGGGTGTTCTTGGGGTAACGTAAGGGTAGAGGAATGACAATTAGATGTAGTGTGTTGCTGGGTAGCAGATCTAGGAATAGATTTATGATGGCTGTGATTCAGAAGTTCAAGAAATGTTATTAAAAAGAAATACAAGATACTACTTACTGATTATTGATGAGGATGCGGGATCAAGGACTGTGATGACAAAGGCGTAACTCGTAGGATGACTCGACAATCGAAGGTGAGATAGCTTCCCTCCCGATGATCAGACGAGTGTCACAAGGCTCTGGTTACTCAGTTGTAGTCTTGGGTTTGATGTCCTTCTCTGCAAACTTTTCTTGTTTCTTCACTTGTCTCTGCTCGGCCAAGTAAAATCTGGATCCTTTCAATGACTTCTAATGATCCCGATTAATCAAAAATCCTCCGACCTCTATTTCTTGGTTAGGGAGGTCATTTACAGGGAACCGATGGCGGTTACGTAACCGACGGCGGTCGAGTAGGAACCGGTATTGGTCAGGTCAAAGTGGGCTATTTTTAGTAAAATAGCCAACTTTCCCTCCTTTTCTCCCGAGGGATTAGTTGCGGGCTTGGTCAAGTCATTACGAGGTTGGTTTTAGGTGCGGGTGAGGAGTCATTTTGTCATGGGTGTGGATGTAGACCAAGTTATAGGTCTTAATTATGTTAGTTTAGGGTTAGGACTAGGTCATGATGAGGTGGCAAAATGAGGTGGCAGGTAGGGTGATGTGGATTTATTAATTATAAGGTAATTAATAAATAATTGTGTAAGGTTTAGGTGATGAGGTTAGGTTGCGAAATGAGATGCGGGGCACAGGGGGTCGTAAGACAAAAATTTGGTGTCTACACCCTTAACCTATTTCTTGTATTAAGATATAAGTAGCCGACTTGTGGCTTATCATATCATTTTATTATATCATTTATACTTTCTCATGCTTAATAGGTCGGCCTTGGTGATGGCCATAGCATATTAATAGTATATATAGGGGATTATAGGTAGTATTTCAATATCATTTGAGCATTTGAGTCTTACTATATGGTTTGGAGGTTGCCCCCTCGAAGTGAAGAAGCTATTATAATTACATATTGAGATCATTATTCTGAAATATTGTGTTATTTGGTGTTCTATTGTTGCTCATAATATGAATTATACAAGTAATTTCAATACAAGTCATATCAAAGCTACGATATGGGCCAAAATTAGGGCAAAATCCCTAATTTTTTGTTTCCACCATATATTGCAAACTAGAGTGAATTGGTGGGAGCTATTTTACTAGAGTTACTGAACACATTTCAAGTAAGGTTCCCTGAAAATTTCAAACTTTTTAAATTTATTTTGAAAAATTTATTACAAATTTATAATTTTTCATAAAATCACTCCTTAGGGTGTAAATTGTGCAATATTTTCAAGTTCTTTACATTTTCGGAAAGCTCTCAAAAAAATAGTATTAGTATCTTCTCTGTGTTTTTTCCTGTTTAGCTGAAATTGTATCGAAAGCCTAAAACCTAAGGTTTTACATCATGGTGGGGCCTTCCACAAGAGCAAAAAAGAATCCGGTTACTCCAGGTAAAACCCCAGATAAAGATGGGGTAGTTATTGAAGATATGGAGTCAAAAGGGGTAAATACAGATTCCTCGACACTAGGGTCTACCTCAATTGATCATAAGGTGAGCCAACTTGAGTATGAGTTGCGAAATGTACAATCTGAGATGGCCTCTAAAGGAGATATAGCTCAAATCAATCATCGGTTGGATGATATCATGCAACATGTAAAGGGTAAACAATATGGCCCAAATCTGGCCCATATCAACCAAGGAGGATCTTCAGTTCAAAATCATGGACAAAATAACCATGTTGGATCACTTTTCCAGCCCAATCAGAATCCAACTTATTCGCAACCACGGAACATGATGCCGAAAGTGGATATGTGAAAATTTGATGGTAAGGATCCCCTGAATTGAATAAATCAAATGGATAACTTCTTTGAGTTACATCAAACACCATCAAGACAAAAGGTGACATTGGCATCCTGTATCTTGAACCCGACCAATTTGTTTGGTATCAATGGTTATGTGCTCCGAGGGCAGAAGAATGGTCTCGGTGTGACTTGGATAATTTTTATCGAGGAATTTCAATTTTACTATAGTTCCAAAGGTGTTTAGGAGAACTACTTTAGTCAATTAGCAAAGTTACGAGAAAACAAGATTAGTCAAAGATTATGTGCATCAATTCTAGAACCTATCCTTAAGGGTGGAGAATATTCCAGAAGAGAATCTGAATGACCTGTTTCTTGGGGGTATTAAGGACCACATCGAGCATGAGGTATGTATGTTTAATACACTCAATCTCTCGATTCTATTATCATGGCACGTCGTGTAGAGGAAAAAGTTCTTTGTAGTAGGAGGCCACCTTTCATTAACACCAGAGACCGTAGTATCTCTTCCCCTTCATTTGCTAGGCCAATTAGACTAACTCCTCAACAAATGGAAGAAAAGAGAGCAAAAGGATTATGTTTTAATTGTGATAGAAAATATGGACCGGGACATAAATGTGCTAAGAAGAAGTTGTTCTATATTGACGGAGGTAATGAGGATGATGAGGAAGCTGAAATTATAGGAGAGGCTGAGGAACCAGTAGAAGATGAAGTAGAGGATCACCAACCTACAATTTCTTGCCATGCATTATCAGGTATTAGTACTCCTCAAACACTCAAGGTTATTGGCTATCTCAAAAAACAAAAGGTGACAGTGTTGATTGACTCGGGGAGTACTCATAACTTCATAAATAGTAAGTTAGTTACACGCCTCAATTGTTTTATTTACCCAGCTCCGAAATGTAAGTTATGATTGCGGATGGTGGGACAAATCAGAGTGCACAGAAAGTGCCATAGTACCAAGATTTCCATGGGAGACTACATATTAGACTCACCTAATGTTTTTTATTTCTATGGGAGCGGTAGATATTGTTTTGGGTGTCCAATGGCTCACAACCTTAGGTACTATAGAGATGAATTTCCAAGAATTGTTCATGCGATTTCATTCAGATGGAAGGAAAATACAATTGAATGGGATGGTAGCTAAGTCTCCACAAATTATTAGCTCTCATCAGATGCAGAAGGTTCTTAGAAAAGGAGTAGATGGATTTATAACAAATTTATTTTCCATAGAAGTACAAAATACAAAGTCTTCAATGCCACCCGATATTTAGAAGATTGTGGATGCTCACTCATCTGTTTTTGATGCAATTCCAAAGGGACTACCACCAGTTATGGATCATGATCATGCCATTCAGTTGATTCTAGGGAGCCAAACACCTAACATCAGACCATACAAATACCCATATTCCCAAAAAAGTGAGATCAAGAAAATGGTAGAGGAAATGTTGAAGGCAGGTATCATTAGGCATAAATAGAGTGCATATTCTTCACCAGTGGTCATGGTACATAAGAAGGATGAAACATGGAGGATGTGTCCAAATTATTGAGAAATCAACAAGTACACCATCAAAGATAAGTATCCTATTCCATTAATTGATGATTTACTTGATGAATTACATAGTGCTATTTATTTCACAAAATTAGATCTTCATTCTGGTACCATAAAATTAGGATAAAAGAGGAAGATGTTTATAAAATGGATTTCGTGGACTCATGAGGGCCATTATGAGTTCGTGGTAATGCCTTTTGGTCTTACAAATGCACCCTCAACCTTTCAAAGCTTGATGAGCACTACTTTTAGGTTTTTTTAAGGAAATTCGTATTAGTTTTCTTTGATGACATATTGATTTACAGTAAGACATGGGAAGAACACTTACAACATGTAAATAAAGTGTTGGAAGTTTTGGAGAAACATAATCTCTATGCAAAGCCATCCAAATGTTATTTTGGTGTACAAGAGGTAGAGTACTTGGGTCATATTGTATCCCATGAAGGTGTCAAAGTTGATCCTTAGAAGATCAAAGCTATGGTGGAATGGCCAAGGCCCAAAAATCTCAAAAATCTTTGTGGGTTCCTAGGACTAACAGGGTACTATAGAAGATTTATGCAGGGGATATGGTAGAATAGCAACCCCACTCACTGCATTGTTAAAGAAGGATTCCTTCCATTGGATAGACGTAGCCACTAAATCCTTTGAGCAATTGAAGGAAGCCATGTGTAGCACCCCAGTTTTGGCTACTCCCAACTTCTCAAAAACCTTCATTGTTGAATGTGACACTTCAGGATCAGGATTGGGAGCAGTTCTAATGTAGGAAGGAAGACCAATTGCATTTGAGAGTCACCAATTCAAAGGAAAAGATCTGCTCAAACCTATCTATGAGAAAGAAATGATGGTTATTCTTCATGTGGTCAAGCAATGGAGGCCCTATCTCATGGGTAGACACTTCAAGGTAAAAACTGATCATGATAGTCTCAAATACTTTTTGGAGCAAAGGTTATCATCTGAGGAACAACAAAAGTGGGTAACAAAAATGTTGGGTTATGATTTTTAAATCATATACAAAAAGGGTAAAGAAAATGTAGTAGTTGATGCGTTGTCCAGAAGGGATACATCCGCAAATGCCTTACTATGTGGAATGTCCATGTTGACGGCTGATTCGGTGGATGAAGCAAGATTGGAATGGAATCAAGAAAAGGATACTCAATCTCTAATACTGTAATATCAAGCAAGGATCTATAACATCTAACAAATTTGAGTGGAAAGGTAATGCGCTATGGTACAAGGACAAGTTATACTTGAGTAAAGATTATGAGTTGAAGCATAAGATTCTTATAGAGCTACATGCCTCACCTATTGGAGGACACTCTGGATTTTTGAAGACATATCATAGAATAAAAAGAGAATTATTTTGGGAAGGACTCAAGGGGGATGTACAAAATTTTGTATCAGAGTGTGTAGTGTGCCAACAGAACAAAAAGGAAAACAATTAAGACACCGGGTTTGTTGCTGAACCTTACCAATTCCTAGCTAGAGATGGGATGAGGTCTCCATGGATTTCATCACCGGATTCCCTTGTTCAGAGGGTAAGAATGTTATTTTCGTGATTGTGGATAGGCTCACAAAATATGCCCATTTTTGTGCCCTATCACATCCATTTGCAGCCAAGATGATCATGCACTATTTTTTTGAAGACAGTTCAAAAGCTACATGGAACCCCAAAGATTATTGTAAGTGATCGTGATCCTATTTTCACAAGTAATTTTTGGATGGAATTATTTTCATGTTTGGGTACTTAGCTAGCTCACAGTTCATCTTATCATCCTCAAACTGATAGGCAAATAGAAGTGGTCAACAATTTTTTAGAGGGGTATCTACATTGTTTTGTATCAGATAAGCAGGAAAGGTGGATTAAATGGCTACCACTGGCAAAATGGTGGTATAACACATCTTTTCATACCTCTTCTCAAATGACCCCATTTTTAGCATTATATGGTTACCATCCACCTTCTATCACTTCCTCCTTGAGGGTGCAAACTAAGGTCAGAGATGTTGAGGAACACATTCAACATCAACAACAGGTTTTGGCTAGTTTGAAGGAGAATTTAGCATTAGCACAAAACAGGATGAAACAACAAGTAGATCAACACCGTAGTGAAAGAAATTTTGAAATTGGTGACTGGTTTTTTTACGTCTCCATCCTTACAAACAGATGTCCCTAAAGCAATAGAAAAATGAAAACAAACTTTCTCCTAAATATTATGGCCCTTATCAGGTTCTACATAAAATTGGTAGTGTTGCTTATAAACTAGAGTTTCCTCCATCTTCACACATACACCCAGTATTCCATGTTTCATACCTAAAGAAGGTTATTGGACAGAAATTTGAAGGCAGACATGAGAGTTACCAAACTCGACAAGGAAGGAAGAATCATTTTAGAGTCGAGAAGATTCTACAAAAATGTAATAAGAGGTATTTTGAGAACCGTAGAGACATTAAGGAATATCTCATCAAGTGGAAGAATTTGAGCATAGAAGATGCAACACAGGAGGAGGAAGGTTTTCTATAAGCAACATCCAGATTATTCAATGTTGAGGACAACGTTGGTTTGAAGGGGAAGGTCATGTTACGCCCTGAACCTATTGCTTATATTAGGATATGAGTAGCTAACTTGTGGCTTACCATGTCATTTTATTATATCATTTATACTTTCTCATACTTAATAGGTCAGCATTGGTGATAGCCATAGCATATTAATAGTTTATATAGGGGATTATAGGTAGTATTTCATTATCATTTGAGCATTTGAGTCTTATTATAAGGTTTGGAGGTTGCACCCTCGAAGTGGTGAAGCTATTCTAATTGCATATTAAGATCATTATTCTGAAATATTGTGTTATTTGGTGTTCTATTATTGCTCATAATCTGATTATACAAGTAATTTTATTACAAAAAAAGCGAGACATATACGTGCCACAATCCCAAACAACACTCGCACTTGCATTTTTTTGGAGCGTAATAGATAGAAACCCCTTAAGAGATATAAAACATGCACAACATACCCATATTGAAAAATAAATGAAATTAAATGCAATAAAGCATGAGATTGGGTAGAAGATACCCACAAAATAAAACTTTTATTTCTTCCAAAGTTTGACAATCGATTACAATGAGAGGTAAGGCAAGAATCCACACACGGTGAGACAAATTTGAGACCTATAAATCAAAATGCAAGGGAACATTTCTTTGAATAATTCTCTCTGCATCCAAGAGAGTCCAAAATTTATAAAAAAACATTATTATACAATATATAGAAAAAGGAAGAGAATATGAGGAGAAAAGAGAGGGAAAACTTGAATTCTAACTCACAACCAATAATAACATACATTAAATGCTTGTAAATCCACTTGTATCTTTTTTAAATTCGTGTTTCTATGTCATTTTTCTTGTAAAAGAGGGAAAGAGGCCAAATCCCATGAAATCTGGGTGGTTAAGTCAACTAGAAGTGTTCATTAATGACTGAATCAAGTTTCCCGATATTCACCTACCAAATCCCACCAAAATTATATTTTGAGAAGTCTAAAGTGTAGCCTGCATTAGTAGCTTCCGAATGATAATAGGCGTGCATGATTTCAAGCTTTGTGGAATATTTTATGGCAATTTGACGTTTTACAGTGTAAGTGGAATAGGAAAGACAAGTGGCAAAATATAATTGGTCGCAAGAGATTAGATGATTGTATGTTGGTTTCGAATCTTCCATAAGTCACTCATTCATTTTCCATAATGATTCAACACACATATGGCACTTTTCTATTTGTCATGTGAGTTGCACTTTGTCCGACAAGTCACCGTAGCGGACATGTGGCACACCGTGATTGGCACAGAGGTTATGGCCTTAGCTTCAATGCGCAAGAGCAAGTGGCGCGAGAGAAAAGAATGTCAATGTTTGGGGGCATGTGAAAGGGTGCGCGTAGAGGTGAGGAAAGGTACATATTTTCCAAGGAATGTAAATGTGGAGGGAAAATGTGAAAATCTAAAAATGAGTACACGAGGGTTAAGAAGAAAGTGACATGGACGAGGCATGCCAAGAGGGAATAGAAACTGTGTAGAGAAGGGGTGCACGGAAGGAAATGAAAAAATAGATACGCGAGGGAAGAGCGTAAGAAGGAACGTGTGCACACATGTGATGTGTGTGAATCGGGAAAAAAGGGAAAGTAGGAACATGTCGGGGACTTGTGAAATTAGAAGGAAAGTTTTGGTGCACGCGATGGAATGCACAATGACCGAAGGAGGAAGAAAATGCACTTGTGAATGTGCACAAATGGAAAATGGAGGGAAGACTACATGATGCAAGGGAGGAAAGTGAGAGAATGCAAAAGATGTATAGAAGAAAGTGAAGGGAAAGAAAAATACAAGGAGAGCATGCGAAGGTGTGCAATTAAACCTGCACCAAGGAAATGCACCGAGGAAGAAAACCAACGATGTGCACAACCTCATAACATGATGCTAGCATGTTGTTTCGGGAAAAAAATGGCAACTTTTAGGAACATATTCTTGTTAGATGAAGGAGACCATAGGCCTTAAAGCATTGATTGGACATGGAGTGGGACTGAAAATATGAAATTATGATCTATAACTGCAAAATTCACCACCAAGTCACATAAAACATTGTTTGAACTCTAGATTACAACACAGAACATGCATAAGAACTTTTGGATACCGCCCCCTCAAAACAAACCACTTGAGTACTTGAAATCGACATATCGAAGCAACAAAAGAGCACATGCAATAGTGAACGAGGGAAAAGAAACATACATTACAACTAAACATTGCGTGAAAGTGTGCACTTGGAGGAATTGAAACTATTCTACTATGTACATAATGCAATGGAACAACTCAATGGAAATACTTAAGGTAAATCCCATTGATTGGGATTGATAGTGCATTTCCATCAAGTTGAGATAACTCAAAAGAGTTAGCCTCCTTACAATTATTGATGATATATGGTCCACTCCAAAGTGCATCAAACTTTGAATGATGCCCATGTTTAGCTCTGTCAACATCCCATTTTAAGAAAAGATCACCCACTTTGAAAGCTTGAGCTCTAGTCTTTCTATCAAACCACTATTTGGTTAATTTCTAATGTTGTTCTAATGTAATCATGGCAGAATTCTTTAGTTCTTAAAATTTAACCAATTCTTCCATTCTAATTTCTCTTTGATTTATGCCCTCAAACTCTAACTGTTGGGCTAGCTCTAATGAAGGCAACTCAAGTGATAAAGTAATTCTAACTTCTTTACCATAAACAAGTTTATAAGGATAAATATTAATCACCTTATTCACTTTTATCATATCTTACTAGATTGCGCAAGATCTTTTTATGCCATTTCCTCTAGTTGATATCCATTGTCCACTTCATGATTCTAATTAAGTTTTTGTTAGTAGAATTTTTCAATTCATTTCCTTGAGGATAGTAGTTAGAATAATTCTTCACATATAATCGGCTAAGAGCCCAATCAGAAATCCTTGTGCCCAGGAAGGCCTTTGCAATATAAGAGATAATGGTTTGAGGAATGCCAAACCAAGTCACAATACCTTTGAGAAAGTCAAGAATTTTGGACTTAGTTGCTTCCTCAAGCGCGAAACTTCTGTCCATTTAGAGGTGTAGTTTGTAGCTATCAAGAACCATTTGTGGCCCACACTTGAAGGATGGTTTATCATGTCAATGAAGTCAAAACCCCATTGCATAAATGGATGATTTGCTTGGATTGGTCGGAGGAGAAACGTAACCAATTGTTTTCACTACAAAAAGAGACATTCTTTTCATTTTCTAACCCACTTGTGTGCATCGTAAAACATTGTTGGCTCTTCCTTTGGTCCCACCTGCCACAACATCCAAATGTGGAACCATAACCTAATGAAAAGGGAAGGAGAAGGAAAGGCGGTGGATAGAGGAGGTCGCTAGGAATCAATGATCTTTTAGGAAAGATTTGTCACCATTTGGGCCTAAACTATCTATGACACGCTCTTCTCTCATTGGGCGCTCTCGCCAATGTATGTCGATTGTAGAAAATGCTCTACTCTACTTTTCTCTTCTTTGTGCTTCTCTTTGCTTTGATCAAACAAATTAATAGGATAGGGTGGACCAAAGGACCCTCCCTCTCTCGTATATAGGTCTCTCTAGTTAGGGCATATGACTTCTCTTCCGTTGAAGTATATATTCAACAACTCCGGTATCGAGGAAAAAGTATCCAATGTCCCCTTCCCCTCCACACTCCTCCGCCTCCATCATCTAACCTTCAAGAGCTTCCAAGCTCCCCTTCACTTCTACCCTCCCCATCTATCTTCCAACCACCATGTTTTCCAACCTCCCCTTCCCCTCCACCATCTAACCTCCACCTCTAAGCTCCCATTCCCTAAATCATCTATCATCCACCCTCCAATCTTCATGCCCTCCATCTCTCATTCCTGCGACCCTCCTCCCTCCATCCTCCAACCTCCAAGCCCTATAAGATCCCCTTCCCCTCCAATGTCCTACCCCGTCATCCATCCTCTATGCCCTCTTCCAAGCTCCCCTTCCATCCTCCAACCTCTAATAACTCATCAAAGCTAACCTTACGCTCCAACCTCCAACCAGGGCTTGAAGCCCTCTTCCAAGCTCCCCTTCCCCTACATTATACCCTCTCCATCCTACAATCCCTCCAATATCGCCTTCCCCTCCACCCTCCCCCTACATCCTCTAACCTTCAAGCTCTCATTTCCCTCCACCCTCCCCCTGTCATCCTCTAACCTCTAAGACCTCATAACTAGGATTCCAAAATCTCTTCCCCTTGAAACACCCATTCCCTCCTCCTCCATCCTCCACGCCCTCCAATCTCTCCTTCCCTTCCATCCTCCCCACTCCATCCTCCATCCTCCACACACTCCACATTCCACAACCTCCAAACTCCCTTCCCTTCCACCCTCTTCCATCCTCCATGTCCTCAAAATCCCTTCTACTGTACCCCCTACATCCTCCATCCTCAATGCCCTTCAAAGTCCCCTTCCTCTCTACCCTCCCCACACTCCACCCTCCACGCCTCTAAAATCCCTAACTCTTTCACCCTCCCCATCCATCCTTTGTCCTATTCACCCTCAAAACTCCTCTTTCATTCCACCATACCCCCTTAATCATCCATCCTCCACACCCTCCAAACTCCCCTTCCCTTCCACTCTCCCCCTACATCCTCCCGGCCCTCCAAAATCCCATTATTTTCCAACCTCCACCTCCATCCTCCATCCTCTACATCCTCAAAATACCCTTCCCTCCATCCAACATCCTCCAAACTCCCTTCTCTTTCACCCTCCCTCGCCCATCTTCATCACCCTCCAAACTCCCCATCCATTCCACCATACCCCATCAATCCTCCATTCTCCACACCCTCCAAACTCCCATTCACTTCCACCCTCCCCCTCCATCCTCCATCCTCCCCCCTCCAAACACCCATTCGGTTCTAACCTCCCCTTCCATTCTCCATTCTCCATCTTCTACGTCCTCCAAAATATCCTTCCCTTCTACCCTCCATCCTCCATCCTCCATCCTCCATGCCCTCCAAACTCCCCTTCAATTCCACCGACACCCTCAATCCTCCATCCTCCATGCCCTCAAAACTCCCCTTCCCTTCCACCTTCTCCCTCCATCATCCATCCTCCCTGTCCTCCAAACTCCCCATCCATTCCAACCCCCTCCATTCTTCATCCTCTACGTCCTCGAAAATCCCCTTCCCATCCACCTTACCCCTCCATCCTCCACGTCCTCCAAACTCCCTTCCCTTCCCCCTCCATCCTCCATCCTCTATCCTCCACACCTTCCAAGCTCCCTTCCTTCCACCCTCTGCCTCCATAGTCCATCCTCAAAACTTCCAATCCATCCAAAATGCCCTCCAATATCCCCTTCCCTTCCACACCCCCCACAAACTCCCCGCCCTTCCACCTTCCCCCTCCATCCTCTACACACAAATTGTAAAAGTATGAAAGTTTTTATTAGAGCATGTTTTTTTTTAGGAGTTGCATGCAAGTGGTGAAGGGTAAGTCCAAACCATATAAATGATATTTCATTGTAATAAGAAGTTAGAGGACTAACATGTGGAGGGTTTTAAATGTTCTTGATGTAAGTTTGTTCGTGAATTTGTATGCGAGCATGCAAGGTCCAACACATAGATGTAAATGGTTTGTAATGTATTCAACGCATATGTTATACAATGAACTATGTTTGAAATGGATGATTGTGTATATATTGCTATGATAATTATGTCGGACATGGTTTGATTAGTATTAAGACCTTGATAGTCATTGTCTATAAATGATAATTTATTATATATGTTGCTAAATTTTCACGATATGATGTTTTTTTATAAATGGTTGTTATGGTTATAAACATGCATGATAACATCTTGCTACGGAAAAAAACAAGGGAATTGGCAGTGCGTGTGCTTGGGTGAGCATTGAAGCTTGTCCGGATGAAGTGCCAACATCTCCCCTTCCCGTCCACCCTCTCCCCCTCCATCTTTCATCCTGCATGCCTACAAAACTTCCCTTCCTTCCACACTCCAACATTCCATCCTCCATCCTCCACAACCTCAAAACTCCCCTTCCCTTCCACCCTCCATTCTCCACAGGCTTCAAAATCCCCTTCCACGCACCCTCCTCTCCCCATCCTTTATCCTTCATGAACTTCAAACTACTCTTTCCTTCCACCCTCCCCCTTATCCTACATGCCTCCAAACTCCCCTTCACTTTGACCTTACACACTCCATCCTACATCCTCCATCCTCCATCATCCATCTTTTGTGCCATCCAAAATTTCCTTCCTTCCATCCACTTTGCCTTCATCATACATCCTCCATGCCCTCCAACCTCCCCTTCCCTTCCACCCTCCCACTTCCATCCTCCATTCTCCACACCCACTAAACTCCCCTTCACTTCAACCTTTCCCCCTCCATCCTCCATCTTTAATCCCTCCAAGCTTACCTTCCTTTCACCCTCTCTCCCCTCCATCCTCCATTCTCCACGCCCTCCAAACTTCCCTTCCTTCCACCCTCACCCCCTTCATCCTCAATCATCCACACCCTCCAAACTCCCCTTCTTTTACGTCTTATACGCTCACTTCACCATCCTTCAAACCCTCCAAACTCCCCTTCCCTTCCATACGACTCCATCCTCCATGCCCTCCAAAATCTCCATCGCTTCCACCCTCTCACCTCCATCCTCCATCCTCTGTCATCAGTGAATCCGGCACTATGATAATTCTTCACTGGGAACTCCTCGTGCTATATATTATTTACTAATGCCACAAAGCCTTTTAGTTTGGTGGATGTAATCTGGAAGCAAAATAACAACCGAACACAAGAATACCATTGACTATGATAAGACAGAAATGACAAAAATCTGAAATATCAAAATAAATTATAATATTAACATGAAGCTGCATAATCTCACCCATGAGATACTTCAACAAGACTATGGGAGAAACTTTACAATTACACCTCTTGATGGCTTCTTGAACACACCTTTAATCGATGGCTTCCTTCGCACACTTCCTACAATATTTCTTACTACTTCTTTCTATGCTAAATGAGGGGGTGGCCTCTCTATTTATAGAACTTCCAGGCTTATCCATCCTATCTCTAAGATAGGATAAGAAATCCATTCGACGAATCATATTCCATACCTTAACTCTTATCTCGTACATGTAAGCTTATACATTAAGATAAGATAAACCTTATCATTTTACATGGGTTCCACATTTTTAGACTTTTTACAAATAAAATACACAAAATATTTATGACCTCACTCCTTGTCCTTATTACCAATATAATATTTCTAATTCATAATCATGTAGACTCTACTTCTCTAATTACCCAAACTTTGACATTTTAACATTACCGGACCACTTACGACAAATATTTACTTTTTACAACAATCCTATTGTACTTTGGTATTCACAGTACTCCACATTATTGGCGACACCGTCTTGTGGCGCCGTTATCTTCTATCAAACGCTACTACTAATTACACTTAACAACATCCTATTCCTAATACATACATTAATGAAATAGAAATTATGGAGGAAAATTTTAGTGTCGACATCTTCCCCTTCCAAGCTTCTACTCCGTCCTCAGAGTAGACTATTCTACAGTGCTTGGAAAATTTTCAACTTGTCGTGGTTGACCCATTTCGTAATGGGAGTGCCATCCAATTCCTCCAGGTCGAGTGCGTACCATTTTCATGCACAATTTCTTTATTTTGTAGGGCCCCATCCATTTTGGAAGAAATTTTCTTTGTCTTCTTTTTTTGTATACGGAATCATATACTAGGACTAAGTCATTCACTTGAAATGGAGACCACCGGATCTTTTGATCAAAGTACTCCTTACTTCATTTCATTTTCTTCTTATGGCTTGTATCCTTTGCTATTTCCCTCATTTCCTCTAGCAAATGAAGATGTACCAACCTTTCTTTTACTGAATCACTTTCATCCATCCTTTCATTTTTCATAACTCTCACAGTGGGAATATCAAACTCAATAGGAAGAACTGGATCAATGCCATAAATAGCCAATGAAATGGGAGTATCCTGTTCTTTGACTTTGATGTTGCCTATATGCCCACAATGCTTTGCATGAATCCTTTTATCCCATTTATGTACCTGCAAGGCTGCATCTTTTGCTAGAATTTGACACAGCACAAAATTTGTTCGTTCCACCTGTCCATTTGTGCTTGGCTTGTATGTTGTTGCCTTCCTGTGCTTGATAGAAAACTTATTGACTAGGGCTTCTACCACCTCATTAATGAAGTGGCTTCCTTGATCTGTTATTCTGATTTCTAATGGACAACCAAATCTGGTGACAATGCGTTCATATATGAACCTTGCCACTTCATCCATGGAAGTGTTTCCAATGGCCTAGCTTCAACCCACTTGGTTAAATAATCTATGACAACTACAATATACTTATTTTGACGTGATGTAGTTGGAAGTGGACCTACAATGTCTATTCCCCATTTTTCAAAGGGACCAAGGGGAAGAATAGGACATAATGAAGCTGATGAAGTCTTACGGTTACCATGTGTTTGACAAATATCACATGTCTTACAATAATTATAACAATCTTTAAAAAGAGTGGGCCAATGATAACCTACATCCAAGATCCTTCTTCTTTGTAAGTTGTCCAGAGAGTGCCCTCCACATGTACCATTGTGGAATTCTTCTAGCAGCTCCTTTCCTTGATCACGTCCAACTGCCCTCTTGTACTGTCCATCAGGCCCTATTCGAAATAATGCTCCATGCAGAATAGAATATGGACGACTGGCTTGAGTAATCTTTCTCTTATTCTTTGCATTGGCACCATCAGGAAACTTGAATTCATTCAGATAATTCCAAATATCTATGTATTCACTAGGGATTGTGTCGAGGAGAACAATCTTTGCATCGGGAAAATCATCATCATCACAAGATGATCCTAAACCATCATAGGCTCGAGAGAGTGCATCTGCATTGACATGCTTCTTTCTGGCCTATCTATAATATCAAATTCAAATTTTTGTAGCAAAATTATCCATCTAAATCCTCCTCCACGATGGGTTAGGCTTATTGACAATATATTTTAGAGCACGATGATCCATTCTGACTATAAATTTCTACCCTAGCAAGTAATTTCTAAACTTCTTTCTGACAAAAATGATAGCGAGCCTCTTTTTGATTCTGATATAGTTTACCTCAAAGACTTTGCTCATTTATCTGCTCCCAAAGTAAATTGGATGTTCATTCCCATTTTCATCCTTTTGGCTCAAAGTACTCCCTAGTCTTTGCATCGAGGCATCGGTGTACACATGAATGGCTTGCTCAATCTGGATTCTTCAAAAAGCGGTGAAGACACGGGGCTTTCTTGATTGTCAAAAGCTTCATGCGCCTTGTTTCTGGTTCATAAGCAACATCCTTCTTCAAGAAGCTGGGTTAGTGGTAATGCGATCTTTGAGAAATTCTTGATGAACCTTCTATAGTAACCCACATGGCCTAAAAATGATCTCAACTTACTTATTCATAGGAAATGGTAAATCTTTTATTTTTAAAACTTTATCGGGATCGATTACCAATACCATCTCTGGATCTGACATGCCCTAACAAAACGCCTTTAGAACATCCAAAGACACATTTTGTAGGGTTTAGTGAGGCTTGTGTTTCATTTAACCTTTGAAATGTTGTCTCCATCTCGGTGCGGGTGGTCCAACTTGCTCCCATAGATGCAAAATCATCCGAAATACTCGATGAAGGTCCCATGTAGGGTTCGAACACCTATTCATCAAACGCTTTGGAATGTTCTTTGGAGCATTACCAACCCAAAGGCATAACTCTATAAGCAAGCGTTCCCCAAGAGTGGTGAGCGTGGTCTTGACTGATCTTTCTCTTTATACGAACTTGGTTGTAGCCGCTATATCTATCAATAAAAAACTATAGCACTCTGGCCAATTACTACTTCGTCCAAGATCGATCTGAAAATGGAAGAGGGTAATGATCCTTCTTTGTTGCCTTATTGAGCTTCCTATAATCAACACAAATGCGTAGCTTCCCATTCTTTTATTGAGATCACAATGGGAGAAACCCATTACTGAATTCTCCATAGCAAATATGAATCTAGCATCAAACAAAACTTATCTATTTCTTCTTTTACGAGTCTTGGAAAAATTAGGATTCATTCTATATGGCATTTGCTTTATGGGCTTAGCACCATCTACCGACTCAATACATTGTTCTACCCAACTTACTTGGCGGAGTTCCTTGTAATCAAAAGTGAATAGGTGTATGTACCTTGAAAGAGTGGAGGTAGGATTCCTTCTCACTCTCCATCACAAAGCATCACCAATCTTTATTTGTTGGAGACGATCATCAACTTCTTCTTGAGATAATTTTATGGGGTCTGGGTTGGTGTGATTGAAAGAATATCCATGGTGAAACATCAACCTCACTTTCTTCATCTTGATGTCCACTTCACTTGGTGCTTAGAGTAATCGAGAGGATGTCCAATCATCGGTTTCATCACTTGAATCCACGAGGTTACGCTTTATGATGTCGAGGATCACGTTTATCTTCACCCTCTCTCTACCACGTCCAGTGTCATGAAACCTTCATTCCAGGTAGTTTCTTGCATGAACTTTCCTTAGCCATGGTCTTCCCAGCAACATTGGGTGCCTTGCAGCAGTACCATTTTTCATCACACGAAAGTCTACCACACATCTGACACCCATAATGATATTGCCACATTTGAAACTACACCTTACGGTTTAGTTTTCCTTTATTTAATGACCTTAACATAAGTGTTAAAGGGCGATCAATTTTAAACCCAACATATTCATTCTGAGACTCGGTCATTACATTAAGCTGCAGCACCTCCATCAACTAAGACATCATGAATTGAAATACCATTACATAATACCTCGGCTTGTGGAGCATAGGGATCTGCCTCTTGCCTCCAAAATAAGGACCTCAACTCCTTCCTTCTTCGAGCATTGAGTCCACCTCTCATGACTCCCGCCTCTTCTCGGAAGACATAGCCAGAGTTGACCATATGTAATATTTGCGAGCCTTTTGACGAGATCTTCCAAGATGGAGTATGGTCCTTACCCCAATGAAATCGAGAAAATCCTGCACACCCAACTTTCTTCTCCTATGTTTCTTACTAGTTTCTTCTTTCATCTTCTTAGGATCATTTCCATCTTGATTATCTTTTTCTTTCTTTCTTTTTATTCTGAACACATCTACTTCATTATTTACTGCTCTTATCTACTACATCAAAAGAATTCACGGTGCTTTTCCTTTATCATTATCTCCTTACACGGATGTGAAGCTTTATCTAGACAATTATACTTATAATGACCCTTTTATAACAACCATAAAAAACAACTTGAAAATATTTCTCTTTGGACCTCTATCTCCTCCTGAGAACTAAATTCCTTTCCTTGAAGAAGATTAATAGTTAAGCGACCCATTTTTTTGAGCGAGATCTTCATTCTCGGTAGATGTATTAGGAGAAATATTTGTGCTCACCGGGAGTGGTTGTGGATTCGGGACCAAAGGTCTTTGGTGTAGGCTCTACTTTAGCAACAATTTCTTTGGGCTCCTCTTCCATGCTTTCTTCTTGCCTTCTTGCAATCTCCTTTGCTTGTTCATGGTAGTTTGGCGGTCATACTTCACTCGTTGTCGATCTCCGGCTTCATCCCAAGAATGAAGTGCTTACAGAGGAGATTATCCACGCCATTCATCAACCCATCCGCTAGTCCTTCCTTCCGATCGGGCATCGAGCTTCCTCCTTAGCTCTAACACGAGCATGATAATCCCTTATCTTCTCCTTCTCTCTCTTGGGATAGCTTTGTGATCTCGATCATGAGATCTGCGCATATTTGTTGTTCACCAAATTCTTGAGAAAACTTTCGGTTAATAAATCCCATGAATTTTTCACATTATCACCTAGTGTTTGAAACCACCTAAGTCTTTGAACCATCCAAAAAGGTAGGAAAAATTCAGTCCATTGCTCCCTTCTTATAAGGCCATTACAAATACAAGATCGTTTAAACTCTTGAATGAAAGAAGAAGCATCTTCATTAGATTGAAATGAAAAAACAGGAATCTTTCCCATTTTCAAAAGTAACCACCGTGAAATACCAACCCTGAGTCTGATTAACAAGACTTATGTGCACTGAAATAATTGGAATCACTATACTTTGAAAGTGACTTTACACCTTTCTACGGTAAAATAGAAATGACCACGGTAAACTATGGTAAAACTTGACTTACTACGGTAAAAACCGACTTTCTTATGGTAAACACTATTCACGGTAAAAGTGAAGTTCTTTACGGTAAATACTATTCATGGTAAAAAGTGAATTTCTTTGCGGTAATTACTATTCCTAGCATAAAAGACTTTACTGGGGGTAAACTACTATTCATGGCAAAATGACTTTAACATGGTAACTACTATTCACTTTGTAAAAATGACTTTACCATGGTAAGCTACTATGCGCACAAAAAAACAAGGTTACCCTCGATTAATTTTTGCCTAAGTGGGAATATCTCTCCGAAAATCTACCAACGAGAAATGGTCGGCAACGGGAACCAAAATGTCATCGCCAATCCGAAACTATGATAATTCTTCACCGGAACTCTTCGTCTTTATGATTATTTACTAATGCCTGACCTTTAGTTTGGTGGATGTAATCTGGAAGCAAAACAACAACCGAACACAAGAATACCATTGACTATGATAAGACAGAATGACAACAAATCTGAAATATCAAAATAAATTATAATATTAACATGAAGCTATTACTGATCTCACCCATGAGATACTTGAACAAGACTATGGGAGAAACTTTACAATTACACCTATTGATGGCTTCTTGACACACCTTTAATGATGGCTTCCTTCACACACTTCCTACTGATATTTCTTACTACTTCTTTCTATGCTAAATGAGGGGGTGGCCTCTCTATTTATAGAACTTCCGAGCTTATCCATTCTATCTCTAAGATAGGATAAGAAATCCATCTTTGACGAATCATATTCTATACCTTAACTCTTATCTGTACATGTAAGCTTATACATTAAGATAAGATAAACCTTATCATTTTACATGGGTTCCACATTTTTAGACTTTTTACAAATAAAATACACAAAATATTTATGACCTCACTCCTTGTCCTTATTACCAATATAATATTTCTAATTCCTAATCATGTAGACCCTACTTCTCTAATTACCCAAACTTTGACATTTTAACATTCTACCGGACCACTTACGACAAATATTTACTTTTTACAACATTCTATTGTACTTTGGTATTCTGCAGTACTCCACATTATTGGCGACACCGTCTTGATGGCGCCGTTATCTTCTATCAAACGCTACTACTAATTACACTTAACAACATCATATTTCCTAATACATATATTAATGAAATAGAAATTATGGAGGAAAATTTTAGTGTCGACACCTCCACCCTCCATGCCCTCCAAACTCCCTTCCTTTCCACCATCACCCCCTTTATCCTCGAATCCTCCATGCCCTTTAAGCTCCCATTCCAATCTGCCTTATCACCTCACTCCACCATCGTCCATCCTCCACACCCCCATCTCCTTCCTTCTTCCTTATCTCATCACTCCACCATCCTCCTTCCTCCATTGCCCCCAAATTTCCCTTCCCTTCCACCCCTCCATCCTCCATTCTCCATGCCCTCTAAACACCCATTCGATTCAACCTACCCACTTCATCCTTCATCCTCCATCCTCCATGCATCGAAGATCCCCTTCCCTTGACCCTCCCTCCACTCCATCTTTCATCCTCCATTTTCCACGCCCTCCAAACTCCCTTGCCTTCCATCCTTCATCCTCCATCCTCCATACCCTCCATGATCCCCTTCCTTCCACTCTCCCCACTCCATCCTCCACGCTCTCCATCCTCCATGCCCTCTAAACTCCCCTTGCCTTCCATCCTTCATCCTCCATCCTCCATACCCTCCATGATCCTTCCTTCCACTCTCCCCCCACTCCATCTTCCACGCTCTCCATCCTCCATGCCCTCAAACTCCCCTTACCTTCACACACCCACCTCCATCCATCATCCATCATCCATCCTCCACTCCATCAAAACTCCCCTTCCATTCCACCCTTCCCCCTCATCCTCCATCTTCCACAACCTCCACCCTACATGCTCCAACCCTCCAATCTCCTCTTTTCTTCCACCCTAACCATGTCATCCTTCATCCTTCATCCTCTATGTCATTCAAGTTCCCCATCCCTTCCACCCTCCCCCTACATCCTCCATCCTCCATGCCCTCCAAACTTCCACCCTCTCTCGTGTATCTTCCATCCTCCATCATCCATGCCTTCAAATCCTCCCACTTCCTTCCATCTTGTGCCCTCACTCAACCATCCACCATCATCCATCCTCCCCTTTCCTTCCACCTCATGCCATCACTCCACCATCCTCCAACTCCCATACCCCCAAATTCCATTTCCCTTGATCCCCCTCCATCCTCTATCCTCTCACTCCTCCAAACTCCCATTCGTGTCCACCCTACCCACTCTATCCTTCATCCTCCATCTTACACACCCTCCAAGCTCCTTCCTCCCATCCTTCATCCTCTATTTTCCAAGCCCTCCAGACTTCCACTCTCTCCCCTCTATCCTCCATCCTTCACACCCTCTAAACTCTATTTGTTTCAACCCTACCCACTCCATCCTTCATCCTCCATTCTCCACGCCCTCTAAGATACCATTCCTTTCCACCCTCCCCCCTCACAACATCCTTCATCCTACATTTTCCACACCCTCTGTCTTGACACCATCTAAACTCCCTACCTCTCCATTCCTCCATCCTCCAATCCCTCCAAACTACCCTTCCTTCGACCCTTCCCACGTCCTCAAAACTCCCCTTCCCTTCTACCCATTCCTCCACCTTCCTCCACCTTCATGCCCTCCAAACTCCCTTCCTTGACCCTCCCCTCCTCCATCCTCATCCTCCAAGCCTTACAAACTCCCTTCCCTTCCACCTTCCCCCTCCATCCTCATCCTCCTTCCTCCACACCCTCTAAAATCCCTTTCCATTCTATCCCTTCCCCCTCATCCTTCATCCTCCATGCCCTCCAAACTCGACTTCCCTTCGACCTTCCCTCCTTCATCTCCATCCTCCACGCCCTCAAAACTCCCTTTCCATTCCACCCTTGCTGACTCATCCTCCATCCTCTATGCCCTCAAACTCCACTTCACTTCCACCCTCCCCCTCATCATCAATCCTCCACGCCTTCCAAAATCCCTTCCTTCCACCTCCTCTCTATCATCCCTTCTCCACGCCTCCAAACTCCCCTTCCCTTCTACTCCCTTCCCCCTCATCCTTCATCCTCCATTCCTCAAAACTCACCTTCCCTTCTACTCTCTCCTATTCATCCCCATCCTCCATCCTATATGCCCTCCAAAATCCACTTCCCTCCACCTCCACCTCAAAATCCTCGTATATCTTCCACACCCTCCAACTCCATTCCTTTCAACCCTCCCCTTCCTCCATCCTCCATGCATTTCAAACTTCCCTTCTCTTCACCATCCGCCTCCTCCATCCTCCTCCACACCTTCCAGAACTCACCTTCCCTTCACCCTCCCCCTCCTCATCCTCCATCCTCCACACCCTCCAAACTCCCATTCCCTCCTAACATCCCCCTCTAAACCCACTATATCTTCCACACCTCAAAACATCCCTTCCCTTGACCCTCCTCTCCTCCATCATCTATCCTCCATGTCTTCCAAACTCCGATTCCTTAGGACCCCCTCCTCCCTCATCTTCCATTCCCTCAAAACTCCCCTTCCTTCCACCTTCCCCTCCATTCCTCATTCTTCATCCTCCACACCCTAAAAATCCCTTCGCCATTCTTCATCCTCCACACCCTTCCACCCCCTTTGATCCTCTAGCCTCCACATCCTGCAAAACTCCCTTCCCTTCTACCCCTACCTCCCCATTCCTCCATCCTCCACGCCCTCCAAAATCCCCTTTCATTCCACCCTTCCCACTCAATCATCCATCCTCCGTCCTCAAATCTTTCGTTCCTTCAGCCTTGCCTCCACCTTCCTCCATCCTTCATGCCCTCCAAACCCACCTTTTTGATCCTCCATCCTCCACATCCTACAAAATCCCTTCCCTTCTACCCCTACCTCCCCATTCCTCCATCCTCCACGCCCTCCAAAATCCCTTCCATTCCACCCTTCCCATTCGATCATCCATCCTCCACATCCTCCAATCTTTCGTTTTATTCTATCCTTTCCTCCACCTTCCTCCATCCTTCATGCCCTCAAACTCCCTTCCTTGACCCTCCCCTCCTCCATCCTCTATTTTCCACGCCTTCCAGAACTCCTTACCTTGAACCCTCCGCCTCCTCCATCTCTATCTTCCATGCCCTCCAAACTCCCTTATCTTCCACCCTTCCCCCTCTAATCCACGGTCTTCATCCTCCACACCCTCCAAACTCCTTTACCTTTCTACCCCTACCTCCCCCTTTCTCCATCCTTCATGCCCTCCAAACTCCCCTTCCACCCTCCCCCTCCATCCTTCATGCCCTCCAAAATCCCCATTCCTTTAACCCTCCCCCTCTTCCATCCTCCATTCCTTCCACCCTTCCTTGACCCTCCTGCCTCCATCTGCTATCATCCACGCCCTCAAACTCCCCTTCCTTCCACCCTTCCCCCTTCATTCCCCATTATTCATCTTGCACACCCTCGAAACTCCCTTCCCATTTCTTCATCCTCCTAACCTTTCCACCACTCCCACTTGATCCTCCATCCTCCATGTCATCTAAACTCACCTTTCCTTCTACCCATACCTCCCCCTTCCTCCATCCTCCATGCACTCCAAACTCCCCTTCCTTCCACCATTCCCCATTCTTCATTCTCCACACCATCCTAACTCCCTTACCCATTCTTCATCCTCCACACCTTTCCACCCGTCCCCCGATCCTCCATCCTCCACATCCACCAAACTCCTTTCCTTCTACCCCTACTTCCCCATTCCTCCATCCTACATGCCCTCTAAACTCCCTTCCCTTCCACCCTTCCCACTCGATCCTCCATCCTCCACGACATCAAAACTCCCATTCCTTCTACCCCTACCTCCACCTTCCTCCATCCTTCATGCCCTCCAAACTCCCCTTCCTTCTGCCCTGCTTCCCCATTCCTCCATCCTCCATGCCCTCCAAACTCCCTTCCTTCCACCCTTCCCACCCGATCTTCCATCCTCCATGACATCAAAACTCCCATTCCCTTCTACCCCTGCCTCCCCTTCCTCCATCCTTAATGCCCTCCAAACACCCTTTCCCTTGACCCTCCCCCTCATCCATCATCTATCCTCCATGCCTTCCAAACTCCTTCCCTTGACCCTCCCTCCTTCATCCTCTATCTTCCATGCCCTCCAAACTTCCTTCCATTCCACTCTTACCCCTCCATTCCCCATTCTTCATCCTCGACACCCTCCAAAATCCTTTCCTTCTAACCCTACCTACCCTTTCTCCATCATCCATGCCCTCGAACTTCCATTCCATTCCTCCAAACTCCCTCCCCTTCCACCCCCTTCATCCTTCATGCCCTCAAAATCCCTTCCTTTAACCACCCCCTCCTCGATCCTCCATTCCTTCCATCCTTCCTTTCAACCCTCCCCCACCTCCATCCGTTATCCTCCATGCCCTCAAACTCGACTACCCGTCGACCTTCCCTCCTTCATCCCCATCCTCCACCCCTCAAAACTCCTTTCCATTCCACCCTTGCCCCGATTCATCCTCCATCCTCCATGCCCTCAAAACTCCACTTCACTTCCACCCTCCTCATCATCCATACTCCACGCCTTCCAAAATCCCTTCCTTCCACCCTCCCCTCTATCATCCCTTCTCCACGCCCTCCAAACTCTCCTTCCTTTCTGCCCCTTCCCCCTCATCCTTCATCCTCCATTCCCTCAAAACTCGCCTTCCTACTACCCTCCCTATTCATCCCCATCCTCCATCCTATATGCCCTCCAAACTCCACTTCCTCCCACCCTCCACCTCAAAATCCTCGTATATCTTCCACACCCTCCAAACTCCCATTCCTTTCAACCTCCCCTACTCCATCCTTCATGCATTTCAAACTTCCCTTCTCTTGACCATCCGCCTCCTCCATCCTCCCTCCACACTTCCAAACTCCTTCCCTTCACGCCTCCTCCTCATCCTCCATCCTCCACACCTCCAGACTCCCATTCCTCCTAACATCCCCTCTAAACCCACTATATCTTACACGCCTCAAAACTTCCCTTACCTTGACCCTCCCTCCTCCATCATCTATCCTCCATGTCTTCCAAACTCCCTTCCCTTAGGACCTCCCCCTCCTCCTCTATCTTCCATGCCCTCAAAACTCCCCTTCCTTCCACCCTTCCCCTATTCCTCATTCTTCATCCTCCACACCCTAAAAATCCCTTCCCCATTCTTCATCCTCCACACCCTTCCACCCTTCCCCCTAATCCTCCATCCTCCACGTCCTGCAAACTCCCTTTCCATTCACACCTACCTCCCCATTCCTCCATCCTCCATGCCCTCCAAAATCCCTTCCATTCCACCCTTCCCTCGATCATCCATCCTCCACATCTTCCATCTTTCGTTCCCTTCTAGCCTTGCCTCCACCTTCCTCCATCCTTCATGCCCTCCAAACCCACCTTTGATCCTCCATCCTCCACGTCCTGCAAACTCCCCTTCCCTTCTAACCCTACCTCCCCATTCCTCCATCCTCCACGCCTCAAAAATCCCTTCCATTCCACCCTTCCCATTCGATCATCCATCCTCCACATCCTCGATCTTTAGTTTTATTCTATCCTTTCCTCCACCTTCCTCCATCCTTCATGCCCTCCAAACTCCTTCCTTGACCCTCCCCCTCCTCCATCCTCTATTTTCCACGCCTTCAAACTCCCTTACCTTGACCCTCCACCTCCTCCATCTCTATCTTCCATGCCCTCCAAACTCCCCTTATCTTCCACCCTTCCCCCTCCAATCCACATTCTTCATCCTCCACACCTCCAAAATCCCTTTGCCTTCTACCCTTGCCTCCCCATTTCTCCATCCTTCATGCCCTCCAAACTCCTTCCACCCTCCCCCTCCATCCTTCATGCCCTCCAAAATCCCATTCCTTTAACCCTCCCCCTCTTCCATCCTCCATTCCTTCCACCCTTCCTTGACCCTCCATGCCTCCATCCGCTATCATCCACGCCCTCGAACTCCTTCCCTTCCACCCTTCCCCCTTCATTCCCCATTATTCATCTTGCACACCCTCGAACTCCTTCCCATTTCTTCATCCTCCTCACCTTTCCACCACTCCCACTGATCCTCCATCCTCCACGTCATCTAAACTCACCTTCCCTTCTACCCATACCTCCGCCTTCCTCCATCCTCCATGCCCTCCAAACTCCCTTCCTTCCACCATTCCCCATTCTTCATTCTCCACACCATCCTAACTCCCTTACCCATTCTTCATCCTCCACACCCTTCCACTCGTCCCCATGATCCTCCATCCTCCACGTCCACCAAACTCCCTTTCCTTCTACCCCTACTTCCCCATTCCTCCATCCTCCATGCCCTCCAAACTCCCTTCCCTTCCACCCTTCCCACTTGATCCTCCATCCTCCATGACATCAAAACTCCCATTCCTTCTACTCTTGCCTCCCCTTCCTCCATCCTTCGTGCCCTCAAACTCCCTTCCCTTACTACTCGTTTCCCATTCCTCCATCCTCCATGCCCTCCAAACTCCCTTCCTTCCACCCTTCCCACCCGATCTTCCATCTGCATGACATCAAAACTCCCATTCCCTACTACCCCTGCCTCCCCCTTTCTCCATCCTTAATGCCCTCCAAACTCCTTTCCTTGACCCTCCCCTCATCCATCATCTATCCTCCACGCCTTCCAAACTCCCTTCCTTGACCCTCCCTCCTCCTTCATCCTCTATCTTCCATTCCCTCAAACTCCCTTCCATTCCACCGTTACCCCTCCATTCCCCATTCTTCATCCTCAACACCCTCCAAACTCCTTTCCTTCTACCCCTACCTACCCCTTTCTCCATCCTCCATGCCCTCCAAACTTCCATTCCGTTCCTCCAAACTCCCCTCCCCTTCCACCCCCTCCATCCTTCATGCCCTCAAAATCCCTTCCTTTAACCACCCCCTCCTCGATCCTCCATTCCTTCCATCCTTCCTTTCAACCCTCCCCCACCTCCATCCGCTATCCTCCATGCCCTCGAACTCCTTCCTTCCACCCTTCCCCCTCCATTCCCCATTCTTCATCCTCCACACCCTCCAAACTCCTTCCCCATTCTTCATCCACCTCATCTTTCCACCCTCCCCATTGATCTAACATCCTCAGCGTCCTCTAAACTCACCTTCCCTTCTACCACTATCTCTCCTGTTCCTCCATCCTCCATGCCCTCCAAACTTCCTTCCTTGACATATTCCCTCGATTCCCCATTCTTCATCCTCCACACCTCGAAACTCTCTTCCCATTCATCATCCTCTCCACACCCTTCCACCCTCCACCATGATCCTCCATCCTCCATGTCCTCAAAACTCCCTTCCATTCTACCCTACCTCCCCTTCCTCCATCCTCCATGCCCTCGAACTCCGCTTCCTTTAAACCCTCCTCCTCCTCCATCCTCTATCATCCACGCCTTCCAGAACTCCCCATCCAGTCGACCCCCACCCTCCTCCATCCTCTATCTTCCATACCCTCTAAACTCCCCTTCCCTTCCACTCCTAGCCCTCCATTCCCCATTCTTCATCCTCCACACCCTTTAAATTCCCTTCCCTTCCATCCTTCCCCTCCATTCCCAAATTTTCATCCGCCACGCCCTCCAAAATACCTTCCCCATTCATCATCCTCCACACCCTTCCACCCTCTCTTGCCCGATCCTCCATCCTCTAAACTCCCCATCCGTTCAAACCTCCTCCTCCATCCTATATCTTCCATGCCCTCTAAACTCACCTTCCCTTCCACCCTTACCCCTCCATTCCCCATTCTTCATCCTTCACACCTCAAACTCCCTTCCTTCCACCCCTTCGCCCTCCATTCCCCATTCTTCATCCTCCACACCCTCAAATGCCATCCCCATTCATCCTCCTCCACAACCTTCCAACCCTCCCACTGATCCTCCATCCTCCACGTCCTCCAAACTCCCCTTCCCTTCTACCCCTCCCTCCCCACTCCTCCATCCTCCACACCCTCCAAGCTCCTCTTCCTTCCACCCTTCCCACCTAATCCTCCATCTGCGTGTCCTAAAACTCCCTTCCTTCTACCCCGCTGCCTCACCTTCCTCCATCCTTCATGCCCTCAAACTCCTTCCTTCAACCCTACCCTCCTCCATCCTCTATCCTCCACGCCTTCCAAACTCCCTTCCTTGACTCTCCTCCTCCATCCTCTATCTTCCATGCCCTCCAAACTCCCTTCCCTTCCACCCTTCCCCTTCATTCCCATTCTTCATCATCCACACCCTCGAAACTCCTTTCCTTATACCATGCTTTGCCTCCCCCTTTCTCCATCCTCCATGCCCTCAAACTACCCTTCCATTCCTCCAACCTCCCCTCCAACCTTCATGCCGTCAAAATACCCTTCCCTTTAACCATCCCCTCCTCCATCCTCCATTCCTTCCACCCTTCCTTTCAACCCTCCCCGCCTCCATCCGCTATCCTCCACACCCTCCAAACTCCCTTCCTTCCACCCTTCCACCCTTCCCCTCCATTTCCCATTCTTCATCCTCCACACCTACTATGAAACTCCTTACCCATTATTCATCCACCTCACCTTTCCACCCCTCCCCGTGATCCACCATCCTCCACGTCCTCTTCTAAACTCACATTCCCTTCTACTATTGCCTCCCCCTTCCTCCATCTTGCACGCCCTCCAAACATCACATCCCTTCCACCCTTCCCCCTCATTTCCCATTTTCATCCTCCACACCCTCCAAACTCCCTACCCCATTCATCATCCTCCGCACACCTCCACTTTGATCCTCCATCCTCCACGTCCTCCAAACTCCCCTTCCCCCTCATTCCCCATTCTTCATCCTCCACACCCTCCAAACTCCTTCCCCATTCATCATCCTCCACACCTTCCACCTCCCACTTTGATCCTCCATCCTCCACGTCCTCAAACTCCCTTCCCCATTTATCATCCTCCACACCCTTCCACCCCTCCCGCCTAATCCTCCATCCTCCATCATCTAAACTCCCCATCCTCTTGAACCCTCCTCCATCCTTTATCTTCCATACCCTCCAAAACTCTCATTCCTTCCACCCCTCCCCTCGATTCCCCATTTTTCATCCTCCACGCCTCCAAACTCCTTCCCCATGCATCATCCTCCACACCCTCCATCATGATCCTCCATCCTCCACATCCTCCAAACTCCCCTTCCCCCTCATTCCCCATTCTTCATCCTCCACACCCTCCAAACCCCTTCCCCATTCATCATCCTCCACACCCTTCCACCCTCCACCTTGATCCTCCATCGTCCATCATCTAAAATCCGCATCCCTTGACCCTCCTCCATCCTCTATCTTCCATACCCTCTAAACTCCACTTCCCTTCCCCTTCCCCCATTCCCCATTCTTCATCCTCCACACCTCCAAACTCCTTCCCCATTCGTCATCCTCCACACCCTTCCACCCTCCCCACCTAATCCTCCATCCTCCATGCCCTCCAAACTCCTTTCCTTAAACCTTCCCCCTCCTCCATCCTCTATCCTCCATGCCTTCCAAACTCCGTCCCCTTCACCCTTCCCATTCTCCATCTATCTTCCATGCCCTCTAAACTCCCTTCCTTCCACCCTTACATTACCCATTCTTCATCCTCCATAGCCTCTAAACTCCTTTCCCTTCTACCCCTACCTCCACCTTTCACCATCCTCCATGCCCTCCAACTCTCCTTCTCTTGAACCCTCCCTCCTCCATCCTCATCCTCCACGCTTCTTCAACTACCCTTCCTTGACCCTTCCCTCCTCCATCTCTATCTTCCATGCCCTACAAAATCCTTCCTTCCACTCTTACATTACCCATTCTTCATCTTCCACACCTTCTAAACTCCATTTCCTTCTACCCCGCCTCCACCTTTCTCCATCCTCTATGCCCTCCAAACTCCTTCTCTTGAATCTCTCCCCCTCCTCCATCCTCTATCCTCCACGCCTTCCAAACTCTCCTTCCTTGACCCTCCCTCCTCCATCCTCTATCTTCCATTCCCTCCAAACTCCCCTTCCCTTCCACCCTTACATTACCCATTCTTCATCCTCCACACCTTCTAAACTCCATTTCCCTTCTACCCGCTTCCACCTTTCTCCATCCCGATGCCCTCCAAACTCCCTTCTCTTGACTCTTCAACTCCTCCTCCTCCATCCTCTATCCTCCACGCCTTCCAAACTCCTTCCTTGACCCTCCCTCTCTCCATCCTCTATCTTCCATTCCTCCAAACTCCTTCCTTCCAACCTTCCCCCTTCGATTGCCATTCTTCATCATCCACACCCTCAAACTTCATTTCCATTTCTACTCTCCTCCCCCTTTCTCCATCGACCATACCCTCCAAACTTCCGTTCCTTCACCCATTCCCCATTCTTCATCCTCCACACCCTCAAAATTCCTTTCCCTTCCCCCTCGCTCCCCCTTTCTTCATCCTCCATGCCCTAAAAACTCCACTTCACTTAAACCCTCCTTCCTTCCACCCTTCCACCTCCATTCGCGATTCTTCATCCTCCACACCCTACAAACTCCTTTTCCTTCTACCCTTGCCTCCCCCTTTCTCTATCCTCCATGCCCTCCAAACTCCCTTCCTACCACCTCACCCTCCATCCTTAACGCCTTGAAAAATCCCCTTCCCTTGACCCTCCCCACTTTCATCCATTATCCTCCATGCCCTCCACCACTCCTCCCTCTCAATCCTTCACACCTTCCAAACTCCTTCCTTTAACCCTCCTCCTCCATCCTCCATGCCTTTCACCCTTCACTTCAACCCTTCCCTACGCCTCATTCCCTATCCTCCACACCTCCAAACTCTCCTTCCACCCTTCCCCCTCCATTTCCCATTTTACATCTTACACACCCTCCAGGACACCCTTTCCTTCTATCCTTGCCTCCCCCTTTCTCCATCCTACATGCCCTCCAAATTCCCTTCCTTCCACCCTTTCCCCTCCATTCCCCATTCTTCATCCTCCACACCTCGTGAACTCCTTTCTCTTCTACCCATGCCTCCCCCTTTCTCCATCATCCATGCCCTCCAAACTCCCTTCCCATCCACCCTCCCACCTCCATTCCCCATTCTTCATCCTCCACACCCACCAACCTCCTTTTTCGTTCTACACTGTCTCCCCTTCTCCATCCTCCATGCCCTCCAAACTCCTTCCTTTCCACCTCCCCATCCATACTTCATGCCATCCAAACGTCCCTTCCCTTCGACCCTCCCATTCCATCCGCTATCCTCCATGCCTTTTTCACCCTCCCTTCCTTCCACCCCCTACTCCATCCTTCACGCCCTCCAAATTCCCCTTCCTTTAACCCTCCCCCTCCTCCATACTCGAATTTCCTCCAACCTTCCTTCACCCTCCCCACCTCCATCCTCTATCCTCCATGCCCTCGAAACTCCTTCCATTCCACCCTTACCCCTCCATTCCACATTCTTCATCCTCCACACCCTCCAAACTCCTTTCCCTTCTACCCATGCCTCCCCCTTTCTCCATCCTCCATGCCCTCCAAACTCCCCTTCCTTCCACCCTCACCCTCCATCCTTAACACCCTTGAAACCCCTTTCCTTCAAACTCTCCCCGCCTCCATCCACTATCCTCCATGCCATCCACCACCCTCCCATCCTTCACGACCTCCAAACTCACCTTCCTTTAACCCTCCTTCCTCCATTCTCCATGCCTCTCACCCTTCCTTGAACACTCCCCACCTCATTCCCTATCCTCCACACCCTCTAAACTCCCTTCCACCTTCCCTCCATTCCCAATTTTACATCCTCGCACACTCTCGAACTCCCTTTCCTTCTACCTTGCTCCCTCTTTCTCCAACCTACATGCCCTCCAAACTCCTTTCCTTCTACCCATGCCTCCCTCCTCCATGCCATCCACCCTCCCCTTCTCTTCCACCTTCCCCCTCCAAACTCCCTTCCTCTATCCTCCATGCCTTTCACGCTTCCCTTGACCCTCCCCGACTCATTCCCTATCCTCCACACCCTCTAAACTCCTTCCACCCTTCCCCTCCATTCCCCATTTTACATCCTGCACACCCTCCAAACTCCTTTTCCTTCTACCCTTGCCTCTCTTCCTCCATCCTACATGCCCTCCAACTCCCCTTCCTTCCACCTTTCCCCTCCATTCCCTCCTTCCCCCTCCATACTCCTTTCCTTTCTACCCATGCCTCGCCCTTCCTCCATGCCATCCACCCTCCCCCACCATCCTTCACGCCCTCAGAACTTCCTCCTTTAACCCTCCCCTTGTTCCATCCTCCATGCCTTTCACCCTTCCCATCAACCCTCCCCGCCTCATTCCCTATCCTCCACACCCTCCAAAGTCCCTTTCACCCTTCCCCCTCCATTCCTCATTTTACATCTTGCACACCCTCCAAACTCCCCTTTCACCCTTCCCCCTCCATTCCTCATTTTACATCCTGCACACCATCCAAACTCCTTTCCCTCTATCGATGCCTCCCTCTTTCTCCATCCTATATGCCCTTAAAAATCCCTACCCTTCCACCCTTCCCCCTCCATTCCCATTCTTCATCCTCCACACCATCCAAACTCCTTTTCCCTTCTACCCATGCCTCCCCCTTTCTTCATCATCCATGTCCTCTAAACTCCCCTTCCTTCCACCCTTCCCCCTCCATTCTCGATTCTTCATCCTCCACACCCTTTAAACTCCTTTCCTTCTACCCCTGCCTCCCACTTTCTCCATCCTCCATGCCCTCCAAACTCCCTTCCTTCCACTCCTCCTCCATCCTTCACGCCATCCAAACTCCTTTCCTTCTACCCATGCCTCCCCCTTTCTTCATTATCCATGTCCTCTAAACTCCCTTCCTTCCACCCTTCCCCCTCCATTCTCGATTCTTCATCCTCCACACCCTCCAAACTCCTTTCCCTTCTACCCCTGCTCCCACTTTCTCCATCCTCCATGCCCTCCAAACTCCTTCCTTCCACCCTCCCTCTCTCATCCTTCACGCCATCCAAACTCCCCTTGCCTTCGACCCTCCCGACTCCATCCGCTTATCATCCATGCCCTCCACCTCCCCTTCCTTCCACCCTCCATCCTTCACGCCCTTGAAACTCATGTTCCTTTAACCCTCCCCTCCTCCATCCTACATGTCTTCCAACCTTCCTTGATCCTTCCCTTCCTCCATCGGTTATCCTCCATGCCCTCCAAACTCCCCTTCCTTCCACCCTCGCCCTCCATCCTTCACGCCATTCAAACTCCCTTCCTTCGACCCTCCCCACTCCATCTGCTATCATCCATGCCCTCCACCTCCCCCTCCATCCTTCACGCCCTTCAAACTCCTGTTCCTTTAACCCTCCCTCCTCCATCCTACATGTCTTCCAACCTTCCTTCAATCCTTCCTTCCTCCATCTGCTATCCTCCATGCCCTCCAAACTCCCTTTCCCTTCCACTCGTGCCCTCCATCCTTCACGCCCTCAAAACTCTCGTTCACTTTAACCATCCCCTCCTCCATGCCTTCCACCCTTCCCTTCCATTCCCCATTCTTCATCCTCCACACCTCCAAACTCTGTTTCCTTCTACCCCTGCCTCCCCCTTTCTCCATCCTCCATGCCCTCCAAACTCCTTCCCTTGCATACTCCTCCTCGATCCTTCATGCCCACCAAACTCCCCTTAGCTTGAACCCTCCCCGTCCTCCACCGCCATACCTTCCACCATGCCCTCAAACTCCCTTCCCTTCCACCCTCCCCTCCATCCTTCACGCCATCCAAACTCCTTCCTTCGACCCTCCCGCTTCCATCCGCTTATCATACATGCCCTCCGCCTCCCCTCTCCATCCTTCACGCCCTTGAACTCATGTTCCCTTTAACCCTCCCCTCCTCCATCCTACATGTCTTCCAACCTTCCCTTCATCCTTCCTACCTCCATCTACTATCCTCCATGCCCTGAAACTCCTTTCCTTCCACTCATGCCCTCCATCATTCCGCTGTTGTCAAAATCTCGTTCACTTTAACCATCCCCTCCTCCATGCCTTCCACCTTCCCATTCCATTCCCCATTCTTCATCCTCCAAACTTTGTTTCCCTTCTACCCCTACCTCCCCCTTTCTCCATCCTCCATGCCCTCCAAACTCCCTTTCCCATGCATACTCCTCCTCAATCCTTCACACCCACCAAACTCCCCTTACTCAACCCTCCAGTCCTCCACCCTCCATACCTTCCACCATTCCCCTTAGTTACCCATTCTTCATCTGCCGCACCCTCAAAACTCCTTTCCCTTCTACCCCTAGCTCCCCCTTTCTCCATCCTCCATGCCTTCCAAACTCCCTTCCCTTCCACACTCCCCCTCGATCCTCCACCATCCTCCATGCCTTCCACCCTTACCTTGACCATCCCATGCTTCATCCATTATCCTCCATGCCCTCAAAACTCCCCTTCCTTTAACCACCTCTCTCTCGATCCTCCATGCCTTCCACCCTTCCTTCAACCCTCCTATGCTTTCATCCGCTATCCTCCATGCCCACAAACTCCTTCCTTCCACCCTCCCCTCCATCATTCACACCCTCCAAACTCCTTCCTTTAACCATCTCTCTCTCGATCCTCCATGCTTTCCACCCTCCCCTACTTCCATCCACTATCATCACGCCCTCAAATTCCCTTCCTTGCACCCTCAAACTCCCCTTCCTTTAAACCTCCCTCCTTCCTCCATCCTCCATGCCTTCCACCATTCCTTGAACCCTCCCATGCCTCCATCTCTATATCCTCCATGGCCTCTAAACTCCTTTTCCTTCCACTCGTGCCCTCCATCCTCCACACCCTCCAAAATCCCTTCCTTCCACCCTTAATCTCGTCCATACTCCATGTCTTCCACTCTTCCCCCTCCATTCCCCATTATTCTCCACACCCTCCAAAATCCCTTTCCTTTCTACCCATGCCATCCGAACTCCCCTTCACTTCCACCTCGCTCATCAATGCCTTCCACTCTTCCCCTGCGTATTCCCATTATTCATCCTCCATACCCTCCAAACTCACTTTCCTTCTACCCCTACCTCCCCTTTCTCTATCCTCCATGCCCTCAAAACTCCCCGTCCCTTCTACCCTCCCCCTCGTCCATACTCCATGCCTTGGACCCTTCCCCCTCCATTCCCCATTTTTCATCCTCCACACCTCCAAACACCCTTTCCCTTCTACCCACTGCCTCCCCTTTTCTATCCTCCATGCCCTCCAAACTCCCCTTCACTTCCACCCTCCTCCATGGCTTCCACTCTTCCCACTCCATTCCCATTATTCATCCTCCATGACCTCCAAACTCCTTTCCTTTCTACCCTGCCTCCCCCTTTCTCCATCCTCCATGCCCTCAAACTCCTCTTCCCTTCCACCCTCCTCCTCCATGTTTCACGCCCTCAAAACTCCCTTCCATTTAACCCTCTCCCTCCTCCATTCGCTATCCTCCACACCCTCCATCTCCCTTTCCCTTCTATCACCGCTTCCTCCCCTTTCTCTATCCTCCATGCCCTCAAAACTCCCCTTCCCTTCTACCCTCCCCCTCGTCCATACTCCATGCCTTGGACCCTTCCCCTCCATTCCCCATTTTTCATCCTCCACACTTCTCCAAACACCCTTTCCCTTCTACCCCCCTGCCTCCCCCTTTCTCTATCCTCCATGCCCTCCAAACTCCCTTCACTTCCACCCTCCTCCATGGCTTCCACTCTTCCCACTCCATTCCCCATTATTCATCCTCCATGACCTCCAAACTCCTTTCCCTTCTACCCTGCCTCCCCCTTTCTCCATCCTCCATGCCCTCCAAACTGCTCTTCCTTCCACCCTCCCCTCCATGTTTCACGCCCTCAAAACTCCCCTTCCATTTAACCCTCTCCCTCCTCCATTCGCTATCCTCCACACCCTCGATCTCCTTTCCCTTCTATCCACGCTCCCCCTTTCTCTATCCTCCATGCCTCCAACTCCCCTTCACTTCCACCTCCTCCATGGCTTCCACTCTTCCCACTCCATTCCCATTATTCATCTTCCATAGCCTCCAAACTCCTTTCCACTCTACCCCCTGCCTCCCCTTTCTCCATCCTCCATGCCCTCCAAACTCCTCTTCCCTTCCTCCATTCGCTATCCTCCACACCCCTCCATCTCCTTTCCCTTCTATCCCTGCCTCCCCTTTTCTCTATCCTCCATGCCCTCCAAACTCCCCTTCACTTCCACCCTCCTCCTCCATGGCTTCCACTCTTCCCACTCCATTCCCCATTATTCATCTTCCATAGCCTCCAAACTCCTTTCCTTTTCTACCCTCGCCTCCCCTTTCTCCATCCTCCATGCCCTCCAAACTCCTCTTCCTTCCACCCTCCCCTCCATGTTTCACGCCCTCAAACTCCCTTCCATTTAACCCTCTCCCTCCTCCATCTGCTTTATCATCCACACCCTCCATCTCCTTTCCCTTATCCTCGCCTCCCCCCTTTCTCTATCCTCCATGCCCTCCAAACTCCTTCCCTTCCACCCTCCTCCTCCATGCCTTCCGCTCTTCTCCTCCATTCCCATTATTCATCCTCCACACCCTCCAAACTCCCTTTCCTTGTACCACTTTGCCTCCCACTTTTTGCATCCTCCATGCCCTCCAAACTCCTGTTCCTTGACCCTCCCCCTTCACCCTTCACGCTAATCACCAAATTCCCGTTCCATTTAACTCTCTCCCTCCTCCATCCTCCATGCCTTCCACCCTTCCTTCAACCCTCCCCGCCTCCATCTACTATCATCCACACCCTACAAACTCCTTTCCCTTCCACTCGCCTCCCCCTCCTCCATCCTCCATGCCTTCCTTCCTTCCCTTGACCCTCCCTCGCCTCGTCTCGCTATCCTCCATGCCCTCCAAAACTCCTTTCCCTTCTACCCTTGCCTCCCCTTTTTCTATCCTCCATACCCTCCAAACTCCCTTCCTCCACCCTCCCCCTCCATCCTTCACGTCCAAAGAAAGTCCACTTCCATTTAACCCTCTCCTCCTCCATCCTCCATGTCTTCCACCCTTCCCTTGAACCCTCCCCTCCTCCATCTCACTATCCTCCACACCCTCCAAACTCCTTTCCCTTCTGCCCCTGCCTCCCCCTTTCTCTATCCTCCATGCCCTCCAAACTCCCTCCCCCTCCATCCTTCACGCCCAAAGTCCCCTTCCATTTAACCCTCTCCCTCCTCCATCCTCCATGTCTTCCACCCTTCCTTGAACCTCCCCCCGCCTCCATCTGCTATCCTCCACGCCCTCAAACTCCTTTCCCTTCTACCCTTGCCTCCCCCTTTCTCTATCCTCCATGCCCTCCAAACTCCCCTCCCCCTCCATCCTTCACGCCAAAAAAGTCCCTTCCATTTAACCCTCTCCCTCCTCCATCCTCCATGTCTTCCACCCTTCCTTCACCCTCCCCGCCTCCATCTGCTATCCTCCACACCCTCCAAACTCCCTTTCCCTTCTACCCTTGCCTCCCCTTTCTCTATCCTCCATGCCCTCCAAACTCCCTTCCCCTCCATCCTTCACGCCAAAGAAAGTCCCCTTCCATTTAACCCTCTCCCTCCTCCATCCTCCATGTCTTCCACCTTCCTTGACAACCTCCTCCACTCCCATCTATTATCCTCCACGCCTCTAAACTTTCCTTCCTTTAACCCTCCACCTCCTCCATCCTCCATGTCTTCCACCCTTCCCTTCAACCCTCCTCCACTCCCATCTGTTATCCTCTCCACGCCCTCCAAACTTTCCTTCCTTTAACCCTCCACCTCCTCCATCCTCCATGCCTTCCACCCTTCCCAACCCTCCCCGCCTCCATCGGGCTATCCTCCATGCCTTCCACCCTTCCTTTCACCCTCCCCCGCCTCCATCCGCTATCCTTCACGCCCTCCAAACTTCCTTGAACCTCCCCTCCTCCTCCATCCTCCATGCCTTCCACCCTTCCCTTCAACCCTTCCCTCGCTTGCTCATCCGTTATCCTTCACACCCTCCAAACTCCGCTTCCTTTAGCCCTCCACCTCCTCCATCCTTAAGGCATTCCAACCTTCCTTGACCCTTCCCGCCTCCATCCGTTATCCTCCACACCCTCCAAACTCCTTTCCTTCCACTCTCCCCCTCCTCCATCCTCCATACCTTCCACCCTTCCTTGACCCTCCTCGCCATCCGCTATCCTCCACGCCCTCAAACTCCCTTTCCTTCCACTCTGTCTCCCCCTCCTCCATACCTTCCACCCTTCCCTTGAACCCTCCGCTTTGTCCGCTATCCTCCACGCCTCCTCCAAACTCCTACTCCATCCTCCATGTCCTCCACCCTTCCTCGCCACCCTCCTTCCTCCATCCTCCATCCTCCATGCCCTCCATGCCTTACACCCTTCCTTTTCAACCCTCCCGCCTCCATCCGTTATCCTCTAGTCTAACATCACAACCTTCCATGCCCCACTTTCACTTTAACCTTTTTCATTCCATCATCAAACCTTTGGAAACTCTTTATCGTCTACATATAATAATATCCCTCTAATTAAGACTAGAATTTATCTTTCCCACCTTTTTCAAAAGTATTGACAATAATTAATTATTTATATATATCATACGAAAAGTTCACAAATTAACAATTACCTTTCTTTCATAATAAAATAATAATATTAGTCTCTACTTATCTCTCCGTCCTAAAGAAGTGAAGTAATTATATTATTACTTAGTAAGGTAATTCTCTCCTTCGTAAGGAATTAAAGTAATTATATTATACTATTTACTGATTAAAATAATCAAACTATTACTAATTAAAGTAATTCTCTTTTTATACTATTACTAACTAAAGTAATTACATTAAAATTAATTAAAATAATTATATTATATTATATTATTACTTAGTAAGGTAATTCTCCTTCGTAAGGAATTAAAGTAATTATATTATACTATTTACTGATTAAAATAATTACATTAATATTAATTAAAATAATCAAACTATTACTAATTAAAGTAATTCTCTTTTTTATACTATTACTAACTAAAGTAATTACATTAAAATTAATTAAAATAATTAAGCTATTACTTTCTTTTCTCGGAAGGAAAGCAATTATAAAATTACTAACTATAACTGTGTTATTGTGTAAAGATTATTTCTAGTCCCCTTTTAAACTAAGCCATCTGTTATGGTAAAAAAACAAAAACAATGGTAACCAATCTAATTATTATTATGGTAAAATAACAAAAACAATGTTAACCAATCTAAGCCATGAATTTGGGAATTACAGGACACAGATGAGGGAGAGAGATTAGAGAGCTGCAACAACCAGATTAATCAAGTGATGTTAGTCGTGCAGTTCATACCCACATTTCTACAACGAAGTTGCTCCACACTTCGTATTTGGATTAAGATTTCCATAAAGATTGGTAGTGCATAAAAGCTGGGGATAGGGTTTGGTATTTGAGAATACGAGTACATATTATTTATACTTCTAAATACTAAAATACAGAGATGAATCGTTGTAGGACAAACTACAGAAGTGTGTTTTTTTAGTATTGGATATGCAAATCAAAAATCATAGCCAAGTATCATACCATATTCAAAGGAGAATACCAAACAACATAAACATAAGTTAGTGCTGAATGAAGATCCACCAATTTCGTAATCGTATCCTCAAATACCAAACCCCTATCCTCTAATAAAAGTACAACAAATATAATGGAAGCTAATTGTCCACACCCCTGTTTTATGTATCGCACCAGTCATCCACTGTTTTATGTACTGCATCTCTTCATTTTGAAATGCCCAAAGACCACCCATGTACACCTAAGATTTGTTCATATTTTCTTATAGATACATTGAAGCAAGAAAATAGAAAGATGGAATAAAAAGATGTCAGAAAACAGAAAAATGGAATAAAAAGATACTGTTTATCTTAGCTCCAAAAATTCTTAGGAGCTCGTATTTAAAGCCTGCAAAAGAAATAATAGCTTCAGCTTTGACTATTTATCAAATTCAATACGAATAATATGCATACAAGAAAAGGCTTCCTGATGAAATCTGTGCGCTGTTTGAAAGATTCTTCTGACACAATTCTTTTAAAATCTTTGGATTGAAGTGTTTTATAAATTATATATTTTACTGGACTTGAAATCAAGAGTTCCATATGAAAGGGGGAAATGTCTAAGTTATTCTTCTTTTCACTTATATGGAATGCAGGTGGTCTTTTTTTGCTTATTTTTACATGTTTCTCCCAAAAGAATGCAAATAGATAATAATGTCACAAAATGAAAACTGATGGTGCAAATACACAGGTTCAGAGCATATGAAGCTGCAAACAATAAGGAAACCACCATATGAGGATATCACATCTTTGACCTGATTAGTTATAAAGTTCAACTGCAACATTGCCTACAGAATATTCATTGATAGAGAAAGAAGTTTCAAATGCAGAGCAAGAATCCACTAACTATTAGTGGGTGTTTTCATAAATCATTAAAATTAAATAGTCTAACCCTATGTTACTTGACAGAATTTTGGTTTTGACTATACTCAAGGATGTTGTTTCCTTTCAACAAAATCTCCCAATGAGTAGAACCATTCTAGAGCATTCCTAAACGAGATGAGGAAAAGATGCTTCAAATGTCTGAATGGATTTGCAGGTAATGAGATGAGAAAACTGATGTTCCTGAATATAACGACATCTCAATAGAAATACTAAATAGAAGAAAAAGACCTAATCAATACAAGATAATAATATAAAAATAATCGAATGCCTAAATTGTAGCATTCATCATTTGTACAACAATAAAACACTTCTAAAGAGAAAATTGCAATTAAAAATCTTAAAATTAAACAGTGACTTACTAAATTGTAGCATTCATCATTTGTACAACAATAAAACACTTCTAAAGAAAAATTGCAATTAAAAATCTTAAAATTAAACAGTGACTTACTAAATTGTAGCATTCATCATTTGTACAACAATAAAACACTTCTAAAGAGAAAATTGCAATTAAAAATCTTAAAATTAAACAGTGACTTACTAAATTGTAGCATTCATCATTTGTACAACAATAAAACACTTCTAAAGAGAAAATTGCAATTAAAAATCTTAAAATTAAACAGTGACTTACTAAATTGTAGCATTCATCATTTGTACAACAATAAAACACTTCTAAAGAGAAAATTGCAATTAAAAATCTTAAAATTAAACAGTGACTTACTAAATACCCTATCAGACCACCAGGCTGTGAATTTTTCTTTAAAAAAATCTTTAAGCCGTCACTGATAAGAACAGAGAAGGTTATTGAATAGAACAGGCAAGGCCGCCATTAACCAGAATAACAACAAGATTCACCTTGTGCACTCACGGTAGATAAGCCCTGCAAAGAAATTATAAAAAATATCATAGGAAAATATTAGGGATTGGGGATTCAGGATCAGTTGTTTCATAGCTTACCATTGGATGAATGACTAATTTAATATTGTGAAAGATATTGAAACTTGCATTCTCTTATTGTGCATATTATTCATTTGATCGCTTGATCTTCAATAGTTTCTAGAGCAAAAAAAATATTTGGGATCTCAACAACCTATATTTGGATTAAGATTTCCACAAAGTTTTAAAATAGGAGAGTTCTAAATACTCGACTACTCGAATGAAGATATGACTCGGAGCAGGACTTTCTAACTACAGAATGTTTTCTCCGTATTAGATAAGCAAATAGGCACAGGCACAGTCAACTAAAAATATCAAAATTACCTGATGGTAAAGCATATTCAAAGGAAAACTGCCAGCAACATACAGAAAAAATTAGTGTCGAGTAAAGATCCAACAATTTAGTACTCTCATCACCAGAATGCCGGTTTTCAATTTAGTACACACTAAAGCTCATCATCTTACAGTAATAAACCAAAATGCATCATGTGTGTATTATACTATTTACCATCAGTGTGGGAATTAATTATTGTCCAAAGTAGACTAGATATTATTCATACAACTCACAACTAATACTATTTCAGTGCGGGAGTTATTTCCTGCCAGAGTGGGATGGTTTTTCTGGTGTCAAGGATTGCACGAACATATGATATTGAATGCAAGTTTTTGCTAAAATCAGGTAATGTAATATACTTCCTTATCAGACACTCTGTTGAAGTTATTATCCTGTATATGAAGCCAAAATCCACAACACCAGAAAACTAATTTGTTGTTATAAAACCATAATATACTGATAATTGAGCAGCTTACAATGATCATAAGCAAACCCAATACTGGTTTTCAAGAAAACATTCTATTTCGCTAAAAATATTACTTTCAAAATTAAGGCAAGAAAATCATTTTCGCTACTAACCACATTTAAGGAAGATGGACCTCATGGAACAGAGAACAATCTCCTCATTCCAAACTGGATTTAAATTTGCTCTTCACAACACGTATTCATTGTCTGTAAAAACATTAAGTTTGAGCACATCAAATGTTAATGTGTCTTAAATTTTTGTAATTTTCTTAAATATACTAAAGCAAGAAAGCAGAAAGATGGAATAAAGAAAGATAGCAGACTTGTAGGTTTGTGCCTTTAGCAGTCGAATAAAGAAAGATAACTTTTCCCTTTAGCAAACCAGCGAATTCGATCACACCCATTTGTTACAAAGAAAATATAACAATACTGTCACCAGCAATACTTGTGTCAAGAAAAATACAAATACATGAATTAGATGGGTTACTGATTTTCATATATACTTCACTCATGACAATACAACCTACAGGTAATATTTCTAAGTCTCTATCACAGTTCTCCCAAAATCTATAGAAAGCAAGACTGATGATAAGAAATAAGTACAGACCAACAGACCATCTTGCTTGAGTGTCTCTGTTGTAGTCCTGGATTCAGGATGTTTCCAGACGGCTAGGCTTAAGATTAAAGAGTTGGGCGAAAACTAGATGAAAATGAAGAATCAATTTGCAGGTTTGGCTCCCATTTGTTACAAAGAAAATATAACAATACTGTCACCAGCAATACTTGTGTCAAGAAAATACAAATACATGAACTATATGGGTTACTGATTTTCATATATACAACCTACAGGTAATATTTCTAAGTCTCTATCACAGTTCTCCCAAAATCTATAGAAAGCAAGAATGATGATAAGAAAGTATAGACCATCTTGCTTGAGTGTCTCTGTTGTAGTCCTGGATTCAGGATGTTTCCAGAAGGCTTAGGTCAAAGAGATGGGCGAAAACTAGATGAAAATGAAGACTCAATTCGCAGGCTCGGCTCCTAAAATTCTCACAGCTTCTATTTAAGCCTGCAATAGAAATCTCTGCTTCAGCTGCTTACTATTTATCAAAATCAATATGAGTAATATGCATACAAATAAACACTACCAGATGAAATCTGTGCAATCTTGAAAAGATGCTTCTTCCGATAGAAGTGCTTCATAAATTGCAATGATAGCAGCATTTCCACCAACATCAACCTCATCATCTGTCATTGAGTTCCATCTTAGAAAGCTAAAAACGTGTCAGTTTTAGCCTAAAAATATATCTAAATCTGCAACTCAGGAATGAAAATTTCCTAAAACCTACCCTACAATGAGGGTTGGCCATTTAAAAGAACAAATAATGCCATTAGCCAAAATAAAAACATGATATCAACCTTTTTCACTAGTCTTCAGAGGATTAATTATCATATATTAAAACCCTAGCAACACACAACTAAATACAGACCTAAAAATAATTCAATCAACATAAAACACCCTAAAAAGGCACAGCCAAACAGAATATTTCCATTTATAAAAATGAACAGACCCTAGATTGCAATGCAATTTTTAATGAAATGGAACAAATTATCATTAGGAAAATAAACATTTTAGATAGCCTAAGCAAGTAAACCAAAAAGAGAAATCTAAAAATATAAATTACAACAACTTGTGCATGGCATTAAAACGTTTCTAAAAGAGAAAATCATTAGGAAAATAAACATTTTAGATAGCCCTAAGCAAGTAAACCAAAAAGAGAAATCTAAAAACATAAATTACAACTACTTGTGCATGGCATTAAAACGTTTCTAAAGAGAAAATCAATCATACATTTTAAAAACTGACAGTGCGTTTATTAAATTAATCCATACACCCTTACCTTCACCACTAGCTAGAGATTTACCTCAAGAAATTTTCTGTAAACCCTACCTTTCTATGAGGGTTGCCATTGAAAATAACAGATTAGGCCATAAGCCAAGAAAAACCATGATATGAACCTTTTTCAGTGGTCACAGAGAATCCCTAGAGAAGATCAATTATCAGATGTATAACCTTTTGCCCCACACAACTATCTAGAGCAATGTTAACATATCACAGGGAACTTGAGCCTAAAAATGTTTCTAAACCTACAACACAAAGACAACATAATCGCTATGCATTTATTTATAGGTCTATAGAAAGATTTAAAGCTAAACAGGGACGGTTATTTCCAAAATAGCTAATCCTATTATGCAAAATAAGGGGAAATGTATAGAAATATAACAAAAGAATATCCAACATTTTAGCATCAACCTACAATTCTCCAAGTTTTAGCATCTAATTTCCAACATCTAACTCTCCAATGTCCCTTTCTCTCCACACCGTATTCTTCCAACATCTAACCCTCCAACCTCCCTTCTCTCCAAATTGTTTTCTTCCAACATCTAAACTAACCCTCCAACCTATCCTTCTCTCTCATCCTTTTCCTCCATCTAGACTTCAAAACACTCCAATTTCCTCTTCTCTTAAACATTTTCCCCTCTTCTAATTTTTTTCCTTTTTATAGGTCTATAGAAAGATTTAAAGCTAAACAGGGAAGGTTGTTTCCAAAATATCTAATCCTATTACGCAAAATGAGGGGAAATGTATAGAAAATAACAAACGAATATCCAACATTTTAGCATCAACCTACAATTCTCCAAGTTTTAGCATCTAATTTCCAACATCTAACTCTCCAATGTCCCTTTCTCTCCACACCGTATTCTTCCAACATCTAACCCTCCAACCTCCCTTCTCTCCAAATTGTTTTCTTCAACATCTAATCTAACCCTCCAACCTATCCTTCTCTCTCATCCTTTTCCTCCATCTAGACTTCAAAACACTCCAAAATATCTAATCCTATTACGCAAAATGAGGAAATGTATAGAAAAATAACAAACAAATATCCAACATTTTAGCATCAACCTACAATTCTCCAAGTTTTAGCATCTAATTTCCAACATCTAACTCTCCAATGTCCTTTCTCTCCACACCGTATTCTTCCAACATCTAACCCTCCAACCTCCCTTCTCTCCAAATTGTTTTCTTCCAACATCTAGTCTAACCCTCCAACCTATCCTTCTCTCTCATCCTTTTCCCTCCATCTAGACTTCAAAACACTCCAATTTCCTCTTCTCTTAAACATTTTCCCCTCTTCTAATTTTTTTCCCCTTTTTATAGGTCTATAGAAAGATTTAAAGCTAAACAGGGAAGGTTGTTTCCAAAATATCTAATCCTATTACGCAAAATGAGGGGAAATGTATAGAAAAATAACAAACGAATATCCAACATTTTAGCATCAACCTACAATTCTCCAAGTTTTAGCATCTAATTTCCAACATCTAACTCTCCAATGTCCCTTTCTCTCCACACCGTATTCTTCCAACGTCCTAACCCTCCAACCTATCCTTCTCTCTCATCCTTTTCGCTCCATCTAGACTTCAAAACACTCCAATTTTCTCTTCTCTTATACCTTTTCCCCTCTTCTAATTTTTTTCCTCCATCATACAAGCTTCCAAATCCCAACCCTCTCATATCTTTTTCCTCCATCATCCAACCTTCAAAACTTTTCCCTCCAACATCTTCTCTTCTAGAAAAATAACAAACGAATATCGAACATTTTAGCATCAACCTAAAATTCTCCAAGTTCTAGATCTAATTTCCAACATCTAACTCTCCAATGTCCCTTTCTCTCCACACCGTATTCTTCCAACATCTAACCCTCCAACCTATCCTTCTCTCTCATCCTTTTCGCTCCCATCTAGACTTCAAAACACTCCAATTTCCTCCTCTTAAACCTTTTCCCCTCTTCTAATTTTTTTCCCTCCATCATACAAGCTTCCAAATCCCAACCCCTCTCATATTATTTTCCCTCCATCATCCAACTTTCAAAACATTTCCCTCCAACATCTTCTCTTCTATCCTTATCCCTCCATCATCCAACCTTCCAAATCCTCCTCTATTCTTTCCTTCTCTTCTATACTTTTTCCTCCATAGTCCAATCTTTTCCCCTCCAACATTTTAGCATCAACCTACATTTCTCCAAGTTTTAGCATCTAATTTCCAACATCTAACTCTCCAATGTCCCTTTCTCTCCACACCGTATTCTTCCAACATCTATCCTTCTCTCTCATCCTTTTCCCTCCATCATCCAACCTTCCAAATCCTCCTCTATTCTCTCCTTGTCTTCTATACTTTTTCCTCCATAGTCCAATCTTTTCCCCTCCAACATTTTAGCATCAACCTACAATTCTCCAAGTTTTAGCATCTAATTTCCAACATCTAACTCTTCCTTTCTCTCCACACCGTATTCATCTCTACCATCCTAATCCCTCCATCATCCAACCTTCCAAACATTTTAGTATCAACCTCTGATTCTCCAAGTTTTAGCATCTAATTTCCAAAATCTAACTCTCCCTTTCTCTCCACACCGTATTCATCCCTCCATCATCCAACCTTCAAAACTTTTCCCTCCAACATCTTCTCTTCTATCCTTATCCCTCCATCATCCAACTTCTCCAAGTTTTAGCATCTAATTTCCAACATCTAACTCTCCAATGTCCTTTCTCTCCACACCGTATTCTTCTCTTCTATCCTTATCCCTCCATCATACAACCTTCCAAACATTTTAGCATCAACCTCTGATTCTCCAAGTTTTAGCATCTAATTTCCAACATCTAACTCTTCCTTTCTCTCCACACCGTATTCATCTCTACCATCCTAATCCCTCCATCATCCAACCTTCCAAACATTTTAGTATCAACCTCAATTCTCCAAGTTTTAGCATCTAATTTCCAAAATCTAACTCTCCTTTCTCTCCACACCGTATTCATCCCTCCATCATCCAACCTTCAAAACTTTTCCCTCCAACATCTTCTCTTTATCCTTATCCCTCCATCATCCAACTTCTCCAAGTTTTAGCATCTAATTTCCAACATCTAACTCTCCAATGTCCTTTCTCTCCACACCGTATTCTTCTCTTCTATCCTTATCCCTCCATCATACAACCTTCCAAACATTTTAGCATCAACCTCTGATTCTCCAAGTTTTAGCATCTAATTTCCAACATCTAACTCTCCCTTTCTCTCCACACCGTATTCATCCCTCCATCATCCAACCTTCCAAACATTTTAGCATCAACCTCTGATTCTCCAAGTTTTAGCATCTAACTCTCCCTTTCTCTCCACACCGTATTCATCCCTCCATCATCCAACCTTCCAAACTTTTCCCTCCAACATCTTCTCTTTCTATCCTTATCCCTCCATCATCCAACCTTCCAAATCCTCCTCCATTCTCTCCTTCTCTTCTATACTTTTTCCTCCATAGTCCAATCTTTTCCCCTCCAACATTTTAGCATCAACCTCTGATTCTCCAAGTTTTAGCATCTAATTTCCAACATCTAACTCTCCAATGTCCCTTTCTCTCCACACCGTATTCTTCCCTCCATCATCCAACCTTCCAAATCCTTCTCCATTCTCTCCTTCTCTTCTATACTTTTTCCTCCATAGTCCATCTTTTCCTCCAACATTTTAGCATCAACCTCTGATTCTCAAAGTTTTAGCATCTAATTTCCAACATCTAACTCTCCAATGTCCCTTTCTCTCCACACCGTATTCTTCTCTTCTATCCTTATCCCTCCATCATCCAACCTTCCAAACATTTTAGCATCAACCTACAATTCTCCAAGTTTTAGCATCTAATTTCCAACATCTAACTCTTCCTTTCTCTCCACACCGTATTCATCCCTCCATCATTCAACCTTCAAAACTTTTCCCTCCAACATCTTCTCTTCTATCCTTATCCCTCCATCATCCAACCTTCCAAATCCTCCTCCATTCTCTCCTTCTCTTCTATACTTTTTCCTCCTTAGTCCAATATTTTCCCATCCAACATCTTCTCTTCTATCCTTATCCCTCCATCATCCAACCTTCCAAATCCTCCTCCATTCTCTCCTTCTCTTCTATACTTTTTCCTCCGTAGTCCAATCTTTTCCTCCAACATTTTAGCATCAACCTACTGATTCTCCAAGTTTTAGCATCTAATTTCCAACATCTAACTCTCCAATGTCCCTTTCTCTCCACACCATATTCTTCCCTCCATCATCCAACCTTCCAAATCCTTCTCCATTCTCTCCTCCTCTTTCTATACTTTTTCCTCCATAGTCCAATCTTTTCCCTCCAACATTTTAGCATCAACCTACAATTCTCAAAGTTTTAGCATCTAATTTCCAACATCTAACTCTCCAATGTCCTTTCTCTCCACACCGTATTCTTCTCTTCTAGCCTTATCCCTCCATCATCCAACCTTCCAAACATTTTAGCATCAACCTACAATTCTCCAAGTTTTAGCATCTAATTTCCAACATCTAACTCTCCCTTTCTCTCCACACCGTATTCATCCCTCCATCATTCAACCTTCAAAACTTTTCCCTCCAACATCTTCTTCTCTTCTATCCTTATCCCTCCATCATCCAACCTTCCAAATCCTCCTCCATTCTCTCCTTCTCTTCTATACTTTTTCCTCCTTAGTCCAATATTTTCCCATCCAACATCTTCTCTTCTATCCTTATCCCTCCATCATCCAACCTTCCAAATCCTCCTCCATTCTCTCCTTCTCTTCTATACTTTTTCCTCCTTAGTCCAATCTTTTCCCCCAACATCTTCTCTTCTATCCTTATCCCTCCATCATTCAACCTTCAAAACTTTTCCTCCAACATCTTCTCTTTCTATCCTTATCCCTCCATCATCCAACCTTCCAAATCCTCCTCCGTTCTCTCCTTCTCTTCTATACTTTTTCCTCCTTAGTCCAATATTTTCCCATCCAACATCTTCTCTTCTATCCTTATCCCTCCATCATCCAACCTTCTAAATCCTCCTCCATTCTCTCCTTCTCTTCTATACTTTTTCCTCCTTAGTCCAATCTTTTCCCTCCAACATCTTCTCTTTCTATCCTTATCCCTCCATCATCCAACCTTCCAAATCCTCCTCCGTTCTCTCCTTCTCTTCTATACTTTTTCCTCCTTAGTCCAATATTTTCCCATCCAACATCTTCTCTTCTATCCTTATCCCTCCATCATCCAACCTTCTAAATCCTCCTCCATTCTCTCCTTCTCTTCTATACTTTTTCCTCCTTAGTCCAATCTTTTCCCCTCAACATCTTCTCTTCTATCCTTATCCCTCCATCATCCAACCTTCCAAATCCTCCTCCATTCTCTCCTTCTCTTCTATACTTTTTCTTCCTTAGTCCAATCTTTTCCCCTCCAACATCTTCTCTTCTATCCTTACCCCTCCATCATCCAACCTTCCAAATCCTCCTCCATTATCTCCTTCTCTTCTATAATTTTTCCTCCATAGTCCAATCGTTTTCCTCCAAATTCCAACATCGCATCCTTACTATATCTTTTCCCCTCCATATTCCAACATCAGCATCCTTCTATATTTTTCCCTCCAAATTCCAACCTTGCATCCACCAACCAACACTTCTCTCAACTTTTGGCCTCAAACATCCAACCTTACTGACCCTCTAATCTCCCATTCATTTCCACCTATTCCCTCCAACATCTTCTCTTCTATCCTTACCCCTCCATCATCCAACCTTCCAAATCCTCCTCCATTATCTCCATCTCTTCTATAATTTTTCCTCCATAGTCCAATCGTTTCCCCTCCAAATTCCAACATCGCATCCTTCTATATCTTTTCCTCCATATTCCAACATCAGATCCTTCATATTTTTTCCCTCAAATTCCAACCTCGCATCCACCAAACCAACACTTCTCTCAACCTTTTGGCCTCAAACATCCAACCTTACAACCCTCTAATCTCCCATTCATTTCCACCCTATTCCCTACAATGTCCAACTTCCACACCTCCAACCTACACTTCGGCATCCAATCACCAACATATAACCCTTGAACATCCAACGTCCAACCCTACACCTTCCTTCTTCTCTCAAGTCATTTCCTTCCAACATCTAATCGAACCCTCCAACCTCTCCTTCTCTCCTATGCTTTTCCCTCCATCATCTAACCTCAAACATCCAACCTTACAACCCTCTAATCTCCCATTCATTTCCACCTATTCCCTACAATGTCCAAATTCCACACCTTCAACCTACACTTTGGCATCCAATTTCCAACATATAACACTTTGGCATCTAATCTCTCCTATGCTTTTCCTCCATCATCTAACCTCAAACATCCAACCTTACAACCCTCTAATCTCCCATTCATTTCCACCCTATTCCCTCTGAATGTCCAAATTCCACACTTCCTACACTTTGGCATCCATTTCCAACATATAACCCTTGAACATCCAACATCCAACGTCCAACCCTACACCCTTCCCTTCTCTCGAGTCATTTCCTTCCAACATCTAATCTAACCCTCCAACCTCTCCTTCTCTCCTATGCTTTTCCCTCCATCATCTAACCTTACAAAATCTCCCCTTTTCTTTTAAATTTTTCCCTCCAAAGTCCAACGTCAGTAACCCTATAATCTCTCTTTCACTTCCATACCTCCAACCTACGCTTCTCTTCCACCAAAAATTCAATTTCAACATCCAACCCTAGAACCTCCCCTTCTCTTCAATTCATTCTTTTAAATTTTTCCCTCCAACCTCCCTTTCTCTCACACCTTCTAGCCTCCAAAGTCCAATGTTGTAACCCTATAATCTCTCTCACTTCCATACCTACAATTCCCTCCAATGTCCAACTTCCACACCTCCAACCTACACTTTGGCATCCATTTCCAACATCCAACGTCCAACCCTACACCCTTCCCTTCTCTCCAAGTCATTTCCTTCCAACCTCTAATCTAACCCTCCAACCTCTCCTTCACTCCTATGCTTTTCCTCCATCATCTAACCTTACAAATCTCCCTTTTCTTTTAAATTTTTCCTCCAAAGTCCAACGTTGAACCCTATAATCTCTCTTTCACTTCCATACCTCCAACCTACGCTTCTCTTCCACTCGTTGAAATTCAATTTCCAACATCCAACCCTAAAACCTCCCCTTCTCTTCAATTCATTCTTTTAAATTTTTCCCTCCAAAGTCCAACGTTGTAACCCTATAATCTCTCTTTCACTTCCATACCTCCAACCTACGCTTCTCTTCCACCTGTTGAAATTCAATTTCCAACATCTAACCCTCCAACATCCAAAGTCCAACGATGTAACCCTATAATCTCTCTTTCACTTCCATACCTCCAACCTACGCTTCTCTTCCACTTGTTGAAATTCAATTTCCAACATCTAACACATCCAACCCTAGAACCTCCCCTTCTCTTCAATTCATTCTTTTAAATTTTTCCCTCCAACCTCCCGTTCTCTCACAAACTTTTAGCCTCCAAAGTCCAACGTCAAACCCTATAATCTCTCTTTCACTTCCATACCTCCAACCTATGCTTCTCTTGACTCATTTGAAATTCAATTTCCAACATCTAACCCTCCAAAGACTCTAACCTGAACCTCCCCTTCTCTTGAATTCATTTCCAACTTCCAACATCTAACCCTCCAACGTCCAACCCTAGAACTTCCCTTCTCTTCAATTCATTCTTTTAAAGTTTACCCTCCAACCTCCCTTTCTCTCACACCTTTTAGCCTCCAAAGTCTAACGTTGTAACCCTATAATCTCTCTTTCACTTCCATACCTCCACCCTCCAACATCTAACCCTAGAACCTCCCCTTCTCTTGAATTCATTTCCACCCTCCAACATCTAACCCTAGAACCTCCCCTTCTCTTCAATTCATTTCCAACTTCCAACATCCAACCCTAGAACCTCCCCTTTTCTTCAATTCATTTCCAACTTCCAACATCTAACCTTCCAACATCCAACCCTAGAACTTCCCCTTCTCTTGATTCATTCTTTTAAAGTTTACCCTCCAACCTCCCTTTCTCTCACACCTTTTAGCCTCCAAAGTCCAACGTCAGAACCCTATAATCTCTCTTTCACTTCCATACCTCCACCCTCCAAAGATCTAACCTAGAACCTCCCCTTCTCTTCAATTCATTTCCAACGCCCAACCCTAACCCTCCCCTTCTCTTGAATTCATTCTTTTAAAGTTTTCCTCCAAACCTCCCTTTCTCTCACACCTTTAGCCTCCAAAGTCCAACGTTGTAACCCTATAATCTCTCTTTCACTTCCATACCTCCAACCTATGCTTCTCTTCCACCATTGAAATTCAATTTCCAACATCCAACCCTAGAACCTCCTTCTCTTGATTCATTTCCCTCCAACGTCCAACTTCCACACCTCCAAGCTACACTTCTCTTTCACCTTTTGGCCTCCAATTTCCAACATCTAACCCTCTAACATCCAACTTCGTCACCTCCAAACTATATTTCTCTTTCACCTTTTGGCATCCAATTTTAACATCTAACCCTCCAACACCCAACCCTACAATCTCCCCTTTTCTTTAAATTTTTCCTTCCAATGTCTAACCTATAACCCTCCAATTCAATTTTCGACATCTAACCCTCCAAATCCAACCCTAGAACCTCCCCTTCTCTTCAATTCATTTTTCCATCCAACATCCAACTTCCAACCCTCCACCGTCCAACCCTACAACCTCCCCTCTTCTTCAAGTCGTTTCCTTCCAACATCTAACCCTCCAATCTCCCCATTCTTTTAAAGTTTTCCCTCCAACGTCTAACCTATAACCCTCCAACCTCCTTTCTCTCCCACCTTTTAGCCTCCAAAGTCCAACATTGTAATCCTATAATCTCCCTTTCGCCCACACCTCCAACCTATGCTTATCTTCCACCTGTTGAAATTCAATTTACAACATCCAACCCTAGAACCTCCCCTTCTATTCAATTCATTTCCCTCCAACATCCAATTTCCACACCTCCAACCTACACTTCTCTTTCACATTTTGGCCTCCAATTTCCAAGATCTAACCCTCCAACGCCCAACTTCCAAACCTCTCTTTCCCCTTTTGCCCTCAAATTTCCAACATCTAACCCTCCAACATCCAACATCCTCACCTCCTAAGAAATGAATGTGATATTTTTTCTAAGTGATGTTAGCCGTGAAATTTTATTGTAAAGAGGAAAGTTACAGATGCAGTTAATACCCACAATCTAGATGCTTATAGTGATCCATATTCTTACAATGTACTCGAAGATAGAGAGATGACTAATTGTAGGAATTTCTAACTACAGAAGTAAGTTGTATTAGTATTATTAGATATGCAAATAGGCATAGGCACAGTCAACTAAAAATATCAAAAACACCTGATGATAAATCGCCAGCAACAGTAAAAAAAAATAATGTTGAATCAAGATCCAACAATTTAGTACTCTCATTACCAGAATGCCGGTTTTCATCAGATACAGTATCAATGAAAAATAGAGTACACAGCAAAATCCAACCCTAGAACCTCCCTTTCTATTCAATTCATTTCCCTCCAACATCCAATTTCCACACGTCCAACCTACACTTCTCTTTCACATTTTGGCCTCCAATTTCCAAGATCTAACCCTCCAACGCCCAACTTCCAAACCTCTCTTTCCCCTTTTGCCCTCAAATTTCCAACATCTAACCCTCCAACATCCAACATCCTCACCTCCTAAGAAATGAATGTGATATTTTTTCTAAGTGATGTTAGCCGTGAAATTTTATTGTAAAGAGGAAAGTTACAGATGCAGTTAATACCCACAATCTAGATGCTTATAGTGATCCATATTCTTACAATGTACTCGAAGATAGAGAGATGACTAATTGTAGGAATTTCTAACTACAGAAGTAAGTTGTATTAGTATTATTAGATATGCAAATAGGCATAGGCACAGTCAACTAAAAATATCAAAAACACCTGATGATAAATCGCCAGCAACAGTAAAAAAATAATGTTGAATCAAGATCCAACAATTTAGTACTCTCGTCACCAGAATGCCGGTTTTCATCAGATACAGTATCAATGAAAAATAGAGTACACAGCAAAATCTCATCATGCTGCAGTGGTAGGCCAAAATCCATTTCTGATGTGTATTATACTATTTATTATCACACTGAAATTGAGCTTATCCATTTCTACTTTGTTGTTCATTTCAGTGCGGGAGTTATTTCCTGTCCAAAGTGGATGGTGTTTTCTAGAGTCCAGGATTGCACAAACAAACGATATTCAATGCAAGTTTTTGCTAAAATCAGGTAATGTAATATACGTCCTTATGAGACACAATGTTCAAGTGAATTGTTGCAGTCATTATCCAAAATTAAAACACCAGAAAACTAAAGTTTTGTTACAAAATCATAATATACTGATAATTGAACAGCTCACAATGATCATAAGCAAACACAACACTGATTTTCAAGAAAACATTCAATTTCCCTTAAACCTTTACTTTGGAAACAAAGACAACAAAATCATTTTCACTACTAACCACTTTTAAGGGAGATGGACCTTATGGAACAGAGCATACTCTCCACATTCCAAACTGGCTTTAAATTTTCTCTTCACAACGCGTGTCTTCATTGTCTGTAATAAAACATGAGGTTTGATCACATCAAATGTTAATGTGTCTTCAATTTTTGTAATTTTCTTAAATATATGGAAGCAAGAAAGCAGAAAGATGGAATATAAAAAGCTAGCAGACATAATTTCCTAAGAGCGAGAACAACATAAGGATCACTTGTGCCTTTAACAACTTTTCCCTTTTGCACATTAGTGAACTCGATATTTCAAGCAAAATAAAAATACATGAACCAAATGAGTTAGATGGAGCAAATTCATATATTCTTCACTCATGACACTAGTACCGGTAAAATCTCGAAGTCTCTATCACAGTTCTCTCTAAAATCTATAGAAAGCAAGACTGGAGATAAGACATAAGTACAAGCCATCTCTGTTGTAGTCAAGTTGTTGCCAGAAGGCTTATAGATTGAAGAGATGCAAATGAAGGCCAAAATTCCATAAATAAAAAAACATTAATCAATAGTTAAAACCTAAATGAATAACTAAACCTTATGTAAGCTTCTCTTACAAAAGCAACCTGCCAGGGCACATCCAAAGAGAATATTTCCATACAAAAAATGAAATAGAACAAATTTCCATCAGGAAAATAAACATCTTAGATAGCCGTAAGGAAGTAAACCCAAATAAATAAAAAACTAAAACCTAAACTGCAACATTAAACTTGTACATGGCATTAAAACGGTTTTAAAGAGTAAATGCAACTACAAACTTTAAAACTAAGACTGCATTTATTAAATTAATCCATAAACCCTAATTTATCTAACGAATTTTTCTTAAACCCTACCCTACAATGAGGGTTGACCATTTAAAAGAATGGACAATGCCATTAGCCAAAATAAAAGCATGATATGAACCTTCTTCACTGGCCACAGAGAAGCGTACAGAGGATTAATTATCAGATATTGAATCCCTGGCAACACACAGCTAACAAGTTTAATGTAATCCTACCAGATCACTAGAGATCAATTATCAGATATATATCAGATAACTAAACAGTCTATAAACCGTCTGCATTTATTTAAAGGTCCATAGAAAAATTAAAGCTAAACAGGGAAGGTTGTTTCCAAAAGACCTAAATCCTACTATGCAAAATGAGGGGAAATGTATAAGAAAAATGACAAATGAATATCAATAAACTGCAATTGCAGAAGAAAAATAGACTTACCAGTAGCTTGGAAGGAATTTTCCATCTCTTTCAGTCTAACCACTTTTACGGGAGATGGACCTTATGGAACAGAGCATACTTTCCACATTCCAAACTGGCTTTAAATTTGCTCTTCACAATGCATGTCTTCATTCTCTATAAAAAATGAATGAGGTTTGATCACATCAAATGTAAATGTGTCTTCAATTTTTGTAATTTTCTTAAATAAACTGAAGCAAGAAACTAAAAAGATGGAATATAAAAGCTAGCAGACTTGGTGCCTACGATTGAAAACAACGTAAGGATCACTTCTAGGTTTGTGCCTTTAACAACTTTGCCCTTTAGCTAAATAGTGTACATAGACCCAATGAGTTACATAGACCAAATTCATATATTCTTCACTCATGACACTACCGGTGAAATCTCTAAGTCTCTATCACAATTCTCTATAAGACATAAGTAAAAACCATCATGCTTGAAGAAGGCCCAATTAACAGACTGGGCTCCAAAAATTCTCGCAGCTTGTATTTAAGCCTGCAATAGAAATCTCTGCTTCAGCTGCTTACTATTTATCAAAATCAATGAGTAATATGCATACAAATAAACGCTACCAGATGAGTGCACTCTTGAAAAGACGCTTCTTCCAGTATAAGTGCTTCATAAATTGCAATGGCAGCAGCATTTCCACCAACATCAACCATAGGATCAATTTCATCATCTTTCCAGCTGTGTAGTGTCATTGACAAAACCTAAATCAAGAGTTGCATTAGAAAGTGAATAACATATCAGTTAATTCTTCTTTTCACTTTTTATGGAATACATGTGGTCATCTTGTTTCATTTGTTTTTGCATGTTTAAAACAAACGATGCAAATAGAAAAAGATGCCAAAATGAACAACTAAAGATGAAAATACACTAGTTCCAGGTATATGAAGTTAAAAGCAATTAAGGAGACTCGTGAAAGACTTTTGGTGAACTATTGAAACTACCTTTAAAAGGATATCACGTCTTTGAACTGCTGAGTTATAAAGTTAAATTGCATAGCCTGCCCTTCGTTAGTGATGCAAGTTTAGTATACAGAGCAAGAATCCACTACATATTAGCGGGCATTCCTATGAATCATTAAAATCAGACAGTTCATGTTATATGACAGAATGTTAGATACCACTTGACCAAATCTCCATGAATAGAACCACTGTGTAACATTCCTAATTAGGATGAGGAAAAACATGCTCCAAATGTATGAATGGATTTACACCTGCAAAACCTGTCGTTCAATAGAACACCTAGCCTTTCATTAAAATGATAGAAATACCAAAATAACACACATCGGGGTTTTCCTTAATTTATAAATAAAGCACAGAGACAAGCCATACCAACATAGTAGTTTAACCCTTTATAAGCCATGATCAGAAACATGTTAACCATCTTAAATCAGCCTTTGCAAATGCCAAAAATCCATAAAACATTAATCAATAGTTAAATCCTAAATGGACAACAAAACCTTATGTAAACTTCTCTCACAAAATGAGAATATTTCCATATCAAAAATGAAAAGACGACCCTAGGTTGCAATGCAATTTTGCAATGAAATAGAACAAATTTCCATCAGGAAAATAAACATTGTAGATAGCTTTAAGCAAGTAAACCAAAATAAATAAAAATCTAAAACCCAAATTGCAACATTGCACTTGTACATGGCATTAAAACAGTTCTAAAGAGTAAAATGCAACTATAAATTTTAAAACTAACAAACACTGCATTTATTAAATTAATCCATAAAGTATAAACCCTTATTTACCTAACGAAAATTAATTAAACCGTGCCCTACAATGAAGGTTGGCCATTTAAAAGAGACCAGATAATGTCATTAGCCAAAATAAAAACATGATATGAAGCTTGCTCACTGGCCAGAGAGAACCCTACACAGGATTAATTATCAGATATTGAATCCATGGCAACACACAAGTAACCAGTTTACTGCAATCCTAACAGATCACTTAAGCCAAAGATCTAGAGCTCGATTATCAGATATATATCAGACAACTAAACAGTCTCTAGCAATGTTAACTTATCACAGGCAACTTGAGCCTAAAATGTCTCTAAACCTGCAATTCAGGCAACATAAACCCTCTGCATTTATGTAAAGGTCCATAGGAAGACTTAATGCTCAGCAGGGGAAGGTTGTTTACAAAATACCTAATCCTATTATGCAAAATGAGGGGAAATGTATAAGAAAAATAACAAATGAATAGCAATAAACTGCAAATGTACAAAAATATAGACTTACAAGAAGCTTGGATGGAATTTTCCTGTCTCTTTCAGTCTGCTCCTTACACTGTTCTGCTCTTTCAAGAGTCGAAACAAAAGAAAAAAAAGGCACAGACAAACAGAAACCTATAGAGAATTAATTATCAGATATTGAATACCTGGAAACACAGAACTAACCAGTTTATTGCAATCCTAACAGATCACTAGAACTCAATTATCAGATATATATTGCAATGTTAGCATATCACAGGCAACTTGATCCTAAAAAGTCTGTAAACCCTAAACAGGGGAAGGTTGTTTCCAGAATACCTGATGCTATAATGCAAAATGAGAGGAAATGTATAAGAAAATGACAAATGAATATCAATAAAATGCTATTGTAGAATAAAAATAGACTTACCAGTAGCTTGGATGAAATTTTCCGTCTCTTTGAGTCTGCTCCTTACAGTGTTCTGCTCCCTCAAAATAAAAGGGAAAAGGCACAAACAAACAGACTAAGAAAACCACTCAACACAAATACATGCCTAAAAACAATTCAATCGACATAAACAGCGTGGCCACATGACACACAGACATAAAATGAAGAACACCACGAACATATGACAAAATCAAAGCTACAAACCAAAAGAAAAACACAGAATAACATGAAGAATTCCAAATCAAAGAAGTCTGGGCCAGAATTTTATACTATGATTTCTCAACGGGTGGAAAGCTTTTTTCTCCAACCGTCACTAAGACCACTTACCAGCTGTCATACTATTTTTAAGACGAAGCTTCCAGATGTAAAGATAAGATTTAAGTCTTAATTCTGGGGAAAAAAAAAGTTCCAATTTACTCAGCAGCTTTCATACTTTTTGTATTGATTTTGACCCTTCAAATAAAGTAGATTACCGTTTGATAAAATTGTTGTAAATGTTTTTATTAGCGCTCAATTCCCATTGAATTCTTTTCTTAGGGTGATATAATGTTATATATGAGTTTGAAAAGAATAGATTATACTCCAAAGTTTCGATATTTGGGAATGAGGGAATGCTATTAATAAAGTCATTTTCAAATTTGTTTTTATTTTTATTTTTTTCAAAATAGGTTAGTGGTTTTCTTCAAAACATTGATTAACAATATATTTTAAGGTTTATATTTTAAATTTTTACATCATTTCATGAATTTTGTATTTGATTAGGCTTTTGTTACCAAAAATTTGAGAAAAAAATATGACCTTTAAAATTCTATTTGGTGGTTAAGATATTATTTTTTTAATGGAATTCTAACTTAAGTAATAGTGAAATGGACGTAAAATTTAAGGTTGAAAGTATCATGCAATGGTTAAATGGATGAAGTATAAGCTCAAAATATTGAACACACTACCAACATTACAATCCACGCCTCCTCTTTCCAATACCATCGTAGAACGGCTCTCCACATAATTAGTTGTAAATTTCATTATATTACAATATTTGAGTATTTGACAATTATTAGTTTAGATAATGTATTTATTGGTGTGTTTTTGTGCCTTCTCGTTTGTATCCTCTATGTTTTTATCTTTCTATCTCTTCTCCATATTTCTTCATGTGATTTGATGTTTGTCTAATGACCATACAATTACAGCTTATAGGTTACCTAGAACTATATGTATACGATCTTGGTTCATCACAATCGCAATTGAACAACTTTAGGGGTTTTGTTAAATGAGCCTTTCCTACCCTTCTTTAGGTTCCTTGAAGGTCTCCCACCTATTATGTATCATCTTACATGTCATTAAGGTCCTAATTTGAACTCAATAAATCTCTAAATAGACATGTGCATTGATGCATTGAGGACATTGTCATAAGAAAAGCAATTCAAGAACGCCTTGTTGATAATTCAAAACATTTAGAGGAGGGACACATTTGTTTCTTTATCAAATATTCATTATAGTGATCACACTTGACTCTCAATTAAATTACATTATACTCAAAGTGTGTTGTTTTCGATATTCTACACTATTGAGGGGCCTCATAAATAGACGGTGTTATTCAAAACCATGACACAAAACATGTGCCCCAAATTGCTTCTTTCCTTATTCTTAAAACCTCGCTAGCCTTTAAGGGTTTAGAGGAAGAAGAACAATTTTCTAGAAAGCCATAAGAACTTTTAGAAATGTAAGAAAGGTTTTTAGATCTATAATGCCCCAACTTTCACCCCCTCAAATAACGACGTTCAACCATGGATATTATTAAAAAAGTAAGGTAAAAACAATATATTAATAAAATAATGAAAGGAGAATGAAAAAGAAATAAAATAAGATAAAATTCTTTGAACTAAGAAGTGTGTTGGTTTGAGAGAAAAGTTGCTGGTGGAGGTGTGTTGTCGAGTATGGGGCGCCGTTCTTGCAGATTTGAGAGAGACACATCCTCAGCTCCATTTCAGACCTATCATTTTCCTTGCAGAATAATACAAGCACTTTATTTAAGGTCCAGAGACGTTACCCACGAGGAACCTAGGTTAACGTTGGGAGTTTAGCAGTAATTGGATAGCCGCAGCGAGTGCATAAGTCAGAGCTCTGTTCTGTACTCTCATAATTAAATAATCCGAACGTACGTGGATCTGTGCTTAATGGAGATTTAGTAATAGTCTGTTTTTTGCAACGGGTTTCTATCATTTCGGAGAGGAAATAAAACCACAACTATCATTGTTTAGTTGATGTTTGCAGAGAAAGATGAAGATTGCGGCCATTGAGGCACGCTGAGCGTAACTTGCCGGTACGTTCCCAGCAAGTGCCAGCGTAGCATTTGACTTTGATTTTAGGGCCCCACTACTATATTGACGGACGTTAACATCGCAAACGGTCCTTCCCTGCCCCAAGTCCGTTACGTCTGTCCGTTGCCTGCTCTGTTTCCCGGCGTCGGTGCCTGCTCCGTTCACCGGTGTCGACAATTAAAGTTTTCTCCTGATTTTCAAATTTGAATACCCCGCCTATATCATATTTTGAAACCACCTGACTTCATCCTTGTGCGCAAGCCAGGTATTAGTGAAGAACATACCAATTCGAGGCATTGCAGAAATTTGCCTTTTTGGTTGAACTGTTCGTTGCGTTTCTGTGTGGTGTAGGCTCAGGACCAACTGTCATTAACAACATGGGCCAGATTTGCCTTGCCATGGGCTACGTTGACATATCTCCCTCATCAAAAATTGGGGTTTCTTTGCGAATTTGGGAGCATTTTCTAAGGTATCTAGAATTTTCTGAAAACACAAATTCTAGCGTAAAGCCGAATGGAAGATCCTTTTAAATTAAAAAAACATATTTATAACAGCAAAATATTATGATTGTAAATGATTATGTTTTAAGAATTTACTGATTTATTAAGGCCCTGTTTTGGGTTTAGAAAAGTTGGCGGCCCGAGTCCACTGTGGATGGCAGCGTCACAGTTAGCGATGATAGCTGGCGGCCCGAGTCCAGTGTGGATGATAGCGTCACAGTTAGGAATTTGCTATGAGGTTACTTGTAAATGCTATTTTCAATTTTGTTGGGTATGCCTTGTTGATTGGTCAGAGGAGCATGGTGGTTCTCTGAATGAGTCTGATTATGATTCTGATTTTGGTTCTTGTTCTGATTCTGAGACAGACCCGGAGCCTCTGCCTGAGCAAACACTACAACCACTGATTGTGGTCTTCGGAGAGATACATCCATTATTATGAGAAATGGGCAGCCAATGAATCCTACAGGCAAAAGACAGTCTCCCATCTCCAGCATTTTCAGACATTTCCGATTGATAATCTAGGTAAATCTGATATACAGCTTAAGTTTGTGAGTGATGCTTGGTTACAGATTGTGGAATGTAGACGCTTATTAAAATGGACATATGTATATGAGTATTATTTTTCAGAAACCGAGCAAATTGATGGCAACAAAGATTCATTTTAGAGCTTGAAAGATTTGGCGGAGTCTCCTATAAATCGACTGGATCAGTGTACGACAGAAGGAATGCAACATTTCATTGAAAATGAAGGGTGCTCAGAAGATTTTAAGGATTATCACAGAAAGCTTATTAACCTCACAAGTGACACCCTCCAAAAGTTTGAGAGTCCTGTTCATGCAGTAGAGAAAGGCATTGTGGGTGTGGATACACAGCTGCAGAAACACACAAATAACTAGCAGCAGGCATGACAAAGTTCATGCAGAGTTTTGTGAAAATCTATTACAGTTACTGATTATTAACCTCCTATCTTGTAAGATTATTTGATCAACAAATATTGGAAAATAACACAACTGTAACTTCACAAATACAAACACATAAAAATACCCAACAAGGTGAACACAATATTTTCGGACAATTGTCCCTGGAAAAACCCCGTAGGGAAAACCAGTACTACAGATGAGAAATATATTAAACTTCAGCAAATCAAGAGATACAAATACTGCTTGCCTCTTACTGGCAGAGCTCCGACAATCTCCTAATCCTCCTGTTGATATTCCTCCACTGCTATCTCCAACGCTATCACTGCGCCCTTGCTAACACTGCAAGTTTCTCTAAAAACTTCCTTGTTACAAATGACCCCTTATATACTACTCTCGTTGAAAATCAACGGCCGAGATTAATACAAATGAACGGTTGAGATTAAGACAACTCAATAACCATTAACAACCTTGGTTATGAGGTGTCACCTAAAAGGAGTCAATATTAAATAACAATTGTTTTTATCCTAACAATATTTGTTTGACAAAAACAACTATTTTTCTAAATTCTAGGCCAAAACGAATAGGCACAAAACTACCCATAACTAGTGCTACTATATTCGAGTGAGGACAAATAGCATCCAAGCTACTAAGATTAACACTCCCTCTTAGCGAGGAAGCTGTTCTGCATGACACCCAACATCTCTCTGAAGAAGATGAATTTTGCCTTCCCTAATGCCTTTTTCGTAATGTCTCTACTGTTGATCTCGTAGGTACAAATTGTAGCTTAACAACCCCGCGTTGTACACAATCTCTGATGAAGTGATACTTGATGTTTATATGTTTTGACCTATCATGAAACACCGGATTCTCACTCAACTTGATGCAACTCGATTGTCGCTGATCAGTATCACCATAGTCTTAACCTTCTCCGACCAAACAAAGCTACTAAAGAACTTCCGAAGCCATATAGCTTCACATGTTGTCATGCTAGCTGCTATGTACTCGACTCACCGAACTCGAGCTACAGACTTGCTTTCTGCTTGAACCAAGATACAACTCTTGATCCCAGACTGAAACAACACCCTGAAGTGCTCCTCTTGTCCATTGTACTACCTGCCCAATCTACGTCAGTATAGCCCATCAACTTGATTCCTTCACCTCGAGCATATCTAATTCCATACTCGATTGTACCTCGCAAATAACACAACACATGCTTAGCCACAGTCCAATGCACTCTCTTTGGCTCAACCATGAACTGACTAAGAGAGTTTACTGCAAATGCTATATCCGGCCTGGTGTTGACCAAATACATGAGCGAACCAATTAATTGCTTGTATAAGGTGGGATCTACATCTTTGTCCTTAGATGTATCTACCTTCCTCCAATTAGTGATCATAGGTGTAGACATGGCTTTGCAATCCTCCATCTCGAATCTCTTCAAGATTTCAATGCAATATTTCCCTTGACCAAGGAAAATCTCTCCATCTGTCTGCCACACCTCCATGCCTAGAAAATAGTGCATGAGTCCCAAGTCCTTCATCTCGAACTCCACCGCAAGATCCTCTTGCATTCTTCTATGAGCCCCATTGAACTGTAAGAAACAAGTCGTCTACATATAGGACAAGAATGAGAATCTCACCTCCAACTACCAAGTAGTAGAGATTAGCATTTGCCTCACATTGCCCATTTCTGCAAGTAACTATCATACCTCCTCTTTCACGCTCACTCATTAAGAAACGCTCTCTTTAATCTACACATCTCTTTGTTGATGGAAAGCCTTCAGCCATGTTCTATGTATACCTCCTCTTTCAACTCACCATTAAGAAACGCCGTTTGACATCCATTTGATGGATTACATCCCATCTGTCTTGAAATTGAGATTACAAATGTATAGAAGTATACACAGCAATCGGAGCAAATGTCTCCTCATAGTCTATTCCCTCCTTCTGAGAGAACCCTTTTCCACAAACCTTGCCTTGTATTTCTCGATGCTACCATCTGCACCGTGCTTTATCTTGAAGATCCAGCATGATCCAACTACTACCCTATCTAGTTGGTCTAGGCACTACCTCCCACACATCATTCTGCATTATTGAAGTATATTCCTCAACCATAGCATCTTGCCATACCTGATGTTGTGCAGCCTCTTGATAGTTAGAAGGTTCACTATCTACCAACTGGCTAACTAATGCCACATAGTCATCATACTCAGGCCGGTGGTTTCCATTGTCTCATCACTCCTCCTAGGAGTACCCACTAACTCCCGAGTATTCTTCTCAGTTCTGAACCTCACGGTTCTTCTTGCTAATCGTAGAGGATGAAATATCAACCTCCATGTCTTCTTGATGCATCTCTTCTTTTGTTGCTCTATACTTTGAAAACTCTCTCCTCCTTAGTCTATGCTTGTACTTAGTAATCGTACTCGAGCTTTCTTTTGACTCGATTGAGTGATCCTCGGAGCTTCATTGTTGCTTACTCGATCATCTACTGTAAATCTCTAGACCTTCTAAATGCCTTGTCCTCCATGAAATTGACATCACGTCGAACAATAATCCCCCGGTCCCCTAATGAATATCTCGATATGCCTTTGAGGTTTCACTGTACCCCACAAAGTACCCTCTCTCCGCAGATCTCCGATCTAACTTGTACGTGTATCCTTAGGAATGTGGTCCAATATGCCAAACTCCCAAAGATCCTAAAGTGACTGACATCTCGGCTTCTTCCTGTGAATGCTTCCTCTCGTGTCATCTTCCCTAGTACCTTATGTGGAACTCTATTTTGTATGTATACTGTTGTATTGCATGCCTCTGCCCGCAGATAACGAGGTATATCCTGGTCATGCAACATAGCCCTTGATGCCTCCGTTATAGACCGATTCTTCCTCTCAACAACTCCATTCTTGCTGGGATTGTAAGGAACAGTCCACTCTCTCTTGATTCCTTCTCTAGTAGTGTAACTCCTGAACTCATTGCTTTTGTACTCGCCTCCATTGTTTGACCGAAGAACTTTTATCTTCCTTCCTGTCGAATTCTCCACAAGAGCTTTGAACTCTTGGAAGCGACTGAAAACCTCATCCTTGGTCTTCAAGAAGTATATCCATGTCTTCCTGGAGAAATCATCAATAAAAGTAGCAAAGTAGTCATACCCTCTGAGAGACTTTGTCGACATTGGTCCACATACATCCGAATGTACTAGATCAAGAACACCCTTGGATCTGGTGTCACTCCTTGGAAAAGATGCTTTAACAAACTTCCCCAACACGCACCCCTTACATACATCATCGTGCTTTGTGCTCACCTCAGGAACACCTGTCACTGTCTCATGAAGTAATTTAAGGGCTCCATGATGGATATGGCCCATCCTTCTATGCCATAGCTCTCCCTGATCTCTAAGATTACTGTTGCTCATGAGTGCCTTAGGAATATCAAACTACAGCCTATAAAGCCGACCGCTCCTAACTCCAATAGCTATGGGTGATTTCCAATCCTTGTGCTTGATCAACACATGTGCCCCTCTAAAGAGTACATTGTACCCTTTGTCCTGAAGGACAGATACAGAAATCAAATTCATCCCTAAGCCTGGAACATGCAACACATCATGAAGGGGAATCATCTTACCACTCTCCCTCTGAAACTGAATAGTCCCTTTCCCAACTGAGTTGAGTTTGGACATGTTCCCCATAGAGATATGGATTCTGGTGCTCTCTTCCTTATAACTGGAGAAGTATTCTCTAACTCCTGTCATATGATATGACGCCCCACTATCTATGTACCAAACACTCTATGAGGTTGAGCTAACCATACATGCTATGAGTGCAAACTCATCTTCCATTCTACTAGAGAGCTCATCTGCACTTGTTGAAGCCGCAACTTGCTTCTTGCCTTTCTTTTCATTCTTCTTCCTTTCTGGGCAATCGCTGACATAGTGGCCAAACTCGTGACAGCCATAACACTTGATCTTCGAAGAATATTTCTTCTTCTTTTCACCTTGTGAATTTGATCCTTTACTAGACCCCTTCTTTGCTTTCCCTTTACCCGCTAGGGCAACATTTTCCTGTTCCACCTCACTTTTCTGACTCTTATTGTTGGCTCCATTGACAAGACTTAGTCTAAGCTCCTCCTGAGTGAAATCACTCCATATTCGATCCCAACTCGGTAAGGTGTCTCGTCCATTGATGACTTGAACAAAGACATCCCACTGCTTAGTAAACCCATTTAGGGCTATTCTCACTAGCTCGTCATCATTTGGTTTGTCTCCAATAGCTGCCAATTCATCCTTGACAAGTCTAAGTCTGGTGAGGTAACTTGTGACGCTCTTCTCCTTATTCATCCGGGTATTCCTCAATTTTTCTCTCGAGAATTAGGTTAGTTGTAGCATTATTCTGTGCAGATTCATAATGGCATCCCACATCATCTTCGCCAGTATCTAACTCTGCAATATGTGGAACAATATGATCCTCGACACCATCAAGAATAAGCCTCCTCGCCTTGGCATCTTCCTTCTTATATGCTAAGAGTTGTGTTGCATCCAGTAGGCACAGTACAACAAAGGGTCACATATTCCTCGATACCATTCTCTTCCAAAGAATAGAGAAATTCGCTTTGCAGACACCAAAATTTGAGGCTCCATCCAATCTGTCCCGATCTCTTAAACCTACCGAGGCCATCTTAAAATAAAATAATAAGAATAACTTTGAAGAGGTTAAACTGGGTTTTATAAACCCTCACTTTCTTTCACCTAGGTAAATCTCTTCTACCCGAACTTAGCTCGATAACATGTGAAAAATCTATTACAAGCTTCGATTATTAACCTCCTATCTTGTAAGATTATTTTATCAACAAATATTGAAACTAACACAATCAGTAATTTCACAAATACAAACACATAAAAATACCTAACAAGGTGAACACAATATTTTCTGACAATTGTCCTCGAAAAACCCCGTAGGAAAACAAGATAATACATGAGAAATATATTAAACTTCAGCAAATCAAGAAATACAAATAGTGCTTGCCTCTTACTGGCAGAGCTCCGACAATCTCCTAATCCTCCTGCTGATATTCCTCCACTGCTATCTCCAATGCTATCACTGCGCCCTTGCTAACACTGCAAGACTACTTGCTAACACTGCAAGTTTCTCTAAAACTTCCTTGTTACAAATGACCCCATGACCCCCTTATATACTACTCTCGTTGAAAATCAACGATTGAGATTAAGACAACTCAATAACCATTAACAACCTTTGTTATGAGGTGTCACCTAAAAGGAGTCAATATTAAATAACAATTGTTTTTATCCTAACAATATTTGTTTGACAAAAACAACTATTTTTCTAAATTCTAGGCCAAAACGAATAGCTGTCGAAACTACCCATAACTAGTGCTACTATATTCAAGTGAGGACAAACAAATGTCTCAAGCTACTAAGATTAACAAGTTTCTTGTGATGCCAGATTTAATGTAGTTTATTATTAAAATCTTTTTTAACTATTGGGTTTGGTACTCTGGTGGATTTGACGCTGAGTGTGGTTTGGTTCTGAACAACCCTCCACACCTTGTGAGGCAGGCCAGATTTAACCTTGGCCGTTTACATATCCCATTATTTGTTTTAATTCATTTCCCATAAAACCTATAAGATCTCTAAGGACATACACATTTGTTCCACTTATATATCAAGTAGAATGTTGTTCAAAACATTACTCAAGAATAGTTGCATTCTTGATAAAGTATTACCCAAGAATACTTGTGTTTAAACATCGTATGTGCAATGTAATGGTGGGTGCCGTAATACACAAGTTATGGGTTAAATTTTGTTCCATTGTAAGTCCAACCTACATGATATAAGACCTTTCCCAAAATGATATTTATTAGAAATTGCACCAATCAATGTTAAATGAATGAATGATTTTAATATCCTTCAGATGAAATAGTTTAGGGACTAAGTGCTACAATATAGTTGATCTACACTACACTACCGCTAGGTACATGGGTTGCCCGTTTAGTCTTACTAAATTCTCAATCCTTTCTTAATGTTGGATCTTGTATTGTGGATCTTGGTCATAAGATTTGTTGTTTTGTCTAGCCTTTCCTCTTCAGATAAGTCGATTAGGTTTTCTACTCTCATGTTGTCATTATACTTGATACAAATGTCGATGTAGGTTGTGCACTCCATGATGTATTGTCATTATGTCTCTACTACCTCCTTGTCACAAAATAAGTATGTTCTCACATCCCATTCCTCTTTAGGCATATAGTCCACATGTCAATTTCACATAGGCAAGATGATGTGAGCTAGTTTTTATCTAAGCCATCAATATTTTTGTATTGCACTTGATTTTTGCTCCTATGTATTCCTTTTCATTATGGTCCTGTGTGGGATTAAAATCTTTGATATAGTATACTTTTTTCTGTCCAATGTGCTTTGTCCGCATGATTGTCCTGAATTTCTCTCACATAATTTCTCGTTTCTTCATTATTATTTGGGCATTCTTGCATGTTGATGCACCAATTATGTATCTATTTGTTATTTTATTTTTTGATTTGTTTTTCCTTTTTTAGCTCTTCTTCTATCACCAACATGGGCCATCGATGAGTCTCCATACTTCACACCTTCTTTAAATAGCTTAATATCTAGGTCATAATTTATGCCTCCAATGGAAACATGCTTGTTTAATCAAATAGAATCTCATATGGTAATGATGATTTGACTTTAAGGTTGTTTGTTCTTAAATGTACTTGGATTCTCTCTAACTATCTCAATTTTACATTAAACATTTTGCTAGGTCCCAAACTTCATTTCCATATAGGATCATTTAAGTGAAAAGTAGGTTGAACAAGGGCCTATTGGTTTCCCAAACCCATAATTATGTGTTTCTGCACCTTTTTGTAGCGAGTATAAGGCCTTCCAACCCCCTTATATATATATTTTTTGTACATGTGTCCTAACTAAGCTTGTGGTGAAAGACAAACCTAAAATAGTTGTATTTTTCTACTACTTTTGTGGGCTTCCTTTCAAATGGAAGTTATTTTTCTTTCTTCTTTGTAGTGGATTGTGACTTTGGTTTTGTTGGTATTCACTTGAGTTCCCACCTCTTGACAAAAGAGCTTTACAGCTCTCGGTGTTCTCTCACACTATGTGTTATTTTAGCAATTAGAATAAGAACTTCTACATATGAAAATAACTTTACAACATAGTTTGTTAAGTGCACACCCCTTCCACAAACTTTATTTAACAACTCTGCCCAATTTATTTAACAACTCCTCCAACTTATTAATGTATGGTACAAAGCAAGTGGGAGATGGAGGGGCATCCTTGTTTGACACCAATACCACTTCCAAATCATTTTGACATTACATCACTTGTCTTGATTTTTGCCTCGATTTTTTCATAAAGTCCATTCAAATTGCTGCCCTATACTCATTTGGAAACCCAAGATCCTCCATCATGTTCCAAAGTTTTCTTATAGGGACTTTGTCAAATGCTTTTTTGAAGTAAAAATTATTAGAAAGATTCTTCTCCCTAATTGTTCTATACTTTTTTCATTAGGTGCCTAAGAGGAAGCAATGGTTGATAGTGTAGTGCTTCAATTTGTAACATGATTACCCTTTTTCTCTTTTTTACCCAACTCATAATTCTATTGTTGAAAAAGCAAGGTACAAGCCTTTGAAACATGGAACTTACGAACATGAACAACGAAAGTTGACCAACATTTCCATGTTTGACACTAACTGATGTTTAAAAAACAATGCATGAGCCTTTGAAACATAACACTTGTGAACATGAGCAACCAAAGTTGACCAACATTTCCATGTTAAAAGCCCATATCCCACAAAGGTAAACCCTTACCTAATAAACAAAGCAATAAAATTTGGCAAAATATAATAAGGGTCACATGAGGTCTCTCCTTCTTCCAACCACAAACATCAAAACTCATTCTATATAACTAAATGTGATATTTCTCAAATTAAAATTTATCATAATAATTTGTTTGATTTAATTTATATTTAGAAATTAATGCCCGCTAGAGACTAAGAATGGCCAATTGTATTGAAGAGCACAAAACACAATTCTAATACATAAAAGAATTTATGAGAAAAAATCAATGAAGCATCTATCTGACAATGTGATAGTAATGTCTTAGAACCAATAAATTGTGTGTTTCCCTAGAGATTTGGACTATGTTGTTTAGATATTAACTCTCTCAGTTCCACTATCCTTGAAGTATGAATTGATAGTCGTAGGAATACGAGCATGTAGAAGATTTAATTTGAATGTGTCATGTGGAAGTTGAAGTGCCTCGCATATTAATAAAGCTAAACAATGTTTCTCCTCATATTGAACAAATGCACTTGAGGATCCATGAAAATCACTTTAAAACAATGGTATCTTCTATAACTCAAATAAAAAATAGGACACCTTAAAAAAATTGGTCTTCACTTTCAAACTCAATAAAACTCAATTTACCTATACATAATACAATTTACTTTTAAAAAATATGAGTTGAGAATTATAACAACCACTAGTTGTTTGTACAATGCAAACACGTAAGAACTCATCCAACCAATTAAAGATATAATCACAATGTTTATGGTAAGATGAAACCCATCCTATGTGGTTGAAGAATTTTCACATTCAATTTTTGAAGTTCCTATGTGTTGTCCACTCAAAATTCCCCGCCTTTTGAGAGGTTGAAAATTGAAATTTTTTGAAGTTAAATGTCTTCTCTCGTTGTCCCGGTAATGTGAAAAGTCAAGAAATTGGAAAAATCTACGTTTTTGGGTCATTTTGTGTGATTTTTGGGCCTGTCGGAACTTTTTGTCCCAAGTGTCCCAAGTTCATTCGGGCTCTTTATTCCCCGATCGGCCGCTTTACTCGAAGTCCGTTCTTTTCGGGCCCGTCGGAACTTTTGTCCCAAGTGTCCCAAGTTCGTCCCGATCCATTATTCACTTTTCGTCCGATTCGGCCGAGTCGCGTACTTCATGTACTTTTGTCCCTCATGTCCCAAGAATATTTGTGTGTCTTTTCCCCGCATCGCCCGAGTCGGCCGAACCGCGTACTTCACGCTTTCGCGTCCCTTGTGTCCCAAATGAACCAAGTGCCATTCGTGCTAATTTTTCCCGCTCTACTCGAATATCTTGCTTTTAAGTTGGTAGACGTGTATTTAATGCACATTTATTGTCTCTCTCTCTCTAAATGGCTATATAATGAGCTTCCTCTATGCGTTTTTACACACCGCTTTCATGTTATCTATTGCTCATACCTCATGACCAAAATTTCTGCGTGCGTATCCATTCCCCCGCACTTCTATCACGAGTCCAGCCTGCGGTCTTGCTCTCCAAATTATTACCAACATGAAGATTAAGTTCCAAGGTCAGGAGCAAATCTCACCGCTCGAGTCTGCGTTCCCGATATTGGCGACAGTGAAGTTCGCCACCTTGATTTTGGAGATTTTTGGGCAAGAATGACAGACTCAAACCCCTCTCCTATGGCACGATGATTCATGACAAGGTGGTTTAGCATTTTCCGGTGATTTCCTATCTAGGTGCAATGCGCCGATACGGTGCTTTCTTGCGTGCTCATTTCAATCCTGACTCAAATGAGCTGACGAATGTGCATGGGGACCTCATCGCTAAACTTGACGCTACCGCCATTGGCGCTGCCCTAAGAATTCTAGAGATGGACAATGCTATAGTAATTTCCCAAAACCAAGTGCAAGCCCTCTTCGACCAGGACAGTGAGCAATACAAGGTGCGGGTGGCGAAGTCTCCGGCTTAAAACCCTAAAAGGGGACGCCTCTGTCTGTCCCAAGGTTCTTTTCCGTGCAGACTTCAATGAGGAGTTGTCGGATTTCATAATCCTACTGGCTCGGGTCATGGGCTTGCCCTCTACAAATGAGTTCCATTTCTGGATGTGCCCACTCATCAATATGGTGTGCGAAGGGACTCAGAATATCCACTGGGCAGAGATCATCAGTATGAACTTAGCGGAGCAGCTGTCTAATGTACAACAAACAAAGAAATTCTATATGACTTCATACCTGACGTATACTCTGGCAGCATCAAGGCAATGGTTTGGTTTCTAATACATCGATGCTCACAAGGGTGACCCCGTATATGCCTACTGCCCTCGGTTCACCTTGGAAACTACAACCGTAATTTCGAGAGGAGTGAATGACGCCTCCACCATGTACATTGTCGGGCTTACGGAGAGTGACACAATGAGGAGATTCTCTAATGAAGCTATGAATCGATATCGCGCGACGGTGCCTACTTCATCCAATTTAGGAAATTTTCCTATATAAGGCTTGCTTGCGGCTATGAGAGCACCCCTCTCAAACTCCCCATGTTCTGCAATGATAAGATGACCTTAATAGAAGTATACAGCAATGGACAAGTTGCATAGAACCTCTGCGGGGATAAGAAAATCACCGACTTGCACTTCCCCATCACTTTGGGAAACTACACTTGCAAAACAACCCTAGATGCTCAAAACATAGAAAGAGCCCTGGCTCCCATCACTATCCATTTCTTCAGGCCAAGAACCTGTTTTGACTTGAAGAAGTTTATTGAGCAGAACATCAAGATCACTTATCATCATAGGCGCACCACGTAAGATTATTGGGTGTTGTGTTGATGATTTTGAAGCAAGGAGGAGGCATTATGGCATATTTTCTCTTCAATTAATTCAAGAGCTTAACCTGTACCAAGTTCTTGAAGGGCTCCAAGATGATAATTCTGACCTGTACTCATATGAATATGACAATGTGGTCAAACACACTCCCTTGGAGGATTTGGATTGGTTCAAAAAAGAGAAGGATGATTTGGTTGAAATCCTAGCCGCGGTCTTAGTAAGGACCAAGATCTGGTTTGACAGAGAGTTCGTGAACTTAGAAGGCACTCAAAGGAATCTTCCTCCAAGGATAGTACAACACCAAGAAGGGATGCAAAGTGACACCCAGTTGAAACACCTATGCGCAGACCCTCCCGCCTCATCAACTCAAGGTCCCACAGTCTCCACTCCTTCCTCATCCACCCAAGTATATCAGAAGAAAGCCAAGGAGGTTAAGAAGGAACCTATTGAAGAAGAGCCTACAACAAAGCATTCTGAATTGCCCTCGTGTCCGAGAGAACATCATTATTCTCAGTGAAAGTGAAGAGAGTGAGGTGCCAGCTCCCATGAATGCCCCTGAAGCTCCAATAGATACGGACAAAGAAGTCCAGAGCACTGAACTTCCAAGCACCATTGATCCCTCCGCACTGTGAGAGCCCCAAGCGCTCCACTCATATCCCAACTAGAGGCAACAATAGTACAAACCTTGGGTGCCATGAGTTCTTTGTCTCTTGGTCCTCTTGCCCCACCTGCCTCTTCCTCCTCCTCTTTTGAATGGGTGCAGCCTCTTGTCGACAGTAGGAAGAGAAAGTCTTCCTCCCGAATCTTAGGACCTAATTTTGATGTTGTGGCGGCCTTATTAGGCACTACTCCTCCTACTCACGCCAAAAAAGCCAGAACTACCTCCAGGATAGTATCTGATGCTCAGGGCCAACAATTCCTAGAGATAGCCAAGCCTAAAGTAGACAAGCCAGAGCAAGATTTGCAAACATATGATCTGGAGCTCTCGAGAATTCCCATGGGAGAGTCCACCCCTGAAGGTGAGATCCACAATCTTCAGGAAACAGACACTAGAGTCATTGGGAGGGTAGAGAAAGGGCAGCAAACCATAGAGCAATTGAGGAACAGGCCCGGATCTCTTACAAGTTTTATCAAGTCCTCGCCGTCCCAAAGATAAAGTTTTGGATCCTACCCATTGACTACTCTTCCACCACCTGTAATTCGAGCCGGGATGAAGTGCGAGTATCAAAGACATGCACAAGTTTTCCGTCTATGGAAGGGCTATGGAGGCTATGGTGGATGATATGCTTGTTGCAGGATTGAATTTCATTGATGAAGCCTTCAAACTCCACGGGAAGGTAAATAATTTGCAATAGAAGCTCTCCTCCACTATTGGGAGCATAGATAAAGAACTTAAACTTTGGAGCAGTTGCATAGTAGACCTTCGCCTCATGGGACAAACAGATGAAAATATTTTAGTGGCAAGCAAGGTCTTCGATGATGCAAAGGATAACTTGTCAAAGTCCTGGGTCTATAGCGTGGAATGGAAAATCAAGGTGCTGGAGGAGGCTTTGGGAGAGTTAAGAAATAACTGGCAAAAGGGTGAGGCCTTCAAGACTCTAGTTGTATCTGCGTTCAAGGATATACATTGCCATCTACAGGATGAGACTTCTGGTGTGCCTCTCTCTTTACAAGAAATCAAAGCTCAATTCCGAGCTTTTATCAAAGGTAACTGCTTCAAGGAGAGTTCCATTTCCAAGGAGAAGATGAAAGAGATATGCTCTCAATCTGCTATAGATGAAGCGAATAAAGATTATCATACTCATGTCGAGTTTGACAAAGAAATGGAGAAGTGCCTCGGATTTTGGACTCAGTCTACTGCCAACACATCGGTCCCACGAGGCAGAGACATAGCGGAGGCATTGAAAAGATTCAGGCAGCGGATCCTAAAGTCAGTGGGCCCCTCCCATTCATGAACACCTGTCTTTTCTCCTAATTATTCTCTTTTCCTCTTTTCTTTCTTCTCGAATTTATTATAATTAGTTGGGGTATTGCGATTAGCAGCCCTCTAACTAAGCATTAGTTAAAAGAAGTAGTTATCAAAGAGTAACTAATTTGTAAACTATATAATGGCCTCTCCTCGCCATTTTTAGGGAGAGAACTTGGCTTATCTATAAAAGTGTAAAGAAATCACAAAGAAATCAATACATAAGGATTTCCATTCTTTGTCTGCTCGATTCCTTTTTATTCATACGCTGTCCATTAAATATTGTTAGATCATTTGTTTACATTATGCTTTGAGAAACTTTGTATTCTTGTAGATGCTATTTATAGAACCGTGTGTCTATTCCAATTTCATCTTATTAACGTAAGTACAAATGATCTTATTCCATTCCATTGTAATCTTGCATGCGTAAGGAATTATTCTCATTATCTATAATTTTGGATGGTGCCTTTCTACTTATCTTCACATTTTCATCCCTCTATCCTTCTGTAATTGGTAACCTATTTAGGAAACACTTTTATGATATCCAAGTTCCATAGTAAAACCATGCTTTGTATATGTGTAAATAGGTTCATTTCTCGAATAAGGGAACCTCTCCCATTAAAGAGGAGGGACTTCTTGTCCCCTGACTGTTTCTCTTCTTAAAGTTCCTTTTTGACGACCAACGGTTTTGGCGACTCTCTTGGGAATCGTATTCCGGTTCCATAATCGTTTATCGATCATCTTTTGATCTAATGACTCCACGCTTTACTCGAGGAGAAGGGCCCTTGGTATTGAAGATTCTCGCCAACTTTTAGAGCAGCAGGTTTTTCTTTCCCTTCCGCAAGAAGAAATACAAGAGCTCGCTCAAAAGCACTCCTCTGTCAAAAATAGAATCTCTACGGGTGGTATTCCTTCGTAAAAAATCAGTCCTAATCTCCGAGCTCTGATTCTTGTTGGTGTTTGATTCCTCTTCAAGCCATTTTTCCATGAATGGCGGTACCATTGCCATGGGGCCATCGGGTTGGGCCTCTTGCCCTTCCTCAACCTTTACATGAGTTACCCAGAGGTAATCGGAAGAACTTTCCTAAGTTCAAGGGTGATGGCAAGGTTCATCCTGATGAACACATCGCGGCCTTCATAGTTGCATGTGGAGTTCTGGGAGTTGAACATGAAGATGTCTCCGTAAGGCTTTTTGTTGAGACTTTACAAGATAATGTTGCTGATTGGTTCTATCACCTTCCGGCCGGAGCTATCACTAGCTGGAACACAATGAGAACTAGGTTTGAAAATCGTTTCAAACCAGCGGAAGACGTGCATGCTTTCTTTGGCCCAAATTTCTCAAATAAAGAAGGAATCAAAAGAGCCCATGAGAGAATTTGTGGCTCGATTCAACAAGTTAATTAACAAAATTCCACCAGACACTCAACTTGTAGACCAAATCCAAAAATGTTTCTTCCTAAACGCCCAATTGCGTGAAGTTAGTTATGCATTAAGAAGGGCTAATCTTACGCAACATTGGTAGAGGATCAAACTCTTCTTTTAGTTAGTGTTAAAGACGATTTAATCATGTCGGGAAAATTAAGGAGATACCCTTCTAAATCTAAGCCTTCTCCTTCCTCCTCTTCCACTCCTGGACCTAATACTGATCCATTGGTACAAAAACTTGCAAATGATCTCATCACCATCAAGAAACAATTGGCTCAACATGCTCCATATGCAGACGTTCCAAGGAGGAATTTTCAGCCTAGAAATCGTTTTCCCACTTCTTAGACAAGGCTAGCACTTGAAGGACTTCCTATTAAAGTCCCTTTCAATGCAACCTGTGAAATTGAAGAACCAGAGGATGAGGAGGTTGATGAAGATTGTGAAGAATTTGTTGAAGAAGTTGATGATGGAACAAAAGAACTTGAGGGATCTCGAGTTAATTTCTTCACCACTGAAGGCGTTGATGAAGGAGACGACTATGATGAAGTAGTAGCAGACATGAATAGCGAATCATACGTTGTCATGACTCGAGAGCAAACAAATCGAGGAGAAAGTGATGCACCCACAAAAAAATCTAAAGAGCGTAAATAGCCGGCTATTCTGTAATTGCAAAAAGAGGATATCCTATTCCCATTCCATCCACACCTAAGGTGAGTCCTATCAATTCTATTGCTAAAGTTACTTCTTTTTCCCCAAAAATGATAAACCTAGAATTCCAAGTGACGACAAAATCTATACAGGGTCTTTCGACATTATTGATCACCTAAAAAGACCAAGGTTCAAATCTCGGAGGCCGAATATTATCAAACCCATCCCAAGGCTTTTGCTAAAATGATTCACTTTGTCAATTCTCATTCCAAAACCACCTCTAAAGGCCTTTTACCCACTCCATCTTACTCGCACCATAGCCCAATCTGGTAGCCACTGTCACCTCACCCAATGACAAAATCAAACCATTCTATGTGACACTCCTTATAGCCGGCCATAGGCTCGATGGTGCGTCATAGACTCGGGGCATCGTAAAATCTAATGCCCCAAAGTAGCTCATGCCTTAGGCCTAACTCTCACATGCACTTATGGATCTTGTTATTCCATGGAGAGTAAGGAAGTGCCCCTAGTTGGAAGAATTAAAGATACACAAGTAGCCTTTCTTGCTATTTTACCCGAGAAGAAAGTTTTGGCTACTATCCCGTAGCAGACATTCCTCCTTCGTATGGGATCTTTGCTAAGTAGAAAATTCAGTAAGGATGTGGGCGGAGAGATTCAAATGGATTGGTCACATGCCCTCATACTCGTTAATGGGCAAATGAAGAAGTTGTTGCACGAGAAGCAATCGAGTATATTGTACAAAAAATAGATGATCCCAAAGCACAAACACTCTATGAGGATATGGGGCATGGAAACTACATGATTATGTCTCAAGAAAATACAACTCCCAAAGTGTCACCTAAGGATCCTAACAGTGTTTGGATATTAGAGTTTGATGGAAGTTGTTCTTCAGCGGTTCTGGAGCTGGTGTAATATTGATATCCCCTGAGGGTAGGATTCATCCTTTCTCATTCAAGTTGCAATTTGAAAATACCAATAATACATCAGAGTATGAAGCTCTCATTCTTGGACTCCAGGTAGCAAAAGAACAAGGTGTGAAGAATCTTCTAGCTCATGGAGATGCGAGAGTTGATTGTCAAGCAAGTTAGAAACCTCTTCCAGGTAAAGAATAGAAGGTTGAAACATTACAGGAATCAGGTTTGGGACTCCATTGAATTTCTTGACGCCTTCTCCATCAAAGCTATGCCTAGGGAGGAAAACACCGTGGCTGATTCACTAGCGCCTCTCGGGGCATTCTTGATACCTCACCCCGACTTCTCTCAAGATAAGTTTACCATCGAGATGATTCATAGGCCCAAGTGTACCTGATAATGCAAGTAACTGGCAAGTTTTCAATGATGATCAACATTTGCTTTCCTTCTTAGAGCTCAGGGATAATTTTGAACAATTGTACTTCGAAGGAAGTGACAATTTGCCTCGTGAAAGTGTGCCCTTAAACGGAGAAGTTGTCAAAGAAGAAGAAACAGATCAAGATGGATGTATCAAACTCAAAGGAAACAAGATTCCAAAGGGACTAGTTAGTGTAGAAGAGTTGTTTGACAAACATGACAGGTATGTGAAATTTAAAGCTTCTACGGACCATAGCAATCAGCTGAATATGATAAAATTAACATTGGGAGTTCTACCGACCCTAAATTCGTGAACATTGGAAAATGTTGTACACCAGGAGAAAAGCGAAGGTAACTAATATTTTAAAGAAGTATAAGGATGTTCTTGCTTATTCCTATGAAGATTTAAAATCCTTTCAGCCGAAAGAGATGCAACATTTTATCCCTCTTAAACCTAGGAGTAGGCCTTTTAGATAGAAATAGAGGCAAGATCTGAATCCTAAGATAGGCGACACCATCTTTCAGGAAATACAAAAGTTATTAAAAGCTAAAATCATTTTTCCTATCCACCATTCCACATGGATTGCCAATTTTGTGCCTGTTAGAAAGAAAAATGGTGAGATTCGTATCTGTGTTGACTTCAGGAATCTAAATCAAGCTTCCTTAAAAGATAATTATCCTTTTCCCATGATGGATCAAGTCTTGCAAGCCGTGACGGGATCGAAATGTTATCCATGCTTGATGGTTTCTCGGGATATAATCGGTAGAAGTTAATACTATAGATCGGCCACAAGACAGCCTTCACCACCCCTTGGGGTACCTTTGCCTACAAAAAGATTCCATTTGGGCTCATTAATGCTGGTGCCACTTTTCGAGAGAGCTATGGACTTGGCCTTTGGAAGTTTGAAAGGGAAGTGTATTGGCGTATACCTTGATGACTTGACTGTATTTTCTAAAACAAGGCGAGATCATTTCCAAAGCATCTGAAACAGCTTCTTTTGAAATGTAGAGAACATGGGATCTCTTTAAATCCTAAGAAATCATGTCTTTTGTGTCACGAGAGGGAAAATTATTGGGGCATATTATCTCCAAAGACGGTATAAAAATTGATCCTGAGTGAGTTCAAGCTATTCGGCAAATTCCTCTTCCAACCAGCAAAAAGGGAGTGCACTCTTTCTTTGGTAAGATCAACTTTCTGAGAAGATTCATCCCCGATTTCGCAGAGCTAACTTTGAATAACTCCCAAATGATGAAAGGAAAACAGACGTTTGGTTGGTCTCTAAAGGGAAAGAAGCTTTTGAAGGTATTTAAAAAGCTATTGCTAAAACTCTGTTTTAGCATGTCCAGATTTCAGCAAAGATTTTATTATCTATTGTTATGCCACGGATAATACCTCGGCCAGCTGCTGTTTGACTCGGAAGATTCCAATGATCACGAACTCCCAATTACATTTATGAGCTACATTTTAAAAAATCATGAGTTAAAGTACACCACCATAATGGAGAAGCATGCTTTAGCTGTGGTTAAAGCGGTCAAGCAATTTCGTTTTTACATTCTTAACTCTCACTCCACGGTATTTGTGCCAGATACAACTATCAAGTCAATTCTCACACAACAGGAATTTGGATCCAAGAGAGGGAACTGGGTGGCCAAGGTCCAAGAATATGACATTGACATCAAACCCGACCAAGCTCGTCCCGTGGAAAAGGTCTGTGTGAACTCATCGCCGAAGGAGCTAGACATGAGTTACTAGAAGACAAGGTTGGTCTTCCTACCGTTCTGTTTCTTAGCTCAGTTGATGAATGGTATGCTGATATCGCCCACTTCCTCACATATGGAGAATGTCCCTCTCATTTAAATGCTAAAGAGAAGAGAGTTGTTAAGTTAAGATCAACCCAATATATGTTGTGGGAAAATGCCTTGTTTAAGCGTGGATTGGATGGGAGATTTTTGAAATGTGTAGATAAGGAGCAGCGAAGAAGCTACTTTCTGCTTTTCATGATCGTGCATGTGGAGGGCACTACTCATCAACTGTCACTGCTCATAAAATACTCCGTGGAGGATATTACTGGCCTACCTTGTTCAGAGATGCATCAAAGTGGGTTGATAAATGTGAAGCATGTCAGACTTTCGTGGGTAGACCCAAGTTGGCCTCTTTGCCTCTTAAACCAGTTATAATCGAAGAACCTTTTCAACAATGGGGTTTGGATTTCATTGGAACACTTAATCCCTCTTCTAGTGCTAGTCATACCCATGTATTAACCGCCATAGATTATTTCACCAAGTGGGTAGAAGCCATTCCAGTAAAGAGTACTACTTCAGAAGTAGTATGCAGTTTTATCAAAGAAAACATCTTGGTAAGGTATGGTGTGCCAAACAAGATCGTGACAGATAATGCTTCAAATTTTTCTTCAACCGAGATGATGGATTTTTGTTATGGATATGGCATCTCCCTAGCTCACTCCTCAGATTATTATCCTCAGGGGAATGGACAAGCAGAATCAACAAATAAAAATCTGGTGGCTATAATAAGGAAATTAGTCAATGAATCCCAACGAAACTGGCACAAGAAACTCTACGATGCTCTCTGGGCAGACAGGATCACACCTAAGAGAGCCATTGGGATGTCTCCTTTTCAGGTAGTATATGGAGTGGAAGCTCAATTTCCAGTCACATTGGAACTACCAGCCTTGCATTTAATGAAGGCCATTGAAGATACCAGTTTTAATGATTCTTTGGATAAGAGGATCATGTATCTTCATAAATTGAATGAGGACAGATTGAAAGTTGCTTTGATAGGATATCTGCTCACCAACAAAAGTAAAGGTCTTATTTGATAAAAAGGCCAGTTCGAGAGATTTAAAATTTGGAGACATCGTTTTATTATGGGATAAAAGACATGAACCTCGTGGCGGCCATGGCAAGTTTGATTCCCTTTGCTCGGACCTTTCAAGATTAGGCACTTTCTTTGGTAAGAATTCTTTTTACCTTGATTATATGGATGGTTCCTCTCTCCCACTTCCTTATAGTGGGCAGTACCTGAAATTGTTTAAGTCATAGGTGATTAGGAAGTCCTTTTGTATATTCTGTATAGCGTTTTGTTTTTCCTTTCTTCTCTCTGTTTTGGTGTGTTGTCTTACAGTATTATTTTGGTTTGTTGACTCCATGGCCCAATGGATAAGATCTTGGTCTACTTCCCCAAGTTTATCTAAATTCTTGCCTTGTCTCATTCTTTGAACTTATGCCAAGTCATCCCTGAAGGAGCAGTTGTTGTCCACTCAAAATTCCCCGCCTTTTGAGAGGTTGAAAATTGAAAAAATTTGAAGTTAAATGTCTTCTTTGTTGTCCTGGTAATGTGAAAAGTCAAGAAATTGGAAAAATATGTGTTTTTTGGGTCATTTTGTGTGATTTTCGGGCCTGTCGGAACTTTTTGTCCCAAGTGTCCCAAGTTCATTCGGGCTCTATGTTCCCGATCCGTAGCTTTACCCAAAGTCCGTTCTTTTCGGGCCCGTCGAAAATTTTGTCCCAAGTGTCTCAAGTTCGTCCCGACCCATTGTTCACTTTTCATCCGATTCGGTCGAGTCGCGTACTTTGGGTACTTTTGTCCCTCATGTCCCAAGAATATTTGTGCGTCTTTTCCCCACATCACCCAAGTCGGCCGAACCGCGTACTTCACGCTTTCGCGTCCCTCGTGTCCCAAATGAACCAAGTGCCATTTGTGCTAATTTTTCCGCTCTACCCGAATATCTTGCTTTTAAGTTGGTAGACGTGTATTTAATGCACATTTATTGTCTCTCTCTCTCTCTCCTAAATGGCTATATAATGAGCTTCCCCTATGCATTTTTGCACATTGCTTTCATCTTGTCTATTGCTCATACCCTTGCGACCAAAATTTACTGCGCGCGTATCCATTCCCCCGCATTCTATCCCGATTCCATCTGCGGTATTGCTCTCCAAATTATTACCAACATGAAGATTAAGTTCCAAGGTCGGAGTAAATCTCACCGCTCAGTCTGTCATTCCCGATATCGGCGCCGGTGAAGTTCGCCACCTTGATTTTGGAGATTTTGGGCAAGAATGACCAGACTCAAACCCCTCTCCTATGGAAGATGATTGATGACGGTGGTTTAGCATTTGCCGGTGGTTTCCCTATCTCAGTGCAATGCGCCGATACGGTGCTTTCTGCGGTGCTCATTTCAATCCTAACTCGAATGAGTGACGAATGTGCATAGGGAGCTCATCGCTAAACTTGACGCTGCCCAATGGCGCTTGCCCTAAGAATTCTAGAGATGGACAATGCTATAGTAATTTCCCGGAACCAGTATGCAAGCCCTCTTCGACCGTGATAGTGAGCAATACAAGGCGCGGGTGGCGAATTCTGGCTTAAAAGCCCTAAAAGGGCGTCTCGTGCATCCCAAGGTTCTTTTCCGTGCGGACTTGAATGAGGAGTTGTCGATTTCATAATCCCTCTTGGCTCGGGTCATGGGCTTGCCCTCTCTGAATGAGTTCCATTTCTTGATGTGCCCACTCATCAATATGGTGTGCGAAGGACTCGGAATATCCACTGGGCAGAGATCATCGGTATGAACTTAGTGGAGTAGGTATCGAATGTACAACAAACAAAGAAATTCTATATGACTTCAAACTCGATGTATACTCTGCAAAGATCGAGGTAATGGTTTGGTTTCTCATACATCGATGCTCACAAGGATGACACCGTAGATGCCTACGCCCTTAGTTCACCTTGGAAACTAGCAACCACAACTTCGAAGAGTGAATGACGCCTTCACCATGTACATTGTCGGGCTTGGAGAGTGACACAGCGAGGAGATTCTCTGATGAAGCTATGAATCTGATATCGCGCTACGGTGCCTACTTCATCTAATTTAGGAAATTTTCCTATATAAGGCTTGCCGGCTATGAGAGCACCCCTCTAAAACTCCCCATGTTTTGCAATGATAAGATGGCCTTAATAGAAGTATGCAGGCGGCTAGACAAGTTTCATAGAACCTGCGGGGATAAGAAAATCACCGGCTTGCACTTCCCCATCACTTTGGGAAACTACACCTGCAAAATAGCCCTAGATGCTCAAAACATAGAAAGAGCCCTGACTCCCATCACTGTCCATTTCTTCAAGCCAAGAACCTATTTTGACTTGAAGAAGTTTATTGAGCAGAACACACAAGATCACTTATCATCCTAGAAGCGGATACACGAAAGAATATTGGAAATGACTGTGTTGATGATTTTGAAGCAAGGAGGAGGCATTATGGCATATTTTCTCTTGACTAATTCAAGAGCTTAACCTTTACCAAGTTCTGAAGGGCTCTAGGATGATAATTCGACTGTCTCATATGAGTATGACAATGTGGTCAAACACACTCCCTTGGAGGATTTGGATTGGTTCAAAAAGAGAAGGATGATTTGGTTGAAATCCTAGCCGTGGTCTTAGTAAGGACCAAGATCTGGTTTGACAGGAGAGTTTGTGAACTTAGAAGGCACTCGGAATCTTCCTCTAAGGATACTACAACACCAAGAAGGGATGCAGTGACACCTAGTTCAGAAACACCTGTGCAGACCCCTCCCGCCTCATCAACTCAAGGTCCCACAGTCTCCACTCCTTCCTCATCCACCCAAGTATATCAGAAGAAATCCAAGGAGGTTAAGAAGGAACCTATTGAAGAAGAGCCTACAACGAAGCATTTTGAATTGCCCTCGAGGTCCGAGAGAACGTCATTGTTCTCGGTGAAAATGAAGAGAGTGAGGTGCCGGCTCCCATGAATGCCCCTGAAGCTCCAATAGATAGGGACAAAGAAATCCAGCACTTGAACTTCCAAGCATCATTGATCCCTCCGCACCAAGAGCCCCAAGCGCACCACTCATATCCCAACTAGAGGCAACAACAGTACAAACCTTGGGTGCCATGAGTTCTTTGTCTCTTGGTCCTCTTGCCCCACCTGCCTCTTCCTGCTCTTTTGCATGGGTGCGACCTCTTGTCGGCAGTAGGAACAAAAGTCTTCCTCCCGAATCTCGAACCTAATTTTGATCTTTGTGGCGGCCTTATTAGGCACTACTCCTCCTACTCAAGCCAAAAATCCAGAACTAGCTCCAGGATAGTATCGATGCTCGGGCCAACAATTCTTGGAGATAGCCAAGCCTAAAGTAGACAAGCCAGATCAAGATTTGCAAACATATGATCTGGAGCTCTCGAGAATTCCCATGGGAGAGTCCACCCCTGAAGGTGAGATCCACAATCTTCAGGAAACAGTCACCAGAGTCATTGGGAGGGTAGAGAAAGGGCAGCAAACCATAGAGCAATTGGAGGAACAGGCCCAGATCCTTACAAGTTTTATCAAGTCCCTGTTGTCCAAAGATAAAGTTTTGGATCCTACCCCATTGACTACTCTTCCACCACATTGTAATTACGAGCTAGGATGAAGTGCAGTATCAAAGACATGCACAAGTTTTCCGTCATGGAAGGGCTATGGAGGCTATGGTGGATGATATGCTTGTTGCAGGATTGAATTTCATTGATGAATCCTTCAAACTCCACGGGAAGGTAAATAATTTACAATGAAGCTCTCCTCCACTCTTGGAAGCATAGACAAAGAGCTTAAACTTTGGATCAGTTGCATAGTAGACCTTCGCCTCATGGGACAAACAGATGAAAATATTTTAGTGGCAAGCAAGGTCTTCGACGATGCAAAGGATAACTTGTCAAAGTCTTGGGTCTACAGCGTGGAATGGAAAATCAAGGTGCTAGAGGAGGCTTTGGGAGAGTTAAGAAATAACTAGCAAAAGGGTGAGGCCTTCAAGACTCTAGTTGTATCTGCCTTCAAGGATATACATTGCCATCTACAGGATGAGACTTCTGGTGTGCCTCTCTCTTTACAAGAAATCAAAGCTCAATTCCAAGATTTTGTCAAAGGTAATCTGTTCAAGGAGAGTTCCATTTCCAAGAAGAAGATGAAAGAGATTTGCTCTCTTCAATCTACTATAGATGAAGCAAATAAATATTATCATACTCATGTCGAGTTCGACAAAAAAATGGAGAAGTGCCTCGGATTTTGGATTCAATCTACTGCCAACACCTCGGTCCCATGAGGTGGAGACATAGCGGAGACATTGAAAAGATTCAGGCAGCGGATCCTAAAGTCAGTGGGCCCCTCCCATTCATGAACACCTGTCTTTTCTCCTAATTCTTCTCTTTTCTTCTTTTCTTTCTTCTCGAATTTATTGTAATTAGTTGGGGTATTGCGATTAGCAGCCCTCTAACTAAACATTAGTTAAAAGAAGTAGTTACCAAAGAGTAACTAATTTGTAAACTATATAATGGCCTCTCCTCGCCATTTTTAGGGAGAGAACTTGGCTTATCTATAAAAAAGTGTAAAGAAATCATAGATAAATCAATACGGAAGGATTTCCATTCGTTTTTTGTCCGATTCCTTTTTATTCATACATGTCCATTAAATATTGTTAGATCATTTGTTTACATTATCTTTGAGAAGCTTTGTATTCTTGTAGATGTTATTTATAGAACTGTGTGTCTATTCAAATTTCATCTTATTAACGTAAGTACAAATGATCTTATTCCAATCCACTATAATCTTGCATGCATAAGGAATTATTCTTATCTATAATTCTCGGATGGTGCCTTTCTACTTATCTTCACATTTTCATTCCTCTATCCTTGTGTAATTGGTAACCTATTTAGGAAACACTTTTATGATATCCAAGTTCCATAGCAAAACCATGCTTTGTATATGTGTAAATATGTTCATTTCTGAATAAGGGAACCTCTCCCATTAAAGAGGAGGGACTTCTTGTCCCCTAACTGTTGCTCTTCTTGAAGTTCCTTTTTGACGACCAATACTATGCTAAGCCGACCTTTATTTTTGTGGTTTAAAAATTATTTAAGTAGTTTGGTACAACAATTTTAAAAAATGTTTAACTATTTAGCCTATAAGAAATCTTTGAGCAATTTATCAAGTTTTTTGTCACAAGCTTGAGATGGGCCCAACATGAAGAATAATAAACATGTGTTGCCACAAGCACTTTGAAAAAATATGCAATTTATTTGATAAGGTGAGAAGTTTTGTGATCCAATATGACAATTTATTTTCAACTTGATCAACAACATATTACAATATCCAAGAGGGAGTTTCTTGGAATGCAAAAGGGATGCCCAAAAATCGAAATATTACACCATGTTGAATTCGCTTGCATTGAAGAAGGGATAACCATAGGGGAGGAGCTAAACTAGATTATTTGTAGCACTAAGTCTTTTTCCATTGAATGCTTGAACCTAAGGGGAGGCAATAGACATCTAAGAAAGAGAATTCTTGTTGAACGTTATCCTCATCTTCAACTAAGGTGAGAAATCAATCATATGCAAAATTGGTATTGATGAGCTGAGTAGGAGTTAAAATTGGAAATGTAATTCCTTTCACCAATCCATGTTGACTGACATTGGTGAGAAGATTAGAAAATCCTTTGATTACTAACACATATGAAGCAGGAACTAGAGGGAAACCTTGGTGAATAGATCACAAAATTCCAAAAGGATTAGAGTGAATTACATTAATAAAGAGACATGTAAAGGAATAAGAAAAAGCATGGCCATAGTACCGATAAAGGTAGGCCCAAATTTAAACACTATGAGTATGGCTAAAATGAAGTATCATTCGATCCTGTCATATGTTTTCTCAAAATCAATTTTGATAAGTAAGGATTTTTATTGTGGCCATCGAGCCCATTCCATACCTTCCCATATTGCAATAATATTATCCAAAATGTATCTACTTTAGATAAACCTTGTTTGTTCTTGACTAAAAATTACAAGTAATAGGTTAAGAATACACAAGTCCAAAGCTTTAGCAATGATTTTATATGAGACATTATGCAAAGTAATTGGCCACCAACAAGCAATGAGCTTTAGATCCCCCATCTTAGGAAGTTGATGTTCCATTAGTTGATGAATTGACCAAGCAAATTAGAATTAAAGGCCTCTAGATAGACTTGAAAAGAGTCATTTCTAACTAGATACCAAAGGATTTTGTAAAATTCACAAGGAAACCATCTTTCCCTAGGGCCATATCATTTGCCACTTGAGAAACTAGCTCAAAAATATCATCATCAATTGCAATAAATACTTTGTGATTGAGAGAGCTTATAAAGGACCTTTGCTACGCATTGACCAAGAGCCACTTGTCACTCCAAAGAAAGCTCCTGAACTTTGAAAACGTGTTGATAATGGTGCACCAAATCCTGCACCATCTCTAACACTTCAAGACATGAAGTGAGCATTCTAAGATAGCTTTGAGTTTTTGTTCACATGTTTTTTTATTAGCAGTAAAGAAGGGTTAAGAGGACCCTACCCTGTACAAAAGTTGGAGAAAAAAAAGACATTGAGGATCAAAACAAACCAGCCTCTACCAGTGGAACCAAAGACCAAAATAACAGAAAACATCAAAACAAACAACAAAAAACAACTAACAAACTATCTCTACCATGAGGCCCCTTCCCTTTAGATCTTAGCTACATTTTTAGGGGGAGATAGTCCCTTTCTTTTTTCGAATCATGATTTTACATTCCTCTTCCACATTTGGATTTACATTTTCAATGTTCTAGATTGGAATCAAAACTTCTATGTGTTCCACCAGGTCATGGGATCCTGATTCATTCTTGCTAACTTGTTACACTTCCTCCTCTTCTCAATCAACCGATTTCTTAAAATCCGTGTCTAAATCGTAATCGGTGGATCATTCACAACCAAGTGACTAGGATTAGAGTTCTTCCACCAAGAGCTTCTTCCTTTAGCATGTTTTCTAACCAAGTGAAAATCTGATGCTAAATGACCAAGAGAAAACAATTTCTGCACCTAAAGGGAAACCCTTCATAATCAAGATTTTGAATCCAAGTTCTATCCTCAACTTTAAGTTCAATAGTGGTAGGGAAATCCACAGAAGTATCCATATCAACCAAGATTTTAGCATACGTTGTGTGCTCAAAATCTTCAATTTTTGGGTCAATAGCTAAACATTTTCCTAAAGTGTTACCAATAGTGGTTAAACAACTATCCAACTAGAATTGGAGGGAAAGTAAGGAAGATGAATCCATATTGGTTTAATGTGGAAAGTGTTAGAAACCACGTTAAACAAAGGGAACCACAATTTTTGTTCACGTGTTTAACTTTGAGGGAACAAAATAATTCCTTAGAAACCTGATCACCCAATTTGACGATTTGTTTACATGTTTATCAAGATTTTAACCATAAAATACTTACACATTTTTACCAAAATCATTATATATAACTTGCATATTTAAAATATGACCGCCCTTTTTATATAGATATATTCAAAAAGTTAAATAAATAGATATTATATATAATATATATACTAATGATCAAGTTGTCACAATCTCTTCCATCTTCTTTCAACATTTCATCTTGGAAGGATCTAAAGAACTGACATAACCTCAAGGAGGCGTATAATTGCAGAGTGAGCCCATCACATTAATTTTCAGGAACAGTTGCAAAGTGAGCCCATCACACTACTCTTTGCAAACAGTTGTAAAGCGAGTCCATCACACAAGTTATGTAGCTAAGTTGTTTAATTAACAACTTAGATTAATATTAGTAAAATATGCTTATTATGTGATTAGTGATGGTTGAAACTACTCACGTAATTATTTTGAGTTGTTATAGGAGTGTTTATATCTCTTCTACAATTTAGGAGAAAACAATCCTATATATTTCCATGATTGTCTCATATGTTTTTCATCAATCAAGTAATTGTTCTCTATGTTAAATTGTTGTATTTCGATTCAAATCTATAGTTTATATTTCATTAATGAGATATCAAGATGTTTATAGTCTATTTAATAATGTGGGAGCAAGAAGATGCATTTCAAAATGAGCCTTCATGGGTCCTGGTTTTGGTCGATTTCAAGAGGGCTTACAGGACTTTTACATTGTATCCATTTATTTTCTCACACATCTCTCCACCTTTCACATTCTCATTTGCCATTTTCTGTCAACGAAGTTATCGCCTTCAAATTTGGCCTTTTATGCATCCTCCAATCTTCATTCCTCCACATAATCTCTTCCGACATTCATATTGTGTTGCTTGTGTGCGATTGCTAGTTTTTATATGATTGTATGCCAATACATCCGTTCGGAGATGTTATCAACGAATTTTCTTAAATGCATTGAAGCTAAGAACCTTTCATTTAACAATATACATGCTTATCAACATAAATATCCCACTACTTTCGGAAGCCACATAATAGTTAAGTAAAATGATTGCAATTGATTTTACTTTTATCATTACATCACATGCCAATAAACTAAAAAAATTGTGGGAAGAACTAGGGAAGTTCCATAACACTAATTAGCTCTATGAATAATGAGTTCATCCTAAACTTGTTTAAACAAATATCCATCGTCCTACACCCCAAAGTCAAATATATTAGTCACTTTAATGTTATCTTATAAAATAGCTTAAGTACATGATTCCGACTTCTAAGGCATCCCATTTGAAAAAAATCACAACCGGTGAGGGATACCATTTTCCCCTGACAAACATCTCACCATCGAAGGGAAACAAATCCACGGCCCACAATCTCAGTCCGAGGTATACCACCTCCTTGGTCGATGCCATCATGTCAATCAGTGTTGGATTTTGATGTTCAATGTTACATGTCACATTAAAATTATTTGACGATATAGAAAATTATATGTGTCATTTGACATTCAAAATTTAATATACACGTCAAATTCATATTTATAATAAGTATTACATAAAACATAAATTGAGTTAAATTTTATATAAATGTTGTTCTTTGTAGTATTACCATAGTTTTGTGACTTCTATTTAATTCTAGAAAATAAATTGGAGTAATCAATTTCATAGTTTTTCACATATTCATTTTGTTCCCATAAAAATTAATGTTGTACTAATTAATTTGAACATCCATAAACATCATTAATATTTATGAGAATATTAAAATAGAATTTCAACCCACAATTTTTTAATAATTAATTATTGAAGAAAATGATAGAAATGAGTCAACTTAGAATCACTACAGTGCAAACTTGCAATTTTATTAAAAATGAGTTATAGGCAACTTCAACTTCCAAGCTTACAAGTTCAATCTTCAACTTTCACCTTTTTGCAAATCTTTAAATCTAATGCATCTAGTCCATTATCCAATCTTTGTTTATAAGAAATTAAACAATTCAAATTCAATAAAATAAAAATAAACAAAAAATAAAAAAAAACTAAAAAATCAAAACAAAATTCACTAAAAATCAAAGTTAATAGATGTTTCTATTTTATCTATGATGATGTTTATATTTCATTAATAAGATATTAAAATAATTCTATTATTTTTATTTTATTTACATTGCAAAATTTCCACTTTCATTTATGTTATAATTGGCACAAATCTCACAAATTTATAATGTGTAATGTTTGTGTAATATTTAATTTAGCAACTTTATCATATATATGTCATTTTAACATTTAAATTTTAAATATATATATCATTTTGATGTTTAAATTATATATTTACTTATTAATCATGACCGTCATATTTTTAAAATGGTGTATTTTGACATCTAAAATGACTAAAAACGTCTAAATGCCTTGAAAATTCCAACACTGTAAGCGAGTATTTTGGTCTTTTTCCATTGACCGTACTAAACTTCTCATTTATAATTAAAATCTTGTAAAGCAGAAAACTTTGATAAGGGAGAGGAGCCAATAGTGGAGCATGGACCAATAATGGTGAGGGTATTTGTGAAGTGAGTGACTAGTACATGTACATTTATCATTCAACATTTGAAAAAAGGTAGCTAATAAAATGTGTCACATCAAATCACATCAAAAATCACCCAATCACATGATGCCACATAAGTGGAAAAAAATGCATGACATAATGCCCTACTAATGGTCCACCCTTTTTTCCTTTGTATGAAAAACTACTTGATTTAAATCCATTTAAAAACCACTTTCCATAAAATAAAAATGCTCAAAAAATATATTTAGATTAAGAAAAAAAAATCTTTTAAAGGGTATTTTTTTTTCAAAATTTGATGTATTTAAATGTGTGTTGTACACCCCTCAACTTGGGTGCACAACTATTGGCTCCTCTCCCTTACGCCGTACACTTCAAACTGATTTCAAAATCTTCATAATGCGTAATCGAAGGATGCCGAAATGATCGAAATGATGCAAGAGGGCAACGGAAATGGAGGAAAGTAAAATGGAACGGAAGTTACAAACGCGTTTACTATAACATTCAACCGACGGAAATTGGAAGTAATGACAGCTTAATCACGCACATAAAATCAACATACCTTGCCATGTCATTTGGTGTATTATACAATGTGCTTATTTTGCTTCTCCTGCTTTCTAGCGCTGTACTGCACGTGCACTCTAATCTAGTAGCTCCATTTGTGTTCATGATCTTTATCTTTTAGTTCGCGTAGCTATTATGTTGATTAAAACACGAGAAAGTGACTTTCCTATTATTCCAGATATGTCTCCATAAGGTTTGTCTCTTTCACTCCTCTACCTGCTACCCTCCTTTTGCCCATTTGCAGTCTATGTAGAGAGAGGTTGGTTCACGGATTACACGGGATGGTGGATATGCACAGAATAGTGTTCATGATGAGGCTCAAAAGCTCTTCAAAGAAACGCCTCAGCCAGATGTTAACTCTTGGTGTGTCATGATTCTAAGTATGCACAAAATGAGTTGTTGAAAGGACCTCTTGGGCGTGTAAGAAAATTCCATTGACATGTTTAAAAGTTAGTGCCAAACATGAAATTTATCAGAGGTGTCATCTTACTAATGTAGCTCTATAATACATTGAATTTTGTAGAAACGTTGCTCTTGAGATTTGGTCTGTGGAAGGCATGGGCATGGGCTATTTGAGGAAACAAGGAGTAGAAATCCATAATAAAAGAATGGTATTTTGGGGTATGGTCGAGGGCAAAGCCTTTGAAATGCCTTTGGGAACCTTATGCAAATGATGTGGTCAGTTTGTTGTAATGACTCAAGGAAAGACTCTAAAACCATTCGATTTTGATGCCTCGTAGAGACATGAACTCATGGATTGTGTTGGTGGCAAGACGCACACAAAATGGAGTTTTGAAGAGAAATGAGAAATCCCATAAATTGTTGTCGGAATTCCTAAAGTCAAGCGGTCTCCTTGAATACGAAGATCGCATGTTTTGCATAAAAAGTATGGTTTTCCCCTTTTCGCTTGCATTAAATTACGCTTCATCATTTCCATATTTTCGAAATTAAATGTTGAATGTTAGAGAATGTAATTCCAACAAATGTTAAACCGTACCTCGACACAAACTACTAAAAACACAAAAAAATATATGACCCCGAAAGTTATGTGCATGGAGCGCCACACCCTAATGTACCACGAAACTAAAACTCTTTGCATGACCCCTGGTAACATGGAACACCATAGGGAACCCTAACAAAGTTGTTTGAAATTATTTAATGCACTTGCAAGTCATAATCCTTAACCCTCTTAGCTTATCAATCACTTATAGTGACGTGGTTGTTTAATAAAACATGATTGGTTTCAGTTTATGGTTCCCGCTTGGCTTGAGAGAAACTAAAATCCACTACCTCATACCTCTAGGCTGCCAACAAGAGAATCATAAACTACTTTCATTCCTTTGAAAATGCCTTCGGAAACTAATTTTGCAAGTGGGTTTTGGGACCCACTAGTCAATGTGTTAAGAGTTGTTGACGAAATTACGATAACTGGCCCAAGAGTTGCCCTTGTAACTTGATCTCTGGTTGATGTAACTGACTTCCTTCAGTCACAAGGAATTATCTATATATGGGGGAGTAAGTAGGAATCATTAGCTTTGTAATCGAACTTAGAATGAGAGTATTTAAGACCCAGTTTGTAAGCATTTTTGTTGTTTGGGTCAGTTTCCTCAACTTGCTACTTTAGCTCGGATCACCTTTTGTGAGTCTCATTGACTTCTAGCAATGCGTGTGACCTCGTAATACCATCATAATGTCATGTAGAATATTATTTAGTCTTTTATCTAGTATGAGTGATTTTTGAAATGTATGGTGTTTTTCTCTCTCCTTCTTCTCTCTCTCGAAATGATTATGAAACTTTGGTTGATTTGAAATGAAAATGAATTGGGAAATGTAAATTGGTTTGAAATGAAATGAAAATGGAAATGAAAGGAAAATGGTCATGATATTTTGAATGAAAGATAAAATGTCTCTTTACTTTCTCTCTCATCTTTACTCTCTCTCTCTCTCTAGTATTAAAACGTTAAGTACAAATGAAAGTGAAAGTGTGAATGCATGAGAAATGAACTCTATCTTCTTCCTCCCCCTACCTCTCCCTCTCTCTTCTATTTAAACGAAATTTTTAGAAATGATGAATGTGTGGATTTATGCTTGAGTGTAGGGGATTTCCATAGTCCTAGGAACTGACGCAACGTTGGTTGCAGGTACCTAAACAAGAAGTAGTAAAAATGACATTTGTGTCTTTTATTAGCATGTTATTTGAAGGCAATGTAATTGTTTAGAATATTTCAGTGATATTTTTATGAATAGAATGTATTATTTTCATTATTTCCATGATGAAAATGATAGTGTTGTGTATTGGGAAAATGTACTATTTCGTACGTAGTTGTACTTTTGCCTATTTAACGAATGTTACTCTTAGTTGTAATTGTATATTCTGTTAAGTAAATGGAGTTGATTGTATTATGTACTTTGGAAAAAGATGTCAAAGATTCCTTCTTTTAGTGTCAAAATAAATATAGGAGGATGAAACTGGAACCTTGTCATTTAAAATGTTTATTAGTAGCTGAAAAGTTTGGATATGATTGTGCTAGTAAAATTGTTAGCAAGTAATTTAAAATGACGTGTTTTTACCTATCTAGCTAGTGTTGCAATGACCTAGGAAATCACTTAATCTTCAAATAAAAATATCAACTTACATTTGTGTGTGTTTTCATATTGAGCAGAAAGCGACCAAACAAACATATAGCTCAAAATATTTACCTTTGTTGAATGTAATGACCCTCTCTAGTAAGCTCCAAGTTAGGCTAGCTCCAAACATCTTTCATAGTCTTAGAGACATAGAGGTATTGTATGTGTTTGTGTATTCCTCCCTAGAAACCTAGTTGAGAGCATTCACATAGGTATGAAAGTGTGTAAGATTCCTTAGTGTGAGGCATAACATCATTTTAATGGCATACAAGATGACATGTTGAGCTTGAAATCTCATGGTTGTTTTTAGAGACTAAATAACGTTAGAAGTGGAATGTAATGAATAGTGGGTGGGACCACAAAGATAGTTAGGTTGTGCATTAATTCACTATTAAGTTTTTAATTGTAAAGGAAAATTTGTAACTTGCCCTCGTTTGGGAACGTACCCTTGTGATGTCGATCTAATCATTTCAAGGGTCATGGAGATTGCTTACAACATATTAAATATTTCTTATGAGGTGAAGTGGACGTGATTTGATCCACACGAGAACAAGTGAATAAGAAAACATAGTTTCCCATTTAAGAATCAAACCTAAAATGTGAATATGATAGGATATTTGAAATTAACTATCGAGTGATATATTTTATTGGCAGTCAAATAAATGAACCAAATCTAATAGAACCCTTTATAAGATAAATGTTAAATGAAAGTGAGAAAATGTATTCTTGGAATACCTCGAGTGGCATGAATGCCTTGCAAGACATGGACATTTGATTTCTCTAATTTTATCTTGTGGTAAGGTGTAGAAACCCTCGAGCACTAATAAATGCAATTTATCGAGTGACCTCTCTTGATGTTATTGGACAAAGGGGATATGATGTATGATTATCAATGATTGTAAATATGGCTTTAGAAGGTTGTTGAACGTGTAAAATTTTATAGCTTTTACATTTGAACCCCTTTTGTCCCTCTTAGATAATGTTGACCCTTAGTAGCATTTACCATGCATTTTATCATAGGTGTAGTTTCCCCGTCCATGATTGCTTTTGAAGTTAATAGATCATGCATCCTCTCTTAAGGGTATTGGTGAAAGAATCGTTGATGCCTTTTACTAAATGATTTAAATAGTTCCTTGGAAGAAATTAATTAAAAAAACATATAGTTTTTATTTGTCTTGTACGAGGTCGTATTCCTTGTGGTCTTAAATCCCTAAGTGTTACGTAAGTGATATATAAATTATATTTGTTCAAAATGATATTAATTTACAAGACCAAAGTAAGCATGAAAATGTAGTTAGTAAAAAGGGTAAATAAGATTAAACTAAGGAATGATCTACGAAAGTGGTACGCCATTGAGCGGTGTCAAAACCTACTAAAGTGTCAAATGTTATCATAAAATGAATGTAGTAAAGTAGAGCTCCATGGCTTATACAACAACCTAATAAATCAAAAAAACCCAAATATGATGAATGATCACATGCTTTGTTTGCATAAATGTGGATTAAACAACAATGTTAATGAAATAATAAAATGTAGCCTTGAGAATGGAATACATTCAACTGTAGCCAAGGTCTTGTGAGTTAAGGATATTGCACTCTAGTTAGACTTGTAAAAGTTAGTAAAACCCTTGGCGTAGATAGGAATATATTAAATCTCGGATCACTCAGAAGTAGAATTTATGGTCGAAACATGTAAGTAACCCGTTGCTTACTTTTGAGATTGAATCCTTAAGATGATGAAAAAAAATAGTTTGAAATGTGAAATTTTTCACTTAAATTCAAGGAAAAATCTCTATAACGGGAACACATGTATAATGTACCCTTCTATGCGCAATATGATTGTGAAAACATGAATTCCTAATTGGAGCAATGGATTGTGAATCAAAAATGATAGAACTTAATTAGTTAACCTTGATAGTTGGTTGTAATAACTTGAAGATGAAAAGAGTATATTTTCGTATTAAATAATGCTATGAAATGAACTCGGGATAGATTTTCTATTGATCGAGTAACCTTCCTTTTTATTCCTGTGAATTTTTTTCCTTGTAACGAGAGTATTTTTCCAAACAAAGTAAACACGGATCTCTCAAACAAATCCTTAAGTCAAATATTAGAAGACGCATGTGTGTATATATGTTTCTAATCAAAATCATGTTATATAAAGTTATTTCCACAAGAGAAACAAGTGAATTCTAAAGGAACCACTATAGGTGAAATGTTAAACAAAAACATGTAGCCTAGTTGTAAAGGAACGAAGGGTCCCATGTTATGTGTTCTTTAGAAAATTATAGTCAACTAATAAAAATAGGATTGTAATAAATATTTCACCATGAACAATGATGTGTTGTGGGAAGTTCCTGTGAGTAAGTGTATATTGTAGTGGGTCGTTGTTGTACTTTTTCATTTTGGAAATGTGGCTTTGATGTGCATCATGTGTTTCATGTTATATATGTGGACCTCCATGGTTACAAAAATGTCTCATGTGATATACATTATCCTAACTCGATCCTATGTGATCCTATGTGATGTTATGTATCAAGCAATGTAAGCTAATTTTTTTATCCTATTAGTATGTGTTTAAAATGTGGGCGTTACAAGATCCATAAATCTAATACAAAAATTTTCCAAATCAGATTTATTTTGTACCAAAATTATCATAATTATATCTAGTTTTGAATCCAAATGAATATAAACTCCTGACTATGACAAAGCCCTATGTTCAATACGAGCTTTATGTGTTCTCTTTATTTAACTATGAAACCTTGATTTTGTTATTTGTTATTAAAAACTAGTTCTAGATTTTGTGATGTCACGTGTTCTTCTATAAACCACTAATGTCTATTCTTATATTAAAAATAATTTATATAATTAAGTTATATTTCTTAGATCTGGTACAATATAAGTGCAATGTTTATAGGTAGTTGTATTCCATTCATGATGTAAACCTACTCTCCCGGGTGATAAACTTTTAAAATCATTATTGAAATTTCGAAGAAAAAAAGGACATTCATGTCATGTAGACTTCTTCACCTTAAGTCACGTGACTTAGAAAAAAATTTATCAATATGGAATGAAATTTTACTTCAAAGAACACAACCTTTTTAATTTAGGAAAGACTCATAAGTTTAAGGATCATAAATGTTCCTCAAAGTATTCTTACTTGTAGGGACGTGTCAAGTACGTGGAAACAAAATCTCATGAGTCAAACAAACAAGAGGAATTCAACCTTCACATGGGGATAAAAAAGTGATTTTTTTTTTTTTGAATCGCTAGGAAGTGGGGAAGCCACAAGAAACCAATGTTGTATACCAAATTGTTAGGAATATGTCTAGTGCTCACATATTTAATATTTACCATACAAGAAATATTTTGGTTATATTGTTATTTAGTTTAATATATTATTTTAACAACAATATATCTTTCATACATAGTTTTATATAAACATAAATTAAAATGTGGTATGTATAACAAATATGCCTCGAGGTGTAGTTCACAAGGTGCTCATGTGTTCTTTGGAGGCTAGTTTAGGACAGAGGAATAAGAGGTCGGAGGCCGACCAACAACCTCTCATCACCACCAACGATGGGGCCGCACAAAGCTATGGTGGTATTTTGTGGTGTGAGTTTGCTTTCAGTTGTGTGCTTTAGTTTCATAGTATTTATTTTGTAATACGTTCATGTTTCTAGTTTCCAGTTGTTTTTGTGATATGTTTGAAGATCATTCCTATTCATATTTTTATTTAGTGAGCAGTGTTTCCTACATAATTCCTTGAAGGAAAAACATAGTGGAAAATATGAAAGCATAGAGAAAAAACAACATCATGATATTTGGGTTGTTGGTTGTCCTGTAAAACCATCTATATGTTTGGGTTGTTGGTTGTCCTGTAAAACCATCTGTATGTTTTGGTTGTTGGTTGTCTTGTAAAACCATCCTTTTTGAGGTTGTTTCTGTCTGAAAAACCATCTCGTATTGAGGTTGTTGGCTGTCATGAAAAACCATCCTTGTTGGTTAGTGGTTGTCTAATAAAACCATCTTTGGAGGTTGTTGGCTCTCTGAAAACCATCAAGATCATGAACACGCACGGGTGACAAGCTACGAAGGAAGTATGATTTTTTTCTCCCATGTTCGCACTAAGGGGGAATGTTAGGAATATGTCTAGTACTCACATATTTAATATTTACCATATGGTAAATATTTTGGTTATATTGTTATTTAGTTTAATAAAAAAATTTAACAACAATATATTCGTAGAGTTTTGTTACACCCGTAAAACCTTTAACAGTTATTTGTTTGTATCACTTCCTATTTTATAGGAAGTTGTTTTCCTATTGTAATGGCTATATAATAGCCAAATGCATTATACATGAATATAATATATTATTACTACGTATTTTATTTTGTAAACTCCGTATCTTTATTACAAACATGGAAGCAAAGAGAAACCCTTTAGTAAAACACAAAAACAATCAAAGGAAAACAAAGTCACCACCTCACATAGCCAACCTAAAAAACAACAACATGAATTCTCATACACATCAGGTTGTTCACTCACATGATTAGATTATAACACTTTTTTTTTTAATCTATATACATCACCACCAAAAAAAATCAATACATGAGGCCTAACCAAGCCACCACTATATACAAAACCTTTGAACACAACCATATGTAGAAACACATTGTCATGCAAAGAGATGAATAAAATCAAATCTAATCAAGAAGAGAGTATCTAGTGATAAAAGATAAAACTAAAAATGCAACCACACGACTTGTCGAGGCTCTCTAAAATCTCACCTCTCCTCTCATAATTATTAGTATACCAAGTGTTGCACTCATGTAAACAAACTCTAAAACTAGAGTATCAAATGAAGGAAAGAGGAATCTATGCCACATATTCATTAGCAAAATTATGAAATTTTCCTTGAGATAAATTATCTAAATATTTTTCAAGCAAACAAATTATTTTACATAATCATCAAGATTATTTATCATCGTATTTCTTCAAGGAATTTTGTTACACAATCCACACAATGTGTACATGCTTTATTTATTTTTCTTAAAATTATAAAACTACAACATATGACAAAAGAACACTTTCCATTATGTTTTGATGGACGTACGTAACCATTCCCAAACACATATTTTTTCAAAGGTGAACTAATTAACAAGGTAAACTAATTAAATCAAACATAAGTTCGTTGCATTTGTGAAATAATGCCAATGTATGTTGAGATCCTTATTATGAAAAAAATGTATGCGTAGTGAAGGCTAATCCTTTGAATTCACACTATTGACATGCACAATCAAAATTAGATTACAAAGCGATAGGAGTGGGTTTGTTAACATTTTTTCAAACAATGATTAAACACATGTACAAAGCATCATCTTTTAAAGTGATACCAAACATCAAAGTTGATTGTAATTTTTGTAAATACCATCACACGGTCATTAAATTTGGATTTCTGATTATAGATTAGTGAATATGCATGTCTAAATCCATAATTATCAATACCATTAAAACCATTTATTTGATAAGACAAAATTAAAGTATAAATAATTAAGTGGAGAAAGATAATTTAGAGTTGAAATAGTAAAGGTGAACTATTCTTGAGATATATACTAGATACAAGAATACTAAAATATATGAGATGAGATTAATTAATGAATATTTACTAGTAATTACATGTCGTAGTGTAATGGAGATGGCGATAGGGATGTGTTGAAAAACATAAACTCAAAAGAATGAAATATTGGAGGGAGAAGAATGGTGGTGAAGAAGGAGATTAAGGGAGGAGGATTTTAGGGTTGAGTAAAAGGGTAAGTGCACGAAGTTGGGGGCAAAAAGTGGACAAGAATCTGAAAAAAAAACAAAACGTGCTCGCGTTTTAATTTGTTTGGCTCGGGAATCACCGAACCTATAACGCGCACGCGTCAGCGTTTTAAACAAGTCAAAACGCAGCGTATGCGTTTGTGTAGAATGGACCATGCATATGTGTTTTGGTGGTTTATACTTACAAAAATAAATGTTTAAGTATAATATTTCTTTTTATACTTTAAATTTATTTTAGTAAATATAAGAAATTAGGGTCACTCTGCACCTTATGGAAGTGGTCTCGTAGCTCCAATAGTTATAATCTAGAAGATAGTTTTTCAAAATCTAATATGGTCAGTACTTACTCATTTTCAAGATTTCAACAAACGACCTAAAACTTTCAGGGCATATATATTGTAGTTGGTCTTTGTTTTGGGAAAGCATATAGTCATTTTTAAGGTTTTTTGACCTTCTAAAATGGATTTTGGCCCTACCACTGCTTGAATTGGTAATAAATTTAAATTTGGTCCATAATTCACTTTAGTGACCATGAATTAACTCTATGATGTTTTTCTACTTCTTACTAAAAAGAGATCCTCACTTTGTAGATAGAGGATTGTTCCCTGAATGGGATTCCTGTCCTATGGCCAAAATGAGGTGATTGTAATGTGCCTCCTCCTTAAGGTGTGATAACACTACTAGGTGTTGAATGAGTTGTTATGAATAGTACCAAGTGAATTGCATCAAGTGAACTCAGATGATTGCTCATTCTTAGAAACATGGTGCTCCATATAAAGATCATCCCCTCACCTTTCCTAGCTCTAAAAGCATCCTTTCATGGAATCAAATTCATGATTCTCATACATGCTTTTGCTCATATGTCTCTTATGGAGACAAACAATGCCTTAATACTTCACAAATAATGGTCCTTGATAACTCGGTGACATGACTAGCTCATTTTAGCTTGTTTTGAAGGGTGTTCAATTAACTACAAATGGCCAAAAATGCCTTTTTAGGCCTTAAAAGGAAGTAGTCTCTCATAAAAACTAAATGATTCGATCGATCACCTTAAACACTATTCCCTACACACTAAAACAAACTGAATGATCTTTTTAGGACTTTCCTTTGGGTGAGGGTTTATGATTTAGGGTTTAGGGTTTAGGGCTAAGGGTTTAGGACTCAAGGTTTAGAGTTTAGGGTTTAAGGTTTAGTGTTTAAGGCTCATAGTTCAGATTTTAGGGTTTAGGGTTTAGGACTCAAGGTTCAAGGTTTAGGGTTTAGGGGTCAAGGGTGAGGGGTTTAGGGTTTATGGATCAAGGTTCGGGGTTTAGGGATCATGGTTGAGGGTTTAGGGTTGAGAGTTGAGGGTTTAGGGTTTAGTTTTTAGGTTTAGGGTTGAGGATTTAGGGGTTTAGGAGTTAGGGTTTAAGGTTTAGGGTTGAGGATTAGGGTTTACTGTTCGGGGTTTAGGAGTTAGGGTTTAAGGTTTAAAGGTCGTGGTTTGGGTTTTAGGGCAAAGGGTTCGAGAGTTTAGGGTTTAGGGATCAGGGTTGAGGGTTTAGGGTTTAGGGAGCCGAGAGTTGAGGGTTCATTGTTTAGGGCTTAGGGTTTAGTTTTTAGGGTTTAGGGTTGAGGGTTTATGTTTAAGGGTTTAAGGTTTTGGGTTTTGGCTTAGGGATTATGGCTTAGGGGGCTAGGGTTCGTGGCTTATGGTTTAGGGTTTAGGGGTCAAGGTTTATGTTTTAGGGTTTAAGGTTTAGGGTTTAGGATTTAAGGCTTAAATTTTAGGGTTTAGGGCTTAGGGTTTAAGGTTTAGGGTTAAGGATTTATGGTTTAGGGTTTAGGGTTTAGGAGTTAGGGTTTAAGGTTTAAAGGTCGAGTTTAGGGTTTAGGGAAAAGGGTTTAGGGTTTAGGGTTTAAGGCTCGAGGTTTAGGGTTTAGGTTTTAGGGTTAAGGGTTTAGGTCACATAGTTCAGGGTTTAGGGTTTAGTGTTTAGGGTTTAGGGTTTAGGGCTTAGGGTTTAGGGTTTAGGGTTTAGGATTTAGTGCTTGGGGTTTAGAGTTTAGGGTTTAGGGGTCAGGGTTTAGGGTTTATGATTTAGTTTTTAGGGTTTAGGGGTCAAGGTTTAGAGTTTATGATTTAGTTTTTAGGGTTTAGGGTTTAGGGTTTAGGGACCTTTAGGATTTAACATTTAGGCCTTAAGGTTTAGGGTTTATGGTTTAGGGCTCAGGGCTTAGGGTTTAGGGTTTAGGGGTTAGGGTGTATGGTTTAAATTTTACGACTCAGGGTTCGGGGTTCAGAGTTACAAGTTAAAGGTTTAGGGGTTAGTTATGGGTTTAAGGTTTAGGGGTTAGAGATCAGGGCTCTAGATTTAGGTTTTAGGGCTCGGGGTTAGGGCTCAAAGATTATGGTGTATGGTTCAAGGATTAAGGTTTAGGGTTTATGGTTTAAGGGATTAGGGATTAGGGTTTAGGGTTCATGGTTCATGGTTTATGGCTTAAGGTTCGGGGTTCAGAGTTACTAGTTTAAGGTTTGGGGTTAGAGCTCGGGGCTCTGGATTTAGTATTTAGGGTTTAGGGCTTAGGGCTCAGGGTTTAGGGTCTAGGGTCAAGGGTTTAGGGTTATGGGTTTAATGTTTATGTTTTAGGGTTTAGTATTTAGTGTTTAGGGTTTAGGATTTATTATTTAGGTTATAGGGTTTATGGTTTATAGTTTAGGGTTTAGGTTTCATGGTTTAGGGTTAAGGGTTTAGGTCACAGAGTTCAGGGTTCATCGAATTTGTAGGCAAAACATTCAAAGAGAGTCATCAAAATTTGATGTTTTTCATTTGTTGATATTTTGAAGGAGGGAAATGTCATATTCCTGACTATCCAATCCTTCCAAAGACCCCAAAGTATTCCTTAATCCTTAGATGTACAGGAGACACTTATTACTTGGCTTCCATTTATAATGATAGAGATATTTGTAAATTCGTGTTTTGACCTCTAAATCTATATGAATTTCAAGTTGCTTGAAATCACATCACACCCTTCACTAGGATTGATGACTACCCCTATCATTTTGCTCATGGGATTTTAAAACATCCATGGGTTTATCATATAAGGAATTATCAATGAATGGAAGGTCACTAAGTCGTAGGCCAGGTAACTCCCATTTAGAACTAAACAAGAAATATTTACTAGGTGATTGATAACCCCTTAGTGTTCTTAGTCATTCCCCTATTTCTATGCTTATTTTGAACACTTTAGGAAGTTCTGTCAAATTTACTATCCATTCCAGTAGAACACTTGAACTTTATCTTTCTCTGAGGAGAGGATACTACAAGAAATTCAATTATGATCCTACACCTCTGCATTGATATATTCTCTATGTTTCTTTTGTTTCCTTTAAGATTTATTTTTTTGTTGTGATGGTTATTTTTTCCAACTTCCAATGGGTCATCCTGGCTTGCATAATACCATACATGGAAATATGAGAAATGTGAAATTTGTTTCAGAGTGTGAATAAATTTACATTCAAGAGCGCAAGTATATGTGGGGAGAAACAAGTTTGGAAGAGATGTGTAATATATGCATTATAAGGCACAAGGTAGATGTCATATCCATTTAGTTACTTGTCCCACCTCTCATAAACAAGGTAGTTCTATAAGTAGACTCAATGATGGTTCTAGGCATGAGACTAGGAAATATTGATGAAATATGGTTTGGGGTTTAGGGTTTAGGGTTTAGGGCTCATGGTTTAGGGTTTAAGGTTTAGGGTTTAGGGTTCAAGGTTCAAGGTTCAGGGTTATGGTTTAGGATTTAGGTTTTAGGTTTAGGGTTTAGGGTTTAGTGTTTATGGTTAGGGTTTACGAGATCGAGGTTAAGGATTTATGGTTTAAGGTTTAGGGTTTAGGGTTTAGGGTTTCGGGTTAAGGATTTAGTGTTTAGGGATAAGGGTTTATGGTTTACGATTCGGTTTTAGGGTTTATGGTTCAGGGTTCATGGTTCAGGGTTTAGGATTTAATGTTTAGGGATTAAGGTTTAGGGTTTATGGTTTAGGATTTAATGTTTAGGGATTAAGGTTTAAGGTTTATGGTTTAGGGCTCGGGGTTTAGGGTTTAGGTTTTAGGGTTTAGGGTTTAGGGCTTAGGGCTTGGGCTTAGGGTATATGGTCTAGGGTTTAGGGTTTAGATTTTAGGGCTCAGGGATAAGGGTGTAGGGTTCAAGGCTTAGGGTTTAGGGTTTAGGATTTGGTGTTTAAGGTTTAGGTTTTAGGGGTTAGGGTTTAGGGTTTAGGATTTATTTTTTACGGTTCAGGGTTTAGGGTTTAGCATTTAGGGCTCATGGTTCATGGTTTAGGGTTTAGGGCTTATGGCTTAGGGTTTAGGGCTTAAGGCTTAGGGTTTAGGGCTCATGGTAAGGGCTGAATGTTTAAGGTTTAGGGTTTAGGGTTTAGGTTTTAGGGTCTAGGGATCATGGTTAAAGGTTTAGGGTTTAGGGTTTAGGGCTCAAGGTTTATAGTTTAGTGTTTAGGTTTATGGCCTATGGTTTAGGGTTTCATTGTAGAAGTTAAATGCTAAAAGATTTAGGCTGAATGCTAAAATCTGAAAAATTTCCTATGCATGACCCCATATTATACTATAAAAACTATCTCCTAAACCATGACTCATGGAGCTGTGAGACTAATTCCATAAGGTGCAGAGTGACCCTAATTTCTTATATTTACATAAATAAATTTAAAGTAAATAATAATAAATGAAAACTTATACTTAAACATTCTTTCTTAAAGTATAAGAAATAATAAAATATAAATAATAATAAATGAAAAAATTATACTTAAACATTTATTTATGTAAATAGAAGCATGTCAAAAGCATACATAATGTTTATACTACACAGAAAACGCGTACGCGTTATGTTTATACTACATAGAATGCGTACATGTTATAATGTGTATGTGTTTTGCGTTTTCTCTTTTCCCAAGCCATGCCTCAAGGCTTGGGATCCGGTTTGGATCCCCAAGCTTGAGGCATGGACCTGCACAAACACAACAAACAACATGTTTTTACAAGAAAATGTAAAAATGCCACTTCCTCTATGATAAATCAAAATAAAACAATCGATCCATTTTAAAAAAATTATACCACGATGTAGAGTAGAGTCTCTTCTTTCTAAAAATATAATTTTTCAAATTTTCTGACTAATATAAGGTTTCCATATTATTTATTTTCTAACTATGCCTTTTTATAGCTATTTTTTGAAGTGTAAATATGTCTATCTTTCATGGTGTATCTTTTTTTGGGTGATAATTTTTAAAAAAAAAAAAATACACTAGCCCAAACTAGGCATAATTCTATACATATTAAAAAAATCTAATTTTCGATATTTTTTGAGGTAGTTAGGGGTGGGGGCACGGTCGGAGTTCCGTTATTTTTCAAAACATAAAATTTCTATACTAGAAAAATCATAAATAAAAAAATATTCTCTAAAAAATCTTTTAAAAAATGGAGCCCAAACTAGATGCTCCTAGCTATCTTTCTACCAAAGGGTTTTCAAAAATAATAAATGGTGCTCAAAAAATGTTGGGGGCACGAAAGTCACTCTATTATGTTTTTTTAACAAAAACAAGAGCATCTGTTAGTATTTTAGTTGTTTGACCCACTTAAAATTATCTGTTTTCAATAAAATTTAGTAGCTTAGAAACTAGACTCAAAATTCTACGATTCATATTTCTACAACATCTTCCAATTTTGAGTGTAACTATTTTGAAAAACTCGTACAAGTTGAAGTTTTTTTTTTTTTCAGAAAAATGCATCCACTTAAGACCCCCTTTTGGCCCCCAACTTGGTGCACTTACACAAATGTTGTGGGGAACGCATAAAAAAATTCTTCGAAGAAGACATATGAACCACATGCCTTTTTTCAATCATTTGAGGTAGAAATGAGGCGTGTTGCGAGAGATAGTTGAGGTAATATATATACTAGAGCTATCATTAAAATCAAGAATGTGTTGATCAATAAACACAATTACAATAGTTAATTTTTCTAATGTTAGCACTTGTGGTTTTTTAAGGGAATTTTCTTATGCACGTTGTGGGAGTTTTTAGACATAAGTAAATGTTGGGGGACTTAGGATCCCATGTTGATTTGATATATCGGTTGAATTTGATAACCAAAAATGCTAGGTAAGGTGGTTTTGTGACCATTTTATAGACAATTATCTTAGGCCATTATGCATGGATGTGAAAGCGAGAACTATTGAGTTCACGTATGTAGGTGAATTGGTGGAAGTGTGATCATCCGGTATGGGATTCATTGTCTTTGAAGGCTGATTCATCATGTGCAAAGAAGATCCAAGCCAACAATATGCAGACCTAAAAGTATGTGGAGGCATACAATTTTATTTCCAGTTCAAATGGTGCACAATTCTTCCCCATGTTCACACTAAGGGGGGAATGTTAGGAAATCTTTATTAGTGTTCACATTATTATAAGTGTGTGTATAGGTTTAATATAATTAAACCTATTATAATTTGTAATGTGAATTTTTTCAATGACTTCATGTATTTAGTTTATTGTTTGTATTACGGGTTAAACAACCACATGATTCTCTCCTAGAATCTTGGGTTGTTGACTCCCTATTAGTAGGATATGGTTTTCCTATTTATTTGGATGTTTTATATTGAATAATCAATTAAAAAATTTATTGTGTTTAATTTGTATTATTAAAGCTATGTTAAATTTATGAGTGAATCTTTGGCATGCATAGTGACCAATAATGGTTTCTTTACATCCAAAAAGTATTAGGCTACCATTTTCCTTTCTCGAGAGCACTCAACTTGAACCATTGTGCCCTTATCCTTATTATTTTTTCACATATGTGCATATAAGTACGGAAATCCTCAACCTTATGTCCCTTACCATAGTATGTGCAGGATTGGTTCTTCATACATTCACGTTGATAATGGTCTGGTGACCCGCATATGTAACATGTCCCTTGACTTAATCTACCTCCATGAATTCCATTTCCTCTACCATAATATCCTCCTTGGTATCGCCATTATAAGGATTTCTTCCATCATTATTATATTTAGCTCTAGTACTATCATTTTCTCATTCACGTCTTTGGGAGCTACTTTATCCAATAGATTTTCATAACCCTATCTCACATGCCTCATGGATATGGTCAATCAATCTATTGCTTGTTATATCATGGGTGTGTGCGTCACAAATCTCGCAATACATTGACACATTATTTTGTGTGGCACACTACGGATGTGGGTAGTTTCATACATCATGGTTCTAATGAAATATATCACAAGGTAAGAGTGGTGTGTGCACACTCTTGCGCGGAGAAATATATTTTGTATGCCCCTCTACATCAAAATATGTGCACCATATTATACTTCATGTATCATGGGACGAGTTAGAAGATAAATTATCTAGATGAGTAGGCATGACTACAATATGATCTTGAATGAACAAGCTTACTCTAATGTCTATGCTCCCAACTTCTTACGTGCGTAGTGCTACTTCCAATGCCTCACGTGGGTCTACAAACATCTTGTGTGATAATGTCATTTGGAATCGTGTGAGAAATCCCCATACAAACCATTACACATGTTGGCTTTGATGGATGTCATATGAAATCTTAGATATCATATTCTTGAAACATGTGTCATACTCCCTACCACTTTTTAGCCAAGCCCTATTTAATGTCTTTCAAGATGATGATCCTCTTCTTCACAAATTCAAGTATGTGGAATTTAGCCAAGAAAGTGGCTCATAATGCATTATATTCCACTATCATCCGGTGTGGGTCATACTTGCTATACCAACTATGCACGTGACCTTGAAGTGTGGTAGAAAATTGGATAGCCTTTCTATCTGAGGTTGTTATTCCTTTGGCCCTCCATAAATTTAACACTTGTGCACATTATCTACTACATCTTGTACACCTTGATGCTTCGGGAAAGGAAAGGACATCTCAAAGAAAATATTAGGAGGTTGTGTTAGTGGTGGGTTACTCCTTGTCCCAAATTTCTTGATGGTGGGCCAAATCTTAACCCCAAACCTCCACTAGGGTTTCCTCTTCTCGGGAAGGACCAGAGCCTCCCAAGCTTCCGATTCTTGGAAACAACATTTTTTTCTAATAATTGGTTTGTTCACCATAATAGAATTGATATGTGTCCCAATTTGTATGTCCCTATATCCTTCTAATGGGATTACTTATAATGAGTAGAGAGCCAATGTTTTGTCTCGTGATTACATATTTTGGAATACTTCCAAAAATTTTTTTTATCTCGCTATATGAGAATGTTGTGTTGTCATATGCATTGCCTTTATATGTTGTGCCTCCCGTGTTTATACTAAAAATGTGTCCGCTTGTATCCCTAACCCATCATGGTGATCCTCGACTACCTTATTTTTCTTTGTCAATATGTTGATCATATATAAGAATTTCTGAATTCGAGAACCAAGTGCAAGTGCCATAGGTCTAAGGTGTGTCATATGTGCACCAACAGATCTCATCCTTTCTTCACCAAACTCACTTTCTTAAGATTTTGAGGGGGTCCTTCTATTGCACTTCCCCAATATCTAAGGGACATGGTCTTGCGGTCCCTATCCTTCTATGAGGTTCTCATCACTTCCACTCGATGCCATTCCTCTCCATCTTAATGCCTCTTCAACTACCCTCTCTCACACATCATTATATTTGTGAAGTCTCTATTTTTTATTTATATCCTTTCCTTGGACAACACCATCTTCCCAAATCCCTTTCCTTCCCCTATATGTGGTAGATTTTTATCCTACCATAGGAAAGTTTTCCATTCCCAACTCAATCATTAAGATCTTTGTAGTTAATAGTAACACGCATAAGTACAATCCTCTTGGATCACACAAAAATAGAACTATTTTTCTTCCGGGCATGAGTACGTTGAGATTGTTTACTCTAAGGTGTAATTCTACAGTAATCCTTCCCACTAATAGTCTACGCAGGCATCCATAGTTCATTCAAATCATATATTTCTTGGTATTTATCCTAGCTTCACACTTGCTTCTTTCTTAGCAGCTCCTTTGTTCTATGTGTAAACCGCCACTCATATAAATCTATTTGAAAGAAATTTAAAAATGTCTCGTATAGTGAATCATATAAATTATCCTCTACCCATTGATGTGGATTGAAACCATATCTATTTTTATACCTCTGTAAAACTCATCTTAGATGTTGTGTACTCAATGCTCAATATTCTCCACTCATAGTCGAACACCATGCACATGCCACATCTTAATGAACAAAATGAAAAGAGGTACCACCAACAAAACTAAAATGTAGTCTTTATTTATCAACACCACTAAGTCAAGTGCACTAGCACAACACTCAAAATAATTTCTAAGTGCTTACTTAAAGCACATGAAACCTACCAGCTTCCTCTTTATTAGATGATGCAAGATATGTATTCTACATAAACCATTGTGCAACATATGATTGAAAAACTAAGTAAATCAATATACATATAACAACAATAAGAGATTTGATCATTCATTCATTGACATAAACAACTACAACAGGATATGAAATCCAATTCTACACGTGCTTCCTTTGATCATTCATTCATTGGAATAAACAACTAACAAAATGATAGGAAGAAGTTTTATGTGTTTCCTTTTTGTACTGGGAATCATACACTAGAACCAAGTCATTAACCCGAAATGGAGACTAGAGGATATTTTGATCAAAGTAATCCTTCTACTTCATTTTATTCTTATAGTGTATATCCTTCGTTGTTTCCCTCATCTCCTCTAGCAAATTTAGATGTACCAATATTTCTCTTCCTGAATCCCTTTCATCCATCCTTTCATTTTTTATAACTCGCGATGGGGAATATTAAATTCAATAGGAAGAACTGGATCAATGTCATAAGGAAACTAAAATGGGGAGTATCATGTTGTTGACTTTGATGTTTCCCTGTATGCCCACAATGGTGCATGAATCCTTTTATCCCACTTATGCATTTGCAAAGCTGCATATTTTTCTAGGATTTGACACAATACATAATTTATTCGCTCTACCTATCTATTTGTGCTTGAATTATAAGTGGTTTCTTTCCTATTCTTAATGGAAACCCTATTAACTAAGGATTCTACCACCTCATTAATAAAGTGGATTCCTTAATCTATCACAATTTATAATGGACAACCAAATCGCGCGACAATGTGCTCATACATGAACCTTGCCACTTCATCCATGGAAGTTGTTTTCAAGGGTCTAGCTTCAACCCACTTGGTTAAATAATTAGTGACAACTACAATATACTTATTTTGGAATGGGGTAGTTGGAAGTGGATCCACAATATCTATTCCCGCTTTTCAAAGGGGCCAAGTGGAAGAATAGGACATAATATAGTTGATGAAGTTTTATGATTCCCATGTGATTGAAAAACATCACATGTCTTACAATAGTTATAACAATATTTAAAAAGAGTTTTCCAGTGATAACCTGCATCCAAGATGCTTCTTGTTATAAGTTGTCCAGAGAAGTGTCATCCACATGTACTATTGTGGAACTCTTCAATTATCTCCTTTCGTTGATCATGTCCAACTACCTTCTTGTATTGTCCATCAAACCCTATCCGAAATAAAACTCCGTGCATGATAGAATATGGATGACTTGCTTGAGTAATCCTCCACTTGGTTTTTCATTGGCACCATCAGGAAAATTAAAATCATTCAAATAATTCCAAATATCTATGTATTCACTATGGATTGCGTCGAGGGATAACAATGTTACATATGAGAAATCATCATCATCACAAGAAGAACCCAAATCATCATAGGCTTGAGAGAGTGCATCTACATTGACATGCTTATTTCCTAGCCTATCTATAATATCAAATTAAATTTCTTGTAGCAAAATTATCCACCTTTCTATCCTTCCCGATGGGTTAGGCTTATTTACAATATATTTTAAAGCTAGATGATCTCATTACAAATGTAAATTTTTACCCTAGCAAGTAATTTCTAAAAATTTTTACGTAAAAATGATAGTTAGAGCCTTTTTTTTTTAGTTACGGTATAATTTACCTCGGCATTGCTCATTTTCCTACTCCCAAAGTAAATCAGATGACATTCCCATTTTCATCATTTTGGCTCATGGTACTCCCTAGTGTTGGATCTGAAGCATCATTGTATACAATGAAGGTCCTACTCCAGTCTGGATTCTTTAAAACAGATGAAGACACCAAGGCTTCCTTCAATTGCTCAAAATTTTCATGTGCTTTATTTCCTTGCTCATAAGTAGCATTCTTCTTCAAGAAATGGGTTAGCGGTTGTAAAATCTTTGATAAATTCTTAATGAACCTTCTATAGCAACCCACATGGCGTAAAAATGATCTCAACTTACTTCTATTCATATGAAATGGTAACTCTTTGATTTTGAAACTATATCGGATCGGTACCAATACCATCTCTAGATACAACATTTCCTATCAAGACACCTTTAGAGCATCCAAAGACACACTTAGTAGGATTTAGTGATGCTTGTGCTTCATCTAACCTTTGAAATGTTTCCTCCATCTACCGCAGTGATCCACCTTACTCCCATAGATGCAAAACTCGTATAGGAATACTCACGATGAAGCTTCCAATGTAAGGTTTAAATACCCTATACATTAGGTGCTAGAATTTTGTTGGAGCATTACACAACCCAAATGACATAACTCTATAAGTAAACGGTCCACAGGGAGTGGTGAACGTATTCTTGAGATGATATTTCTCAGCTATTCAAACTTGGTTGTACCCTAACTTCATCCAAGATCTAGTCTAAGAATGGAAGAGGGTAACGATCCTTCTTTGTAGCCTTGTTAAGCTTCTTGTAAACAACACAAATGTGCATCTTCCCATTCTTTTTCTTGAGATCACAATGGGATAAACCCATTCTAAATTTTCCACAACAAATATGAATCCCGCATCTAGCTACTTATTTATTTCTTCTTTTACAGTCTTAGAAAAATTAGGATTAATTCTATATGACATTTTCTTTATTTGCTTAACACTATCTACCAACTCAATGGAATGTTCTACCCAACTTACTTGGCATAATTCCTTGTAATCAAAATTGAATAAGAAGTGCATGTACCTTTGAAAGAGCTAGAGGTCGGATTCCCTCCCACTTTCCATCACAACATCTCCAATTTTTATTTTTGGAGACGATCTTCAATTTCCTCGAGAAAAATTTATGGGTCCATGAGTCGGTGTGACCGTAAGGATATCCATGACCGATACATCCACCTCACTTTCTTCATCTTCGTGTCTATTTCATTGGTACTAGAGTAATCGAGGATGTCCAATCATCAGGTTCATCACATGAATCCACAGGTCTTGCCTTATGATGTCAAGGGATCACGTTTATCCTCACTCTCTCTCTGTCACATCCAAGTTTCATGAAGCCTTCATTCCAGGTAGTTACTTGCATGAACTCTCCTTAGCCATGGCCTTCCTAACAACATTGGGTAGGAAGGACTACCAATATTCATTACCTAAAAGTCTACCACACATACAACACCCATGATAGATATTTTCACATCTGAAACAACACCTTTTGGTATAGTTTTTCCCTTATTTAATGATCTTAGCATAAGTGTTGATGGGATATCAATTTTTAAACCCAACATATTCATTACATACTAGGTCAATACATTAACTGCAACACCTCCATCTACTAAAAAATCATGAATTGAAATTCCATTACATAATACCTCAGCTTGTGGAGTATAAGGATCTGCTTCTTCTTCCAAATAAGGGACCTCAACCTCCTTCCTTCGCCGAGAAATGAGTCAACTTCGTAGCTCTCGCCTCTTCTCATAAGACATAGCAGAAGTTGTTCATATGTAATATTTGTAGGCCACTTAGATAGATCTTCCAAGATGGATTATGGTCCTTGTCCCTATGAAATCAGAAAATATTGCACACCTAACTTTCTTCTCTTATGTTTCTTACTACTTTCTCCTTTCATCTTCTTAGGATGATTTCTATCTTGGTTATATTTTTATTTCTTTCTTTTTATCACAAACACATCTACTTCATTGCTTATGCTCCTATCTACCACATCAAAAGAATTTACAAGTGCATTCCCTTTATCATTTTCTCTTGTTCCAAATGTAGAGGCCCTATCTCGAGTAATTATACTCATAATGACCCTTTTATGACAACCATAACATACAAATTTAGATATATTTCTTTTTGGATCTCTATTTCCTCCTTGGGAAATTTGGGAACTTAATTCCTTCCCTTGAAGAAGATTAATAGTTATCTGGCCCATTTTCCCAAGGAGATCCTCATACTCGGTAGATGTACTAAAGGGGATAGTTGTGCTCACTGAGAGTGGTTTTGGTGTTTTGACCAAAGGTGGTGGTGTAGGCTCTACTTTCATCACAATTGTTTTGGGCTCATCTTCCATGCTTTCTTCTTTCCTTCTAGAAAAATCATTTTCTTATTCAAGGGTCGTTGAGCGGTCATAATTCACTCGTTATCTGATTTTTGGCTTCATCCCAAGAATAAAGTGCTTACAAAGGATAGTATCCATGCCATTCACCAACCCATTCGACCATCCTTCCTTCCAGGACTTGGGCATTGAGCTTCCTCCTTAGCTCTAGAACACGAGCATGATAATCCCTTATCTTCTCCTTTTCTTCTTGAGCTAGCTTTGTGATTTTCATCATGAGATTTGTATACTTCTTTTTTACACCAAATTATTATAGAAATATTTCAGTTAATAAATCCCATGAGTTTCTTTAACATTATCCCCTAGTGTTTCAAACCACCTAAGGGTGAACCATCCAAAAAGACAAGAAAAACTCACCCATTGTTCCCTTTTATGAGGCCATTACAAATGCAAGATCATTTAAATTCTTGGATGAAAGAGGAGGCGTCCTCATTATATTGGGCTAAAAAACCACGAATCTTGGTCATTTTCAACAAAAATACCAACCCACAAGTACAATCAACAAGACTTAGGAATCAATGACTTTACACTTTTTGCGATAAATAGGAATGACCACAAGAAAATTACATATACTATAGTAACACTTGACTTAATGTGGTAAACACAATTATGGTAAAAACAAAATTTACTGTGATAAATACTATTCATGGTAAAAATTGACTTAACAATGGTAAATACTATTCACGGAAAAACTAAGTTTGCTTTGTGGTAAATACTATTCATGGTAAAAACTAACTTTATCGTGGTAAATACTATTCATGGTAAAAATTAACTTTTCACTGTGGTAAACACTATTCACAAAAAACAATATTACCCTTTAAATGATTTTTGACTATGTGGGAATATCTCTTCAAAAAATGCACCAACAAGGAATGCTCCCATAAATGGAACCAAATTTTCAACACCAATCCGACACTATGATAATATTCACTGGAACTCCTCGTGCTATGATTATTTTAGTAATGTGCATCATTTGGTCCGGTGGTAGTAATTTGGAAACACAATAACAAACATAACACAAGAATACCATAAACTATAATATAAAGGAATGATGACATATCTGAAATACAAATGTAAATTATATTATTAACATGATATTGTTACAATCTCACCCATGAATTACTCCAAGTGTTACCAACTCCACTCAACCTCCAACAATAATTCTAGGAGAAACTTCATAGTTACACCTTTTGATGGCTTCCTTAACACACCTTCACAATGAATCCTTTATTCATATAATAATTATTACAACTTTATTCTATATTCCAAATGAGGGGGTGATCTCCCTATTTATAGCAATTTCTGGCTTATCCACCCTATCTCTAAGATATGATAGGAAATCTCTTCTAGCCAATCATATTCCACACCTTAACTCTTACTTTACATGTAGGCTTATCCTTTAAGATAAGATAAGCCTTATCATTTCACATGGGTTCCACCTTTCTAGATTTTATACAAATAAAATATACAAAATATTTATGACATCACTCTTTGTCATTATTACAAATATAATATTTCTAATTCCTAACCATGTAGACCCTATTTATCCTATTGAATTCTTAACATTATTGGGACCAGTTACGACAAATATTTACTTGTTACCATTGACCATCACATTCACAATATTCCCTAATGTATTTTTATTGTTACATTACATACTTTACTTTATTGACAACACCGTTATCTTCCAATGGACGTTACTACTAAATTTACTTTAAAACACCTTATTCATAATACATACATTAATGAAATAAAGATAATGGATGAAAAGTCTAGTGTTGATAGTCCACCAATTCATTTTCATCTTATTTTTTAGGGTTTTGATACTTTATTTTGGTCTTTTGTAGGTGTTTCTTCCATATTGAGTTATTGGAGACATCTAGTATGGGACATCAAGGTTGATGTTATAGAGAGAGAGTATTCTAGATCACCTTCCAGCCCTATGAAGATCATATTAAGAGCTTTTGCACTGACTCAAAGTGCACATAGCAGCCCAAAGGCACCCCAATCCTTCTCTAGGTGCTCCAATCCAGAAAATCCTCTAGATCCACCCTTTTTAAATCCCTTGCACAGTTGTTCGTGTTTTCTGATTTTTAATCCATCACTGCAACATTGTTTTGCAAGAATTTGTTAGTCAATTGAGTTATTTCCTTTTCCTTCTTGCATATTAGGATTAGCATTTTATTTTGTAGAATTGATTGGATCATTCATATACTTCATATCGCATTTATTTATTTTACTACGCTTTTCATAGCTTAGATTAACTATCCCTTTACTATATAGATTAGTTAATTTTAGTTAATCATTTTAATGTCAACTGAATCGATCATTCATGCTTCTAAATTATTCATTCATTGATTGTCACCCTAGAGTTTAATCTTCATGAATATCTCAATCAATGATTATTTGTCGGCCAATCTTGATTTATTATAAGCGAGTCCAACATTTTATTACTATCACTCGTATTCATTCGACATGCATCCCGATTCGCTCTATCAAGCATTTGTTGATGCATATTCTCCACACCTATTTTTCAAGTCCAACCTTCCTACTGATGTTCACATTTTTGATAATGATCCACCTTTGCATACCATATCTCACATTCATAATGTAGTTGTTAAGCGTACTTTTATTGACAATGGATCTGATCTTAACTTGTATCTTCTATCCTTTCTTGAAATTTTAGGCCTTTCCCTATGTGATGTTAGCCCACTAGTATCTTATTACTTTCTTATGATGGTTTTTTACGTTCATGTCTTGGTCATATTAGATTTCCCATTATTATTTGTCCAAATACTATTCACATTGTCTTCTTTGTTATTTACCTCCCATCCTCCTACAACTGCCTCCTTGGTAGGCCATGGCCTCATGCCATGCAAGAAGTCACATCCATTGTACATCATTACATAAATGTTTTACATGAGAACGTGGAGTATACCATATTTTGTGACCGTGACCCATTCCAAGATTGCGATCGAGCTCCTAATACTAGTCTTCATATTCCACACATAGATATCACCAACGAGCCCCAACCTATTAAAGAACCACCTCATCTACCACCACTTGACAGAACATTTTTGTGATAGATGTAATTTCTTCTATCCCATCCGTTACTTCTACTACTATGATTCCTTATCAAGGGCATGTCCATCCTATAACCATTGCTCTATCCCATCTAACACCTACATTAGTGTGCCCACCATTCACTTGCACACTTTTTATGAATGATGCATATTCAAGACATATTTCATTTGATCCTACATGTAATGTCACTATATGTGCACATGAGGGTTTGAATCACTTAGGACTTACTTTCGAGGACCTCCACCCTATACTCGTATACTTCTCATATTTATTATGGGTATGTCATCATCATTGCCACCTATGATCTTCATGTATTTTATCTCATGATTTTTATTGCACGTACCCCTTGATCCTCACCAATCACAGTAGGGAAATCATGGATTGATTATATTAGGGCGCTCTAGATCCCGACCATATAGATATATCTTTCCATATGCCTTTTGGACGTATTTTCATCTACAATACTTCTTTCCTAGGTTATACACAAAATGTTACTCGTACGTATGCACATGGTTTCCCACTATGTCCATTCACTGATGAGGAATATGCTATGGGTATATATAATTTACATATCAATGGCTCATTACACGATCAGCCAGATACCATTGCTTATCAAGTTGCTAATGTTTACCCAATCGACTATGACCCAGAGAATGACGACCTTCTCGATGACTTTACATGATCTACTTACACACATACTTGGGGGGCATAAAACCTAACACACCCCTCCCTTATTATAGCATATTTACATAGTTCTACATCACTCTCTTAGTATTCACGTATAACATCCTTTCATCTTACATAGTTATACATATGTTTTAGCATCATCATTACCCAATGACACACTCTTGTACTTCAGTTCACACTTGACTCGTTGAGGGCTTGCTATACATGAACCCTATACACCGTACTATAAGCATTAAACATTACATTTCATCACACATTACACGTATTACACCTTACATCCTACATGTAGTCTACAACATTTTGACATTTGTCTCTTTACGATCATATATTATACTTGTCTTTGTCATACTAGTCTCACATTATATCATACTTTTACTACATACTATACCATACACATTTCGATCATGGCGCATCTTCTAAATCATACTATTTACTATATTACTAGTTTTTCTACATACATTACATGTCACTCGATACATTGTATTTCACATTACATTCTACACATTATATCTTTACACATTCCACTCATCCCATTATAATATTTTATCCTTACACATACTACATTAATGCAAAGAACACAACAGAGGGTCTTAAACATCCACATATATGATTTTATTTCTCTCAAAGTTGATATAATACATCAAATTTAGGGCCAAAGGCACAAATTTTGCATTACAATGTCTAGTAGGGAGGTTTGGAATCTCCACAAAATCTCTTACAGATAAGAAGAAGAAGGGAGGGGCATATACAAGGTGTCCAAACTTTTAAAATGAGCCCCTCCTTATAATATATATGAAGAATGAGAGAAGGGAGAGAGAAGGAATTCAAAATATTGCTTCAACCACCACAAAAATGCATTAAAATCACCTACAATAATGATGGGTGCCACTACAAAACCCATACCTCCATGTACTTTTCCTTGTTGGAAAAGAAAGGAAGCCCATACCTCATCATTTTGGTAGGTGAGAAATCTGGAACATCCCTCTAAAATGGTGGACTAGTATTTCCTCATTTTGAAATACTTAGTCTTACCTAAATTAAGATCTTTCCAAAAAGTCCTATTTTGTGCAAATCCGAGCTCCCAGTCAAAAGTTATGGCCATATAAAGATGAGGGTGCCATACTGTAATAAATGTGAGTGGTTGGCTCGCCTTTTCAAACTCCGAACTTGCATCGTACACTCCAAAATCCAAAATTTTAGACTTTCGGGATTAAGGACTTTCGAGTTTGTGCTTCAAGATCATCGCTTTTGGGCTTCAAGATTATATTACATGGTATTGTTCATCCCTTGACCAAAATGTTATGAAATTTTGAAACCCTAAAGTCTGAAATTTAAACTTGGGTTTCGGACCTTTAGGTTTTTGGGTTTCGGACCCTTCGGGTTTCGATTCAAAATTTTAGGTTTCGGGAATTCAGGCTTTCGGGTTTTGAGATCTCGGGGTTCGGGATTTCGAGGGTTCGTGGATTTTGGGTACTGTTCATCTGACTGGGTGCTTGAAACCTCTGAAAGCTTTGAATTATGAATTTCAAACTTCAAGTTTTGGACTTCATTTTCTCCTCGCATGACACTGTTCATTGCTTCATCCCACATTTAAATCTAAACTCCCTAATGTCCAAAGTCTAAATTTTAGACTTCAGAATTTGATGCCTTTCGGACCTTTTGAGCTCATCATTCAAAAAATTTCCCACCGAATCTGAATGCTTCCATGTCATTTGAAATTTCTTGGTTTGAGCCCAAATGTGATCTCCCCGGCTGAAACGATCCCTCCATTTTCTCTGTGTGCAAGGTCATGTTTGTCCAATCTTTCTTGAGGGGAAAAATTTGATAACAATAATCTTATAACTGAAACATTCTCTATTTATAACATTCATTCACCTAGAGTATAGAAGGAGGTACGAGGAGCAAACACAAGAATAGATTTATATCTTTTTCCATTTCCTCTATCATTCATTTTGCTAATAGGCAATTCCAACTAAAAGTCCCATTGGTTTTTCTTTACATGCATCGTGGAAATGGAACATCAAGGTTTTGTGAAAGTGGTCATTGATGGATGGTGGCATTAGGACTATTGATGAGGGAAACCCGATTGTTACCTTAATTACTAAAGAGAAACCATGGTCACGAATGTGCATGAAATTGATGACAAAAGGAAACCTAAATGACCTATATGTGCTACTCAATAATTAGTTATCATTTTCCTATTTTAACATTGGAAATATTTATCAACCATGGCTTACTTTAATTTGTAATATCTCCATAATATATTACCTCATAAATTTGTGAATTGTTCCCCCTTTTCCTTCAAATGAGTGACACATTTGGGTCTTCATTCATGTGTTTGGTCATGATAATGAAGAGTGTTACATTAATTCACCCCCAACATTTTCACCACACATGCACTTCTCCTCCCTTAAAACCCTTCTTCATCACCTCTCTTCCTCCAAAATTTTCCTCATGTTTAACTTCTTTATTACATCCTCTTGGGAATTTCTATTGCATTGATTGCTAGTTATATTCTCTAAGTGAGAAATGACTTTCAAACTACAACATCGAAGGGCCCAAAAGCTCTACATTAATGACCACATCCTATGGTGGAAGGGAAATGTATGGACCTTGAGAAGTAGGAATGTCATTAGAGGCTTGGACTGGCTATTGTGTGTAACATCTAATCGGATGAGAGCATCGTTATTGTCATCCTTTCTATCATACTCACAACAAGGAGGACACGTAGTTGTCACTCATTGGTTTTAATGTTCTTCTTTCCCCATCCAGTGTTTTAGATTTGAAATATCTTTAAAAAAATTTAAGTTCAATTTCTCAAATTTCTTTACATTTACACTTCTTTTTCCTTTGTGTTTGTTTTATTTTTTGTTTTTCTTGTAGATACGAATATGCATGCTTATAAAGCATCTGCACAATTTACATGATTGATTACGGTAGAGACACTGTGAAAACAATATGTGAAAATAATATTAAAGCTTCATTATTTAGAATATTATATAGTAGCCTTCCATGAATACCTATGATATCAAATTAAGTTATCCAAATATATAATTTATTCACAACTATATTATTATGATGATAATGCCTTGAACCGAATTGTATCCTCATTGAACTCGAACTTCAACCTTGTTTCTTAGGTTATAATAATATCTTAACCCTCTATGGAAGCATTTTTGGTATGCCTACTACCATTTAAATATCTTTGATATCCCGCAAGGGAATTACATATAAATTTCAATTGGAAACAAACTCAGTGATCAAATTCCTTAGACATTTGTTTAAAAAAATTCGTTATGTGCCAATAATATGGACTCCCTCTTTACAACGTAGCACTTCACAATTGGTGATATGTCATCTGGATCATTTACCGTCAATTTTAAATTATGTTTCAAGGGAACTTTACAAAATCAAATCTCTCCTCTGAAATCAACCTCATCTTTATTTATTCCACTTGGTTGTTACAAGTGAATTGCATGATTTTCACTTGCACTGTTTACTTAGGCAATCACACCAAAGTAGTGCAATGGAAATGTTGATATTCGTAGAAGAAGCAATCATGTCATGTGTAAAGGAGGATATGTTAGCAAATTGAGAGTTGGAAATACACCATGTGGTGTACTTGAGTGAATATTTATCGAAGTAAGCACAAAGGAGTAGTATTTTGAAATGGAGGGAACAACAACCTGTTCAATTCGAAGAGGGTAGCAAGTATCAAATCAAAATATGGTTAGTTTAGTTTCCTACTTCCCTATGGCCATGTTGTTGGTTATGGTTTATAGTGGGAATGTTGACCAAAGAGATGGGTGAGTTGTTGAATTTGGTTATCTCATTGCACATGAACACTGACTCAAGGGCCTGCACATTGAAAACTCCAAGGACAACTTTGACTGTTATGTTGATTTCTTTATCTCTTGAAGAAGAAGGTAAGCTAGACGGCGAGGATGAGTTAAAGGGCATGACGAGTAAGGGAAAAAACATGAGAGACTTGAACATGATGAAGCTTCCTATCTACAGGTGTTGGTGAAGGAGATTCATTGAAGCGCTTAAGGTAATCAAGAATATGGACAACGCAAACAATGGCTTAAGGTTTTCCCCTTTGGATGGGGGTCATTTTGGTCCCTTAATGGCTTATGTAGAGCTAACATTCGGATTCGGATAAGAATTTTGAAACTATGTTTCATCCTCTACGGTGCTTGTGCATCGTGCAAAGGCATATGCTTATTGGCAGGAATGTTGGCGAAGTCATTCACAACATGGTATGCTTTTGTTTGAGGTCTTGTAACTGCCTTACGAGATAGTGTCTCTCTTTCATGTTATTCTGTTAGGGACTAACTTGTTTGAAAATGAACATGATTCCATCTAATCATTTTTCAGCATGCACCGACATCCCTACAACTATGCTATAACGTGAGTTCATAACAAGACAAAATAAACCATCAATGCTTAATGGAAGGTGGATTTTGTTGATGTTGTTGCCAATGCAAGAGCCACAATGCATTTTTTTTCACACAAAGCACAAGGTTATGGAGGTACAACTAAAGGCAATACCATCCAAAGAACAATAGAAACAAAATTTTCTTAATGGAAAAGAACACCAAAGCAAGAATTTTTATTTTATTTTCTTCAAAGCTTTTGGGGGTGCATGTCAACATCAACAATAGTACAATATAATAAGGTCCATTCATTGCAATATTTTGGGAATGAAAGATGATGTTTGAACTTATATAACACGACATTAGAGTTATTTTAGAAAGTTATCAATGAAGTGGGTAATATGATATCCACTATGGGTTAAATTTGACAATTGTCTAGACATGTTTCATGATTCTAGCTGAAAAATATTTACAAATACTTGAAATAATTGTTTTATACGACATGTAAATTTTAAATATGAGCATCATTTTTATATAGATTTATATTAAAAATAAATATATTACAACACACACATGTATATAAATACATATATAATAATATTATATTTCTTTATTAATGATATATAAATAACACTATGTTGTATTTTTTAAAAGACAATATAAAAGTATTTCATTTATTAAAAATGTTAAAATTAGAAAATAATATAATATTTTAAATAAAAATAGTATGGTTTATTATAACATACTTAACTCATAGCGTAGGACTAGGAGATAAAAAGTATTTTTGTTTATTGATTAGACATATTATGTTTGTTTGTTTCTTGTTGTGTACAAGATTACAACAAATTTGAAATTACTAAGTATTGAGTATGGAGAGATGAGAACGATCAACGAGTGACAGGTATTTGCAGAGATGAGTAGATGGTTTCATATCCTTATTCAAGGCATGGATTTATTGCTACCTCATTCCAAACAATACAACAGAATAGGGGAAAACACCATTTGATAATTTTCACACAATTACAACGAAAGACAAGGAAAGAGAAGAAATATTGTCACTAGCAAGTACATAGAATTATTACGCCGTAAGGCGTTCTTGTGGTGGAGTTGAAGCTGTTTTGTCTGACAGAAGTCAGAAATCAAACGGACCACAATCTTCCTTAGAGTTTCGTTGAAATCTAATGGAGGAAAGACTTAATCGATGGCTGGATGACATGTGCAATCATGCATTTCGACAGGTATTCTCATGCATTTTGACACGTATTCTCATGCATTTCAAAAACTACCATTCGGACAAGCACGTCGATGACCTTGAGCAGGTTGAGGACGTTTCAGTGTTGGTTTGAGCAGTTTCCCCCGATCTCCCCACGGCGGTTAACAACTCCCACAAAGACGGGCATTATCTTTGATCGCGGGATGTAGATCTGGTGTGCTGTTTTTCCACCACATGCGATATATGTTCGTGCTTTCAGCTCTCTCGGCATTCTAAAACTGCAAAAGGCACTCCTGCAACATTATATATACAGTCTTTCCGTGCTTCGTTCAAAGGACATCCATAGTCATATATACTCGGTGATCAGCAATTACAATGAAGAAGCAGTTCGTTTTGAGTTTGTTAGCGGTAGCCCTTATAATTGTCATCTCTTCTGCCCCCTTCACATGGGCAGACTGCCATGAGAGCGAGGTCGAGGTCGACAACCAGAGGCGACAACAGTCATGTGACCCCCGGCAACTGTATGAGTGCAAAGATTTCTTAAGAGGAGGAAGAGGAGAGGAGGAATATGAGGAGGAAGAGGAGAGACCGTCTTCCATGTGCTGCCAGGGTCTGTCAAGAATGCCTCAACGATGTCGCTGCGACGCCATTCAACAACTATTCGACCAAGCTCAGGAAGATCAAACTTATACTTCTGATAATAATCGACGTACTGCAGGAAGGCAAGGAGAGCGTGAACGACAAGAGCAGCAGCAATTACAGAGAGCAAGACAACTCCCTGAACGTTGCAACGTCTCACCCAGCCGCTGCAACATCCGACGAAGCAGAGAACATTCTTCCGGTAATTACCCTCCTCCTCCACCATTTTCTGCAATTCATTACAATTATTTATAACTGATTACATATATTGTTGTTTGTGTTGGTTGCAGGCATTTTCATGCCAGGGACTGTTTAGTAGACAACTACTATGTATGTAGTTCTACAGATATAAATAAAATGTCTCTGCTCATCTCCTTTTCATCAAGCGCGTAGCACAGAGCTTATTGTCGTGTGAGTAAATGTGATAGAAGAGCGGGTTTATCCTCATATGTAAATCAGCTCAGGCTTCAAAGCTTTTTGATGAATCAATAAATTTATAGTTTCTTTCCGAGAATATCATATAATCTATGTTATTTTCCATGAGGAAAATAATTTAAGTATTTTGTGATGTCATGAATTTGAAATTCGTAAACAATAGAGAGAGATATTAACAAAAATAGAGAAAGATATTAACAATAGAGAAAGATATTAATAATTCAGATATACAACCTCTATTTTATTATTAGGCATATCGTAGTTACAAAAATCTATAATAATAGAACTAAAGAGAGTTTAAGTTGTGATTTCTATTTAGATAATGTAACTCTTATTGTGATCATTAAATAATTATAATTTAGATATATTCAACCAGAACAATTTTTTTTTAAATATCCACTTCAAATTTAAGATTATAGGTTGGTTATTTATGGTTTCAGCAAACTTCTATAGAATTGTTAATATCTCTCTCTATTGTTCTGATCAGTTAATAAAAAAAATTAAATGTCCACTTCATATTTGGAAGCATGGATTTCGTCTTTGGAGGTCCAAAGAAAATATATTTTTTCATTTTTTCAAATACATTACATTTAGAATCAAATTGTAAATGAAGTCCAGAACACCCAATAGAAATTATATCTATATCTATTTATATAGATATGTATGTATTTATATGTCTATGTCTTCGTGGGATTCCAAATTTATTTGCACTTCTGTAGCTAAGCAGTGATGATTAAGCTTCTTCCCCTATTCTAATTTTCTGTTTTTTTTAAATCAATTTTGTTGAAGTTCTAAGATTGATCGGTATTTTTACTCAAAATTATGAGATTGATCAATTTAGGTTCAGCCTTAGTCGGGATCCACTTGAACTAGTGAAATTGACGTTGAGTAGCATGTCCGTCCATGTGAAAGACCATGGAATTGTTGACATCCGTTGATTTTTTTTTCCACTGTGCAGCGTTGCTACAGATTTGTACTGCCCTTTCATCGAACAACCCAGAACAATGCACACAACAACCACGCTTTGATTGTGTCGATTAACAGAGAACATTTCGTAATTTCTAGCCATGCTTCCAAAATGTGCCCCAATTGATTTTGCTCTGAAGGTTTTTCAGATTCAATGGGTTCACCTACCTTTACCACTGTGGGAGGCACTGTTACTGAATTTTGCGTTCGTGGCATTCAAATTCGGGTTGCATGCAAGGCAGTCAGTCCATTGTGTGTTAATGGGTGCTGTCGGTTTGGTGTTGGGTAATGAGATTAATAGAAGGACCTCTGTGATATTGGAGTGCAGTTTTTTTATCGAGCCTTCCCTCCGAAGGAATTATATCTAACTCCTAACCTAGAGGGTGTGTGCTTGAAATAGAAACAATATTATGAACACACACAAATTCACAAGAAAAATATAAAAACAAGTCTTTGTATTAAAAATACTCCAGAGCACTTCAGTGCCTTCTCTTGTTTTTCTTGTTTTTTGAATTACAAAATGAAACTTCTTGTTACGCCGAAGGTGTTCCCCCTATGGGAAAGGTATTTCCAAACGTTTCTGAGACTGTGTTAAAGTTGACGGCCATCTAGACGTTTTTTCAATGCAATTAATTTTGACGGCCGTTTGGATGTTTTCACAATTCTGACTATTCTAAACGGTTGCTTTTCATTTTTTTTCCTTACACTTGGCAACGAATGGTTAATAGGTCTGAAACGCTAGCGAACGGTTAACAGGTTGGAAACACCGTTTATATTATTACGCAAGGAAAATGATAGGTCTAGAACATCGTTTAGCTCTCCACATAAATGTGTCATCTCGTAAGATTGACATCGGAGGGAATTAAATCCATTTGATTCTCTTCTTTTAAGGGGCTTGATCGCGTTTTAATGTTGTTAAGCCCCGAAGGAATACCCAAATCTTATGTGGAAGACTAATGCAATCCTTTCTCCGCCATTAAAATAACCAGAAATTTCTCAGTTTTGAAATACTGTGAGTCTTACGATTTTAAATTCCTTTCTCCCCCTTTAAGAAAAGCTAAATATTTATCAGAATTAAAATTCCTTTCAAACAACTAAAGAATTCCAGATATTTTTGAAATAAAAACTTCAAACCGTGTGAAAATAAATCCCTTCCGTATAGGCTCTCATATAAGTTTGACTTCTTACGGCCAAATTTGCTGCCAAATTCACCAAAGTTTTCTCCTTTGCTAAATATGTTAAATAATTTAAGGGGCATAGTTTTATTCTAACATCCGAGGAATGGTAAAATTATCTTTTCAGTTATTTTAATTCATTCTTTTTGAAATTTTAAGGTTAGCACGGTTCATGTTTGAAAAGAAAAGAAGAGTGAGTAAACTAAAGAATATTCGGGCAGATATTTGATTTGTTTTGTTAAGTCAACAGTTTGTGTAGGTTGAAAAAATTGTTTTGTAGCGGATAAGTAAGCTTATAATTATTACGTTAATTATGCCGAAAGGCATATTCACTTTAGGGAAAGGGCTCCCCTTCTCTGACATTGATGGCGACAGTGACGACGAGATGAATTCATCGAGCCATCTTTCTTAGCGGGCTGGTGAGTTTCGTGCTGGAAAAACAGGAGACGGTGCTCATCCACACCACCTTTTCTCACTATGACCTCGCCAAGACATATTTCATGGACATGGAGAAGGGGAGACTACACTCTGGGAATGAACTCAAGAACTTGTGCATTAAGCTTGTTGAATGTCATCTTCTTTTCAAGAGCAACCGGCGCCGATGATGCCTTTGTTGGGTTAAGATTTAATTTTTTGAAGCTTTTCAACATAGCATCATCTTCCTCATTTAGGGTTTTATAAGAAAAAAATTTCTCCATGGATTTCCTCGAGGGCAACAATTACATCACTTGCTTGCGATGTAAATGCATTGATGGTTTACATGGATACTTTGAGTTTCCCATCGGACCCCATGCCCATAAATCTTATTCTTTTCTAAATGATAGAAGGGGTGATGAACCTACAAAATAAAGATTAATTTAGGGAAAGAGAATGAAGAGCGAGCAACAAAGCAACTTACTTGAGCATTGTCGTATCCAAGGCCTATTTAACGGTGAGTTCTAGGTGTCTGATTTCTGAACATCCCAAATCCACCCTGGAGCTGAGCATGCACATATGGTTGAAGAGAAACGAAGAAGAAGATGTTCGAGGTGGAGCGAGGTAGATAAAAAAGAGGTCGAGAAAAAGGAGAAAAACCAACAAATAGATGCAAAGAAGAAAAATAACCAATTGAGGATAAATCTAAAATATTTATGTAACTTGGAAATCATAAAATTTCATTATGCCGAGAGGCATTTGCACATGCGAAATGCTCCACCACTTCTGACAACTGCCGAGGCATGGATGCGAGAGATGAATTGATCGACGAAGCATGAACTTGCATATGCCCTTCACATGGTTGCCAATGGTTCGACAGTTAAATCATTTCCAAAATAAGAAATAAATTATTTTTTCGCATGTACCTGCTAAAGAATTTTTTCCTAAATTCATCGATTAGCCATTTTGGAGTAGACTAGTGGTTCGACAGTTAATTCTTTTCCGAAATAAGAAATAAATCATTTTTTCACATGTACCTACTAGAGAATATTTTTCCTGATTTCATCACTTAGGGGTTTTCTGCGTGGGTGTATTCATTTGAACAAGCCCTAACGATTGCAATTTGGGGGTGAAGTCAGGAGCTAGCGCATAAAGCTAGCAAACCGATGAGTTCTTTTCAATAGAAATTACGGTGCGGTCCTCCTTTACGTCGACTGTGCACAGGATGCTTTTTCCCTAAACAAAGTCGAAGATGGATTTATAATAGACTCCTTTTGGGCCGTTCCTGGACATGGTTTTCAGAATGTACTCATATCTTTTTGGATCCGTGGTGACCACAAAAATGGTTTCCCATCCATGGAGGCCTTAACTATAGCATGCGATGTACAACAAAGGGTGAGCAAAAGGAGGAGTAGAAGTGTCGGTGTGATAAAGAAATCATGTATTTTCCTAGCAGCTACGAGTGATGATAGCAATTGTTGATGAGTTGGCAAACCACAAGTTTCAAATGTTGAAACTCCTTTACTCTCCTATTACCAAATCATTTTTTTCGAAACACAGGGAAGACTGACTCATAATAGGTTGACTATGAATCTTTTGCAACACACTTTTTCTCTGCATCAACAAAAAAATCATGCTTTGTGCATATTTATGGATTGAAACATGCCTTATAAATGGTATTGATAGCTCTATTGTTGACATTGTTTACGGAAATTCGTTTTTTCCCCCTCTTTTGTCTTTAATTATTGTCAACAAATTTGATCGATATTTTTTGTCTGCTTCAATTTTCTTTTCCGCTCCCCAATATTTCACTTTCGGCGTTAACATCGCACACATCTCGTGCGAACCATTCACTTCTTTTTTCCTGTTTTATCCTAAAAAGAGGGGAAAATCAATCTCATATTCCAACGGATCACACGTAGAGATATAGATAACACAGATAAAGCTAAAGGAAATAGTGTCAAATGTAAGCTGCATGTAACTTGTCCTCAATCCTGCAGTTTGATTCAAAACATTCAACTGTAAACATTGATGTAGATTCAAAAATTCCATGACAGAGATAAAAAATATAATTTAGCATGGGAAGATACAAATACAATGTAGTTATTGTTTCCATCTTAGCAATGACATTGTTAGTTGTTAGCTCAAAATCCTCAAATGCACAAATTTACCACCCTCCCTAAGCTAATTATTTTCTGGGGCTTGTTTACTTGAACAGGTGCAATTGGACTGAATTTCAGAAAGACCTGCAACAGATCAAGCCAACTTTATCAGAGTTGTTATCATGTTGTGTGGGCGTCATGCATGTTGAATTGAACCATGAGGAATTTGAGCCTATGAAAATCAAGAACCAATTGCAACATTGCATTCTGTATCACCTGAGCCTGTCGCTGACAATTATAGATGTTGGCGCACAACAACATTGCATAATAATTCAATTAACTCATTTCTATTTCGAACTGTCAAAGGTAAACATCACTACTTTTATTTATTAAGTTTTTCCTTTACATGCATTCTTTTCACATACTAGCCCTTATTGAATTCTAACTATCTTTCATATCAGCTTTGTATTATTAACGAACTAACACAAGTTTCTAACTTCATAGATAGAAACTCTAGAATAGAGGATGATCTAAGCTTTTCCATGTTCCAAGAGTTTGTTGACTCTTTGAGTTCCAAGAGTTTGTTGACAATTTTTTTTTGAATTTTTGTTAATATGCTTCAATGGCTTTTTGGTGCCTTGTTTTTCTTTGTGACGGTAGAACCAGGCGGCACAAGGTTAGTACTTTTGCTCCTCGGTGGAAACTCTTGGTCTTGACTTGTATTGTCCCATTATCCCTCGGATGTTGGTTGGGGTTTTTATTTCACGTTATTCCTCTTGTTGTGCTTTCATGCATGTAAGTATTCCTTGAGAAAAAATTGCTTGAATGAGATTTGCAAAATACATAAAGATGCAATAAAATATATCAGAGTTTTATTAACATGTTTTAGTCACATCTTGGAGACGCTAGAGACTATGGAGAAGTCACTTGTAAGACTTGACAACAACGAAATTTGGAAACTTTTTAACAAAATTGTTATTTAGATTGTATTTTGCAATGCCCAAACTTCTCTTTCATATTTCATTGTTGCTTATATCCTGTATCAACAATGTAGTAGTAGCTTTTGGCATGCCCAATATTCATAGTGAAGTGCTTATATATACAATTGCTTAAACATATCCTATTTATGTTTTGTTTTTCTTCGCATGTAAATGTAAAGCAAATTACGGAAAAAATCTAATAAAACTCCTAGGATCCCTTACGGCGTCCACATCACATGGTTTGTCATGCGATTGCTAGTAAATAGTCTCCTCACCTTTTTAAGTTCAGGGAAAGATGATGGATGCAATTGGTTTGAGTTTCATGTTATTTTCATTGTAGCAATTGGAGTATGGTCTCCGAGGCCGATCCCGAGCGTGCTTCATAGGCTAGTGCTAAGTCAGAGGAACCCAAGGTTGTGGTGAGAGATGTCTCATGCAGAGGAATTCAGAGCATAAATTTACTTAGCATGCTTCATGGCGAAAGATGCAGAGAAGTATCTTGTAGAGGAATTCAGAGCACAATTTTTTTCGGTAATTTGAAATTTTTGTTTTAAATTGTATTTCCCTTTGTAATTTGATAATATTTTTTAAATTATTTTGTTCTCTCTAATTTGAAAATCATGTTTTAAATTATTTTGGCCTCTGTGATTAAAACTATTTTTGGCATGCTATTAAATATTCATTGGAGTAGTTTGAACAAGTGAAGGCCGAGCGCAGAAAGGAAAGGAAAATAGAAATAAAGGCGCGAAGAAAGAACAAAAAAATTGCGAAGAAGGGTAAAGAAGATTCATCATCATCCTCCGAACCGAGTGACAAAGAATGTGAGGTAATCGGCGTGGCACAATTTTGCATGACTCGACCTACCATTGTGTCGATGACTCATATTCCACAGCCCCCTAAGATAACAAAGAGATCAGAGACCAGATTAAATCTGTGCTTCATTGCATGTCCTTTGTATCAGATCTGAGTCTTCCATTTCCTGAAGGTTGTCAGTACGATCAAGGGTTGAGCCGGTAGAGGGAACGCCTATCGGCGTAATTACCCACAAAACCCAAAGTAACTACAATTTTTTTTATTTTGGGCTTACAAATATTTACGCTTTCCATACTCTTGAGTCCATCCTTTTCCGTTGTGTGGCCTATCGGTGTATCCATTGCATTCTAGTGAAACAATTGCTAGTATATTCTCTAAGTGGGAAATGACTTGCAAACTAAAACATCAGATGGCCCAAAATCTGCACGCATTAATGACCATATCTTACGGCGGAAAGGAAATGTATGGACATTGAGAAGTAGGAATTCCATAAGGTAGAGCCTTGGACTAGCTATTGTGTGCGGCGTCCAATCAGATGAAGGCATCGTTTATTGTCATCTTTTCTATCATACTCATAATAGGGAGGACACGTAGTCGTCACTAATCTATTTTAAACACAATCCTCAGAGGTTCCATCATAGTATCGATCTGCTCCAAATGTACATCGGCGGTGAGGGATGTAGAAAAGTCTATCTACCGAAATGAAAGTGGAAACAACAGCTTCTAAGGAAAGGGTGCTCTAGAACCGTGTGTGCAACACCTTCGCAAGATTATCTACAAAGTCCATATGAGGGGACATAGGTGTCCACTTCTTCTTTACCACTTTGCAATTTGTGCATTGCTTCCTTTGGATGCTTGATCATGTAGCAAATCCCTTATCCTCCTTAATAACAAAGGAGTGTCCTTTATTCTTCTCTTTTGATTTGGTGCTTATTGAATAGGTGAATTTTATCTCGTAGGACTCTTCATAAGTCCCTCCACTATATGCACCATTACCATTGACGCATGTTATCAGCTAATTTTGACTTCACAAAATTGTTAAAAATAATAAAAATGAAAAATTTGAAAATTTTGAAAAGTGTTACTTTGCGTGGTTCATTGCCCTCATTGTGATCGTCTCATTTTTGTGATCGTTTCGGTCTTTGTTTCGTCCTTTTTCGGGCAAGAACTCTTCCCGCCAGGCTTTAAAACACGTTAAAATACATTAAAATTAATTAATTAATTATAATTAATTAATTGCTCCTTGTTTGATTAAATTAATTTTTAAATCACTTGAGGAGTATTTAATTAAATAAATATAAATTAAAAATCATTCGACAAATTTTAATGTTGGGGAAGTAAGCTTACGCTTCCAACTGCCGGGAAGCCAATCTGGCTTCCCGAACCCGGATTTCCCCTTTCCTAGCAATCCTCTTCAATTTTCCCACACGTGGGATTTTCTCTGCCAATTGCCAAATCATGGATTGGCTAACGGGCAAGAAATTCCCCAATTTCCCACATGGGGAAATTGAACGGGGATTGCCAACCCACTTTTCCATTCCCGTTGGCAATTGTCCATTGCTTTCCCCATTTCCCCCTGGCACTTAAGCCCACTACCCGGGAAGAGAGGAAGTTGAATTAATCCTCGTAACTTCCTCCATCAAACCCGTTGGAAAAAGTCATGTGAAGCTTTGCTTCTTAATTCTTCTGAAGGCATAATATTTTATCACATCCAACAAAATCTTCCACGCATTTGTTGTAGAGAGAAGGAACAACCAAGATCAAATAGCTTTCCACGTAGCCAAGGAAGTAAGAACATTCGAAGAAATTTGTTTTCTTTACAAGTTTCACGCATTTGGAAGGAGGCGCCAAGAATAAGGAGATAAAGAACTGTTTTCAAATTCCCACGCCTAGGAGAGAGAAAAGGAGCAGGCCGCCTCAGGAGGAATCTCACGCATTGGGCAGAGGAAGGGAAAAGCAAACTATTTTCAAAACTCACGCACTGCCAGGCAAAAAGGACAGTTTTTAGAAATGCACAGGTGTTAGTAAAAGAGGAACAATGTTTAAAAACAACAAAGAACAGCCACGTTGAAGGTATATTCTCCACGCACATCAAGAACTCAGCCTAACACCATACAAAGAATGAAGGGAATGTAGTTGTCCCATGCAAGTGAGAGGTAAAATGTTGTTGTTTACGCAGGTAGAGGACAAGCAAAATCCTGAAGTAGATGCCCACGCATGCAAGGGAGGTGACACAGGTAAAGTCAAAGAACAAAGGTCACGCAGATAAGAAAGAATGAACCACGCAGACCACAAACATTTGTTAAATTTTTCTACGCATCAAAGAAGAATATAAAAAGGCCACACATGCCAAAAGGAAACAAAGGCCGCGCAGGGGAGAAGGCAACAAAGGCCACGCAGTTAGAGAAAACAGGTCATAATCTTGAAATCTTGCTATTTGTCATCATGGATCAGATGAAAGCGCAGGTCAAACAAGTGTTAGATGCATTAGCTCATATTTCCATGTAATTTACCTGAAAGTTTTGACCATTCAAGGCTCTTACCTCTATATACCTTGGGAACTTTAATCATCTTTTGCAAACTTCGATGATATTCATGGCCAACCTGAAAATTACAGTATAATGGCTCTTCTAGCTATTCCCATAAATCTATCCAAAAAGGCTCCGGCTTTGGCTTTTGTTTCTATAGCTTGTTGAACAAACTTGTCAGACAGTGAAGACTTCAAAACTGCAAGCTTATAGGGAGAGCTAGACTATACAAAACTTGTTGTCAAGGTAGCATCACCAATTTACAAGCCACCATCAGAGGTGTTTTTTCCGAAGATATCTCCCACACCAATCTTCTCTCTACCATATGCTCCTTTTAGTGGATTTTTCCTCAGGAAGTGTCACTCCACTTACCATTTGACGTTGATTCCAGGTGTTGGACTTGGAATTACAGGAGTGGCATGTACACTCTTAATTTTCCTGATACTTCTTATTTGTAGAAAAAGAAAAGAGTGGAAAAAGTCTAGAAATCCTACCATATTCATGTTGAATAGGACTTTGAGGTCACAGCCCCGCTGGAAATTACGCAAATGGAGCAGAGGTCCATTTGTAATGTTCAAAGCGGTTTAGCTATAAAGAGGTTCAGAGGGCTACAAATGATTTCCACACCTCTATTGGCAAGGGAGGGTTTGGAACTATCTATAAAGCTCAATTTGAAAATGGATTTGTTGCTGCTGTGAAGCGAATGAACAAGATCTCTCAACAAGGGGAGGAGGAATTCTGTAAGGAGATGGAACTTTTGGGACGGTTGCATCACCGACATCTTGTTACACTCAAAGGATTTTGTGCAGAGCAACAAGAGAGGTTTCTTGTGTATGAATATTTGGAAAATGGGAGTTTGAAAAACCATCTTCATGCTTCCTCAAAAACTCTTTGAGTTGGCGGACCACAATTCAAATAGTTGTAGATGTGGCTACTGCTTTGGAATATCTTCATTTTTATTTTGAACCTCCTCTATGTCACCGAGACATCAAATCTAGCAACATTTTATTGGATGAGAACTTTGTTGCAAAGGTGGCTGATTTTGGTCTTGCTCAAGCTACACCAAATGGAGCAAACAAATTTGAGCCAATTAATACTGATGTCCGCGGAACTCCCTCCAATTCTTGCAAGGGCCAGTAACTGTTCAAACCCGTGTTTGAATCCCACGAGTTAATAATGGAGAAAGTAATTTTTCTCATACTCAGGCGGTGTGAAATGGATGGTGACTTACATGCAACTTGATCATTTTGATCATAGGCTCTTGCATGGTGCTCAAAATTTGAACTCAAGTTCAAAACTAAAGTCTTTTGAAGTCTGGGTTGTTCATGTTCATATTTTTCTATTCATGGGAAACCCCATTCGAGCATTCCCAAGCTTGAGCTAAGCTCTATTGTGTTCGTGGAAACCTCACTATTTCTCATCTCCATTAGCTCGACTCGAGCTAATCCTTGAACACAAACTCGAACTCACACACATCGTGCATTCATGAACACACTAAAGTTTCTCAAACACCTTTTGTGGCTTGCACCGTTACGCCGAGAAGCATAGTTGTACTTTCGACTTCAAGACTGCTGGTCGCGAGAGCATTTCTAAGGCTAATCCTGTGGTAAAAGCTTCCAAAATTGACAAAATCTGAAATGATTTGCATCTTGTGTACTCTATTGAATCTCTTGGGTTGAACAATACCCTTGGTGTCTCCTGAGTTTGGTTGGTCGAACCTCAATTCCATTAAAATGCATCACAATTTCTTTTGGTCCTGCATTTGGAGGATGTTCCAGTATTGATATGAGTGTTTCAGCCCATGGTGGTGATCTACTTTGTATAGTTCCCTGACCTCCACAAGTTAGGGTTTAGTTCATTTTTTTCTGTCATTTGAGACTTGTTAAGGAACGGTTCATGCCTATTTCAGATGAAAAAGGTTTTAGTAATTTTCTTGAGAAATATTGAAAACAGAAGATGATCCGGGAAAGGCTTTTAAATTGTGGTACATTTTCCTGGAAGTTAAAGTCATCAATCAATGTGACTAATGAGCCAATTATTTTGGGATTCATAATAAACCATCATATAACAGGTTCAGAAATTGCTTTATTCTCTGTACGGTAGTAGCTAATGCATTCAAAGCTGAGAAATTATTATTGTACCAGAGCATCAGAACTATCACTGTTGTAAAGATGATCAAATTGTTTGTTAGAATCATGCATGGTATTATTGTTACGCCACTAGTTTCTTTTGCCACTCACAAAGAGCCAATGTTCCAAACAATGCCGAAATTCATGTTAATAACGTGCGATTTACCAGTTCTAGAGATATTGCAGGCACCTGTTGAAGGCTTGTAACAGCATCGAATCACTCACACAAGTTATGAGGAAGCACATCAAGTGTTTGAAAAAATGGCGTAATGACTACAGTTTTGCAACAAATGAATAATTCATCATAGAAGGCTATTCGGAGCATACAAAGAATTGTGTGTAAATGTGAATGCGAATGAAGACAAATTTTCTCACACCAGAATATTGCTCAGGCGGATGGATGGATGAATTGCTCAAGTTTCATGCTCAACACTCTTGTCATTTGGAGGATTGCAGAGCATAGTCAATGAGCTCATTTCTGTACGATCGAGATAGGCGGACTCTTGGCCCAATGGATAAGGCACTAATCCTAGGTGTCTTGATCTAGGTGGCACATTGCTGACTAGGATGTCTATGTGTGCGTCCAAGTCATTTAAGTGGGGTCCACATGTACCCATTTCTTTTATTTATGTATTTTTCCTTAAATGAATTTTTAACTTAAGTGGTTTCTATTTTTAGTCACTTTTTAAAAGTTGGTTGAAAAAGTCAAAGTCACTTAAGTGCCCTATTTAATGTGCATTTAAAACCCTAACTACTTTGTAACCAACTTTTGGGTTATAAAAGGAAGTCAGGGGCTCATTTGTAAGGGTGACTTTGAGAGAGGAGAAGAAAATACTTTTGTGCAAGCTTTGTTTCAGGAAGAAACTTTGTGTTCTTTGTGAAAAACATTTTGGAGTTAATGAAATACAAACTTTGTGTCTCATTCATTGTCTCTTGTAACATTTGGTGTTCTTATGTTCATTAGATGTTAGGTGTTTGAATCTTGCATGCAAATATTATCTTTGATCTTATTGTCAACATTATTAATCAGTTGTTCTAGTTCACAAAGTGATCAAGCTCTAATTATCTACTTGCTCATGTGTGTTCCCTTTTACACGTTCTTGTTTGGCTAACTCAAACTCTGTTTTATTTGTGTTGGTTATTCATCTTTCCTCTTCATGCAATATTAGGCTCTGTTTTTACCTAACTCTTGCATGTTCTTTTAGTTCATTCCATTCCACTCCTTTCCTTCATTCCATTCCATCTCCCTCATTCACTTTTCTTTCCATTGATGTTCCAAAACACCCCCCACATACAATTTTGAATGTACAAATGTAAATACAGTTTTGGCTTTCAATAAAGGCAACCTCACCTTCATTGAGAAGGGACTTCGTTCCCACACTGTTGCATGTCATTTGCATGCGTGAAAATCCATATGCTAACATTTTTTGGCAACTCTACTGGGATTCAGAAATCGTTAACTAGTGCTTGGTTAAATCTTTTTGACTATCCCCTCTGCACAAGCTCCAGTTCTTCAACCGAACCTTGTGCTCGACGAAGATTTCCAAGGAGACATTGCTGCCAACCTTTGAACAGTAGCTTGGGAAAATCGTGAAAGCTTGTAGTAATTTTTGGCTGTTGATAGAGCCATTGACAGAGAAATCTACATCGAAGACCTTAGAAGAAGAGCACCCGCACTTGTGGCCAGAAGACCTCCTGGACACATGTTGATCATTGTTCACCGACGCAGTCCTCTTCCACCAAGGTAAAAAGTTGTATGACTATTATAGGTAACCCACCTATCTTGCAACCAAATCTTGTTTTTGCAGATACTCAAGAAGACATATCATCAGATTTGAGGCAAGCTATTTGGGAAAAGTGCACAAGTAACCATCATTTTCATCTCGCCACATCAATACTAGATAACGAAGAAGAGAAATCCACGAGAGTTGCTAGAGTTATTCAAGCGCAAATATCTCAAGAAAGAGAGCAAAGAGAAAAGGCTAGAGCCGGTCGAAACACGCCAGTGATCCCTTCACCATAAGATTTCAAACTAGAAGGAAAGAGGTTTACAAGAGGAGAAAAAGCTAAAGGTCGATCTGACCCCACTTTTGACTTTCAAGGAAAATTTGGTTTCAAGTTATCTCCTCCAAATAAAAACACACCTTGTAGATCCGTAAGCCTTGCATCAAGTCCTGAAAGAGCAAGCAAGGAAGGAATCACCACAAGTCAAGCACTTGTCCTTACTCACGTTGTTTTACCTTCGCATACCACCTTTCCTCAAATGGAAACCAATGTACCATGGGGAAATGCCATAGGCCCATTGGCCTTACTTGCTCGACATGAACTCCCACAAGGATCAAGAAATATTCTTCTTAAGTTTGACGGAGATGGGAAGACATCACCAGATGACCATATTTCTACCTTTTTCGCTGCATGTGCTATTTTTTTGGTAGAATACGAAGATGTTGCTATTCGTCTCTTCATTAAAACATTGCATGATGTTACTACAGATTGGTTTCATCATCTGCCCAATGGATGTATCACAAATTGGAATGATATGAAAACTAAGTTTGAAAATCGATTCAAAACGGTGGAAGACGAACATGCTCTTCTTGCCCAACTATCTTAGGTGAAGAAAGAGCCAACAAAACCCATGAGGAATTTCGTGGCTAAATTCAACAAAATGGTGAATAAAATTCCTGCCAGATTCGTCCAAACGTTGATGGACAAAAATGTTTCTTTATTAACGCACAACAACCAGAAGTGTGCTATCAGCTGAGAAGGGCTAGGGTGGCTACTTTGGAACTTGCTCAATCTTTGGCCATAGAAATTGAAGATGACTTAATCATGGCAAGAAAATTCAAGAAAAATTCCCTCAAAGGAAAGGGTCAAGAAACTCCCAACGCTTCAGAAGCTATACTCACTAAGTCAAGCTAATGATGTGTTGGCTTTGAAAAAGTAAGTTGCTCAAAGTAGTAAACCTACTCCTTACAAAGACATCTTGAGAAAAGGATATGTTCCCAACAAAGCCAGGATTGCAGGTGCTCCAACGAGGCTCGCTATTGAAGCAAATTCCGCAACTAATTCCAAATGCGATGTCGTTGAAGAAAGCGATGATGAGATTGAAGTCGTCGAGGTTGATGAGGAAGAGATGGATTCTGAGACATCTAAACCTGAAGTTGAAGATCCTGAGGGGGAAATTAATAATCATTTCTTTGAGTACCATTCCGATGAGGAAGATAAATACGAAGAAATTATAGAAGATATGAATAGTCAATATTTCACCGTTTTCACACGTTCTCTGAAAAAGGACTAGGATGCCACTAAGGTGGGAGATAAAGAGGTTTCCAAGGAAACTCCCAAAGAATCCAAGAAAAATGAGGCTCCTAAAGAGTCCAAGGTGACTAAGGTTTCAAAGGTCAAAAATATCTTAAAGAAAGGAGGGCCTTTGTTAGATCAATAAGTTAGTAAACCAACTACAAAGAAAACTTCTTCTTCCACATCCGTATTAACCAAACCCGAGGCCAAGGTCAAAAGTGTGCCATCATCAAGTTCAAAAGAACTTATATCTGAGACTTCAAGTATGATTACTTTGCCTAAATTTGATATCATTGATCATATCCATAAAACAAAAATTTCCATGTCACAGGCAGAGTACTTGAAGTCCAACAAGGATCATCTCGTGAAATTGGTTCGGTTTATCAAATGCGACTCTCTTGCTCATTCCTCCAAAGGAATTATGAAAAATCCCAAAGATGGGAAAACTCAAAATATTGTGGCGGTCACTACACCTTCCAATGAAAAGATTGAACCTTTTTGTGTCCTTTCTGATCAATGGATGCAAATTAAGTAATTGCATTATAGACTCTGGAGCTTCGGATAATGTGATGCCGAAAAAGTAGCACATGCTCTTGGTTTGACTTGTACGAGAACATTCGGATCATGTTACTCCATGGAAACCAAGCAAGTTCCTCTAATCGGGTAGATTAAAGACGCCCAAATGGTTTTATCCCAATTCCCTCAAAAGCGAGTTAAGGTAACTATTTTAGTTGCTGATATTCCCGCCTCATATGGAATGTTGTTGAGCAAGAAATTTTACAGAGATTTGGGTGGTGAGATTCAAATGGACTGGTCTCACACCATGATTCCTATCAATGGAGAAATGAAAAATCTTATGCCGGAAGCTTAGGAAAAGTTCACGGTAACTAAAATTGAAGATCCTCGTGCATAGATCCTTTTCCAAGGCTCAAGTATGGGTAATTATATGATGACTGCAGAAGTTCATACCCCTGAGATCACTTGCCAAGATTCCAATGAGATATGGACTCTTGAGTTTGATGGAAGTTGTTGCTCGATGGGTTCTAGTGCAGGAGTGGTGCTCATATCTCCAAATGGTAAAATATTTCCTTTTTCCTACAAACTCGAATTTTCAAATACTAATAACACCAGAGTACGAGGTGTTAATCCTTGACCTCCAACTTGCAGAGGAGAAAGGGATAAAAAATATGGAAGTCTTTGGAGATGCGGAATTGATCGTGAAACAAGTAAGAAATCAATTCCAAGTAAAGAATGATAGTTTAAGACACTACATAAATAAAGTGTGGGACGCAATATAATTATTTGACGCTTTTTCCATAAAATGTCTCCCTCGTGAAAAGAATGACAAAGCAGATTCTCTAGTAGTCTCGCCTTCATTAATGATTCCTCATTCGAATTTGATCAAGTCAAATACACCATTGAAATGGTTTTTAGTCCGAGTGTTCTTGACAATGCGAGAAAATTGGTAAGTATTTAACGATGATCAACAAATTATTGCCTTCTTGGAAAAGAGAGAAAATTTGAACAATTGTACTTTGAAGGAAGTAATTCAAGATTTCACGAATCAACCGCCTCGCCCATTCGGAAGGAGTTGAGAACGAAGATCCCAGTGATGGCATCATTCAACTCAAAGGAATAGAATTCCCAAAGGATTGGTTTCACTTCAAGAAATTTTTGACAAACATGACAGGTTTATCAAAGAGAAAGAGCAGGCAGGACTTGCGAATTCTTCTGACTATGAGAAAGTTAATATCGGTACAAAGGATAAACCTCGCCTGATCAATATTGGCAAGTGTTGCTCACCTGAGGAGTGTAGGAAATTCATAAGTTTACTTACCAAATATTTTGACGTTTTGGCTTATTCATACAAAGACTTGAAGTCTTTCCAACCTAGGGAAATGGAGCATGCCATACCCTTGAAGCCTGGTGCAGTTCCATTCAGAAAAAGCAAAGACAATATAATCCCAAGATTGCAGGGACAATATTTCATGAAGTTCAAAAGATTCTAGAGGCACGAATAGTTTTTCCTATTCGACATTTGACCTGGATAGCTAATATTGTACCGAGTTGCAAGAAAAATGGAGAAATTAGGATTTGCGTGGATTTCCACAATCTTAATCAGGCTTCCTTCAAGCATTATTGAAATTGAAAACGGGTTGTTCCCCATATGTACATAGGTAATTAGGATTTTGGTTTGTTTGTTTCCCTATTTTTTGGTCTCGTCTCTTGTGTCGCCCCATTTTTGTGCCCCATCATTTTGAGATCATGTTCATTAATATTTTGGTCTGGGTCCATTGCTGTGCATCCATGAAGTCCTTGTCCCCAATCAAAGCTAGCTGTTATCAGCCAATTTTGACTTTGCAAAATTGTTAAAAATAATAAAAAATGAAAAATTTGAAAAATTTGAAAAGTGTTACTTTGCATGGTTCATTGCCCTCATTACGATCGTCTCATTTTTTTGATTGTTTCAGTCTTCGTTTCGTCCTTTTCGGCAAGAACTCTTCCCCAGGAGCTTTAAAATGCGTTAAAATACATTAAAATTAATTAATTAATATTTAATTAATTAATTGCTCCTTGTTTGATTAAATTAATTTTTAAATCACTTGAGGAGTATTTAATTAAATAAATATAAATTAAAAATCATTCGACAAATTTTAATGCCAGGGAAGTAAGCTTACGCTTCCAACTGAAGCCAATCTGGCTTCCCAAACCCGGATTTCCACTTTCCTGGCAATCCTCTTCAATTTTCCCGCACGTGGGATTTTCTCTACCAATTGCCAAATCCTAAATTGGCTAACGGGCAAGAAATTCCCCAATTTCCCACATGGGGAAATTGAACGGGGATTGCCAATCCACTTTTCCATTCCCATTGGCAATTGTCCATTGCTTTCCCCATTTCCCCTTGGCACTGAAGCCCACTACCCGGGAAGAGAGGAAGTTGAATTAATCCTCGTAACTTCCTCCAACAAACCCGTTGGAAAAAGTCATGCGAAGCTTTGCTTCTTAATTCTTCTGAAGGCATAATATTTTATCACATCCAACAAAATCTTCCACGCATTTGTTGTAGAGAGAAGGAACAACCAAGATCAAATAGCTTTCCACACAGCCAAGGAAGTAAGAACAGTCTAAAGAAATTTGTTTTCTTTACAAGTTTCACACATTTGGAAGGAGGTGCCAAGTATAAGGAGATAAAGAATCTGTTTTCAAATTCCCATGCCTAGGAGAGAGAAAAGGGGCAGGCCGCCTCAGGAGGAATCTCATGCATTGGGAAGAGCAAGGAAAAGCAAATTGTTTTCAAAACTCACGCACCGCCAAGCAAAAAGGAAAGTTTTTTGAAATATGCAGGTGTTAGTAAAAGAGGAACAATGTTTAAAAACAACAAATAACAGCCACGTTGAAGGTATATTCTCCATGCACATCAAGAACTCAGCCTTACACCATACAAAGAATGAAGGGAATGCAGTTGTCCCATGCAAGTGAGAGGTAAAACGTTGTTGTTTACGTAGGTAGAGGAAAATCAAAATCTCAAGGATATGCCCATGCATGCAAGGGAGGTGACACAAGTAAAGTCAAAGTATAAATGTCACGCAGATAAGAAATAATGAAACACACAAACCAAAAACATTTGTTAAATTTTTCTACGCATCAAAGAAGAATATAAAAATGCCACGCATGCCAAAAGGAAACAAAGGCTGCGTAGGGGAGAAGGCAACAAAGGCCATGCAGTTAGAGAAAATAGGTCATAATCTTGAAATCTTGCTATTTGTCATCATGGATAAGATGAAAGCGCAGGTCAAACAAGTGTTAGATGCATTAGCTCATATTTCCCTATAATTTACCTAAAAGTTCTGACCATTCAAGGCTCTTACCTCTATATACCTTGGGAACTTCAATCATCTTTTGCAAACTTCGATGATATTCATGGCCAACCTGAAAATTACAGTATAATGGCTCTTCTAGCTATTCCCATCAATATATCCAAAAAGGCTCCGACTTTGGCTTTTGTTTCTATAGCTTGTTGATCAGACTTGTCAGACAGTGAAGACTTCAAAATTGCAAGCTTGCAGGGAGAGCTAGACTATACAAAGCTTGTTGTCAAGGTAGCATCACCAATTTACAAGCCACCATCAGAGGTGTTTTTTCCGAAGATATCTCCCACACCAATATTCTCTCTACCATATGATCCTTCTAGTGGATTTTTCCTTAGGAAGCGTCACTCCACTTACCATTTGACGTTGATTCCAAGTGTTGGACTTGGAATTATAGAAGTGGCCTGTACACTCTTAATTTTCCTTATACTTCTTATCTCGTAGAAAAAGAAAAGAGTGGAAAAGTCTAAAATCCTACTATATTCATGTGGAATAGGACTTTGAGGTCACAACCCCACCGGAAACTCAAATGGAGTAGAGGTCCATCTACAATGTTCGAGCAGCTTTTAGTTATAAAGAGGTTTAGAGGGCTACAAATGATTTCCACACCTCTATTGGCAAGGGAGGGTTTGGAACTGTCTATAAAGCTCAATTTGAAAATAGATTTGTTGCTGCTGTGAAGCGAATGAACAAGATCTCTCAATAAGGGGAGGAGGAATTCTGTAAGGAGATGGAACTTTTGGGACAGTTGCATCACCGACATCTTGTTACACTCAAAGGATTTTGTTTAGAGCAACAAGAGAGGTTTCTTGCGTATGAATACTTGGGAAATGGGAGTTTGAAAAACCATCTTCATGCTTCCTCATAACACTCTTTGAGTTGGCGGACCTCAATTCAAATAGTTGTAGATGTGGCTACTGCTTTGGAATATATTCATTTTTATTGTGATCCTCCTCTATGTCATCGAGACATCAAATCTAGCAATATTTTATTGGATGAGAAATTTGTTGCAAAGGTGGATGATTTTGGTCTTGCTCATGCTGCACAAAGTGGAGCAAACAAATTTGAGCCAATTAATACTGATGTCTATGGAACTCCCACCAATTCTTGCAAGGGCCGGTAACTATTCAAACCCATGTTTGAATCCCACGAGTTAATAATGGAGAAAGTAATTTTTCTCATACTCAGGTAGTGTGAAATGGATGGCGACTTACATGCAACTTGATCATTTTGATCATAGGCTCTTGCATGGTGCTCAAAATTTGAACTCAAGTTCAAAACTAAAGTCTTTTGAAGTTTGGGTTGTTCATGTTCATATTTGTCTATTCGTGGGAAACCCCATTCGAGCATTCCCAAGCTTGAGCTAAGCTCTATTGTGTTCATGGAAACCTCACTATTTCCCATCTCCATTAGCTCGACTCGAGCTAATCCTTAAACGCAAACTCAAACTTGCACACATCATGCATTCATGAACACACTAAAGTTTCTCAAACACCTTTTGTGGCTTGCACTGTTATACCGAGAAACATAGTTGAACTTTCGACTTCAAGACTGCTGGTCACGAGAGCATTTATAAGGCTAATCATGTGGTAAAAGCTTCCAAAATTGACAAAATCTGAAATGATTTGCATCTTGTGTACTCTATTGAATCTCTTGGGTTGAACAATACCCTCGGTGTCTCTTGAGTTCGGTTGGTCGAACCTCAATTCCATTAAAATGCATCACAATTTCTTTTGGTCCTACGTTTGGAGGATGTTCTAGTATTGATATGAGTGTTTCGGCCCATGGTGGTGATCTACTTTGTATAGTTCCTTGACCTCCACAAGTTAGGGTTTAGTTCATTTTTTACTGCCATTTGAGACTTGTTAAGGAACGGTTCATGCCTATTTCAGATGAAAAAGGTTTTAGCAGTTTTCTTGAGAAATATTCAAAACAGAAGATGATCCGTGAAAGGCTTTTAAATTGTGGTACATTTTCCTAGAAGTTAAAGTCATCAATCAATGTGACTAATGAGCCAATTGTTTTGGGATTCATAATAAACCATCATATAACAGGTTCAGAAATTGCTTTATTCTCTATACGGTAGTAGCCGATGCATTCAAAGCTGAGAAATTATTATTGTACTAGAGCATCAGAACTATCACTATTGTAAAGATGATCAAATCGTTTGTTAGAATCACGCATGGTATTATTGTTACGCCACTAGTTTCTTTTTCCACTCACAAAGAGCCAATGTTCCAAACAATGCCGACAATTCATGTTAATAACGTGTGATTTACCAGTTCCAGAGATATTGCAGGCACCCTGTTGAAGGCTTGTAACAGCATCGAATCACTCACACAAGTTATGAGGAAGCACATCAAGTGTTTGAAAAAATGGCGTAATGACTACAGTCTTGCAACAAATGAATAATTCATCATGGAAGGCTATTCGGAGCATGTGGAGAATTGTGTGTAATTGTGAATGTGAATGCGAATGAAGACAAATTTTCTCGACACCGTAAGATTGCTCAAAGTGACGGATGGATGAATGGCTCAAGTTTCATGCTCAACACTCTTGTCCTTTGGAGGATTGGAAAGCACGGTCAATGAGCTCATTTCGCACGATCGGGATAGGTGGACTCTTGCCCAATGGATAAGGCACTAATCCTAGGTGTCTTGGTCTGGGTGGCGCATTGCTGACTAGGATGGCTTTGTGTGCATCCAAGTCATTTAAGTGGGGTCCACGAGGATATGTAAGCTAGTGTCTATGTCAATGAGGAGGTCTCCTGCATTAGGCTGTGGAACCAAAGGATCACAACCAAATGTTTGTTCTCGTTCGAACCCTTACATGGTCATTCAGGTGTTTTATCAAGGCAATCTATAGTTTGGATGGTTTGACCCGAATGTGTAAGATTTGTCATCTTCGATATTCAATCCTCTTAGTTGCTCACTAATTTCTTGTAAATTTGTTGTTGCTTGAAAGACCTGTATCCTAAGGTCCTGATCTATATCAACTAAAGTCGTGGGTAAATTTGGTTGAGGTACTATGGGTTCAAATATATATTCTCTAGGCTCTCTAGGTCCTGTGATTGTCATATAAAATGATTCAATTTTTAACTAATATTTAATAAACTGATTACAAAAGAGGTATTTACACTATGCAAGCATTCTGCTATTTTTGTATTTTTCAATGACGTATTTCAATGAAATCAAGAGCAACTACTCTAGTATACTTATAAAATGGACAACTAATTTAGAAACAGATGAAAACAAAAAAGTAGCCTGGTATGGCTATTTGCTCGTGTAATCGTGATATTATACTAAATATATTAAATTAAAGACTCTCGATCCTACCTCGTAAGTGAGGAATGAATCACAGCTTTCTCGAAACTATCAATCCCCACATGCTTCCCTTTCGATATCAAGAACAAGCCTTTGAATGAAATAAAATAATTCACTACTCTATTTGATATGTTGTAACTAGAACTTTGATAGCTCAAAATTGGAATTTACGAACAATGGTAAATCGAGTTGTGTGTGATTTCATCCTTTAGTGTGGTCTCCTCATTCATTTGTGTCCTCATGAATCCGTAGAAAGTGTGTATATGATAGTATCAATAAGATAAATAGAATCAAACAATGGCAACTTTGGATATAGACCGAATACAATGCGAGTAGGAGAGGGATAGCACAAGTGAACAGAGCTTGACTATGCAATTCCTAGTGGGATTTATTGTGGGAATACAACACAAGTGTACCAAGAGTTTCAGAAATTATCCTTGTGACAAAACAAAACCTGTAACTTTAATGGATTCTAGTCTAGAAATGAAGCTATTCTATGTTAAATTGATTGTATGCAGCAACAATGGAATAAGACTTGAAACAAGAAGATGATATGACCTCTAAAATGCCAACAATGGAAGCAAAACATGAAACTAACATAATTCTAAGCAAGGAATTGAAAGAACTGAACAAGAGAATTGAGAGGATGAGGGGCCATTTGCTTGAAAACAAGCTGGCTATTTATAACCAATGCATTTACCAGAGGGTAACTCTCATTTGATCTTTTTACTATAAACAAAGAAAAAACACTATTCCTAAGGAGAAAAAAACATTAATGCGAGCCGAAGTGGTTGAAGAAAGCATGTAAATTTGAAGATTTACGTTTGACCACGATCATCGAAGAATGGAAAACGCGAACAAAACCCGCCGCCTGCATGCGGCGGCGGTCACGGACCACCGCCTAGGCAGGGTGGCGGTTCCATCATCAAGACAAGAATGTAAGAAGAAAGGGGAAAAAGGGGAAAAACTAGGCATGCAGAGGTCGAGTGGGACATACGTGATACAAGCGTATTCTTGGCGAACCTTTCTAGATTCCAAACACCTCAGCAAGGAGACTTATATCATCATTGGGGCATGTGTAACATCGCTCTCAAATGTGCAAGACCCTACAATTTTGGTTATGTACATATTGCCCCCTTGAGAAGCGTTTTAGCTAGGAAGAGGCGTAAAACGGTGGATCCGAGTATGGTGGTCTAGAAATGGGGAGTTAGGAGCTATACCTGACATGCCTGTGTGCTGGAAAGTCGCCATCTAAGATTCCGCTACCTGTAAAATGAAAAAGGGGACTCAAGTGCATAGATAGATAAAACAATTTGAGAAATAAGACTGAATTGATAAGAAAAGAGGACTTACCATCTATGTGAGGTTTAGAACTTACCTCCGTCGGCGCTCCGACCCTGCGAAAGACATTCAAAATCAAATTAAGAGGGCTATATATATAAAACGAAGTCATTTTACTATTCATTTGCGCAGATTGATTTGATAGATTTTGAGCTCTGGGACCCATGGTGACGGTTTTCGATGAGAGTATAGTCAAAAAGTTCATGGTGAGATAGCGATCATGCCTCCGAGAGCGGAACATCAACTCGTGAAGTCTCAGGTTAGTTCTTCTCGATTTATCGTTTTTAAACCTAAAATGTAGAAATGATAAAATCTTTCCCTTAGGGGGATCATTTTTGAAAATGTTAGTTTTAAATGTGTCTTTAGGGGGGGCGCCCATAGGGTAGGTTTCTTTTTCATTAAAAAGGTGTTTTTGCTTGTTTTTAAGCATTTTTAGGGCTTATGGCCTGTTTGGTTTCATGGGACGGACAGCCGCCAGGCGTGTGCGGGCGGCGGTTACGAACCGCCGCTCGCACAGTGGCGGCGATCCAGTGACAGAGGACAAAAATAATGCAAATTTTAACTTATTTTTGCATGTATAAAAGTTTTACGTGTTTTTACGTGTTTTTCCAACTAGATTTCAGTACTAACTTACTCCTTCTTGTGTTTTTGGGTGTATGCGAAGAAGGAGGAGTACATTAGATGGAGCCAGGAGAGGGAGTGTGATTGGCTCTCGGAAGTGTTGGAGGCACTCTCCCAGGCAGAGCGGGATACTCTCCAGAGGGCTAGTATATGGAGGATTGCATAGGTTCCTCATGTTGCACCTGCTAGTCACATATTGTGTGACTTGTTCTCATATTGGGATGCGGATCGGAACACCTTCCAATTGCCAAGAGTTAGGGGTGAGTGGTCCATCACCCTGGAGGATGTTTACCGTATACTAGGGATTCCGATCCTTGGGCGGCGGCTGTCTCTTAAGACATCTCAGTATCTAGATCATAGGTGGTTCAATGGGCCACCTACATGGGAGATGCGGTTGTATCGATGGGGTCGAAGAAGGGCGTGAGGATCCACTCTATTATCGAGTCAGACATTCCCTTGCTTCGCAAGACCATGATGGGCATCCTTGCATCCGACTAATTGGGGACAAGGGAGGGGACACCCTCTTATATTGTCTTTGGCCCCTATTATCGCACACGCATCAAGGCCATGGATGTGTCTATGCTTGGGGAGCATATATCCTCGGACTACTTACCATGACTTATACAAGGTAGTTCATTTATAGGGGCAATATCGAGCCACCCAACTCTTGTCATGAGTTAGGTGTATGAGCACATTATCCCATATGGGAGAGGTGTAGAGGTGGAGGATCCTAGGGCCGTCAGGCAGTGAGGTGGACAGGGATGATAGTTCTCAGAGCACCCCACCAGCTAGTGGCTTCCCTGACTACTGCAGACATGGAGGCCACTCCTTATTAGGCCATGGTAGGGGTATGGGGAGAGGATACTGTCACTTTGATTGCCTATCAGACCACCAGCCAGTTGATAGACAGGGCGGGGAAGTTAGAGATACACCCCTTTGACAGAGTTCCACAGCAGTTTGGCCTCCCCTATAGCGGCATGCTCCCTCCGGCGATGCCAGTGTATAGATCTATTCGTGAGGCTCGGGGAGGTCCTAGAGGCCGGGGTTGGACTATTGTTACGCCCGGTACTCCTATTGTGGCTAGGAGGGTGGTACGTGCACGAGGGAGAGCCGGTGCTCCTCAGGCACCCTTACTTGATTGCCGCCGGTCCCACCCATAGTAGTGATGAGCCCATTGACGTGGACTCCGAGTCTGAGGAGTTCACTGGGGGAGAGACCGAGGAGGAGACAGAGGACATGGAGATTAGTGAGACGGGTGGTGGGGGATGATAGTGATCCTGAGTGGCATGATACCCAGGAGATCCTGTAGGCCAAGAGGGTAGAGTGGAGTGCAGAGAGGGTGACTCTGGTTTCAGAGGAGTTACTCTCTGGGACCCAAGTGGAGATGGCGAGTCTGTTGTAGGCCATCACATTGCCCCAGATGTGGGAGAGGGGCACCAGTCGGTGGCGGTGTCAGTGGTAAGCGCAGATCCTAGAGATCCTTCTTGAGGCCTTGGTGATCCTAGTGAGTTGTCACTCTTCTCTTGACATTTGTTTTAGTTAGACTCATCTTATTTTGTTATTTCTTTTTGTTTTTTTACTCTTGTTTCTATCGTCGATTCTTTTCTAAATTGTTTTCTCCTTTGTTTACAAAGTGACTTCGATGAGTGGTGAGACTTGATTTGTCGAGTGTGTATTGATACCTTGCTTCTCCCCTTGGAGAAGACTCGTGGCCGAACTTTTCATGGACGTGGGGAGCCCTCGGTGGCGATAGGCATACCGATGTGTTTGCCTCTGCTTGGCATGCGGCGAAGAGCATGAATTCTATTAGTGCCAGGTAGCTGAATACAGGACGACCGAGCGCTTGATGAGGAGGAGCCATTCTCATGGCAAGACGGCAGCTACCGGGCATGACCGCGAGCCCTCAGTGCATTCGGAGCGCGGGAGCAGCCGAGTCCTAAGCGCTGCCGCGCACCTTCTGAGGGATCCCATAGGGATTGAGAGACTATTTTTGTAGCATTTTTCCATATGTCTATACGAGTGTTTTTGTACTTTTCGGGCTCATTGAGCGTTTTGACCATGCCTAGTGCATGATGGCATTGTATACGAAACTTGATTTGTATATATATATATATATATGTATCTCTTTGGATCTAGACTCTTGGTATCTTGAACTTTGTGACTCATTTCTGAATGTGTAATTAGATGTTTTTAGAATACTGTTTGCATGTTTTCAAAATGTATGCAACGGATAACAAATGATAGTAGATATAATATTTTACTCTGTATGTTTTTGTAGTGCTTTGATATGAGATGATACCAACATATGGTAGTAATGAACTTTTGAACTCTTTGGGAAATGTTTGCAATTTCTTCTTATGTTGGCAAAACGTGATGAATGCATAGTGATAAAGAGATGAACTTGCCCCAATCCCAAATCCACACAACTAGTGAGATGTGAGGGCTTAACACCAAGAGTTAGGAAGGGCACAAATTGTATGAGTTTGACTGAATGGAACGATGAAAGAAAGACAAACCAGTAATAGAAACCAAGTTTAGATCTACACACCTACCCTACTAAGAACTACTACCACGCTTAGAAGGCCACTTACTTTTCAATTTATCTAGACTTAGATTCATAAATGGCAACCTAGTTGACAAAATCTGGTTTTGAGTATCTGATCTCTTTGGAATTTGGATATTTTGATTTCTCTTAATAGAGGTGAATTTGTGTTTTTAGCATACCAAGATTTTTTAGTTTGTGTGACTGGACCCCCCACACCCTACCTCATGCCACTAGTAAGAAGCATGGGTTTGTCACCAAAGGCAAGATATAGGCGAGTAAGGGAACTTCTTTCTATTCCCAACCTCACACCACCAGTAAGAGATGTGGGCTTATCACCAAAAGTTGATGGGGAAAAGAAGTGTGTAAAATAAAATATTTTGTTTACTTGGTGCTTTTGATTTCATTTGATTTTTACATTTTTGATCTATGACTTTGAGATATCCTTTTGTTCAAAGAGATTTAAGAGGGATAGATGTGACACCAAGAAGCTTCTAGAATGCATCACAGTGCAAGGACAACTTCACCTAGTTAGAAGAAAGAGAAAAGACAAGTATGTAGGCCTTGGTATGGTTTTCGTCAATGTTTATCTATTGAACTTGATGAGAAGATTTTGAAAATTTTGATGATGTTTGGAGAGATGTGATATGAATGCTTTTACCAATATTTTCAAAAAATTGTAACAGATTGTTTAAGAGTAAGCTCTGGACTACCATTTTTACGAAATGAACAAAATGAAGTGGCTAAAATACTAATGCAATGTAGGTAGCTATAATGTACAAGTAATGACTTTGATGTTTTATGCGTAAAACCGCTTAAGATGCAAGGAATTAACATTTTCGCTGAATTCCTCACCTTCTAGTGTGCACAAAAGATACGCATTGTTTCCATAGTCCTTCATGACTCGGTATGGGCCCAACCATTTGGGCCGAAACTTTCTTCCTTCGCCGGTTTTCAAATCGATCCATTGCCTAGTCTTAGAACTAGATCTCCTTCATATATTTCTCATTCATAGACTTTTTTGTTATACCGCCAAAGACATCCGGCAAGATAGGCTCTGTGCCATTGTTTGGTGTTTAACCTGGCCTTGTCAAGGCTTTCTAGTTGAGAGAGGCATGCCTCCCTATAAGCTTCTTCATCCAGAATCCCTTGTAATGAGATGCAGAGACTGGGTATTTCAACCTCAAGTGGGAGAACTGCTTCTACTCCGAATACCAGCGAGAAAGGAGTTGCTCCTATTGGTGTTCTTATTGAGGTTCGATGGGCCCACAAGGCTAGATATAGTTTTAAATGCCAATCTCGTTTGTTCTCCTTGAATGTTTTGAGGAGAATAGATTTCAACGTTTTGTTTGTCGCTTCAGCTTGCCCATTGGCTTGAGGGTAGTAAAGAGAGGCCATGTGATGATTTATCTTGGACTGCTACATAATTCATAGACTTCATCATTTTAAAAGGAAGTGCCATTATCTGAGATAATGACTTGTGGGACACCATACCTATAGATAATATGGTTCAGAATGAATTTGGAAATTACCGAACTGTACGGTGGTGAGAGGCATGGCCTCCACCCATTTGGTAAAATATTCCGTGGTCGTAATTATAAAATTATGGCCATTGGTTGATGAGGGATAGAATTTCCTATCGTGTCTAGACCCCACATGGAGAAGGGCCATAGAGTCACTATTGGTTGCATGGATTGTCTTTGACATGTGGATCTCGTGAGATAATTCTTGGCATTTGTGGCACTTACGCACAAATTCCACTATGTCATGCTCAAGAGTTGGCCAAAAATAGCCCATCCGATGTATTTTACAAGCGGTGGCGTGACCACCAAAGTGGCTTACACATATCCCATTGTGGGATTCATGAAGAATATTCTTGGATTCTTTTGTGTCAACGCATCTTAAAAGCATGCCATCGAAGGCTTTACGATAGAGCACTTGGTCTAAAACAACATATTTAGCGGTAATAATGTGTAACCACCTTCTTTGTTGTGATGTGGCACCTTCCGGTATGTATGGTCCATGATAAAATCAATGATATTAGTATACTGTGGGGACATGTAGATATGGGGGCCCTGGTTTTGACGAAGTATACACACTCATCGGGAAAGTCTAGATTTACTAGCTCACCTCCATCTAGTGGATTGTCAGCTAACCAATCTGTAATGATTTGTCCCTTAACGGATTTCTGGTTCATGAATGTTAACTCAAATTCTCCCATTAAGGTTATGAAACGGCCAACCTTTTTAGATAAAGATCCTTATGTGAGAAATGTTCATAAATGGTCTGTCTTTACAATGACCCTTGTTTCCTAGTTTAACATGTAATGTCTCAAACGTTTTGTTGCAAAAATTATGGCAAGGCATTCTCTCTCTGCCTATGTGTAATGTGTTTCATAATCGAGCAACATTTGGCTAATGAAATAGACCGCGCATTCTCGTTTATCATTGTCTTCTTGAGCCAGCATGTAGGCCAGTGAGACATGAGTGGCTCGTGAGTATAGGATCAAAGGGCGGTCTAGCTTGGGAGGCATTAGCATGGGTGGAAATAACAAGAAGCGTTTAACTACTTCGAAGGCCTTGTTGATTATTCACCCAATCAACACTATAATCTTTCTTCAATAGATTGTTGATTGGATGAATGGAAAAACTTAAATCTGGGATGAACCTTCGGATTGCACCAAGTTTCCCAAGAAATGAATTGATTCCAGACTCATCCGATGGTGGGATCATTTTAAGAATAGCCCGTATTATTGCTGGATCAACATCAATCCCTCGTGAAGATATAATGTAGCCCAGAAGTTTACCTCATGTTACACCAAACATGCACTTCTCTGGGTTTAATGTGACACCATATTCGATTAGTCGTGAGAGGATGATACAGAGCACTTCTCGGATGATCACAACGTTTCTTGGCTTTGGCCAACAAGTCATCCACATAGGATTCCATGATTTTATGGATAAGATCATGGAATATATAAGTCATTTCCCGCTGATATGTAGGGCCGACATTCTTAAGACCAAATGGCATGACAACGTAGTAATATGTTCCCTAGGGAGTTATGAATGTGGTTTTGGATTGATCATGTTCTGATATTTTAATCTGATTGTACCCTGAGAACCCATCCATGAGGGACAGAGTTCAAATCTAGCTATTGCATCAACGATAACGTCAATGGATGGTAATGGCAAATCATCCTTGGGAAAAGCTTTGTTAATATCCCAAAAATCTATGCAAATGCATATTTTCCCATTCTTTTTTAGGACAAGAACGATATTAGATACCCATTATGAGTAGTCAACGGGTTCGATGAATCCCACTTGAGAAGTTTTATTACTTCCTCTTTTACCATGAGAGCCACTTTTGGCTTCATTGGTCTTGACTTCTATTTGATTAGCTTCGCATTTGGTTTAGTGACAAGATTATGTACCGCGACTTGTGGTGCAATGCCCGTCATTTATTTATAATTAAATGCAAAATATTTTTGATGTTCTTTGAGGATTTGGGTATGTATTTCTATCTCCTCCAGAGTTAACGAGGATCCCAACTTCAAAATTCTTGGTTCTTCCTTCGTTCCAATGTTTATGTCAATGGTTTCTTCTATTAAAGAAGTGTTACCTTCTTCAAATTTAGGTGGGGCTGGAGGTAATTCCAAGCTCTCTCCATTTTCTACCTCGTAGATATCAAGATCCTTCTGTGGAGGAGACTCTACCGTGGGATTTCCAAAATAGGAAGAGGAATGTGGTATTAGGGAAATATCAACTATACGATGAGCAAGATGTAGCTCTGCATAGGCGTTTAGATATTCGAGAGTGACTCTATCATCGTCAAAGTGATCCACGATAGAAAAATCATCCTCAACTTCTCCATGAGTCAGGAGTGAGTTTGTTGGTATTTTACGCACTAATGGCTCGGTACGAAGTGATACCATGAAATTTGTGTCCTCCAACTCACTGTTTGGGGTGAAACGGGAAGCTGAGGTTGCTATTGAGTCTGCGAGAAGGTTCTACTCTCGTGGGATTGCTTCAATTGATATGAAGTTAAATCCCTTGCTTAGATCTAATACTACTGTTTTATAGAGTTGTAAGTGCTCAGCTCTAGTTTCATATACCTCAGAGACTTGGTTTGCAACTAATTGCGAGTCTCCTAGTACTCTAATGTTGTCGACACCCATTATTTTAGCTAGAATGAGGCCAAGGAGGAGAGCTTCGTACTCAGCCCCGTTGTTTGTACATTCAAAGTTTAATTTAAAGGTGAAAGGTAGGATCTTTCCCTTAGGTGAAGTAAAGATCACTCCCGCCCCAGTCTCCAAAGCGACATCTAGCTCCATCAAAGTGGAGAGTCTAATACTTGCTTGGAAAATGGATGTTGGGATATCTGTCATATCTACTTCTTTTGCTTCGATTACTTCTACCATAAAAATTTCGTCTGATGGAAGAGAAGCAATTCCCAGGGTGTGTCCTTTACCCATAGAATCAAATGGTAGGAGAATTGGTAAGTCCTTTTCTAGCAACTCGACAATTTTTACGGTAGTCCCTAGTGACACTGTTTTTATAACATTGGTCTCATTTTTGAGTACTGGAATGTCCTCGGCTGGATTTGTAATTTCCAACTCAGTGGTGGGTATCAACTTTTCTTTTGGTTGTGAATTAGTTGGTTTGACAAGATGATTTGTTGGGAGTTCAAACTCGGAGTGAACACCTGGTCTTTTCTTCAAATCAGCTAGGTGTATATCAAAGGGTTTTGGGTCACCTTGTGCCACGAATATTTTCCCTAAGTGTAGAAATCTTATTTCTTGGAATAATGTGGAAGGGATTGCCTTCATGCGGTGTATCCATGTCCGACCAAGGATCATATTATAATTGGTTTCCCGATCTATAATATAAAACTCAGTGAGGACCATCTTGGGTCCTAAAGTGACTGGTAAAACTATGGTTCCAATCGAAGTGGCTTTGAGGCTATCATAACCTCTTAGCATATTTCCGTCATGGAACAGTTCGTCTCTCCATATCCTAAATTTTGAAGAAAAGTGAAGGGGACTATATTAACTACTGTCCCATTGTCAACCATTGCATGTTTAACATAATTATTGTAGACCCAAACTTGTAAATGTAAAGTTGGGTCGCCTCTTCATGCAATTTTAGCGTCTGTTGGCATTTTGCTTATATCGAATATAAATTCCGTATCCCTATCTGGCTGCCCCGGAGGATAAACGTCAAAGTCCACATGGTTTACTTGCATTTCTGGAGGAGGAGTGATGTTGATTAAATGGCCAAGGCCTAACACTTCTAAGAGGGCAGCCCTATGGGCGGGAGAGTTCTTTAACAAATCCAAGAAGGAGATGTGCGAGAAGGTTTTAGTTAAATCATTAATTAGATCATAGGCGCCTATAGGTTTTACCAATGTTTGTTGAGTGCTATCTGGCTCTAATGAATAACTTGGAGTTGGTTAAGAAGAATAATCCCATGTTCTTGTTATGGTTTCTACGGGTAGCTCGGCATCTAACTCCACTAAACCAACTATCTTAGTTTGAGGTCGAGTTCCTAATTGGGGTGCGACTGGTGGATTTAATGAAGTTGAAGCTTCATGATCATTGTTTCCTGTCATGACACCCTTATTTGTTCCATTAGGATCTAACCTGTTGTTGTTAGAATGGTTTGGGAGCGGGTCATTGAAGATCTTGAGGGATGCATTTTGAGGGGAAACTACCCCTGCATAAGCATTTGGCGTGGGTACTATAGAATTTGCTAAAAACATATCTATAAAGAGTTGTTTTTGATCTTCTGGCAAACACTGCATGAATTTATTGTATTCACGACAAGTCCTAGTATCGTGGCCTTGAATCTTGTGGAAGCCACAATATAGATTGGGATTGTAATTTCGAGGCTATTGATTTAAAACCTATTGTGGCCCAAAATTCTGATAAGGTTGTTGGTTGTTAGAGTTAAAATTTTGAGGTTGTTGCCTTTGGTTTTGACTCTGATATCCAGTTGGGTTTTGATTTGGACTTTGTGTTTGGACTTTTCATTGTTGTTGTTGTTTCCGTGGTGGACGATTAAAATCCACCGCGTTGATTATTGGGGTAAAATTATTATTTCACTGATTATTAACAGTGGAGAAATATTTACAACATTTGCCCTTTTAGCTTGGTCACTACTCCATCATGTCAGACGCTGCGGTTCTTGTTAAGGATCTTAGGTCCTTGATTAGCATTCCAAGCATTAGGATAGGTCGTGGTGTTTTGATTGGGAGTGGTTAATTTCTCATTTGTCCCATATGTCTTACGACCACTACTCAATCTTGGTCGATTTGGAGAGCACTCTCGAGTACTTCATCATAAGTTCTTAGTGGGAACTTCTGGACTTCTTCCTTTATCTCTCTATTGAGTGAATTGAGGAATAAATCACATAGTTCCATTTGATCCATATTTAGAGTACTCGCTGATGAGTAGAGAACCGTATGCCATCTTTGGATAAAATGAGTGGCAGATTCATTATGTTCTTGTTTGATATGTAAGAACTCCCTGATTCCCGTTCTTAACAATTTGTTCATGTCGAAAGCTTTGATAAATTCTGACACGAGTTGTTTAAATGAGTGTATCGAAGCTTCAGGTATTCTGTAATACCAATCAAGGGCAATACCTTCTAGGGTCTTAGGGAATATTTTAGTGACAACCCCTGTCCCAAGGGAGTAACTCCCGTATGGCTGTGGCATAGGCCTTAATGTGTGCGTTCGAGTCTCCTTCCCCTTTGTATTTGGGAAAATCGGGAAGAGGTCTTGGAAGCATAACACTTCGTATGGTGAAGTCTAGGGGTTCTTTCAAATATTCTGAGTAAGTCCCTCTGTGTGTAGGCCTCAACCATCGATGGGGCTTCTTGGTGAAGGGGCCGAGGGGGAATGGGTTGTTGATATGGCATAGTGTATGTGTTTGTAGGGAATGTAATGGAATCCTCGTGGTTGAATGAACATCCTCGGGAGAAGAGAACATGTCTCCTTGTGGTGAATTTGAATAAATGTTTAAGTAAGGAGGAACATTGTTCGGTATGGATTGTTTGGTGCTAAGCCAAGAGGTGTCATGTTTTCAACCGGAGCAATGTTTGAAAATGCTATCCTAGTTGGTGTTTTCTTTGTGGATAATTATAAGGATTTTGAGGAGGCATGCCTAACGTGCCTATTCCTGTAAAGAGGTCAACTTGACTAGGGTGATGCAAAGGGTTGGGGATTCTCACTTGACAAAATATGAATTTTGCTTTGAGCAAGTTCTAGCCCTCTAACCTTCTCAGCTAAGGCTAAAATGACCTCCATCGGTGAAGATGCAGTGCCTTTCCTTAAGGGTGTTTGTTGTATAGCTTGAGGTTGTAAGGGGGTATGATACCTTGCTATGAATTGGTCATTACCCTGCCAAGCTTCACCGAGTGTATTTCCCATGGGTGGAGTTATGGGGGTGTTCTCTTGGAACATGGCATCAGATTATATTTGTAAACTCCCTATAGGTGGATACATATTTTGGAAGCATTGTTCACTTTTAGCGAAGCGTGCTAAGTACTCCTCATCCAAAAAGGGGAGTGGGTCTAATTGTCTACTGATCTGTGGTCTAAAAAAGACCGAGGAGATGAAGTGGATTCTCCAATAAATGTCATATTGTTAGAGCCTAATGGCTCTAGCTATTGTGTTTGTGCAAACTGATCAAACTCCTCAATTCGGAATGAAGAACTAGAACTAGTTATGTGAGGGGGAGTTTGAGATGACAAGTAATTACTCGAATAGTTATCAGCCCATGTAGAAAGTGAGGGCGATGGTTGTCTATTTTTTTGACTATAGTTTACTTCGAGACCTGAGAGAGGTATGCCATATGCATCATATCCTGACATATTCGGGGTATATGAATACCCACAGAATAATGGGAAAGAGCGAAGGTGGATGAGAGAAATGGAAAATAATAAAAGGAGGAACTGTTTGTTCACGTCGGGTTCACCAATTTTGTATGATGGAAAAGTAACATGTGAGCATGGGAATCTACAAGTACCTCTTCCTCGTACTTGACCTCTTGAGGTCGTGTTGAGACAGCTGGTGAATGTTGAATGTGGATAGATATGTATAAGCTAATCGGGTAATCTTAAATCCTCAATACGCAATAATGGAATCTGTGAATCTAAGGCGAAGAAGGCCCTCCTAACCTGGATTGGTTTAATGGCTTGCTCGGATATAATGGCTACTCGAGGCTCCAATCGATGTTGAGCTCTGCCGAGATCCTATTTCTTGGTTGTTGGATACGTGGGAAGTGACCTGTGGGAGCTTTGTATATATCTCTAGACAAGGTCATGAAAGTAGTGGTAGGTGGTTTAATGGATTTGTAGTGAACTATGGGTGGTTTTCTGGTCTAGCCCATAAAATATTAGATTGATTGGCCTCTATATTTAATATGGAAAACTGTGTTATAATATCCAGCGGGAGTGGTGAAGATCTAAATACCAGCGTTCGCAAGCCGGTGTCAATACTTGAATAATTTGTAGGCCTGTTGGGTTGTGGGATTTGGGGATCATAACCGTGAGTTTGTGGTTGTTGTGGACCTGTTATGGTCATGTGAAGAATCAATCCCTTCTCCCAACTATCCAGTAATCGTATGCCTTTTCAGCCTCTACGTTTAGAACTAGAAGTTGTATGATTTTCTCAAAGTACCTAACAGGTGTTTTGGCAACTTGGATACATAAGCTAGTGTCTATGTCAACGAGGAGGTCTCCTGCGTTAGGCTGACAGAACCAAAGGATCACAACCAAATGTTTTTTCTCATTCAAACCCTTACACGGTCATTTAGGTGTTTTATCAAGGCAATCTATAGTTTGGATGGTTTGACCAGAATGTGTAAGCTTTGTCGTCTTCGATATTCAATCCTCTTAGTTGCTCACTAATTGCTTGTAAGTTTGTTGTTGCTTGAAAGACCTGTATCCTAAGGTCCTGATCTATATCAGCTAAAGTCATGGGTAAATTTGGTTGAGGTACTATGGGTTCAAATATATATTCTCTAGGCTCTCTAGGTCCTGTGATTGTCATATAAAATGATTCAACTTTTAACTAACATTTAATAAACTGATTACAAAAGAGATATTTACACTATGCAAGCATCCTGCTATTTTTGTACTTTTCAATGACGTATTTCAATGAGATTGAAGAACAGCTACTCTAGTATACTTATAAAATGGACAACTAATTTAGAAACAGAATAAAAACAAACAAAGTAGTCCGGTATGGCTATTTGCACTGTGTATGCTTGATATTATACTAAATATATTAAATTGAAAGACTCTCAATCCTACCTCAGAAGTGAGGAATGAATCACAGTTTCTCAGAAACTATCAATCCCCATAGCTTCCCTGGTGATATCGAGAACAAGCTTTTGACTGAAATAAAATAATTCACTACTCTATTTGATATGTTGTAACTAGAACTTTGATAGCTCAAACCTAGCATTTACAGAACAATGGTAAATCTAGTTGTGTGTGATTTCATCCCCTCAGTGTGATCTCCTTGTTCCTTCGTGTCCTCGTGAATCCAGAAAGTGTGTATATGATAGTATCAATAGAAGATAGCAATCGAACAATGGCAACTTTGGATATAGACCGAATACAATGCGAGTAGGAGAGGGATAGCGCAAGTGAATAGAGCTTGACTATGCAATTCCTAGCGGGATTTATTGCGGGAATACAACACAAGTGTACCAAGAGTTTCAAAAATTACCCTTTTAACAAAATAAAACCTGTAACTTTAATGGATTCTAGTCTAGAAATGAAGCTATTCTATGTTAAACTACCTGTATGTAGTAGCAATGGAATAAGACTTAAAACAAGAAGATGATATGACCTCTAAAATGCCAAAAATGGAAGAAAAACATGAAACTAACAGAATTATAAGCAAGGAATTGAAAAACTGAACAAGAGAATTGAGAGGATGAGGGGCCATTTGCTTGAAAACAAGCTGGCTATTTATAACCAATGCATTTACTAGAGGGTAACTCTCATTTGATCTCTTTTACTATAAACAAAGAAAAAACACTATTCCTAGGGAGTAGAAAACATTAATGTGAGCCAAAGTGGTTGAAGAAAGTGTGTAAATCTGAAGATTTACGTTTGACGTGATCGTCGAAGAATTTGGAAAACGTGAACAAAACCACCACCCTGTGTAGGGCGGCGGTTACGGGACCGCCGCCTGTGCAGGGTGGTGGTCATGGGACTTGCCACCTAGGCGGGGAGGGGGTTCCATCACTAAAGACAAGAATTCAAGAAGAAAGGGGAAAAAGGGGCAAAACCAGGCATGCGGAGGCTGAGCGGGGCATGTGGGATACAAGTGTATACTTGGTGAACCTTTCTGGATTCGAACACCTTGCAAGGAGACCTGTATCATCATTGGGGCATGTGTAACATCGTTTTGGCGGTGCAAGTACCCTACAATTTCAAGTTGTTTCAGGAAGAAACTTTGTGTTCTTTGTGAAAAACATTTTGGAGTTAATGAAATCCGAACTTTGTGTCTCATTCATTGTCTCTTGTGACATTTGGTGTTCTTATGTTCATTAGATGTTAGGTGTTTGAATCTTGCATGCGAATATTATCTTTGATCTTATTGTCAACATTATTAATCAGTTGTTCTAGTTTATAATGATCAAGCTCGATTATCTAATTTCTCATGTGTGCTCCCTTTTACATGTTCTTGTTTGGCTAGCTCAAAATCCATTTTATTTGTGTTGGTTATTCATCTTTCCTCTTCATGTAATATTAGGCTCTATTTTTACCTAACTCTTGCATGTTCTTTCAGTTCATTCCATTCCATTCCATCTCCCTCATTCACTTTTCTTTCCATTGATGTTCCAAAACATCCCCCACATACAATTTTGAATGTACAGATGTAAATATAGTTTTGGCTTTCAATAAAGGTAGCCTCACCTTCATTGAGGAGGGACTTCATTCCCACATCAAGTTGCACATCATTTGCATGCATGCAAATCCATATGCTAATAACGCACATCAAGCTGCTACGTTGGCCTTTTTCTTGGCCCTTCTCTTATCTTGTTCCTTAAGCTCCACTTGAGTTCCTCCCCGAATACGACATGATTATCTTCCGATCCTATATCTTTCATAAAACTAGAGACATCATGTACCTTAGAATTTTTCTTCTCCATCTCTTCTTCCTCAGACTATTTAACTTCTTCGCGCTCTGGTTGTGAAGCCTCGGTGTCGCCTTGTTGCGATGTACTTGTGCCCCCATTGCTATTCTGACATGAATAATACTTCCTTTTCCTAGAAGTGTCCAATTTCCCTCACTTCCTTCTTCTTCTTCCTCTCCCTCTTATGTCCTGGACCACTTTCATAGGCAGGATCAACGCCTCTCTTGGCCTTAAAAGGTAGTGTCTATAGCCTCCACTTTAAATCCTCCTTGTGTCTTAGGGCGTTGTTGTATAGACACCTAGTGGATGAAGCCCTTGATAGTGACATTGATATGATGTTGCAGATCCAGAAGTCTTGCTCTTAGACTTCAACATACGCTAGCCTCACATCATACTTGAATGTAATATCCCTTGTGGGATACCACTTGAAAATGCACAAATTATATGAAAATGCAGCAAAGTAATTTTTTTGATTTTTACATAAAATGACCAAGATGACAATGAATGGAATTTAATTGATATTTCACAAAATATTTTCCCAAAGTGCATGAAATTTTGAGGAAAGCTTGCAATAATAATAATAAACACTAGAATAACATTTTTGGAATTTTTGGAGTAATATATTGCTGCCGGAAATTTACAGAATGCCCTAGGCGGTTGGAAAACTTCAGAGGTTCGTAACTCTCTAAAAACAAGAGTAAAAATTAAGGGTCTTTGGAAATCATATTAACAAATATAGGAAATAATATTTCCACCTTCAGATCTGAAAATGGTTGACTAGAAAAACCCCAAATAAAGGCTGCAAGTCACCTCGCTTGGAAAGGGGTCGGAAAATGATGGAGGCGCCTTCAAAGTGATGCTAAGCCCAACCCAAATGGCTGCCGTAAGTCTAATATGGAACCCCTCTTATTATCTTCCCCAAATTCCCCAACATAACTCAAACCCTTCCTCCAAACCCTCTGGTAATATCTCTATAGCACAACCTTGAAAGCGGCTCCAAAATGATATACTAGGGTAGATCTCTCACTACCGAAGAATGCCTTGCTAGCTAGGGATGGGTCTCTCACCATCAAGCTAGGGTCCCTGTGGGATTTCACTCCACAAGTTGTAGATGCGCAAACACCATTTACACGAGAAGGAGGATAAAATTTATGTGACAAAAAGTGTCTCTCCTTTCTCTCCCAGCTCCTTATATAATTTCCAAGGAAAAAGAGCCCCAATAGACCTAGACGCATTTCATTCCATGGAGGGGTCAATAAAATAAAAATAACTTAAGTTACTTTTCCCCTTAAAGTCACCATGGTCCAAAAGTGACCCTCAATGCAAAATTAGAATATTAGAACCACGTGGCCCCTTCCCAATAGCTCCCAAAGTGTCCATAGCCCCTTGGGTTTGACCACGGCTTGGACTCGACTTGGCCCTTAGGCCTTTGGCATAGGAAAAGGGGACATTACAGTCCTCCCTTCCCGAGAAATGCTTGACCCCAAGCATTATCATGTCCTGCTGCAGAAGTTGAATACCATGTCGTAAGTTTCTCCACCTCACCTTGCCATCAACCAAGGATTGGTGTAATCTGAAGTAACCAAAAAACCCCATGTAGTCATCATGACCTCCATATGGTATCAAGAGAAATGGTGTCCGTGAAGTAGAATGATACCCAAACCAACTCTCCACTAGTACCCACACCAAAATTTCCAATCTGTCCAATCCCTGCCAATGTAAGGTTATCATCATGTGATCACTCACTGCCTCTCCAATCAACTCCTGGGTATGAAAGTTCACTCTGAATCCTATAGAATTCCCTGGATCAACCTGTGAAATAACCTGTATATGCACAAAGTGTGCCAAATCTCCCACATGACCCACATTGGTGTGAGAGTACAAATCCTCATAATGTATCTCGATGTGTCTAGTGAGGGAAAACTCCCAAGATTCTAGTACATGGTCAACGACAATGTCAACTCCACATAGTTCACCTCTTGTGATGAGTGATAACCTACTGAAAAACCAGGTAATTGAGTTGACTCCATCCTTCTACTGACTAGCACATGGGTGAAATGCTCACCATGCCTAGAAGTAGTAAAATACTTAGGAGTGCTATCCCCTGTTGACTCGAACATGATGAACACCGTAAGTTCTCGATTTTTATAATGACAAACCATACATCCATGTATGAAGTTGAGGATATCCTCCCTCAACCCATGCCATCTGACCCTCTTTGATATGAGCCTCGTAGGTCTCATTGAAGCTGTGTCCAGGTCATGAAAGAACAACACACATGTCACAATATCTCCATCCTCAACCCTGAGTCTGACACAAGGTATAATCTGCCATGATAGAATATCATCTCATCCTCCAATCTATAGGTGTCATCCTGTATGTGACCATTCAGAATCTCACAAGTGTGTTAGTTCTTGGAGTACTCAACAAGCAAATGATATCTCCAGTCTACTGACCCCTTAGATAACCAACATAATGATAAAATCAGAGGATCTAAACCTGTAACCCCAATCTCTATAACTGTCTCATGTGCAACATTGCTGGTCACACCCACATCCATCCTACTTTGTATCTATCCGCAATAATAAAACTCCTCACCATGCCGGGACGTCCTCTCCATCCCCTCAGCTATGACCACCCTAGGTTCTCCTATAGATAATCCCCTCAAAATCACATTCCTGCCCTCGGATTTAAACTTTAGCTCCATCGTCTAAAATTTAGTCTGAAACTCACCAAGAGAGTGAAGCCACTACACTCCTAGCACTATGTTGGTCACTCCCATACCAATGATGTGGAGATCATCAGTAACTATATAGTTACCCATCATAATGCTCACTTGGGGAACCCGCCATGTGTACCTCATAGACTCTCCATTGGCTGACCCCGCTGAGGCCCTCAAAATCCTCTGTTTGTAATCCTCATCTCTCCACTAGTGAGGCATCAATATAGTTGTGGGTTGCCCCAATATCAATGATTTTCCCAATTCGCTGACCCCCGCATAACTCTTCTAATCCTAAATGCCTTGTACATCAGAGTACTAGACAATGTGGCTATAATCTCCCAAGGAAAATTCTCCTCTTCCTGCCATGCATCAACACTATCCAACACAACCCCATCTCCATCATCCATCTCATGAGTCTCTAACTCCTCACCTCTGTCACCCTTTCTCTCCTCGAAGACCTCAATGAATTGGGCCTTCCCTCTACCTCTACAATTATGCCACTGGAATCCAAGGTGCGTGGTAGTCAAAACAGAATTTCTTTTGCCTTAACTCATCTCTGTCCTCTCTAGAAATGGTTGTCTTCTTAGCCACCTCCTACCTCGGTGGAGGCTCCCTCTGCTGAAGTTTTTCTGATCTAGATGGAGGTTCCCTTTGCTAAACGCGAGGTGGAACCCTTGACTTTGGAGTGGATAACTCCAATTCCTGAGATCTCCTAATAACCTCATGTAAAGAAGAAGGTTCAAATGCCTTCACAAACCCAGCAAAAGCACTTGTCAAACCTACTATGAATAGTGAAATCAACCTCATCTCCGTGACATCAGGTACCATGACTGATAATCTCTAAAAATCTGCGATGTACTGGTGTAAGGGATTGGTTTGTCTCTAATTAGTCCACTCCCTGAAATACCTGTCAGGGTCCCTCCTATCAAATCTACTCACCAGCCTCTGCGTGAACTCTGCATAAGTAGTAATGTGTATGTGTCCCTGTGTAATCAACCCATGATGCCACCAATCATGAGCGTCTCCCTCAAGATGTAAGATTGCAAACTTAATTGCATCTTCCTCATGTATAGGATTCAAGTCGGAGTATGTCTTCAACTTCTGAACCCAAGACGGTGTAGTACACTTCTTAGAACCATTGAAGTGTGGAATGGAAATCTGTCCTAATCTTCTTTGTAACTCTGGTACCTATTTCTGATGATCTCTCTTGGGTCTACTACCAATCTTCATTTTGCAATATTCCTAGAATGGCATGTTGTTACGAAAGCCCTCACTCAAGGTCTGGTTCCTCTCCCAACAAGACTCCTCATCCAAAATATCTATTGGCTGTTGTACCTGTGAAACTTCCGGATCCTTCAAGAAAGAAGGTTCGTGAAGCCCCAAAGGCTGGTAGAAGAATGGGGAGGCCACTTGCCCTGAATGTCCACTCTCACCTCTTTGACCCTGTTGTCCCATATTGCTATTTTCTCCTCTCATTATGATGTTGTTATACATAGTCCAGTAGGCTGAAGATGATTAAAAAATATTCTCTTACCCTTTTTTACAATCATAGAACCAATGCTAGTACCTTGAGAGGTACTCTCCCTTCTTGCACTGAGTCTCCAATGAAGAAATCATGCTTGCCAACACTTGTAATCCCAAAAGACACATTTTAATTCCTTCCTTTTCTTATGAAATCAGTCACCAAGTTTTCAAAATCAGAATTGATAGTTTTAGACAATTGCAACATATTACCAGGATCCCATACCTTATAATGCCCATGAACCCTTGTATCATGTAAGGTCTCATGTGCCATTTTTTCTTCTCTTGTATCTCCTCATAAAGAATATTATCACTCTTTGTCTTCATGATGACTTGACTTTGATGCACCAAATTCTTAGCATTCTTACCAACAATAGGTTGAATACCATCATGATAAAACTGTTGTAATGATATAGGATGAAGATGATGAAATAAATCCTTTCTACTACTAACTTTCTCATAAATAATATCATCAAAAGGTTCATCTTCTATTGCTGATTTAGAAACCTCCAAAACACCATCCCTTGGAGTATCCTTGTCAAGCTTGGTCTCCAAAATGACTTGACTTTTCTACCACAAATCCTGAGCATTCTGGTCTACAATGGGCTGAAATTCTTCATAAATCAGCTTATTAGGAGTTAGTTTGGAAATTGCAATAGTGTGAAATTCCACACAAGTGTCCATGTGAGGCTCATCCTCATGTGTTATCTGTTCCATAGAGTCTTCTTTCGTAGGTGTAGACTTCCTTGCATCATTTACCCTTATCATTTCCTTGAACTCTTGTAAGTGTTGTCTTGCTTGAGTCACTATCAACCTAGCAGCTCAGCTCTGCTATTCCATTCCTCACACTTTTTAAGAGTTTCCATTACATCCTCCTTACTTGCATATACAAATTTCTTCTCCTGAGCTGGAATAATTTCTCTAACAAGCAAAGTTTCACTAATGCAATTATTTTGCTCAATGGAAATCATACCATTTTGTCTAGAAGCTTCTTCTTCAAATGAGTTCTTTTGTAATTCAGGTACCGACATATGATGACCTCATTTGGGCTTGCTACCAATCTTCATCATGCAATAATCTAGAAATGGCATATTATCTTTGAAACCATTACTCAAAGATTGGTACTTCTCCTAACAAGAATCCTCCTCAATCACCTCTATTGGCCACCCTTTATCACTATTCTCACCATGTTCCTTATTTTCCTAGATCTCCTTTGACTCACATTCCGAGTGAGTGGCTCAAATAAAGGTTAATGGCTTCCCGTTGTTTCACCATGTTGGTGAACATTTGCTTCATAAAACCCACATTGAGATCTTTCCAAAATACCATATTTAACCCACACAGGCTGGAGGAACAACAACTCTGATACCACTGTAATATCCCTTGTGGGATACCACTTGAAAATGCACAAATTATATGAAAATGTAGCAAAGTAGAATTTTTGATTTTCACATAAAATGACTAGTTAGGACAGCGAATGGTATTTAATTGATGTCTCACGAAAATTTTCCCAAAGTGCATGAAATTTTGAGGGAAGCTTGAAATAATAATAAAAAACACTAGAAAAACAATTTTGGAAATTTTGGAATAATATATTGCTACCAAAAATTACAAAATGCCCTAGCGGCCGGAAATCTTCCGAGATTCATAACTCTCTAAATATAAGAGCAATAATTAAGGGTCTTTGGAAATAATATTAACAAATATAGGAAATAATATTTCCACCTTCAGATCTGAAAATGGCTGACTGGAAAACCCCCAAATAAAGGCTGCAAGTCACCTCGCTTGGAAAGGGGTCAGAAAATGATGGAGGTGCCTTCAAAGTGATGTTAAGCCCAACCCAAATGGCTACCGTAAGTCTGATCTAGAACCCCTCTTATTATCTTCCCCAAATGCCCCAAAATTCCTCAAACCCTTCCTCTAAACCCTCTGGTAATATCTCTGTAGCACAACCCTGAAAGCGGCTCCAAAATGACATACTAGGGTAGATCTCTCACTACCAAAGAATGCCCTACTAGCTAGGGATGGGTCTCTCACCACTGAAGCTAGGGTCCTGTGGGATTTCACTCCACAAATTGTAGATGCGCAAACACTAGTTGCACGAGAAGGAGGATAAAATGTATGTGACAAAAAGTGTCTCTCCTTTCTCTCCTAGCTCCTTATATACTTTCCAAGGAAAAAGATCTGCAATAGACCTAGATGTGTTTCATTCCACATAGGGGTCAATAAAATAAAAATAACTTAAGTTACTTTTCCCTTAAAGTAGCCATAGTCCAAAAGTGACCCTCAACACAAAATTCGAATATTAGAACCACATGGCCCATTCTCAGATAGCTCCCAACATCCACAGGACCTTGGGTCTAACCACGATTGGACTCGACTTAGCCCTTATGCCTTTGGCGCAGAAAAGGGGACATTACATTGTAGAGTTGCGCAAAGAGTGTGAACTTCAAATTTCACTTTTTTGGCATCAATGGTCACCTTCTACACCTCTTTCAGCTAATTGATGGCACAATTCATATATTTTAGTGAATGAAAATGGAAGTTTGCACCACGGCCCCATTTCTCCATTGGCCATTTTAAATTTCACTAAGCTGAAGTGTTGCGTAACTATAAAATTCACTTGGTCCCCTAAAACTACTAGCAACTTGGATGGAATACACCACTCATTCTCAAAGGCCTCACATAGTCTCTCATACCATTTGTTCATTCGTACCTTGTATGCATTCGTGATGGAGCCATCAAAAGTGAACTATGAAAATTGCACCACAGGAGATGAGTGCATTGGTGGGTAAACCCACATGTTCCCATCTAGTCCATCGGGGACACCAATTTCCAAAAATATGATTAACAGTAGGATGGACCCCCACATGATCTTTTCTCTAGCTTTGTTCTACACCTGTGCTTCCTCAATGATACTCTTTGCAATGAATTACACAAATTTATAGTGCACTCATTTCGAGACTTTGTACGCAATGTATATGTATTATTTGTTTATATCCATCCACCATTCGTATGCACTTTGAATTTGCAGGTGATAAGTTGGGAAATGACTCTTAATGCCGGGTCATCCGTTTATAATGACCTAAGCCCTTCCCCCTTCTAATAATTCATCTACTTCTCCAATTCTTCAATCTTTTTGTTGTCACATAAGTCGAGTGCCATATCCTCACTAGTGTTTCGTAGGCCTATCACTCTCCTTATCAACTAGCTCGTAATTATCATTCTTCTCCCCAAAAAGTAGAAAAATCATCATGCACCCGTAACATTTACCAATAGACGAGAGGGGCGGGTTTAGCGAATAAGGCTATCTCCCATAGATGCAAATCTCCGGCTTTTATACAACTCTTGATGGACTGAGTCATCAACCCTATAGTTTTCAAGCTTGTCTAACCTAGGATGTCTTTAACAAGATTCACCCACATCAAATTTTTGTGTTCTTTTTTTGTGGTTAAACTTGATAATTTTGCACCTATATAGATTCGAACTCTACTTCTCTACTTTGATCACACTCGTGGTACTTTGCATTTCAAGTATATCTCTACTGGTTCCTCTTCCACCATTGGTCTATTGGTTTATGCCTTCCTTGGTGCCATTTTCATTCCTTCACTATGTGCCCTAGGTGTTCAACGTATCCTTATCTTCCCAAGATCTCTCCAGATTTGATAGCTTTAATCTTACGCAACCCCCTCGCCGCCTCACTATTTACTCCACTTTCCACTCTACAAGGTCTTGTCATGTCTGCAAAATGCCACTGGTTCGTAAAAGTACTTCACTTATTTATCACACCCTCATTGCACTTCAATCTCTCAAGAGAAAAAAATTTTCAAAAGCAAGGTAGTTAAAATGACTACCCTTACCCCCTATTTATACTTTTTCATGACCTCAACGTCCTTTTGACCCATGCATTTTAACGTTACTTTTTAACAAAGTACTTTTTCCGCTTAAGTAAACTTTTATGACCCCACCTCGTGCACTACATTCGTAACCTTCTAGTGTGATAACACTATTTCACTACCGAAACCTCCTCCACATCCGTCACAACACCAAATTACTTAACTTATGTGTTATCCACTAAGTAATTGCCCATTCCGTCACCTACCTCACATTATACTGCGTGAATGTTTTTCTCTCCTGCATGGTCTTCAATCATCTCAACCTTCCTCAGAACACCTATCATACAACACAAACCATTTTTCTACCTTTGCGACAATATCTCAGGAGTATCCAATCAATCTAACCTCCCTTAGAAATGCGCCAATTATTTTTTACATTATACTTTAATCCACCCCACACTAAATGTATGTGCGGTCCTTTGCACATGGAATCACTTAAAATGTAATTAGCTACTAGTACGCCAACGCGCAAAACAAAAAAGAACTAAAATTACAATGCATAGGGATGATGAAAGGAAACACATATAAAGGGAAATGCATTAAAGGAAAAACTAATCTAAATAGCAACACTACCTTATTACAAACATTGAGAAGAATTATTTATAGTAGGTATTTAATATACTCCCATTAAAGAAACTGGGAAACCGTGTGCCATTAAAAGCTTATAATCCGGAAAGCACCTGATTCAAGTATATCGGTCACAACATATGGTCCCAACCAATGCACTTGGAACTTTCTAGGATGGTGCAAAAACTTGGAGTCATACAAAAGAACCATTTGTCCAACTTCAAGCTTCTTGTTCTTAATGTGTCGATCATGTCAGGCCTTCTATCTTTCTTTCTCTGTCTTATATTTCCAACAAGTCAGTAGCATGCCTCTCATCAACTTTGCATCGGTTTGTCTATGTTCTCTTCATGTGCTTGTTCATCAACCAATCCTCATGCGCATGCAATATGCAGGATGGTAACATGAATTCAACTGGTAAAATAACCTCTATGCAAAACACATACTAAAAGGGTGTTTCTTTTTTCAACCTCTTGTAGGTTGTTCTATATGAACAAATTATAGCATAAATTTATCATCCCAATATTTCCTTCCAACATCACAAATATTTGTCAATGTGTGGCTCAAAATCTTGTTGAAAGCTTCAACAATTCCATTAGCTTGTGGGTGATAGGGTGTAGTCTTATGATGTGCTACCATAAATTCTACCAATAATATTTTAACAGTCTCATTCAAGAAATGAGTACCCCTATCACTTGTTAAACTCAATGGACATCCATACCTACTTATGATATTCTCCCAAAGGAACCTTGCTGTAGTAGTTGCAGTGTAATCCTTCGTAAGCACTGCTTCTACCCACGTTGTAAGATAATCTGTATAAGTAATGATGTAGCACAACCTGGACCTGCATGTTGGTGGGGAAATAGGGCCCACGAAGTCAATTGCCCATTTTTCAAAAGGTTCCACACTTTCTATAGGCCTCAATGAAATTTCATCTCTATGCCCAGGCTTCCCAAGGCATTGGCAATGATCACAGACCTTGACATATTCTTGGTATTCCTTGTACAATATTTCCCACAAAAAACTAGCCATTATAATATTATGCATGGTGGCTCTCCCTGTGTAGTTTCCACCAGTAATCCCTCCATGAGATTTCTCCATAATACCCATGGGATCATGTTCTAGTACACATCGACGTAAAATCTCATCTCGGCCAAGTTTTTATAAATCTCCACCAATCAACATATAAGTCAAAACACAAATGGCAAGTTGTTTTATTTCTACACTCTTCATTCTTTCAGGTGCCACAACTGTTCATAAAAAGAGAACAATATCCTCCAAATAAGAGGGTGAGCATTGTAATCTAAAAAAATATGCATCCGACATTGTATCTTCAATGCTCTACACATCCTCACCTGAATTCATTCTTGAAAGATGGTCAGGTTCTGAATTTCTCTTTCTGGACTTATTATGACTGAAAAAGTCAAACTCTGAAAATAACAAGATCCAACGGTATATATGCTCTTGTAAAATAGGGTTTTTTACCAAATACTTAAGTGTCATGTGATCATGTAAAAGATAAATGGAGTAACCAACAAGTACTACCTAAACTTATGTAGTGCATAAATCATAGACAACACTTCGCGCTCCATTGTTGTGTAATTATGCTAAGATGGAGTTAAATTTTTCTTGCAAAAACCAAAGGGTGATCAATAATCCCTTCTCCGGATTGTGCTAGAACCACTCCGATTTCCATTGCCGACATATCTACATGCACATGAAAGGGCTTGTCCCCAAAGGGAAAGCACAAAATGGGCACAGTGGTAAGCCTCTCCTTCAACGTATCAAAAGCCACCTATTACACCTCATGCCAATGAAATAGTATCGTATCCCTCAATAGTTCCTCTAAGAGTGCAGAAATCCTTGCATAACCTTTGATAAAATTTCTTTAGTAACTCGTATGCCCTAAAAAAGCTGTGCACTTTGCATTTTGATTGGTAGGCTCCTCTAAACTCAAAATAACAACTTCTCGTAGGATCCACCTATAAACCTTCCTTACAAATAATATGACTTATTAATGTGCCAAAAGGAGTATCAAAGACACATTTCTTAATGTTTAGAGAGATATTTAACTGTCTACACCTCTCGAATATCAATCTCAAGTTTTCACAATGATCTTTCACCAATCCATACACCTATAAATCATCCGGGTATACTTGTAGAAACTTATGAATAAAATCTTGAAATGTTTGTAGCACAATGCATGAAAATATAGAAGGAGAGTTGTTAAGTCCAAAGGGAATAATCATGTAAGAAAAAATTTCCCAATCAATTGTGAAAGTAGTCTTCTCTTGGTCTTCTTTTGCAATCCTTACCTGGTGATATCCCGAGAAACCATCTATATGTAAAAGAGAAAATTTTGCACCCAGCTACACTCTCTAATATTTCCTTAGTAAAAGGCATTGGAAATGGATTTATAACACATGTAACATTTAAACTTTTTTAGTCCACACATATCCTTATCCTCCCATATTTCTTGATACTAATCACCATTGGACTAACCCATTCAGAATCTTCAATGGCTTCAATGATCCTGGATTCCAACATTTTATCAATCTCTTCTTTCACCTTCACGCGTAGATTAGGATTCATCCTATAAGGCCTTTTCCTAATTGGGCACACAATTTCCTTTAACTTAATCCACATCTCTCCCAATGAGTGATGAACCCATTTTAATTCATGGTACCCGTGCGGGAATAAATCCTGGAAGTTGTGTAATAGCTCAATTATCTTTGAAACCTCTTGGTCTATCAAGTAATCACCAATGATTTCTTCTTTCGGTTCTTCTTTTGTGCCAATGTTTACCTTCTTTGTCTTCAAAGGCTTATGGTAAGCAGGCACCTTCTCATCTGCACTATCCAAGACTTCACGTGTACCCTCTATATGATCAACATCTAGGTTCTCTATTTCCTCATCATCTATCAGGTACACCATTTTTCCTCTCTTTTCCAAGGAACAGCGCTCAAACTATACTTCATCTATTTCTTTTTCTTCAAAGTGCACCTCTAAATCAAGTTCCCCTAGAAAATATAGGATGAGGTCCTTAGCTTTGGCACTATCTCATAGAGTAAGGCACTTGATTACCTAAAAATTTCATTCACTGATGGTTTAGAAGATAAATACTCAAAGGTTTGAATAATACGTCTTTGTCAATTCCTACCAATTTCTGTCGATGATGTAACTCTTAATAGACATACCATGCACACACATAAACTTGTAAGGTGGAATAAAACTTATGTACCCAGAGTGATGGGGTAAATCTTCCAGGCCTTTTGTTTAGGCTTTCTCACATTCCTAAATGTGGTACAAGGTGGATTCCTTCCCATGATAGTCACATATCTTTGAAGGGAATTTTTATGAAGAAATATAATAAATAACACGATCCTTACTTTGCGCCACTCTATAAGATTATCCCGATGAGTCGTCCACCAACGCATTGTTGTTCCATGCAAGGTATAAACAAGAATATTCCTCCGTTCTACTTCACAGGTCCACTAGACTTCCATAGCATGTAAAAATACATCAGGGTTACCTTCTCCAGTGTAACTTGGTAATTGTCTTCCTCCCAGATGCCTAACCAAGTGCACCTTGACAACTCAAGTCACAATTCCCTTTAATTCTCTCCCAACCAACTCATAAGTCCCATGCACCCAATTATCACATGCAATTCTAGTCGTATCACTCATGGATTGAGCATCATCCCATTGAATGACTCCTCTTGATGGTTCAATAACCTCTGGGTCTTTGATGGTGCGCACATAAATTTTATTTATGTCCTCTTCTCCCAAAGGCTCTACATAAGGTGTAGACCTCCCATCTATTAGTGGAATAATTACGCACTCCTTGTTCTCAAAACTAATGTATCCCTTGTTGAAGTACAAATCAACATTATTCACATAACACCAAGGGCATCCAAGTAATGTTGGAAAACTATCTACCTCGGCAAGTGCTAAGACTTCAAAATCCCCAATGAACTTAGCCCTTGAATGGTTATGGAAGCATTCTTCAAAACTCTGATGGGCGTAGCTTTAGTTCTATTTACCATGTACAACACATTTGAGGATGGTTGTAATGGTGGTCTCCTATCTAATTCCAAGCATCCAAAGTAAGAACATTGACCTCTACACCTGTGTCAATTAGTATGTTTCTCAAGAGCCATCCATCAACTACCACATTCAACGTGATTTCCTTGTCGTAATCAAGACTATGAGGGGGAAAATTAGCATGCAATATTTTCCTCTCACACTCACTTCCAATGTGCGTTATCTTTCCTCTCAACCACTCTCCTAATAGGGAATGATATTTTCTGGCGCAACATCTTACATACCTCTTTGACATCATCAATATCCTTCTGAGGGATATCAACATTATTTTCCTGTTCTAACTTCCACGACTTCTCTTTCAAGCATTGGATCTCCCCTTGCAAACTCCTAATAACCTCCATAGTCTCCTGGTAAACCTCCTTCTGATAAGTCGAATCAGGGTACTTTCCATGCAATACTTATTCTCTTATAATGAGAGGCCTATGCTTTGGTATTTCTCTAGCATGCGCAACTTCAATACGTGTAGTTACTAATACAGTTTGAACATAGAATTAGACACTACCTCGTGGCATGAACATGGGTTATGTGCGCTTCACACTAACCATCCATGCACCCTTTTCCTTATTTTGATTCTAGCTCATATGATCATATAAATCAAGGCACTCCTCATACTTATGTTTCTTTCCACACCACAAGCATTGTAACAAATCTGGGCATTCGTGCTTGTAGTGATCCATAGATCCATAATTGAAACAAGTTCCATGAGAGAAGTCACTCCATCCACCATTGTGACCACTACGGCCACCGAATCCTCCACAAAAATTCTAACCATTTCTCCACCATCTTCACGCCCTTCATGCTGACACCCCTCATTTTTAGAATTGTTTGCCACATTGGTCTAACATACACCAATATCAATTATATCATGAATATGGTCTATCAACCGGAGTCCTTTGTATCATGAGTAATAGATGTACAAATTTTACAATAACAAGAAACATTCTTACAGAGTGCGCATTGTAACAACATGCATCTACTTGGATCATGATCCTTGTGACATATTTCACAATCTAACATCGTGGCACACACCAAATTTCGAGGGAAACTATCCTTGGTGTGTCCTTCTACTTCACAATCTATACACCAAAGTCTGTTGCGAGTATCATGTGTTGAATTCATAGATAATTTCTCAATTTTCTTTTCCATGGAACTAATCCGTGCCTTTAAAAAGGGACTTACCCTAGTATCACACTTCTATTGAGGCCAACACGCAGAGCAACCTCCAAGGCCTCGCTCGGATCCGTAAAAATCTTATGTGAAATAACTTATATAAAAGGTGTTATCAAGCCTCCAATGAACCATTGAGCATGCTAAGAGGGATTGATATCATAATATAACTTTGACAAGAGAGTCTTAAAACATACATCATACTCCTACACACTTTCTGTTATACTTTGTTGAATCTCTTTGAGTGCACTGATGCTATTTTTATCAAATTAAGGAATATGAAATTCCTCCAAGAATTCATAACGCATCACCTTATAATCCACTACTATCCGATGTGATTCATACTTTTGGTAATAGCTATGTACATGCCCATGCAACGTAGTTACAAAATGGCTTGCCTTCCGCTTCAGTAGTGATCCCCTTAGCGCGCCATAACAATTCACACTTGTGTACATGCTCTGTAGCATCCTCAACACCTTTATAATCAGGTAAATGAAGAGACATCTCATAAAATACTTGTTAATGGGGTTGTGGTCCTTGCCACCGATCCATAACCCTGATTCCCTCTTGTGTTTTCTCCACCACCAAATCCACTAAATCCACTAACTCCCCGGTTCCACCAGCTCTTGATCCTCCAGATCCACTAGATCCTCCTCCTGTAGCAGGTACATGGCCTAAATTGGTGCTACTCTACGTTCCCACCATTGTGCTAAACTGAGCTCTAATAGTCTGTGATGTTGAACTACTTCGGACATGACACCCACATTTTGCGTACCCATACCTTGTCCAAATGATGCACCTGACAAGATAACACCAAACACATGAAATGTCTATGCATCTATAGATGAATTCAATGAAAAATGATATCTACCTGATGCTAATCGCTTACCAACACTAACACCAATTGAACTAGCAATAGTTTTCTCATGAATTAGAAAACTAAGGGCAAGGGTTAGGTCACCAAGTGGGTTCGGATACACGCCTACAATCTGTCTCTTTTCTTCATCTGACGATATCTCATTAGAAGCATAGGGGTTCTTCTTTCACCTTTGTGAAAATGGGGTAGCACATACATACGCTCGTGTTCTATGTCCTCCACATGAACCTCAAATCCTTCCTGTAACGTCTACCTCCATACATCCATTGCTCATGCAATCTTGCATCATTTCACCAATTCCATCTCATGTGATTCATTATACTTGAGTCTCCTTTCCTCTCTCTCCACTTTTTCCGTAGGATCCGTAATCTCTTACCACACATGCTTCTGCATCCCGTGTCTAGTGGGAGTTTAGCTAGCCATAGGAAATGCTTCTAAAATCAGAGTGGTGATCAATATTTTAATGGCTAATGGTAAAGCATGCAAGAAATATCCTATTGGTTCTTGCAAGAACTCGAACTTAGCAACCTTTTGGTAAGAATAATTAGAAACTATGTACTCCAATGTGTAGCTATTCAACACACCACTCCACTAATGATCAACAACATAAGTCTAGATTAGATCAACACCATGTAGTCACTGATAATATTCTTGGGTCCAAGCACGAGCTCGATAATACCAACTCTAACTCGATGCATACACCGACAACCATTCATACAGTTCTACTGGAAAATAGCAAAATAATGTCTCATAGATCTCATGATATAGATTCTCCTCTACCCATGTATGTGTACAAAACTCGTGTCTATTGTTGAATCTCTGTGCAAACTCATCCTCCGTGTTCTTAAGCCAAGTCTCCACATTGGCCAAGGTCAAGCGTTCTACCATTACACACCATTCTTGCAATAACTTTAAAAGAGGTCATGACAACATAACTAATACATATTCACTTTTCCTAACCCTTTAATTCCGAAGCACACCGGCATATCACCCAACCTAAACTAGGTGCTCACATGAAGCGTGCGAAAGGCGTCGAGTCCTCTTCTATATGAGCTTTGTTGATAATGTTACCATGAATGGTAGAGTAATGCATAATAGTAATTGTATACATCCTACAACAAGAATAAATAACTAGACCCAAGCATAGATGAAAATATTATGACTATAAACATCAAGAAAAAGAAGTAGAATCAAATCAAACCATGAACATAATAAAGAACATAAATATCTAGATCCATGAGCACTGATATTCAGAACAAACACCATTATATTAATCCACCATTGTTACAGTAGCCAAATACATCATAAGGACCATAAATGGACCAAATACATCAACATGACAACATTCTAAACCTATAATGACCCTACTTAAGAAGTTTCAACAACATTCTCTCACATCTCTCATATATCTTTGAGCTATCTCCCTCTTTTTACCATGTAAATCAATACATATACAAGATAATGGTGGGGAATTTCCGTTCACCACCAATTCATCATTCAAGATCGTGGCCACATGGCAAATGTCATTATGCCCACCATATTCGTGTACACTAAACATGAAAGTGACACCTAAACCATAACTAACTCTACCTTACATCTCTTAATCCTAGTATAATAATCATAAAGTAGATTTTATTAGGTTGCAAGTCTCCATACTTTAACCTTATCCATAACCAAATCTGCCACATCTCCATGTGTCCTTCATTGCAACTCTAACTGTGGCCCAAAATGTGGCTAAGTCCCGAGCCTATTCTCGCCTAGGCACGAACCTTCGTGGACCTTTTGGAAGCTACTTCCTCATGAGCCTTTGTGCCTTGTTGTCATGCAACAAAATCCTCCATGCCTCGGTACTTAGTCTTATTAGGGGCTCAACATCCATCAACATATTTTTTAATTGTTCGGTGTAGAAGCAAGGGCCTTAGTTTGCGCAAAGTATTGATCTACTAAATAAGGAATGCATTCCACATCTATTTGAATGTTGCGCATAGGGTTCATTTCGGGAAAATATTCGTGAGTAGGCAAATATTAAATGTTTTGAATTTTGAAATTCATGAATTTTTGCTCTTTTACGGAACACATTTGCTAAAATTTTAATATAATTTCACCTTAGTGTTTCCACTAAGGGTCGACCAATGTTAGTATATTCACCTTCATGTTATAATATACTATTATATATAGGATTAATTCACCATAATATAGTAATATAATTTAATTTCAAAATTCGTTAATAAGCATGTGAAAAAGCTGAAAGTATAAGCTAAAAATCCGAAGGAATAAGTGAAAGAGGTAATAAAAATGTGAACTGTCTGTCTGTCACAATTTTTTTTTGCAAATCTGCATTCTACGGTGTAGACATCTATTTTCGGTATAACACCCCTCGACATCTCACATGCACATTAATTCCATTCTCGCATCTCTTTCTCTTAAATTAAATAAAATCTTATTTATTTGCTCACATTGTTTGATTGATTATCAATGGGCTCCGTATGGACCCATTTGATAATTCAATTTTTGGAATCATTCCCCATCTCTCACAAATTATTTAATTCATAATGCATATCTCCGACACTATTTTTTTAAAAAGAGTTCTTTCTCTTAAATTGAATTATCAATGGGCTCCATATGGACTCATTTGATAATTCAATTTTTGGCATCATCCCCCATCTCTCACAAATTATTTAATTCATAATGCATATCTCTCGACACTCTTTTTTTAAAAAGAGTTCTTTCTCTTAAATTGAATTATCAATGGGCTCCATATGGACCCATTTGATAAATCAATTTTTGGCATCATCCCCCATCTCTCACAAATTATTTAATTCATAATGCATATCTCCGACACTCTTTTTTAAAAATATTTCTTTATCTTAAATTGAATTATCAATGGGCTCCATATGGACCCATTTGATAAATCAATTTTTGGCATCATCCCCCATCTCTCACAAATTATTTAATTCATAATGCACCCATCTCGACACCTTCTTTTTAAAATGAAATCTTTATCTCACCCCCCATTCAAATCATGTCCCCCACTTTGCCTAATAAGTCAAATTATGGGACCCACGTTGATCACATCACATCCCTAACTCAAGTTACTTTACTACACCTTGGGTATCATCTAACCTGCAGTTTAGTCTCATATCTAAGCTATAAATATGGGGTTTTCCCCATATTTGAAAAAGAGGGAGATTATTTCAAAAGGATATATATATATATATATATATATATATATATATATATATATATATATATATATATATATTTTTAAGGATATAGATTTTTAAGGAGAATATTTTTTTAAAAAAGAGAAAGGATCGAAGACTTGGAGAGATCTAGGCCTACAGAAGAGAAGGAAGAGCTTAACCGAGTTCTACCTGCATTTGAAGGAGAAATATTTTCCTTAATTCGTCATTTTACCATCTTGATGCTGGTTCATCTCTATAGTAGAGCATAAGCTAAGTACTCTTGTTATTTCAGTTGCTTGTCATTTTTTACTACTGTTCATGATCTATTATTATCTTGTCTGACACGGGGGTTGACATCCTCCAAGGGAGTTAAAATCCTCTTGGAACCGACACTGTCTGGGTAACCCCACATATTGTGTTCTAATATTATCTTGGTTTAGTTTTGCAGATCTAGCTTCTTGATATCATACATCTTGTAGTGCCATTTTTTTTTTACTTTTAAAAGTACAACTAAATATTTCAGATTTAATGTATAATGCATAACTATATTTTGCAGATTTATAAACAAACAAAACTTTCCAATGAAGACATGTAAAATAAAAGAGCTCATGATTTCAATATTGTAACTTTTTTTTCTCTTTAAACAATAGAGAGGAGTTACACAACGAAAGAGACATATGGTATTACAAGACTTCCAAATCACAATGTGATAAATTTACAAGATAAGGGCTATCCAAAATCAGCCATATGAAAGTAACATTACAAATGATTTGAGGATAAAAGACACAACAAGTCACAACTCCAACTAAACTTCATCATTGAGTCTCCAACTTTGAGTGTTCTTCTAAGAATGCTGAATCAAGAGACATGGCTTGTTTACCACCCAACCAATAGGCATCATCACATGCCTTTCCATGGTTGGAAGTCATGCTAGCCTCCCCCAAGCCCATGGGAGAGAGGAACTAACTTCCACAATGTGCACAAGTATAAAGGGGATAAACACAACAAGAATACATAGAAACATTTAAACACTTAGACATAATACACATGATGAGACAACACTATGAGGAGAAATAAGATCACCCTCATAAAAAGGGGGAAGAGAAGAAATAGGATGCCCAAAAACAAGAGTGTCCAACCATAGGATACACCAAATACATATTTTATAACCTCCTTATTTCTCCCAACATTCATCCTCCTTATTTCTCCTTTATGTCAATGAAATCCTTCTTGGGAGGATTTTCAAACCCAATGGGTTTCCTCTCCAAGAATGGGGAAAGGTTCAAGCCATATGAACCTTTCTCCCACCTCAAACCATATGAGGGGATGAGAAGGAACCTTCATGGCTTGACCAACAAACCATGAGGTTTGAGAGGGAAATCCCTCTCTCTTCCCCTACATTCTCCAAAAACCATCAAGCCATATGATGGTGGAGAGTAAAACAAAACAACAAAAAAGCAACCAAGACTACATTCTTCATACAAGCTTAACATAAAATTTCACACACTTTATTTTTGACAAATGCATAGCTATCAATACAAGCAACAACAAGGAAAGAGGGATTAAGAATCCTACCTCTACAAGCTTCCAAGACTCTAAGCTTTTCCCACTTTGTCCAAGCAATCCTCAAGCTCCCAAAAATTCTCCAAGTCCAAAAGAAAATGAGGAAAAAAGTCCCCTTCCTTCACCATCAAAAGTTTCCTCACCAATAGGAAAATGACATGTGTCACCCCCCTCCTTCCTCAAGTCAAAGATTCTCAAAAACCAAATAAGTTAAAGTAAACTCACCTTTTAGCCCTTATCACCCAAAATACTAAAAATGTAATTAAAACAAAGTGGAGCAACTTTTAACAAAACACACTTCCCCATCCACCTTACATGGATGTGACCAAAGGAAGGCAAAATGGGAGGGAAACTCCCTCCAAACCTTGGAAATAAGCCCCCTACCTATTAGGTAGGGTCCAAGGGCCCATTTTCATGCTAAGTGAACTCCCAAACTAAAAAGGGGTCACTAAAAATGCCCAAAATAGCTCAATTTCGGGTTTGGCATACTTGGGCACAAGGGTAGAGGGTGTGGGGTCCACCCAAAGTTCCCATGTGGCCCTAATTCCTTCTACTAACACACACACACATACCCAAAACTATCACTTAAATTAAAATGAGATCATTAAACCCCTAAACTAGTTTACTTAAATAAAACACACCCTAAACATAATTAATTTTACAAGACATAAATACATTACACCGAGGGTTCACTCATGGTGCCCAATTAATACACCTACTCTAAGGCCTCAAACATTTAGCATGGTTAGGGCTCAACCTATGGGCCGCTTGTGCATAATTGCGTAGCCGCCCAAAACCCACGTTCTCCTATAACCTTTCACCCGCACACTCATTGCACACATTAATTGCATCATCTCGTCCAATACAATAAACATCATCTACTCATCACAAATTTTAATCAAACCTATAATATCCTAACACCATTATACAATTGATAGTGCAACACATACAAGTATACACATAGTTCACCATGAATCATCACAAATATAATTACAATGACATACACCTATGCTATCATGAGTTACCATTATTAAATCCGTAAGTCTATATCATTGATTAAATCGACTACAAGAAATCAACATCTAACCAATAAATCTCACTATCATGTAACTCACATTAGTTTCATCAACATCATAAGGAATATATCAATATACTAATCTAGTCCAATTGACGCTAAGTTCCCAAAATACCGTAATGTCTATGAGGATAAATAACATAGCATAATGTCTAAAATATATCGAGTCTTAGTCAAAACATGTCTATGCATAAAGGAACCAATAGATAACTAGAGCTATAAAATGTGGGTGCTACACATCTACTTTCTTTTCGCACTCGTATCATCCATCTCCATCTCCAAGGTACTAAGCCCTTGTATACTCGACGTGGTCTCGTGTTTCTTGATTACTCGTACACTCACCTGGACAGGAAGCAGGAAACACAGATCTACATTTGGCACGCCCGGTGGGACCAGATCCAAGATCTGGTCGTTTCATTTGTCTTGTTCCTTTATTCATCTCGTGCAGGTATTATAAACATACCGGTTCTCCTGTGTCATAGTTTTCAAATATCTGTGATAAATATTTCATCTTGTGGACTCACGTTTTTGCAAGATTTGGTGTTATCTTCATCCGTATCAGAGGTTTGTGTCGCCTTCAAGGTAAGTACTCTTCTTGTGTTTAACCGGCTTGGTATTTAGTTTCAAGTTTAGTTTTATTATTAAATACATAATCATACTCAAATAATAAAAAAATTCATATGTTAGGTTCTACTCGCATGGGGAACAAATCCGAAACTAATCTTATTGTCTTGCTTTTATTTGTGATCTCAGTTGTATAATAGATATATATATATTTCTTTTCCTTTTAATGGCCTTTGCTTTGACCTAACAAAATATGTCTATATATTCATCTAGATCTTAATTTCTAATTATGTATAAATCTCGCATTTCAAAGCATACTAATCTATGGTTACTTGTTTAAAATATAATAATCTATAGTTATTTATTTTAAAACATAATAGACAATATTGATTTATTTTTTTTAAAAAAAACATTATGAAATAACATTAGAATTAAATTATAAAAAAATGTCATTCAATATTGAAATGTAATCCACATCCATGGAATGTCAACACCATAGTTAATTGTATATGTCCCGTTTAGTTCTCTTTTTCATGTGATTCGCTTTATGTCACCACACATGTAAAAAGTTTGTGTCCATGTGCAGTAGGACCACCTTGGGCATACCTAAAAGTGAATAAAATTTTTCTCAATAAAAAGGTTTGATAAGATATTGCTCCTCATTTCCTTTTCCTGTCCCATTATTGTAGATATCTTATCATTTTCATATCTTGTCGGTCGATTATTGTGGGGTATAAGACATTAATAATTTAATTACTTTATAAGTATTCTTATCACTAGTTCACTATACAAATAAATGCAACATACACATTTATATTGTTTTGGTAGTATAGTTTATTGTTTAACAACATATTATTTCTTATTTATATTATTTCGTTAATCTGTGATCATTATTTTTAATGTATAGTTCATTCTTATTTACCTTAGTATCTATTAAATTTTTATTAGGTTGATATTATTTAGTTAGTTTAATTTAGTTAGCAACTTAATTAATTTAATTTTTTTAGAAATTTAGTTATTGACTAGTTTATTTTGCTAATGTCTTATAAATATTGATGTTTAAGTGGTATTGGCTTAAGTTGTGTCATTACACGTAGGTTACCTTTGTTTTCGCCCAAAAATTAATTATTTAAATTTTTTTCGCAATATAATTAACTTGATTAGTTATTAAATTTCTTTTCAATACACAAGGTCATTAGGACCATTATATTGCTTTTCTTATCCTGTCATCTGCATGAATTAATTGTTTTATTTACTTCTGCAGGTAAACTCCATGACCTTGCAACCATTAAATCACGTGTCAAAGACCATTTTGTAAAACAAAACAAAAAAACAACAAAAAAGAAAATACTCATTTTTACTCGGCCTCATCTACAACTCTAAACGGTGCCATTTTAGGGTACCTGGGCATTCCAGGCCACTGACTGGTGCTTCTAAAAACACCATCATCAAGTACAATCACATAACACCAACAAGCGATTCTCCAGGTATTTCTCATTTTCCCTATTTTCTCTTTTCTACATCGAACTTTCTTTTTCTTGAGTGTCTGTATACATCGAACGTCACATTTCATTTTGGTCTAAAACGAACCTTCTGCATCCTGCCTGATCACATAGCTTAAGTAAAGGATTTAACTCTCTAGCATTTCACCTATCACACACTGCCTAAAACTGCACAAACATAATTTACACATCAAAACATTCCTCTCACTTGGTTAATCAATTGGGACTTAAACACCCAATAGACAACCATCTCAGACATCTCCCAATCCATAATGACTGAAACTAGCCTTAGACTCCTTTAGAAATCTCTATTACTTACTTTTATTTTCTGTTCACATCCTCTAAATCAATCATGAGGCTAAAAAAAATCTGCTTGATTTATTTGTCAAAAACATACATAAACAGATGTTTCTTTACTTCACACCTATTACCGCTCTCTCCCAAATCAAGAAAAACAAAAAAATTGATTTATCCCATGATATTACTTCCTCTGATGATTTTACTCAATCCACGTCATTGGTCAGCCAATCTCTAGTCTCCATGGTCTCACCTCATGAGAACCATGTCATACAAAATTCTCCCCACCTTGACACCAACCCTCCTATCCCCGTCAAGCCAGTCTTCCTAAATCAATTGTACCACCATCTCCTGCTCCTCTAGATACATCTGAATCTCCTCCTAACCCCATATATGACTTCTTACTCCAAAAATCTCCTATAATCTCTAAATCCTCCCAATCTCCTCAATTGGTGGATCGCATTCCACCCACATCCCTTTTTTTCAATTCTATTTCATCCGCCACTAGTATGCCCATCAAACAATCTCAACTTTTGAATACCTACATCCCTACCCATCCTATGCTCCAACAGTCTCAACCCCTTAACACTCATATCCCTACCTACCATCTACCACAACAACCTACCCAGCTTCAACAAACACACCATATTCCTATTATTCAAAGTCAACCTATGCAACAATCTCAACCCATGACACATGTTCATCCTTACCAAGCAGCTCCCCAAACACCCACATATCCACAAATTAATCAATTGTCTTATCAAACCATTCCATAAACATCCTATCCACAAACTTATCAACCGCTTTATCAGACGCTTCACCAAACACCCACACACCCACAAACACATTATTCGCCTTATCAAACTACCTTTCAAACCACACAGCTGATCCAATCTCAACCTTATAATACCTTGACTAATTCAATTCACGCCTTAATGAATCGATTAGCCAGTTTAGAAACCCTTACTGTACCACCCAAGAACACCTTATCCTATGAACAAATTTGTAACGAACCGATTCATCCATCGGTTCCAATCAAACCTTATCCCCCTCATTGGAAACTTCCTGCATTTAATAAGTTCAATAATAAAGAATATCCCCAACAACATCTCCTTGCATTTAAACATGCATGTTGTCTTATCGTGCATGATCATGATCTACTTCTTCACACTTTCCCCATGTCTTTGTCTGGTCCTGGGCTGGACTGGTATAACAATATCCCGCGACATTCCTTATTCTCTTTCACCCAACTTGCACAGTTGTTCTTAGAACACTTTTCTATCAATATCGCACGCAAAACCACTATCGCTGATCTATATACCATTCGATAGTATGAAAATGAGACCATCGCCGACTTTGTCGCACGGTGGCATGCTGTTATAAACCAACTATCCTTCACTATCCCGCAAACCGAACTCATCGATTTATTCTCATGTTCATGTGCCAAACATATATCATCCACTTTGCAGATCCAATCATTTCGAACCTTTGATGAAGCTTTCACAATGGCTCACAAGCTTGAAACCCATGCCATTGAGCAGGGTCATCTTAAATTAAGTTCAACTAAATCAAAAATTGAATCCACTAAACCATTCACACATAATGACGAGTTCAAGACTGCAGCCAACACTATGGTCATTAAACCCTCATCCCCATCTACACCAAGCACATGGTCTCAACAATGATCTCCTCAATCAACATCCCACTACACTCCTTTAGGAGAATCATACAGTTCCATATTTGATAAGTTGATGAGTGTAAACTCTATCCAACTTCCTCCCATATGACCCATAGACAACTCACAAGCCAAGCCTATTTGGTATCACGAGGCCCACTTTTGTAAATATCATTGAGTCAAAGGTCATGACATTGAGAGATGTCGTTCCTTCAAAGATCGTGTCCAACAACTTGTAAATCAAGGGGATATCCAAATTAATACCTCCACTACACAAACTAATCAACCACCAACAAATCACGTCACCCCCTTTACATCTCAACTATCAAACGCTTGTATGGTTAACACTGTCAATCAAGATCCCATCTTGTCACCAACTCCACATGTTCCCACAGTGGACATTATTCCCACCTCTTATTTAGAACCTGTAACACCTACATCAACTTTTACTACTTGTGCTGGACCTATACCTTCTCCTATCCTTGCCACATCCACATCAAATTCAACTATATCATCCATTTCTCGCCACTTCAAACATACCCCAATCTATCACATTAGATTCATCCTTAGCACTTATTTCAGCTCCACTCATATCCACACATATCCCTACGTCTCTCACACCCATTCATTCACCGACATCTTCATCAAATACACATGTTACTACACCTATATTGCTCACAACCATCCCAACTAAACCTAGTTCTACAACATGCACCCTTGCAACCCTATCTTCGACATCAATCCCTTTATCAAAAATATCATTCTTACCCCTCAAAACATTTATGAAACAACCAGTCCATCCTACTTCTACGTCCAAAAATGCTCCTACATTTGCTGCAGTACCCTTACCCATAAGGTCTACTCCGTCGGTCATCACGTCACTCACATCTCCACATATTCCAAAAGTGTCTACATCTTTATCTATCCCAACAACCCCTATACCTATCATATCAACAAGTCCACCTATCTCTACCTTTCCCGTGGCCACATCACCCAGTCTACCCCAATATTCTTTACCCAATCCTCCCATCACATCAATCAAATCCTCTCGATCTGCAACCCTACCAAATATACCCCTTGAATCACCTATTGAACCAACACATCCACCTCGATCAAATAAATATGTTTTACCTTCTCCCTCTAAAAATCATCTCTTTCCATGCCCAAATCGAAACAATCCATGTCTCACATAGATATCATTAATCACATCATACAAACACCTATATCTTCATTAACATCTTCATCTTGTTTTAGAATAGTTTCTCCATTAATAACCACACCACCGCTATCAGATCCTCCGGTTGAAATTATTGTCATCCCTGCTAAAGGTAAATCTTCTCGGTCGAAGTCTAAGGCTCGGGAAAACATCCCCGATAGTCCCCTGCACATCCATAGAAACATTCAGGTTTTCCCTCTTCTCAACAATCCAATTCCACAACATCCATGTCAGGGTCAGTTTTCCATCTACGACATCTTGCAATAATCAATCCACATCCAAACAATATCATCCTTCAACCAAATTTGATTTGTCCTCCAAAACACGAAATTCACACATCCAATCTACATCTATGTTTTCTCCTAACGCTAAGCTGAGACATCCTATCAAAACCCACAAAAGTTACCTTCCCCATGACACTTCAATGGGGTCATACGTAGACATATTTCGACATTTAACTCAAACATCTGTCATCAAACTTCCTCCTATTAAAGCCTTTAATCCCTATGGTCCCAAGCCATCATGGTTCAATCCTAATTGCAGTTGTGTCTATCATCATACCCTGGGGCACGACATCGAACATTGTAAGGCCTTTCGGTCAATCATCGACAACCTTATTAAGAAAGATGATTTCCTCATTCAGGGGAAAGTTCTCTCTCCATCTACCTTGAATCCAATCCATATCCCATCTGTCAGATCTCCCATGATCCCTTCATCCACATCATCCCTTAATATCCATCCATCCCATGTCATTCCTCCTAAGGAATGCCCGCCATTTTTCATCAATGCCACTTATCTTGCTAAAAACACTTGTGGTTTCCGATTGTTTACCCCATTTAAATCTAAAACAATCTCATCTAAGCTCTTTCAACATCCTTTACCTCCTTCACATTTAACGTGTTGGGAGAATAAGATTCCCTCTCCCTTGAGCATCTCATCTGTACAACCCCCTTGTTACTAGGGGACTTCACTCTTTGACATTGTTTTATCTACCTTTCTTCACATCCATCCAATTAATTATATATAGGTCCTCATCTCATTCTAAGCCCCGCTTTGAGGCCATGTTGTCTCTCCATTGAGGGGCCTTTTTCTCTAAGTCCAAATTTGTGGGTATTTTTGTGTCTCTTTTTGAGACATTGTTTATTTCATAAGCCCTCCTTTGAGGCCATATTTGTTTTTACGTTTATGCTCCTTTTAGGGGTATCATCTTTTCATCAAAGCCCTCCTTTGAGGCCATGTTTGTCTCTCCATTGAGGGACCATTTTCTCCAAGTCCACCTTTATTGCTATATTTGTGTCTCTTCTAGGGCACCATCTATTTTAAAGTCCACCATTGTGGCTATATTTGTGTCTCCTTCGGGACATTGTTTATTTCATAAGCCCTCCTTTGAGGCCATATTTGTTCTTTTATGTTTATGCTCCTTTTGGGAGTATCATCTTTTTCATTAAAGCCCTCCTTTGAGGCCATGTTTGTCTCTCCATTGAGGGACCTTTTTCTATATTTGTGTCTCTTTTGGGGCACCATCTATTTTGAAGTCCACCATTGTGGCTATATGTGTGTCTCTTTTGGGACATCGTTTATTTCATCAAGCCCTCCTTGGAGGCCATGATTGTCCTTCTATGTTTATGTCTCTCTTGGGGCATCATCATTCATTTTCATCCAAATCCACCATTGTGGTCATATGTTAGTTTTGTTTCTTGCTTGGCTATCATCTCATCTTATTTCAACTACACTATCTTATCTCTCGTGGTGGTAAACCGTAGAGAGAATCTCTTAATGCATTACACTTCATGCGACCAATCTATCATTAGCATATTTACTAATGAGAAATTAGTTACATCCTTAGATTGTTCTGCCATCTTTATCCCCTTCCATTTATCACTATAATAATTTGACTTATGCGATCCGCCTTCACTACTTTGATGTGATCCTTTAACCATTACATCCATTACCTTCTCGTTCTCCTATTGTAGCCATGTGAAGGGTCCAGGGTGTCTCTTGTACATTCCTTATCCCCTCTTAAGTGGTTTACTTAGCTATTCCCAGCTCTCCCCCATGTAAAGTTAAAATTCAAGTATGTCAAAAGAAAAATCAAAGTTATAAAAAATAGACTGATCCTCGAAGGACAACTGTTCATACAAAAAAGTATACAAATCAAAATCCAAGAAAAATAAAAAGAAATAGACCGATCCCTTAAAGGACGGCTATCATATTATTCTTGTCATCTATATTATGTATAAAGTAGACCATACCCTTGAAGGATGGCTACTCTGTTATTATGGCATCTGGAAGGTTTTCCGCATTGATCAACCTTCTTTTATCAACATTTTCTGAAAGCTTCCCACATTGATCAGCTTTTTACTATTGTTCTTTCCCTTTCCCAGAGCTGGGGCATAGACTTAAGGAACACCACTTTTGGAGATCCCTCTTCCCGTGTACAAGTCACATCTTCGATCCCTTTGTCATGTCAACATTAGGATTATAAGCATCTTTCATCCATATTTCCCTCATGATCTTTTGGTATAACTAACTATCATTGGTTATGTGTTAACACTTGCTATTGGCTACAAGTGCAATGCCTTGAGTGGTAACCCTTTCTTGTTTATCTCCAATCCAGTTTGAAACATAGTTTCCCTGTATGCCCTTGCTACAACTATGTTCCATTCATCTCATCCAGATCATCTTTTATAAAAATCATATCAAATTGCACACTATGAATTCTATATCTATTCATCATCTCCATGAATGCATTTGCAAATACACTCTTCGGTTTGTGAATTCTACTTGATCACCGTTGCAGTTTGTGAATCCTACTTGAGGATCCTTCTCAAGGTAAGTTCGTTATCCTTTGCAGCTCCTTATCTCTCAACATGTTCAACACCATCTTTGATCCATTGATCCTCGCTCTCCATGTCCACTCATCACCATTTGTCTCCACATCATCCTTCTCACCTTTTTGTCCCCTTGCATGACGCCAAATATCTTACTCGTCTTTCCTCTTGAGTTTCTCTTTTACTCTTCCACTTTCAGTTTGAAAATATTGCTTAACCATCCATATAGCCAGAGAACCTTAGTTAAGGTATATCTTCTTCCTTGGATCCTCCCACTGTAGAATATTCTCCACCATTTCCTCTTTCAACAGATGACAATCACCACCACAAACGTCTTTCCACTCCTTTTCCACTTAACACTCTTGTAGCATCACTACACATGCGTGGGCATCCTAGTTAAGGATTACCCTTACACTCTCCATCTACACTACATATGTTCCTCCATCCATTCATGTCACACTCCTCTGTTTCCTTGTTATCACCTCCTTTCATCTCTTGTTCCATTTTGGTATACACTGCTTAGTCTTCTCATCATTCTTCTTCTTCTTCAGTTTGGCAATCCTACTTAACCATCTCCATCGCAGAAAATCTTACTTAAGATTTTCTCTTAAGAATGGTTGGCCGTCTGATCCTTCCATTTCCCACCATCTCTTCCTCGTATTGTGTCTTCCACCTCTCATTGTACTCATCCATTCCAACCAATCCTTCCACACCTACATCCGATATAATGTTGTCTTTCTCCTTCCATATCATCACTTTTGCCGGTTTGGCGTTCTTACTTAAATCCTCTCATGCGGCATGGAGATCTTACTTAAGATTCTCTCTTAAGCATGAATTGTCATCCCGCACTCCCCCAGCACCCCACATTCTCTCCATCTACATTTTCTCGGCATTAACCATCATCACATCCTCTCACCCCCTCTTTCATTCTCATAAACACCACTTCCTATTGGTACCTTTTTCATCTCCATAATCTCTCACTGGGTATTCTTACTTAACCGTTGCTTCTCTGTTCATTTCATGTCTTGTTTATTCATTTCTCTCTCATCCATTCTCATCCATTGCATCCTCTCCTCGTCTTCATCTTCCTACACATCGTTATCCCTCCTTTCTTTACTCTTTTCACTCCATCTTCTAGAGTTCTCCCACATATCTACCCCCATACTTACACGTCATTGTCATTGATCTTCTCCTAACATTCTTTCATCATATCCTTCTATTTCCACGCTAGTAATTATCAGTGGACTTCTCCTAAAAATCACTCATCCCCATTCCGCACAACCTAAATCCTTTTCTTTGACCTCCTCCATTCTATCTTCATTCCTTCCTTCCTCTATGTCCTCTAATCATTATCGAAGGACTTCTCCTAATGTCCCTTCATTGGCATTCCTCCTCCTGTTCTTCGTTTACTTTCTCCCTTGTCTTATCTTTTGTCCCATATTTTCCTACTGATCATTATTGGTGGATTTCTCCTAACATCCATTCACTGGCATTTCCTCTCCTATCCCATCCTTTCTTTTTCCTCGCCACCTCTCTATCTTCCATTCTTCCTTGCCAATTTCTTCACTGTCTTCATCATACACCTTCTCTCTATTTTCTCGTCATCAGCATATCCTCATCTCATGCATCTCTGTTTCTTTTCCAATCGATGTCACTCCTTCCCTCAAGTTTCTCTTTATGTTCCTTATGCTTCCCACTCTTTACCAAATATCTTCATTCTTGGTTCACTTCCTTCAGCATAATTTTCTTCGTTGTCTTCTCCTCCTTTCTGATCTTCATCTTATTTTACTTCCTCTTTATCATCCTTCCTCCATACTTCCCAATTTTAAACCCGACTCTTCAAAGATTATCCCATTTCCTTTTTCATCCCATCATCCACATGCATTTCCATGTGGTCAGTTCCATATTCTTTGCCTTGGATTTCCTCACTATGATCTATTTCCTTCAATTTTCTTTGCTCTATCATCTCTTTCATTTTCCATTACCTCTCTGTTTTCCTCTGCTCCAATCTTCATCACATCTTTCATTTTAAATAACTCTCTCCCTTTTTCATGATTTTATCCTCTGCACTATTCTTTTCTTGTCTTCTCTTTGTTTTTCCTTTTTCATAATCCTTCTTTGTTATCTTCTTCCTCCCCTTTCACTCTTTATTTTCTCCTCTTCCGTCTCCATCCCTCTATTACATGTTATTATCACCTTCATATTCAATCAGTATTCCTCTTCTCATAATCAACCAATTTTCCTCTCTATTCCCTTTTATCTTTCTCAACATCCCTTACATTTGGAATTCATAGTCAATGCCGATGTTTCTCTGTTTATGTATCGTTATCCATCTGCTTTCATTACTATTCTTGTTCTTCTCTTTTCCACATTGACCTCTTCACTTTTTAATAACTCGTATCATATCTTTTATCTTTTTTGTTCCTCTCACAGGCCATCATCATATCCATTTCTAAGAATCTCTTCCCATCTTCTTTTGAAATTTTTTTCTTGGAAGATACCTTAACAGACATCACCTATCTAATCTTGTTCCCTTCCTTTAATATTTTCTCTGCTTTTGTTTTGTCGCAAAAGTATCTTGACTTCTTATCCTACTTATCAAACAAGTAGGAGTACTTTTATCTTCTAATTTGCTAACACTTATGCATCGTTCCTATAAAACATGATTGCCATCATATTTATTATCCTTTTAGGGCATTTTATCTCATCCTTCTATCTTGTTTGCTCATCATATCCACATTTATGAGTATTCCCCCTGGGATATCTTATTTCAACATCTATCTATGTCTTATGTTGGGGCACCTTTTTATCCTTGTACTTGTCAACGCATATAACTCATTATTTGTCCTTCTCTCATGCCCCGTCTTTGGCCGACATAATTTTCTTCATCCACGTCCCTTTTTGGACACTTAATTTTGTTGTACGATTCCTCACGAAAAAAATATTACACACATCTTTCGCATTCAGTTGCACATATTTTGATGTTTTCCTATGACCCATTGGTCATCTTGGTTTACATCCATACTGCAGTGGTCTTCACCCACTCACTAGTTTGTAGAACATTGTCGTGCCTCTGCCTCCGCTGAGACCGTAATTGTCCTCTACCAATGTGATATCAGGGCCACCGCCATACCTTTTTTTTATTGTGATCCTTTTTTTTTCCTAGGGCATCTTGCTTTTGATCATATCTTCATCCATCCTTGGACACATATTTCATCTAACCCTTTTTTTTTTTTGTCGCGTGGCTTACTATCGCAAACCACTCAACAAAAAGGGGCAAATGTAGATACCTATTTTCGGTATAGTGCCCCTCCAACATCTCACATGCACGTTAATTCCATTCTCGCATCTCTTTCTCTTAAATTAAATAAAATCTTATCTATTTGCTCACATTATTTGATTGATTATCAATGGGCTCCATATGGACCCATTTGATAATTCAATTTTTGAATCATCCCCATCTCTCACAAATTATTTAATACATAATGCATATCTCTCGACACTCTTTTTTAAAAAGAATTTATTCTCTTAAATTGAATTATCAATGGGCTCCATATGGACCCATTTGATAATTCAATTTTTGGCATCATCCCCCATCTCTCACAAATTATTTAATTCATAATGCATATCTCCAACACTCTTTTTTTAAAAAGAGTTCTTTCTCTTAAATTGAATTATCAATGGGCTCCATATGGACCCATTTGATAATTCAATTTTTGGCATCATCCCCCATCTCTCACAAATTATTTAATTCATAATGCATATCTCCGACACTCTTTTTTTTAAAAGAGTTATTTCTCTTAAATTGAATTATCAATGGGCTCCATATGGACCCATTTGATAATTCAATTTTTGGCATCATCCCCCATCTCTCACAAATTATTTAATTCATAATGCACCCATCCGACACCTTCTTTTTAAAATGAAATCTTTATCTCACCCCCATTCAAATCATGTCCCCCACTTTGCCTAATAAGTCAAACTATGGGACCCACGTTGATCACATCATATCCCTAACTCAAGTTACTTTACTACACTTGGGTATCATCTAACCTACAGTTTAGTCTCATATCTAAGCTATAAATATGGGGTTAAGAGGGAGATTATTTCAAAAGGATATATATATTTTTAAGGAGAATATATTTTTAAAAAGAAGAGAAAGAATCAAATACTTGGAGAGATCTAGGCCTACAGAAGAGAAGGAAGAGCTTAACCGAGTTCTACCCATTTGAAGGAGAAATCTTTGCCTTAATTCGTCATTTTACCATCTTGATGCCCGGTTCATCTCTATAGCAGAGCATAAGCTAAGTACTCTTGTTATTTCAGTTTCTTGTCATTTTTACTACTATTCACGATCTATTATTATCTTGTCTGACACGGGGGTTGACATCCTCCAAGGGAGTTAAAATCCTCTTGGAACCGGCACTGTCTGGGAAACCCCGCATATTGTGTTCTAATCTTATCTAGTTTAGTTTTGCAGATCTAGCTTCTTGATATCATGCATCTACTTTCTTTACGCCCATATCATCCATCTCCATCTCCAAGGTACTAAGCCCTTGTATACTTGATGTGGTCTCGTGTTTCTTGATTACTCGTACACTCACCGACAGAAACAAGAAACGCAGATCTATAATCGGATGACAATATTAATTAGTGTTGTCGAAAGGCAAGGTGACTATGTAATGTCGACCGATAATAAGAACATGTTACCGAATGACAAAATTATTTTTTGTTACTAATCGATAACATTATTTTGTGTTTCTCGTTCGATGGTATTTGTTTTACCATTCAAAAATATTAATTTGTGTTGTTGTCCGACAATATTATTTTGTGTTACCGTACAAGAACATTAAGTTGTGTTGTCATTTTATAGTATGATCTTTATTTTTGTAGTTTTGTATTTATCTTTTACAAATCATAATTGAAACTTCTATATTTTTTCACATATGCAGACTCCAAAATCACCCATACGATGACCCCTATTACAAATGAGAAAATAATTCAAGGAAAAAAATGTGACATGGACATTTCAAATTATTTCACTCACCAATAGAAACCCTGGGCAAGAGGTAATTGTGAATCTTATTATGTTAATGTTACTCAATTTTTGATTTATTTAAGGATGTTGTATAAACCAATTTCTTTCAAATACAAAAACCCTAGAAATGAAGTTACTCTAGATGAAATTCCCAATTAACAAAGTAATTCAATTCACATCGACAACAATGATAATCCCATTTACCATCCAAATCAAACTTTTGATAAAAATTCCAGAGTAAGAGTGGAAGCAAACTATAAGAAGTACTTATAAATTTGAATGGTCAACCAACTATCCATTCATTCAAATTATTGAACTAGAAAATAGTATTGATACTCCTACGAATGTAGATGTACTATATGTAGTTAGAAACTAGGCGAGAGATCACAAAATGTAATTGAAGTTGGACACAATAGAGAAGCATTGTGGGAAGGTATATGAGTTTAAAAAGAAAGATAATAGAACAATAATATAAATAACTATATGGAAAACTCGAGGAAGATTCTTTACATATGAGATATACAGCAGGATACGACAATCATCATAAACATATTCAAGACCTAGTTGATAAAGGTGAACAATAAAGGATAAATTTGAAGAAGCTACGATGCAAGTATTCAAGAAAAATATATACAATTCGAACAATATTTCACATTTTAAAAAAGTACGCACTAATTTCAAATCTCATTGATTATAAGCTATTATTTCAATCTAATCGGTTTCTAAACATTCCAATAGGACAAGTCGATACCAAGTATGGGAAATGGAAAAGTGTATGGGAGAAATTGAAATCGCTAATTTGAGAGAGAAGGTAAAAATGTGAACTTTATCACATTGTCAATTGATGAGGTCACAACAATAGACAATACATCCCGAGTATGCATGCATGTCTACACTTTCAGTTTCAATAACCATTTCATAGAAAATCATCTACTAGATATGCAAAATTATGGAGAACTGCAATTATGAGAACATCTCGCAAACTTGTTATTAAAAATTTGAAATAAACAGTGGTATGGATGATCATTCAATCTCTGTGCAAAGTTGATTTGTGTAGAAGTGTTATGTCGGAAAAGAGCACCCTAGGATTTGCACATTACAAAACCCTACTTTTGAATAACATGGGATTATCTCAAGGTGTGAGACCTCTATGATTGAGACAAGCCTCCAGAGAATATTGGTTCTTGACTTATTCCAAAGTTGATCTACTCCTAAACTACCAATTCAAAGGGAATAGAAGAAGAGAAATACATAAATGTAAATCCTAAACTAAGGGAGGAAATAGCACTAAAACAAGGATAGAGAGATTCCTAATGAGTAAAAGTGGAAGGAATGGGGAAGAAGAGGGAAAATAAAATGCCACACCAAAAACACATTCAAATCTCTAATCTCATGGAGCACAACAAATTTAATCCTCAGTAAAGGAACACAATATGCACAATATACCTACAAAATATAATAGAAGGCAAGAAATGCAATATAAATCAAGCTAGGAAAAAAATCCACAAACACTAATTTTATTGCTTAAAATGATGCATAATTCATTATAGTATAGGCACAAGGCAAGAATCCTTCACAAAATGCATAAATTTGAGGCATGCAGCTCACAAAAGTGCTGGAACAATTTTGGCAGAGTTCCTTTACAATTTCAAAATTTCTCCCTTTTAAATGAGGGGAATTTACATATATATAGAGAAAAGGAGCTACTAACCAACATCCTTCATTAAATGCATGTACGTAGGTATGGGAAGCCATGATGGTTCACTTTTCAATGGTACTTTTCTTGCATGACAAACATGGGTGTCATACCTCATTAAACCGGTTGTTGAGCTACCTTGTACAGTATCATTAATGTCTGGTCATATTTGAAACTCTTTGTTGTCACCCGACAGAAACCACTAGTTGACGCATGATAAGAAGGGAAGACTCGTCGCTGATGAGGGAAAGACTTGTTGCATGAAAAGAAGAAATGTTGTCGCACGGCGTTAAGGGGAGGTTGACACATGACAACAAGAGGAGGTTGACACTTGACAATGAGGTGATGGGGAAGGTAGAATGATGCACATCAAGGAGAATGGTTGACTCATGACAGAAGGAAGTTGTTGACATGTGACAGAAGAATGTGTTTTTGTGCGACAGGAAGAGGGAATTGTCGCGCATCAAAAAGGAGTGGTTTTCACGTAACATGAGGAAGGTGTTGTCACGCGACAGCAAGAAGTGTTGTCACACGACAAGAGGAAGCTATTGTCACATGACAGAAGAAGCATTTTCATGTGACAGAGGAAGGTGTTGTCTTGTGACAGAAGAAAGTGTTGATGCACATCAATAAGGAGTGGTTGTTGCGTGACAGGAAGAGGCGGTTAATGCACGTCAACAAGGTGACAATCTATACATTTTTCTAGTTTGACCATTAATATAAATCCTACTCTAAACCTTTTTTGAGCACCACAAGATACCTTGTAAATTGCTCCCATTAACTATTAATGCCCAAACCTATAGGTTGATCCATTTTTCAAGGGGTTATAAAAATGGATAATAAATGGCGACTTCATGCGGGGTGATCTACCTACTAGATCTGAAAGACCAGTGATTTTGCATCCATTGGGTATGGAGTCATTTTGTTATCTAAAACTAGTTTGATGTCTCTGAAACCTCTTGTTCCTCCTCGAACACTACTAATACATTAATTTATCATCGGATATTTCCTGAAACTAGAAAGTACAACATCAACAAAGAAAAACCATGTACAAAAATAAAATCATACATATCCCAAAATGGAACATGTAGAGAGTGCACAAGCACTTATTCTCAATAAAGCAAACCTACCTAATCTACGCTAACCGGAAGCAAAGGGAACTCAAATAAATCCTACAACTGATAGGGAGAAGTAGCTTCCCTTTCTCAAAATAGGCAGCCATGTATATGATTTGGTGCTAAACATGGTTTTTATTATGAGTGAAAAACCAACAAGAGGCCGATCCTCCACCCAAATCACCAAATTACTAACATCAATCAAAAATACCTCCTCAAGGTGATTGGCATTGGACTTCTGGAGGTGTTGAAGGTGACCCTTTGTTTTTTTATACTCATCCTCATGCCTTGAAGTGGGCATGACCAATTTTAGCTTCTCCCTCAACTCCAATGAAGCCAAGTACTTGATTGGGCACAGAATGATCCAATGGATGTGCCCTTTTCTATGAAATTCAACTCCAAAAATGGAGTCTTCCTACGGACCTTCCTGAAAAAATAGGTTACTTGCATGCTGATTTTTGCATTGAATTTCCTATGCAAGCAACTCATCCTATGCCTTGATGATTGGTGTGGAAATGGTGTCATCACTATTAACTTCCTCCTCCTAAGAAGAACATGGAAGATTAGGATCCTCCAAGCTTGGTTCCAGAGGGTTGTTATGAAGTGTAGGCTACTTTAATTGAATGCTCTCCCCCATGGTAGTGGGTCCCTGATGTTGGAGAATGAATGATGAGGAAGTGAAGGTGGTAATATCTGTAGGCTTCTCTCCGTTGAAGTAGTCCTCTGAATCAAATAGATAATCTGCCTCCTTGCTCTCTCTCTGTTGTATGTGCTTGACCTTCTCCATATTTTCCTCCTGATCTAAAATTTTCTCACCATGGTTCCCCTCATCCTCGAACATGAAGTTTGAAAGCTTAAACTCTTCTTCGACATTATATCTCAAAGGGAATGAAGTGGGAGGAAAGGAATAAAGGTTCTTTTGCGGCCTTCTTTTTGTTTGAAGCCTCTAAAACTGTATGGTTCTCCTCTACAGCCGGAATGCACTCCTCATATTTTAGATTTGGAGTAACTACTTCTTCCCTTGCTTGTGTTGTAGTTAAAGCTCCCGCCACTTGTGGCTTGGCCTCAGCGTCCTTCGAGGGTTTCTTAATCAAGGGGATTTTATCAATCCTGAATCTAAGAGCCAAGCTCACTAAGCTTCTAATCATTTCTTATTTTCTTGGTTCTTCTTCTCGCTACCCTCCTTGACTGGATTTTTTAGTCTCTTCCCAACATAGGCTCAGGAAATTAGGAGGAGTGGTGGGTGGGGTCTCTACTAGTTGTTTTTTAATTTATGGTGGAGGGGAAGGTATTGTTTTTGGCTCCTATGGAGGGGACTTGGATCTGGAAGGGAAAAGGGAAAAAAATTGAGGTGGGATGAAACAATAGGGGATAGAGAAGGGGAATCAACATGGGGAGAAGCATACAATGGGCTTGACTCATGAAAATGTTGAAATGATAAAGCTTGGGAGGGAGAAAATGAAAGACAAGGAGCTGGTGACTAACATACCCATTGACAAGGTTGTCTTGCACTTTTCTCATATGCCTCAATATCCTCAGTCCACTGTGCAAGTTGAGGCAGCATTTCAACCATGAAGTTAAGCTTCTCCTGCGAGCTATAGTGTCTTGAAAAGGGGCCTTCCCATGGACAAGATGCCCTGCAACCAATTTTGAATGCCTTCATTTGTGTTCTAGTCCTTGACTGAACCATACCTACCTCCATATTTTGAATCTTCTCCTATAAATCGACATTCTCCATGTAATTGATGTCACTACATGCATATCCCTTCTCTTGACAGGTTCCATAGTTGAACTGATCTTGGTACTACTCATAGGGGTAGGTATAGTGATTAATGATTTGTTCATAACACTAATCTGGGAGTTGAGAAACACATTGGAGGTGGACTACATTGTTGTTGCTGCAAGTGTGAATTCCATGAGGGGAATGAAGTCATGATTGCACAACTTCATGGAATGGAAGAAAATGGAAAGATGTGGAGAGAAAGATGAATGAAAAATTGATGGAAATTGATAAATAGGGGGTCTAGAATTTTAGAGAATGGGTTGTTGACTAGATGGATTCACCAGATGTGTTTGTAGAAGAAATTTCATTAGGAACACACCAACCTCGCCAAAAATAAATCCTACTCCGAGATGAATTGCACGCTTATAGATGATCTTCAATTCAAATCTACATCAGAACACCCCTGAAAGATGAAACTATAACTTCATGCGATGTCCCACCGCGTGCTGTAATTGTTATGTCGGAAAAGTAGCACCCTAGGATTTTCACATTACAAAACCCTACTTTTGACTAACATGGGATTATCTTAAGGTGTGGGACCTTTGCAATTTAGAAAACCTCTAGAGAAGGCTGGTTCCTGGTTTATTCCAATGCTAACCTACTCCTAAACTATCAATTCCAAGGGACCAGAGGAAGAGAAATACATAAATGTAAATCCTAAACTAAGGGAGGTGATAACACCAAAACAAGAATAGAGAGATTCCTAGTGAGTTAAATTGGACTAAAATGGGGAAGAAGAGGGAAGATAAAATGCCACAATCCAAAAACACATTCAAACCTCCAATCTCATGGAGCACAACAAATTTAAGCCCTGCAAAGGAACACAATATGCACAATATACCTATAAAATATAATAAAAGGCAAGAAATGCAATATAAATCAAACTAGGGAAAGAAGATCCACAAAACACTAATTTTATTTCTTAAAATGATGCTCAATCCATTACAATATAGGCGCAAGGCAAGAAACCTTCACAAAATGCATAAATTTGAGGCCTGCAGCTCACAAAAGTGCTGAAACAATTTTGGCAGATTTCCTTTACAATTTTGAAAATATCTCTCTTTCAAATGAGGGGAATTTACATATATACATATATATATATATATATATATATATATATATATATGTATATATATATATATGTATAGATATATATACACATACATATATATATATACATACATATATATATAGATATATATATATATATATATATATATACATATATACATATATATATATATATATATATATATATATATATATATATATATATATATAGAAAGGAGCTACCAACCAACATCCTTCATTAAATGCTTGTAGACGTAGGTATGGAAAACCATGATGGTTCTATTTTTAATGGTACTTTTCTTGTATGGCGAAACAGGGGTACCATACCTCATTAAACTAGTTGTTGAGCTACCTTGTACAGTGTCATTAATGTCTGGCCATATCTGGAACTCTTTGTTGTCACCCAACAGAAACCACTAGCTGACGCACAAAAAGAAGGGAAGAGTCGCCACTGATGAGGGAAAGACTTGTCACACGATAAGAAGAAATGTTGTCGCACGACAACAAGGGGAGGTTGACACGCGGCAACAAAAGGAGGTCAAGCATGATAGCAAGGTGATGGGGAAGGTAGAATGGCGAGCGTCAAGGAGAATGGTTGATGTACGATAGTAAGAAGTTGTTGACATGTGAATGGAAGAGGCGTTGTCACGTGACATGAAGCATGGTTGACATGTGACAAGAAGAAGAGTGTTGACGCACATCAAGAGATGAAAATCCGTACATTTTTCCAGCTTGACTATTAATACAAATCTGCTCCAAACCTTCACCACGGCGAGCTTGAACTACTTCAATTAACTATTAATTCCCGACCAGTAGGTTGATCCCTTTTTACAAGGGGTTGAAAAATGGATAACAGAGCTAATTGGGAAACTATCATGTAAGGTCACAAAAATGGGATTTATATTCACCTTCAAAAACTGTAGTACCTTACATGATACCTATTCACTGCATGGCTCACAAAATGAATCTCGCTTACAAGATTGTAAGTAATTTTGAAAATATTGCTAAAGTGGAGGAGCTTATACGATACTTGCATTCATATATGTCAAGAAGTCCTAAAATATTTTTGGAGTTTCGAGATTTTATGTAAGAATCAAAAATGGTAAAAATTGTTAAAAGATGTTGACACAAGATGTATATCATTGTGTGACCCAACTTGCAATATTTTTTAGGAATACGGTCTTTAACAAGGTATATGTTCAAGAGTCATATAGAAGTTGACAAGGTTAAAGATTTGTTGTATCGCTTAAATTTTTTAAAGAAACCATTAACTTTATGTGGTATTTTGCCAATGCTAAAGGAAATAAACAACTTGGTGAAATAAGGTCAGGAAAGATCTATATACATTGTTGATTTTATAAAATTAAAGAAACATGTATGTATGATTTTGGATACCTTATATTCCACCCAAGACCGGTTTCGAAGCTAATTTTTAGTAGGCTGGAAGGATTTGATAGATACAAAGGATCCCAACAACTATTTGAAGTTCAATATCAGTGGTCATCTTTGTATTTTACTTGAGGGGAAAATATTCCAATGCACACTTTCTACAGAGATCCTTATGTAATAATAGGTTCTAAAATTAAGGAAGTACCAGTCACAAGACTTCTTTTTGATGTTGCGCTTCGATACATGGAAAAAATTAATGAAGTTATCTGAAACATTATCTTTTGAGACCGAGAGCGTTTTAAAAATAGTGATCTGCTTGAGGCCATGAGAGTTGTAAATCCTCTTTTCTAGAATTTGATGATTGGTGAATAACAAAAAGCTGCACTCTTTGGGAAATCCATGTCTCGCACTTATGTAGCAATTTTATAAATCTTCAAATGTTGATGAAGGGGAGTTAAATGCTAAGCTTTCGAATAGAGTGAACATTCATCATAGCATAATGGAAAGTTGATTTTTGTTTTGGGTTTTACAAAGAATTCTAATAAATTTTTTTAAGTAATGACACACTCTACCACATTAGGCATGACACGACATTCTTTGTTATTATAGTGTCAACCTATGTATGAAAAATGTTGCACATAGGAATACCAATAATATATAGAATAATAATACCCTTTTATGAAATGATAGAACCAAATTACATTTCTCGCGATAATTTTTCTTGTAACAATCGTGGATATAAACTTGGCTGGAAATCAATGCATAACTAGAGACAACAAGCTAATTATGATCCTACACCCTACCTTATTGTAATAAGGAACATTCATCTTCTCAACAATAATCTCCGACAAATTATATGCCAACAAGTGTATTTTTGTTGAATGTTGTAGTTACTAATGTATTTGTAGACATGTATGCAAAATATTGAGGCATACACAAAACATGTGAAATGTATAACTAAATGACTCGAGAAAATGTGGTCTCATAAATACATTTTTTCATTTATTTTAGTAACATCAAAACAAAATCATATATGTCACTTTAAATTTACATCCCTTTAGATGAAATTTGGGGTGAAATTTGCAACTCAAGTGCAATTGCTAGTTATATTCTCTATGTGAGAAATGAGTTGCAAACTACAACATCGGACGACCCAAAAGCTTTGCATTAATGACCATATCCGACGGTGGGAAGGAAATGTATGTATCTTAAGAAGCAGGAATGCCATTAGAGCTTTGGAGTGGCTAGGTATTGTGTGCGAGTCCAATCGATGAGGGAATTGTTTAATGTTGTCCTTTTATCATACTCATAACAGGGGAGGACACGTAGTCGTCACTCATCCATCATAGCAATGAGCATCGATCTTCTCAAAATGTACATCGGCGATGAAATGACACAAAATGAAAGTGGAAACAAGATTTTGTGGATCGGGATGGCTTCGTACAACCATCTCCCATAAGCTATTTCATGTCTAGGTGCCCGCCTTCCCTAAGTTCTATTTCTTCTCGTCTTTTCATTTTTGTGAATCTAGTTGTGAAAGATTAATGTACGAGTCTGCTTCTAGGTATTTACAAGGAACCCTAGAAATTGACAAGCTATGGGCCGTTTTATTTTTATTATAACCATATTGTAATGATAAAATTTTAGATAGCCATAGGGAATGACTTATTGAAAATTTGGGGAATTGTATAATTTTGTAAATAGTCATTAACAAATATAAATAAAATATGTAAAAACATATAATTTATTTATATTTTTGTAAAGTAAACATAAAAATGTATATACTTTTTTAGAACTTACAATCTCTTAATAGAGTTAGGTCTTACTTACAAGTTATGTTGTGTTCGAATGGAATATACTTGAGAGAGATTTGAACAATGGACCACCGACTTCACAAGTGATTTATAGACACATAGGAATGCTCTTAACAACATGATGTATATTCTTTGAATGTGCTATGTGGATAATCTACGAATTTTAGATAATTTTCATAAATTTGATTCCTCTAGTTATGTACGGGTGTAGAGCAGGTGGTTTGGGGATCATTGTGCAAAAAATAATATTTATGATACGGTTCAATGTTCATTATTCTTCGCTTTTGATGTGCAAAAAAAAAAACAATCTAATCAAATGCTTTCAATTATTTTTTAATTTTTTAATCTTCATTTTTTTAATTCTAAGAAAGAAAATACAATATATTTAAAATGTTTGCAACTTGAAGTAGAAAAATTCAGCCATGTACTTCACCACATAGAGGATCAATTCCTGGGGGTACGAAAATAAAGGTTGTAGTTGTGATTTTACTAAGTAGATTCATTTCACTAATTTGACATTAAATTTAAAGGATTTTTCATATATCCAATATAGAAAAAAGTAAATCATGTATATCTCATGGCATAATGCATCTTTTAGTTGGTGTAATGGTGAGAAAATTATACTCTTTTAAGAGAGATCACAAGTTTAAATATGAACATGTAATCCCATATACTATAAGATATTTATAGATCTTGAAAAGGACTAGTTAGTATTGTAGAATTAAAACCAATCATTATTAATATTATTGTATCTTCACAGTGAATTTCATGTTTGGGTTGCCCATTCCTTTCCACCATTTGCAAGGAACCAAGTGTGGGGATAATTTCATGAGGGGAAATAATATAGCCTTTGTTTTCTCTACTCTTTCATCTCATCCTTCACAAATTCTATCCCAAACAACAACACTTTCATAATGTCAATGGAGCTATTCCCTACAAGATTATACTCAATAAGTTACAACATGTCAGCCACAATAGAAAAATAAGGGCAATAATTCAAGCCTTAAGTTTTCAATAAATGCCACAGAGTGTTGGTCTCACTAAAGTTAAGCATGGTTACACTAAGGGAATCAATGTTAATTTAAAAAAAAAAAATCGCTTATAGATCTCAAAATTTATTCAAAGGTATATATATAAAATCTTGGATGAATATGACTTATGTATTTTCATTTATTTTACATATAATGGTGAAGGAACTAATGTCAACGACTTGTATGGAAAGTATCTTTCAACTCACGTGGGAGCTTCATTGGTAGTAGTGGCGTAATTATTATTTTTTTGTTTTTGGCTTTTCTCCCCATCAAATCCTCCAAACTTCCTGAATCATTGTTAAAGTGGTGGAATTTCTTTGTTTTTGTGCAAACAACAACACCACCAACACCAACACCAACACCAACACCAAAACCCCACTGAATCTATTGTGATGACCCGCACACTCATGTAAGGATTTTTTTGTTTTGTTAGGCACCACCACCATGCTTAACATGTCGCTTACACACACCCAAAAAATTGGGATTTTGCTTTGAGAAGTTTCGAGAAAAGGTTCCTTACCTTTGAGGGCGGGAAGGGAGTTTTGAACCCTTGACTTGTTGAAAGTAAGGGATTTTGGCTAATGTTTCTTTGAAAATATTTTTTTATTTTTCTACAACACGTAGTAAAATAAAAGTTTTTTTTTAATGATTTTGGTCTGGTGGTTATGGAAATAATAATTTTTGGGTTGAGGAATGGAGGATGGTGGTTTAGAGAGTCGAAACAAAATATCATATAAAGTTTTTAATTTTTTTCATGAGATATTAAATGGGTTAACATTATTTAGGTATGTTCTTAGGGCGGTGAATATGTGTACACACTTATCCTTCTAAATATTTGACTAATGTTGAAGATTCGATTTTGTAAATATTGTTTATATACTTTCACTTTTGCAACAACCATACCATTTTTTCCATTAATTGTGTGTCGAGAATTAATATATGTTTGCATTCTACTAGTCTTAGTCTCCTACTATGTACATGGTGTCTAATCATTTATCTATGAGTATAAGCTCTTTTGAACCTTGTTCCCAATGTTGAATGTGTTTTATTAGAAATATATACAAACATTGTGAAATATGTGAAATTTTAAGATCCATTTTGTGAACTTACTCTTTTTGTTGATATTATTTGATTCTTCATATCAATTCCTTTTAAATTTTGACTTGAAAATATATACGTTTCAACGTGGGAAAAGAGGGGTTTGTGGATATTCAAGTTTGAAATTTGAATTGTAAAAGGATTAACTTTTGCTAGAGTAAATTCCAACCCTTACATTGAAATACCCACATAAAAAGCTAGATTTTTAGGTGGGCATAATGTATACCTTTGGGAGGTCATTATATAAGTTCTATGTCTTTTAGTGTGTGTCTCGCATCACTATCTTATTTGGTTTATTAATCGACCGATAGATAGGGATTTCTAAGGTTAAAATTCTTACATAACCATTTTTTCATAATTTTTGACAAGGCTTAATATCTTGCATCACTATCTTATTTGGTGTACTAATTAGCCGATTGGAATTTTTAATATTAAAATTCAGGATAAAAATAATAATAAAACAAAGTTTTGTAAAAAATGTGATTTTTAATGCTGATTGGATTTTAAAATATACTAGAGTTTGCTCCTAAAAGAGCAAGTCTACGTCGACAGTGGTTTGGTTAGGAGTAGTCCTATGGCGTTAGCTATAGTTGACGCATTGAAGATGTTTGTGAATAAGTGTAGAGGGATATTGCAAAATAGGTTTGGTATGGATTTGGCGGTATATAACATAAATCAAATAATATGACACTTAAAATATTTATCCTATCTTGTTTTCAAATATTTATATATATGGGTTTTGTGGGAATCTATAGAGCGGTTCACTGCTAATATGTAACATATAAAGAGTAATTTGAAAGCACATGTAAATAGTTTCAGGTAGATAAATTATGAGAGGCATTATTTCATCAGGTGTTGCAAGTGACTTTTGTTGTAAAATATGAATTCAAAATATAAGAAATATAGATTAAATACAAGATAGGTATGACGTTGTAAATGAGATGGTTGGTGAGGGTGAGCTAAAAAATTGTTACTCTTTCTAGGGAATGTACTATGTTATCCTAAATTTGTAATGAAACCCAACAAGATTAAGAAAAATTTTGTGAAGTGTGTATTCTTTAAATGAGAATTATAGGATGGTAAATGAAGTTCATGAATAGGGGTACAACATGCGAATTTTTTATATTCCTAAATATACAAATTCAACATACCATAATGATGAGAGCATGAGCTTTGGTTGTTTTGGTACGGAGGTACTTTTCTCTCTACATTTAATTGGGTATGTGTTTTCATGTGGTGGTGTTTCCGAGATTTGGTGTAGAATTCCTCGCCTGGGCAAGAGAGGTCGAGGCAATTTTTGAGAGTTTTTAATTTTAGATCCACTTTTTTCAGATCAAAACTATTGACATGTAAATGTGCTATATAGGGAGGATTGTTGTTTTGGCCATGGCATAGTGGCAGAATTTGTGTTTGGGAATTTGAGCTTTAGTACTTGTCTATAGCTTTGTGCCTAGTACCAATTATTATGCCTTCTTCTAAACATTTCTCTTACTGTAATTCTTATCACAAGTGTGTGTGGTTGTTAATTTGCAGCGATAAATGGTTTCCCAGATATGCTCCATATGAAAGCATTTATCACATTTGTGAAATTATTTCATGTTTCCTATGAAAGCAATCATGCAGTTTCAAAATATAGGCGTTAACAATTCATGTGCTAAATAGTTTGTTGGTTAATGAAAATCCCATGTATTTATATATTCACTTCTCTCATGTGGGGAAATCAATATAAAGAAACATATAGGAATATATATATGGAATTTGTTTATGAATATAAAGAAAGACAAAGCTTGAAATTGTAATTGTATGTTACAGCTTAAGGTATTTAAAAGTTGTAAACCCCACTCAGTTCTAAACCACTTCTCTTCAATAATGTTTTTAAAAGTGAATAACTCCACCAAGGTGTGAGGTTTAGAGGTATTGACATAATAATTCATATGCCACTCATTGGTTTATCTGTCAATCGACTCTTATCATAGCTGTGAAAGAAACTGAAGACAACAAAGGTTCCCCCAACCCCATGTGAAATACATATAAGTAGCCATCTGCCTCACAATTCCTTGATAATAGTGTTTACCATGAAGTGTAATATGGTGGGAAGATTTAAAGCGAATGAGATCTCCCCTAGGTCTATTTTTTCTCACTATCACAATCCACATCTAGTGTTTAGAGGCAATTCCTTTGAACAAGATTCTAATAGCGGGTGCATCTGCATGGTGGGAGTATTATGAGAAAGTAAGTAGAGAGATGTCATGTAAAGTTTATTTTTCGTAACGGTGATAACAAGCTCCCTAGGTAGCTAGTGGTGTAACAAGTATTAAGTTGGGTTTTGTATGTATCACGTGAGGCATTTTAATCTAGATTGTATTGTTCCAAATCATATGGATGCAAAAATTACATGTATTTGAAAATAAAAAAGTAAATGGGGAATGTTACAAACCTTTTATGTAGTGGTGGGTTCCTCCTCAAGGGCCATTTGCGACCGAGATAATATGAAATGGGAAAGGAAAATTGAATCAAGTAAATAAGTGAGTAGAGGTGACATAATAATAGAATATATGTTGCTGATGATGGAGGGGTAATGTTGTTGTGTAACACAACTCAAATAAGCATATTCGTCCTGTAGATGTAGTTATTGTGTATGCTCCCACACATCCACTTGACAAGAAAAGCAAGTAACAACTTAGGTTAGGATTAAGCTTCTAGAGAAGGTAAGACAATTGTCACTAACCGCACTTTTCCAATTTACAACACACCCAACACATTTTGGCAATTCCATGCAAAAGAGGTGACAACGAGAGAAACCTATGATGAAATATATTTTCTAAAATGTGAAGACCACTTCAATAACAAGAATTCATGATTGTTGTCATAGGTAAATGAGTGTGGTGCAACACTATGTAGGTGGATAAATCCATAATGCGAAAAAGGGATCATGAAGTAGTATGGTAGTAGAGGCACCTAATGTGAAGTCTGCAAATGATAATAAGTGTGGCGCATTTATGAATATCCATGAAGAATTTGTGTGATGGCCAATTTTCCCTAGAATTCTAAATACAAGAAACTAATCTTCTAGTTTAAGAAATTTTAGTTTTTCTTGAAAGGTTGGAGAACATGAGCCATGCACAAATGATAACAATCACCCTCGCGAAAAGCCCTGATCATAAAAGGGTATCTAGCTAAATGGTGTAAAAGAAAAATTTGCAAATAGAAGCTCATATGTTTGCGTCTGATGTTGTCTAAGGAAAATATCATGAAAAATATTATATGATATTAAATCAACATGTTTCTCAAAACCTATGGGGATGGAATCAATTTGTGTTTTACATGAAAAATCAACTTAGGTCCTTAGAAATCACATTACATTAAACCCACATTACAAGTTTCCAATTCACCTAAAGAAATTATGAATTTGCGTAGGCTCTTGTAAAACTTGTCTAATTTTTTTGTTGTCCCAATTTCTAGAGGAAACAAGATGATATGATTTCTAAAAAAGAGTGAAAGACTTGCAATTTATTGGTAATACACCATGATTTCATAAGGCCTAAGGAAATACAACATCAATTCAAAGTGGCTACAAAAGTTGTGCAGCTCACTCTAGGAGGATCTCTCCTCTGTCAAAACTCTTTGAAGTGATTTAGTGTCATAACAAAGTGATGAAAACCCAGAGCTCATCAAAATGGCGTCCTCTAGATCATGGTGTGACCTGAAAGAATAGAAACGGTATGTTCATAAATAACATATAATAAGGTAGATTCCGGGGAAAAGCCATGTCAAAGATGCCAATCTTGGTATGTACATTGTCAAATGGTTAGTTTACTGAGGCCTCTATGTAAGAAAAGTAGCGGCCTTGTTTACAACCCGAGCATGTTGCATTCCATCGAGGGTGAGGAGGCCTTCAGCTGTACAACCTTTTAGAAGTTTTGTTATGCCTTCTCCCTATAAAACCAAATCTTGCTTAGGTATCAATCAACTTAAAACAACCAGTTTTACACAATTAAACAAATCAGATGCTTTAAAACTAAATAATATAGCCTGATAGAAAGCAGCATAGGAAATTTGACGAAAACTTTAGTTGATAGAAAGTCACATATGAAATTTGAGGAAATTGTTTCCTAATAAGCTTGAGCAACCTGATTGTGATCTCGAGGCCTTTGTTGCCTTCGTGGGAGAGTCCCTTTGGTGTCTCATGGTTCCAAATGACCCTCTCATCTTAGTATTCATGTTCATCATCCTATGCCAGTTCCATCTACAAAAACCATCAATTAGTGGAGCTTTGGTCAACATTTGTCGATGACCTTCACATATTAGTTGCCTACATAAAGGTAATAACTTGTCATAGATGCTATGTTTTGAACATTGAAGAAAATATATTGGTTTTCCTTTAGAAATGGTAAGAAATGAAAGATGATGTAAAAGTAATGAATGGACCTAAGAGGAACTTGGCGGCAATTGTAAAATGACATACAGTTTAAAGTCAACAAGTGCATCAAGAAAAATCCTCCAGAGAAGAACAATCCGAGAGTATCTTGGTGGTGGAGTAGGTGGGGGAAGGATGACATCATCCTCATCATGCTTATAGCTGTCAATATTTGTGTGGGTGTGGGGGAACTAGTCAAGAAATTTTGTCAAGTTCAAATGAGGATGTGAAAGTGAAGTGAGAGATGGAAATACACCATGTAGTGTACTCGAGGGAATATATAGAAGGAAGAACATAGGAGTAGTATTTTGAAGAGGAGGGAACAACAACTATTCAATCCGAAGAGGTAAGAAAGTATTGAATCAAAGTATGGTTAGTTTAGTCTCCAACTTTTCTATGGTCATGTTCTTGGGGATGATCTACAATGGGAATGTTGGCTAGTGAGACAAGAGCGTAGTTGAATATGGATATCTCATCACATAGGAACATTGACTTAATGGCCAAGACATCCACAACTCCAAGGACAAAATTGACTATTTTTTTGATTTTTTAATGTCTTAAATACTAATGTAAGGTATATGATGAGGATGAGTTGGAGGGCATGATGAGTAAGGGAAAAACATGAGAGACTCAAACATGATGAAGCTTCATATCTACAGGTGTTAGTAAAGGAACATCATTGAATCCTTTGATGTCATTGAGATATAAACAACGTAAACAATGGATCAAGGTTGCCCCCTTAGACAGGGGTCATTTCATTCCATCAATGGCCTATGTAGAGCTAAGGTTTGGATTCAGACAAGACTTTTGAAACTATGTTGCCTCCTCTACGGGACTTGTGCATTGTGCAAAGGGGCATGTTGGCGAGGCCATTCACAACATGTCATGGATTTGTTCGAGGTCCTACAACTGCCTTATGAGATAGTGTCTCTCTTTCATGTTGTTGTGTTAGGGACTAACTTGTTTGAAAATGAACACTATTCCATCCAAGCCTTTTTGGAAATGCAAAATAAACCGTCAAGGCTTAATGGAAGGTGGATTTTGTGGATGTTGTTGCTAGCGCCAGTGGTGGCAAGACCCATGGTGCAAATTTGTTTCCCACACAAAGCATAAGGTTATGGAGGTACAACTAAAGGCAATACCATCCAAAGAACAATAGACACAATTTTTTTATGAAAATAACACCAAAGTAAGTTTTTATTTTTTTTTCTTCAAAGCTTTTGGGGGTGCATGTCAACATCAACAAAATACAATATAATAAGATCCATTCATTAAATTTTTTGGGAATGAAAGATTATGTTTAATCTTATGCAACACGACATTAGATTTCTTTTAAAAGTTATCAATGAAGTGGGTAATACATATCCACTATGGGTTAAGTTTGATAGTTGTCTAGACAATTTTGATGATTCTAGTCGTAAAATACTACTTGCAAATACTTGAAATAATTGTTTTATATGACATGTAAACTTTAAACATGATCATCCTATTATATATATATATATATATATATATATATTATATAAAATATATTATATACACAAATGTATATAGTAATATTATATTTCTTTATTAATGATATATAAATAACATTATTTTGTATTTTAAAAAGACAATATAAAAATATTTCGTTTATTACAAATAAATCTAATTCATTATAAATTATAATATATAATTTTGTTACAAATGTTAAAATAAAAATAATATAATATTAAGAATGACTTGTACTACTTTATTTCTGTTTTATTCAGTGCCGTGAACATATTTGACAATCACGCCTTTAGTGTGTGCTTTCATGCCCATCCCTCTTTGCGGTCCTCGCTCGAACTCACTGGAAAACAAATTAACATGTAAATTTAGCAGCAATTGGATATTTTTACGAGTGCAAAGTTTTCTTCGCATAATTAACTTATTTAAAAAAACTTTACATTTATATACTTACAAAAAAAGATCTAATTTATTTTAAGTAATTAATTGAATCTCACTCTAAAATAGAAACACATAAAAGGAGGCTCAACATTAATACTATGGTGATGCAACTAATAATCAAGCAATCCAATGGACGGGCCCACCAACTGACCTGACATTCAACGAAGTTTCTATCAAACAAAAAGGAAAAGCCATTAATCATAACATAATGGATTTTGGAGTTCGACTTACACAAATCTACGGTTCTAAACATGACATCATGGGAACTGTGCTAAATTCTTAGGTATTTAACAACAAAATAAAAGTTGAGTGGGAAAATAGACCCATGTCAAAAAACCCACCAATCGGATTACGTGTTAATCCATCACTTTTACACGAAAGTCATACCTAGCCATTTAAGAAAAAGTCACCAACACTTCAATAGAATAAAATTTAGATATCATTAATTTGTATTCATTCTTCTCCATTTCCCACTCCTCATTGACAAAAAAAAACCTAAAACAAAATAAAAATGTGAGCTCCTATTTTAATGAAAAATTAACCTAAAGAGATATAACGTGTTTTCCATCCATATTATTAGTCCGAGAAAACTAATACTTATTTGTCTAGAACTCATACACATATGCTTTATAATTTTGAAATTTATTATCCAGTTCGGGGTTGTGAAAACAATGAGCACATTCTCAGTAGACATTGTAGATTTCGACAGGCCACTTAGTACAACAACACTAAGGGTAAAAAATAAGGTTTGGGTGCCTAGCGGACAATCATATCGAGAGTTAATTTTTTTCATTGTGTCCAAAAAGTTTGGGTACCTCTAAGGTGTGAGTCAAAGCACAGGATCTGATTTGTTATTTGTTCATCTGGTAGGGTATGGTTGCAGGGATGTTGCGTAACTATACGCACCCAAAATTACATGTGCTACATTGTCAGGAAAATGGTTACGAGAATCCCCAATGATGATTGAAAATCCTTTCAAGAATATGTTTGAGCTTGAAAACCCATTTGCAGTGTATATTTGTAGCCTAGATGGCCTTACTTAACTTTTCCATGTATTTTTCCATCTCCCCGCTTATTTTTGTGCTTGTTTTGGCTTTTAGTGTTAGGATCGCCACCCCGCTGCACAGGTGGTGGTTCTCTAACCGCCACCCAGGCAGGGCGGTGGTCATGCCCACTTTTTCCAAATTCTTCATGCATGTTTTAAAACATGTAACAGTTCACTTAATTTTTCTTTTTGTATGCATCCGTGCGCCGAATTGTCTAAAATTATCTTTGTTTGATTGGTTCTCCTTGCTCCTTCTATTTTAAATAAGATTTAATTAGTTGGAATTGCCTCTTCTTGCCTTGTGCATGAAGTAACATCCTAGCCTCCATTCCTATATATTCCATGCTTGTACTCAAGAAAAAGGCCTGAGAATTTTGTGTATCTTGTATTGTTTTGCTGCCATAATATTGTTAGGAATTGCATAGCCAAGCTCAGATCTCTTGTGCTATCTCTCTTCTACTTGCATTGCATCCAAATTGCTTCCAAGATGCCATTTCTCAAGTGCCATCCTCTTGTTGTTGTTCTTTGCATTCCCAATCCCTTGGACTCACATGAACACTCAGAGAAAGAAAGGAAAGAACTAAGGGGATAAATATTGATACTATTGGATTTGCCAAGGTTCTTGCTCTTCCAGGTTGGAGTTGTGTATTTGTTTGCTTTGTTTATCAAATTTTCAATTACAAATTGTTAATTTCAATTGCATATCAAATAGAGTAGAGAAACAATTCATTCCAATTAGCTAGATAATCTCAAGTAGATCAAATCAATAGGAAGTTTTCTCTTCAACATTACTAGGAAACTATGGGGAACAATAACTCTGTTAGGGTTATGATTTTTCTTCACTTCTGAGGTAGGGTTGGAAGGATTTTGATTGAATTAGAATAGATTTTTATACTTATATTCACATATCTGCACAAATAGTTAGCTACATTCGGCTAATTATTTGTATTTAATTCATTTGTTACATTAGATGCATTGTCTGAAAAGTTAGAAAAGAACAAAAACATTTACTTTCCATAGATTAGCTTGTTTTACTGGTTTGTTTTTATATACTGAGAAAATACCAAAAACATAGGTTATATTTCCTTTGATAGATAGTTTATTTACTGAAAGTAAATCAATTCATCGTGCATGACCATCAAAGGTCCACAACAGGAAAAGATTTATAGTTGTGATCCTTGGACCCACAACCCAACTAGCTAGAGCTAATGACTGACATCGACACAAGTTTACATTTAACAGATTTTACACGCACTGTAACATACGCCGAGAAAATAGCATAGTTAGATACACTAAATATCATTGTTAATCAAGCCTATGACTTATAGACTGCTTCTAGAAATAGGGTTTGATTGCATGCATGACCATATAAGGGCCTCAGCCTCAACGAGGCTTTGGTTGTGATCCAAAGTTCCCGCAACCCAATGAGAATGCAAGTCAGCTAGATATTGACACTAGTTTACGCACATTGGTATTCATATCTTCACCGCTTCCACCTGTTATTATTACACAACTTTCATTGTTTAACATAACAGTGATCAAGGTAAGACTTTCTCGAAACGCGACCAAAAATCACCCATAGCTTATGCAGCTCTGCTACACCTCTTGTATTCACTTCCATGACCTTGTCTAAAAACCCATACGAGGCACCAACAGGTTACTTTCGATGTATTTCGTAACCACTTAATATAATCTTGACAAAACTAGACATCGATTGGAGTCTCCCGAGTGGCTATCATAATAGACCGTACCATCACACCCCTTCAGGTTAGGAGAGCATTCTTTTCCTTAGATTCACAGATTCCAGTATTGCATGTCGAAGACATAAGGTTTCCCAATTAGCTTGATTGCCACCATCACTTTCACTTCCATTTCAATTCCACACTGGTTGTCTCGGCACGACCTCAAGAGGTCGGGTGCGAAGAAGGTCACATGTTGATTTTCTATCATACAAAATTTGTGAACCCAACGTGAAGAGATAGTCTCTAAATGTTTCCACTTTCTTTGTCCATCCTTTATTCTCAGTAGGTATTTTTATACCCCCCGAATATGTTGGGATACGATGAGTACGGTCGACCCATCCCGGGTTTCAACATGTACCATTACCAATCAAATATACCACAACAATCACCTTCACTTTCAACATGGGTAGATAACCGCTCATCCACTCAAAACCCTCTGCTTTAGGGAACCAATGTTGGTTCTTCTGTATGCATTGAGGAACTTGATCAGGTCACTCAGACTTATCCCCTCGAACAATCAAGTTTAAATAACATGAAATTCACTAGTGAAGCAATTTCATCTCCTCGGGTATTATTTTGACATCCCATTACCATGAAATCCGATCAACTCCCCCATCTAGATGAGGAGTATTTAGCATGATATGCTAGGAGTGAACAACACTTCCAGAACATGAACCAATCTTTTGATAGGTTACAAGGACAAGGTGATGTCTTGCTTCAAAACAATAATGCTACCCCACCACCAACTAACAATACAACCAATGAGGGGTGGCAACATCGTGAACAATTCATAGTAGGATACCATACTCCTCAACAACCTCCAAGGGTTCAAAAAAGGTACCTAAGCAAGGCACCACCCCGTCAATGGGTGATGTCATTTCAGCTTTGGTAGAAAAAGTCAAAGAGTTAGAGCTTTCCCAAAATATGCATAATTCATACGTAGGGAAAGCACGAACTCTGTCCTACCCACAAAATTATGGGCAAATATCTACTGCACAAGAATCCTCCAATCTACATGAATACTCCAAACCATGGGGATTTATTAACTAGGATGAGTACCTTGGGTATGCCTCCTCAAGCCACATATGGATACCTACAATAGGCGTCAACCAGAAGTGCATTCTCAAATGCTATACCATCCGGAAATGTGATGTTCCCTGGCTTTTCGCCTTCAGCTCCGTATCAAAGTGGCTAACCCCCTATATGCACACATACTCTAAGAGACCACAAGGAGATGCATATACCTATCTAGATCCTTATGGTTATCCACAGGGAATGCCATATACCTCGACAAATGCCTACGCCATGCCATTTTAGAAACCAATGTAACCTTTGCTTCCCTAACAAGGACCTTCAATGGTTGAAACGTACGCAATGGGAACCTACTATGAGTACCTAAAGGAGCCTCTAGACTTTTCCATCTGGAAAGTCATGCTCCTAAGGCCATTTCCTGATCTTCCAAAGTTTAAAGGGGAAGGCAACCCAAATGATCATATCAAAGCCTACACAACAACCATTTAAGAGTTTCTCCCATGGGATGTAGTTGTTGTAAAAATATTCCCTAAGACATTAGAAGGAATCACTCTCGACTGGTATTATAGAATACCGGAGGCCTCGATACACTCTTTTAAACAACTCATGTTAGAGTTCATTAAGGCTTTCGATATGAATAAGCTGCTAAGAACAGGGATCAGAGAATTCTTACACATCAAACAAGAACATAACGAATCCACAACCCACTTCATTCAGAGGTGGCGATAGGTTCTCTATTCTTCCGCAAGTGCTCCAAACATGGATCAAATGAAACTTTGTGATTTATTCCTCCACTCTCTCAATAGAGAGACAAAGGAAGAGGTTCAAAAGTTCCCACTCATGAGCTATGAGGAAGTACTAGAAGGTGCTCTTCGAATTGACCAAGTGGCCATTGACAGTGGCCGAAAAGACCTACGGGGAAAATGGGAAGTTAGTCACTCCTGCTCAAAATGCTCTCGGCTACTCCAACAACACAAACAACAATCAAGGACCAAAGATCCTTAATAAGAATCATGGAGTCATGACCGATGGTGTGACTGACCAGCCCAAAAATCCTAATGTGGTTAATCCTACTAACACAGGTGTTACAAATAACAACAACAATAATGGCAATAATCAGAGAAATAACAATTTCTCACCCTCGGTAAACGTTGTGGATTTTAATCGTCCTCCAACAACAGCAATAGAGGCAAATGCCGACCCCAAGCCCTAGTCAATACCCCAACCAATTCCAGAACCAAGGGCAAGGGTTTCAAAATTTTAACCACAACAATCAACAACCAAACAATAACCATAATTTTGGGCCACAATAAGGAACAAATCAAAGGCCACAAGATTATGATCCTGATCTATACTACGGTTTCCATAGGGTTTGCAGGTATGATGCAAGAACATGTTACGATTGCAATAAGTTTCTACACTCTTGCCAGAGGATCAACGATAATTGTTTTTGATATGTTCTTGGAAAACCCCACCGCACCAACGCAAAACACCTATATGGGACCAGTGTCCCCGCAGAACACACCATTAGGGATCTTCAACGATCCTCTCCCCACGCATCCAAAGGATGGTAGATTAGATCCCAATGGTTCCAACAAGGGTATTATGATAGGGACTAATGATCATGAAGCTTCAACTTCATCAAACCCACAGGTGGCACCTCCTCTAGATAGCTGCCAACAAACCAAAATTTTGGGCTTGGCTGAGTTAGATGCCAAACCCCAAGGTAACGTTGCAACAAGACCCAGGGATTATTCTTTGCAATCAATCTCGATTCATCCGGATGTATCAGAAATATTCACGATACGCTAAGTAAATCGGTAGGGGCTTATGATCTAATCAGTGATCTGACCAAGACCTTTTCACACATTTCCTTCTTAGACCTATTGAAGAATTCCCCTACTCACAGAGTTGCGCTTTAGAGGCACTAGGTTTAGGTCATCTGGTTAACGTCACCCCCGCCGAAACACAAGTAAATCATATAGAATTCAATGTTTTCCCTCCAGGGAAACCCGAAAGGGACATTGGGTTTGTGTTTGACATAAGTAAGATGCCTACGAGATGTTGAAATAGATCGTAGAGGTGATCCAAACTTGTTTTTACAAGTTTGGATCTACAACAACTCCGTAAAACATGCAATGATCAATGATGGGGTAATGGTTAACATGTTCGCCTTCTACTTTCTTTATAAGTTAGGATATGGGGAGACCAATTACTCCTCGATGCGAAACACACAAAGGGGCTATGATAGCCTCAAGGCAACCTCGATCGAAGCCATAGTATTATCGGTTGCTCTCGGGCCCAAGATGATACTCACTGAGTTTTATATTATAGACTAGGAAACCAACTATAATATGATCCTTGGTCGTCCTCGGATCCACTACATGAAGGAAATCCCTTGCACTCTATTTCAAGAGGTAAGGTTCTTGCATTTAGGGAAGGTCTTTGTGGCACAAGGTGATCAAAACCTTTTGACATACACTTGGCTAATTTAAAGAAAAGTTAGTTCCCACGACAAAGATAGAATTCATGGGGTTAATTGAGGGCATTTCAGAAGTCAAAGATGAAACTGTGGTTGTAGAGACAGTGTCACTGGGAACCACAACAAGGATTGTCAAACTATTGGAGAGGGATTTACCTATTCTCCTCCCCTTTGACTCTATGGGTATGGGACATACTCGAGACTCGGTTCTCTCCCAGCATATGAGATTTTCATGGTTGAAGTGACTGAGGTAAAAGGAAAAGATGCAAAGATGACTCAACGTCCATATTTTCGAGTAGTTGTTGGACCCTCTATTTTGATGGAGCCAAGTGTTACTTTGGCACCTAGGCAAGTGTGATCCTTACTTCACCTGAAGGAAGGATTCTACCTTTTTCCTTCAAGCTAAATTTTGAATGTACAAACAATGGGGCCGAATATGAGGCTCTTCTATTAGGTCTCATTATCGCTAAGAGGATGGGTATCCTCAATATTAGGGTGTTGGGTGATTCACAACTAGTCGTAAATCAGGTATCCGAAGTGTATGAGACTAGAGCTGAGCATCTACAACTTTACAAAACAGCAGTGCTAGGTCTAGACAAAAGGGTTTGATTTCATCTCAATTGGAGTAGTTCCGCGTGAAAAACCTTCCTACAGACTCTATAGCAATTTCCTCGCACTTTACCCTAAGTAGTGACTTGGAAGATACCAACTTCACGGTTTCAGTTCATGCTGAGCCCTTAATACGTAAAGCATCAATGACCCCAATGTTGGCATACGTAGAAACCGAGAGTCAACCTAATATCCTAGAACATGTTAATAGTGATGAATTGAATTTAAGTTATTTAAACACTTTGGAAGAACTACATCTTACCTGTCACGAGATAGACCTTTCCTTAATCCCACATTCCTCTTCTTAATTTGGGAATCCCATGATTGAGTCATCTCCAAGAAAGGATCTTGAGATTTACGAGGTAGAAGAAGAAGGGGACTTGGATTTACCTCCATCCCGACAGAATTCGAGGAAGGCAATGCCTCCTTAATTGAAGGAACAATTGACATAAACATTGGAATGAAAGAGGAACCAAAGATCTTAAAACGGGTCCTCCTTAACTCCAGAGGAAGTGGAAATACATACCCAAATCCTCAAGGAACATAAAAAGGCCTTCATGTTTAGCTACAAGGAAATGACGGGAATTACACCTCACATCATAGTTCACAATCTTGTCACCAAGTCGAATGCTAAACCGATCAAGCGAGTTGAGGCCCATGAAGCCAAAAGTGGCCCTCATGGTGAAAGAAGAAGTAATGAAACTTCTCTAGGTGGGATTCATCAAGCCAATCGATTATTCACAATGGGTATCTAATATCACCCCGTTCTCAAAAATAATGGAAAGATCCGTATTTGCATAGACTTTCGGGACATTAACAAATCTTTCCCCAAGGATGATTTCCCATTACCATCCATTGATGTTATTGTTGACGCAACAAATAGATTTGAGTTGTTGTCTCTCATGGATGGGTTTTCGGGATATAATCAAATCAAAATCTCCAAAGAGGATCAAGCTAAGAATATGTTTATAACTCCTTGGGGAACCTACTTTGTTATGTTGTCATGCCATTCAGTCTTAAGAATGTTGGCACTACATACCAACAAGAAATGACCTACATATTCCATGATCTTATTCATAAGATTGTGGAATCCTACATAGATGACCTATTGGCCAAGGCCAGGAAGCGTGATCACCCAAAGGTGCTTCGCATCATCCTTTCACACTTAATTGAGTACGGTGTCACATTAAATTCAAAAAATGTGTTTTTAGCATAACAGGGGACAAGCTTCTGGGTTACATTATATCTTCATGAGGGATTAATGTTGACCACCAAAATCTGGGCTATATTAGAAATGGTTCCACCATCAGACGAGTCTGGTATTAGATCTTTTCTTGGGAAACTTGGTGCAATCCAAAGGTTTATCCCTAACTTGACCTTTGCTATTCATCCAATCAACAATTTGTTGAAAAAGGATTATAGCATTGATTAGATGGAAGAATGCAATGAGGCCTTTGAGGCAGTTAAACAATTCCTATTGTCCCCTCCCATGCTAATGCCACCTAGATCAGATCACCCTTTGATCTTATATTCACGAGCTATGGATGTTTCGCTAGCCTGCATGTTGGCTCAAGAGGATGATGATAAATGAGAACGTGTAGTTTATTTCATTAGTCGGATGTTGCTTGATTATGAGACATGTTACATGCAAGCAGAAAAGGAATGTCTTGCCATAATTTTTACAACAAAGTGCTTAAGACATTATATGCTTAATCAAGAAAGAAGGGTTATTGTTAATATAGACCACTTGCGGACATTCCCCATGCAAGGATCCTTGTCTAAAAATGTCGGGTGCTTCATAACGTTAATGGGTGAGTTTGAACTAACATTTTTAAATCAAAAATCTGTTAACGAAAAATCATTGCAGATTGGTTGGCTATGAATCAATTGAATGGGGGTGATTTGGTAGATCTATACTTTCCCGATGAGTGCATGTACTTCATCGAAACCAGGCCCCCTATCTTTGTATGTCCTTGGTATACCAACATTGTCAACTTCATCATGGACCACACATACCCAGAAGGGGCAACATCACAAAAATAAGGTGGTTACACATCATTTCCACTAAGTACGTTATTTTGGAACAAGTTCTCTACCAGATCCTTTGATGGAATGTTGTTGAGATGTGTTGATGTAGAGGAATCAGAAAATATTCTTTACGAATCACATAGCGGGGTATGTGGAGGTCACTTTGGTGGCCACACTACTGCTTAGAAAATACATCGGATGGGCTACTTTTGGCCCACGCTAGAGCATGATGCAATAGAATTCGTGCGTAGATGCCATAAATGTCAGGAGTTATCCCATGAGATCCACATACCGGCATAGGCTCTATAACCAATCGCAACCCCATGGCCCTTTTCCATGTGGGGCCTAGATTTGATAGGGAAGTTTTCTCCCTCGTCAATGAATGACCATAACTTCATAATCACGGCCACAAAATACTTTACCAAGTGGGTAGAAGCCATGCCCCTTACCACCATACCTAGCTCTGTAATCGCTAAGTTCATCTTGAACCAGATCATTTGTAGGTACGGGTGCCACAAGTCATTATTTCTGATAATGGAACATCTTTCAAAAATGATGAGGTACATGAACTATGTGGAAAATTCAAGATAATTCATCATACGAATTCTCTCTACTATCCTCAAGCTAATGGACAAGTTAAGACTATTAATAAGACTTTAAAGTCCACTATCTTAAAAACTATTAAGGAGAATAAATGAGATTGGAACCTAAAGATTTTTCCGGCCTCATGGGCATACCGAATGTTAGTTAGAACACCAACAGGGGCAACCCCCTTTTCTTTGGTGTTCGGGGCTGAAGCGGTTTTGCCGCTTGAGGTCGAGATACCAAGTCTCTATATTTCTTTACAAGGGATCCTAGGAGAAGAGGCTTATCGAGAAGCATGACTCTCTCATTTATAAAGTCTTGAGGAGGCTAGACTGAACACCGCACAATGACACAATATTTATGCTGAGCGGATGGCTCGGCAATATAACAAGAAGGTTTATGAACACCGGATATAGGGACACTTAGTCTAAAGACTTGAAAAATGGATAGATAAGAAGACCGACGAGGGGATAAAATTCAGACCTAGGTGGTTAGGTCCATATCGAGTAGTAGAAGACTACAAAAATGGGGCATTTCGCTTGTGTACACTAGAAGGTGAGGAGTTTAGCGAATCTGTAAACTCTCTTCACCTAAAGAGATACTACGCATGATCCATCAGCATTTTCATATGTACATTATTGCATCTGCATTACATTTTCATCTGTCCATTCATTTTGTAAAAATTTTGATCAAGGAGCTTATTCTTATAGCAATTCCTATAAACTTATGAAAATATTGACAAAACATTCAAATCATGTCTCTTCAAACCTTCATAGTATCATCAACTAGTTTCTAAATCAGTTATCAATCTAAACAAGATAAGACAAAGTTTTGACGGTAACCATACCAAGGCCTGCATACTTGGTTCTAATTTTAGTTTCTTCCTAGGTTGGGTATCTTTGCCCATGGCCTATTCTAGAAGCTTCATGGTGTCGCATCTATCCCATATACATCTCCTTGGAAATAAGAGCATTCTAATTTTTTTGCCCAAATAAGTAAGTCAAATGCAAATCCACGAAAATTTTTTTACACATTTCTTTGCCCTACCAACCTTTGGTGTTGAGCCTACATCTCTTACTAGTGACGTAGGGTTGGGAAAGGAGGGAAATGCCCTTACTCGTTTGTGCCTTGTCCATGGTGATGATCCCATGCTTCCTACTAGTAACATGGGGCAAGGCATATGGGGTCTCTTTGATAAAATTGAAAGATAGAAACAAACCAATTAAACATTGTGAAATCATAAGTCAAAAACAAAGTGAGTTAGATGTCCAAAATTCCAAGAGAGTTTAAAACCCCAAAACCAGATTTTGTCAACCAAGTGGCCATCTACGGATCCAATTCTAGATAAACTACAAAGCAATTCACATTCTAAAATATGAAGTATCTTGAGTAGAGTAAGGTTGTAGCATCCCAATTTGGTTCTGCCAAACCTCCATCTTTCTCTCATCACTGCCATTCAACAAATTTTTGTAACTTGTGCCCTTTCTAACTCTTGGTGTTGAGCCCTCGCATCTTACTAGTTGTGTGGGGTTAGGAGTGGGGAAAGTACATCTATTTATCATATCATTGTATCATCACATTTTATCAAGACAATATGAAGTACTGAAGATTACAAAAGAAACTAAGTTTAAGATCACATTGTGTTTGCATCATCATATATCAGCAACATAAAATACAAAAAGAAATCATTTTGTTTATCATTCACATCCATTGCATACATTTTGAAAAGCATTGAAAAATGGAAATTCTAAACATCTAGAGTACACATGAGAGATAAGCCAAAAGAGAGTCAACTCAGATACGATGGAATACCGAACCAAAAATAGAGTCTATATATATCATAGTAGATCAAGTTTGTATACAATGTCATCATGCACTAGGCATGGTCAAAACGCTCACAATGAGCCCGAAATATACAAAAAAATCATATAATATCAAAAATGGTATCAAAGCAATAAAGGCTCAATGGCCTATCAATCGGGTTGTAGGATCCCTCGAATGATGCGCGACCACATCTAGGGCTCTGTTGTGACTATGATGGCACTGAGAATGGACTAAATGGTGTGAATGCTCGTGGTGGCACCCACTACCCGTAGCCTCACTATGAGAGTGGCTCTGTCTCATTAGGTGCTCAGTAGTCTCGTATCTAGCTACCTGGGTACGAAGGGAGGTCACTATCTCTACCACCTTCCAGACAGGAGCGTACACATTGGTATGTCAGCCCGCGTCTAAGGGATGTCCCGAATCCACCGCCAACTTATCCCGGGTCTTCCTCAAGGGGATCAATAGGGTGTCCATACATACCCGATGAATGATTTTTCACCACTCATGTGTAGACGCTACATAAATGATTAAAAAATAGAGATATAAAGAGCTAGAGAATCACATAACGCAAATCGAAAGGATAATGTTAAGCTAAATATACAAAAAACAATAGAAAAAATTGAGAAAGGACTATCAAACATACTCGGGTCTTTAAACATCCATGTGGGATCGAGTGGCTACAGCTACGGATGTTACTTGGTAGCTGCAGAGCCTCACCGAATCCATAGACATGGTACTATCTAATCACAGACTCATCATCCTCTCCAAATGTCTCCTCTAAGACTAGTGTCTCTCTCTCTCTCTACGCTCACCTCCTCATGCGCTGCTATGAGGATCTCCTAAGTGTCATGCCACTCGGGTCACTCTCCTCTCCCTCCAAAGGGGCTGCCCCCTCATCCTCCTTCCCGGCCTCCTCTTCGGCGACTCCCCCTTCGTATCATCTCTCGTATCCTCTGCAGAATAGGAGTCCAACTCAATCGGCTCATCATTCTCCACACTATGACCAGGAACTACCACAATCTGAAGTAAGGGTGCCTGAGGGGCACTCACTTCTCGGTGAGCATGGACGACTCATCTAATTACAATAGGAATTCCAGGAGTAACCAATGTCTAACCAGGATCCCATATAGGACCCCTTCGAGCCTCCCGAATAGTCCTATAAACAGGCTCCATTGAGGGAAGCTTGACAAGGTATGGAAGGCCGAACTGCTAAGGTACTCAGTCAAATGTGTGAGTTTCTAATCTCATAGCTCTGTCAACTAGCTAGCTCGTGGAAGAGCAAGCCACTATCGTCATAACCTCCTCACCCCATATCCATGTCATGTCCTGGTAGGGTGTGGTAGTAATGTCTATCGTAGTTAGGAAGCCACTCACCGATGTGCTATCCGAATCAGCGACATACTTGTCCATCTAGTTAGCCTTCGAACAACCCCGGGTCGATACTAAGACCCCCTACCATAGGGGATGAAACGCTCATAAACCCAACTCATAACAAGAGTGGGGTGGCTAAAAGACTATCCATGTAATCTGATTACTCTACAATTGTGGTAGGTAGTCCCCGAATATTTTCCCCCAGCATACTTACGGCCATGAGACTTAGTCTCGTGTAATGATGGGGGCCCAACAATATAAGAGTGTATCTCCTCCCTTGTCCCCGACTAGTCTCGAGGAAAGGATACCCATGATGGCTCTCCGAAGGATAGGAATGGGAGCAGTAGCAATAGACCAAACCTTCATTCCCTTCTTCGAGCCAAATGAGATAATGACGCGTCTCCCATATATGTGGCCCACTATGTCATCACGGCCCTAGACCCTACTGTCTCCAATGTCAGTCTCCTCCCAAGTATCGAGAGTCCAAGGATGTGGTATACATCCTCTAGAGTGATAGTCTACTCACCCCTAACACTGGAAACCGAAAGGTGTTCCATTTTCATCCCAATAAGAGAATAAGTCACATAGAATGTGACTAGTAGGAGTGACATGGGGCACTCGTGCTATCCACTAGATGTCTACTCGATGTAGCACATCCATATCGAGCCCGGGTCGCTTGATCCGTAATCCCGAGGCTAATCACACACTCTCTCTCTGCTCCAGCGTATGTACTCCTCCTTCTACATTCACCAAAACATGAGAAAAGAGCAAGTTAGTAATGCACATCACATGATAAGCTCATAAAAAACATAGCAAAATATTGAAAATGCAAAAAAATTCAAGTTAAGGTGCATTTTAGACATTTTGTTCGAACCCGCCTACTAGTGCGGGGTGGCGATCCATGACCACCGCCTGTCTTGGGCGGCGGTCCTGACCTGATTTCCCAAAATGTGCCCTTAACCCCAAAAATGCCCAAAAACGAGAAAATTGACCATTTCTAGAAAAATAAAAGAATGCCCTATGGGTGCCCCCCTAAGGACTCATTTGAAACAAGAAAATTTTAAAATGTCCCCCTAGGTGAACTTTTCAACATTTTAACATCTAGGGCACAAAAAGACAAAAGAGGAAATAACTAACCCGAGAATGCGCCAGTTGATTTCCCACTCATGGAGGCATGATCGCTATCTCACAATGGTCGTTTCGGCTATATTCACGTCAGAAACGGTCAACGTGGGTCAAGAGCTTCAAATTCGCCAAATCAACAATGCACACATGAATTTAAAAATGAGTTTGTATCGATATATATATATAATATATATATATATATCAATTTAAATTCATTTTGAGTGTATGTATTTACAGGGATGGAGCATTGGCACAAGTATATTTCTATATCCCCACGTAAATGGTAAGTCCTCTTGTCATTTTAATTTAGTGTTTATTTTTGATATTTTATCTATTTGCACTTGATTCTCTTCTTCTTCTTGCAGGAAGCGGGAGCTTGGATGGTGATGTTTTGACACATGGGCATGTCAAGTATAGCTTATAACTCCCCATTTCGGGAATGCCATACTCGGACTCTACGTTTTATGCCTTTTCATGGCTAAGACGCTTCTCCGAGGGGGCAATATGTACGCACCCAAAATTACATGTGCTACATTGTTGGGAAAATGGTTACAAGAATCCCCAATGATGATTCAAAATCCTTTCAAGAAGGTGTTCGAGCTCCAAAACCCATTCACGTGTATATTTGTAGCCTAGATGGCCTTACTTAACTTTTCCATGCATTTTTCCATCTCCCCGCTTCTTTCTGTGCTGGTTTTGGCCTTGATGCAGGACCGCCACCCTACACAGGCAGCGGTTCTCAAACCACCGCCCGAGCGGGCGGCGATCTGAAACAACCACCCTCGCACACGGCAGCGTCCTGCCCGCTTTTTCCAAATTCTTCACATGTGTTTTAAAACATGTGATGGTTCACTTAAGTTTTCTTTTTACATGCATCTATGCGCCAAATTTTCTAAAATTAGCTTTATTTTCTTGGTTCTCCTTACTCCTATTTTAAATAAGATTTAATTAGTTAGAACTACCTCTTCTTTCCTTGTGCATGAAGTAACCTCCTAGCCTCCATTCCTATATATTCCATGCTTGTACTCAAGCAAAAGGTCCGAGAATTTTGTGTATCTTGTATTGTTTTGCTGTCATAATCTTGTTAAGAATTGCATAGCAAAACTTAGATCTTTTGTGCTATCTCTCTTCTACTTTCATTGCGTCCATACTGCTTCCAAGCTACCATTTCTCAAGCGCCATTCTCTTGTTGTTGTTCTTTGCATTCCCAATCCCTTGGAATCACATGAACACTCAGAGAAAGAAAGGAAACAGCTGAGGGGAAAGATACTGATACTACTGGATTTGATAAGGTTCTTGCTCTTCTAGGTTGGAGTTGTGTATTTGTTTGCTTTGTTGATCAAATTGTCAATTACAAATTGTTAATTTCAATTGCATATCAAATAGAGTAGAGAAACAATTCATTCCAATTAGCTAGATAATCTCAAGTAGATCAAATCAATAGGAATTTTTCTCTTCAACATTACCAGGGAAGTTGTGGGGAACAATAGCTCTGTTAGGGTTATGATTTGTTCTTCACTTCTGAGGTAGGGTTGGAAGGATTTTGATTGAATTAGAATAGATTTTTAGATTTATATTCACATATCTACACAAATAGTTAGCTACATCCGGCTAATTATTTGTATTTAATTTGTTTGTTAGATTAGATGCATTGTCTGAAAAGTTAGAAAAGAACAAAAAAATACTTTCCATAGATTATCTTGTTTTACTTTGCTTTGTTCCGATATATTGAGAAAATACCAAAAACATAGGTTAGATTTCCTTTGATAGATAGTTTATTTACTGAAAGAAAATCAATTCATCTTGCATGACCATTAACGGTACACAACAGAAAAGACTTACAATTTTGATCCCTTGGTCCCATAACCCAATGGGCGAGCTAATAAGCGATATCGACACAAGTTTGCGTTTATGCTTTTATGAACACCTACAATATACGGCTGAGAAAATAGCACAGCCGATACACTGGATATCGCTTCTAATCAAGCGTATGACTTTTGGACTACTCCTAGAAATAGGGTTTGATTGCATGCATGACCATACGAGGGCCTTAGCCTCAACAAGTCTTTGGTTGTGATCCATAGGTCCCGCAACCCAATGGGCCTACTAGTTAGCTAGATATTGACACTAGTTTACGCACATTGGTATTCATATCTTCACCACTTCCACCTGATATTATTACACAACTTTCATTGTTGAACATAGTAGCCGATCAGGCTAAGAATTTCTAGAAAATATAAGAAAATCACCCATAGTTCCTGCATCTCCGCTACACCTCTTGTCTCCACTTCCATGACCTTTTCTGGAAACCCATACGAGGCGCCGACAAGTTACTTTCCACTTAATCCACAACCACTCAATAGAATATTGATAGAAGTAGACATCGATTGGAGTCTTCAAGTGGCTATCATAACAGACCGTACAATCACACCCCTTTAGGTTAGGAGAGCATTCTTTTCCTTATATTCACTAATTCCAATATTACGTGTCAAAGACATAAGTTTTCCCAACTAGCTTGATCGCCACCATCACTTTCACTTCCATTTCAATTCCACAATGGCTGTCTCACGACCTCGGGAGGTAGGGTGTGGTTGAAGATCATGTGTTGATTTTCTATCGTACAAGAACATTTCCAAGATCTCGATGAAAACTACACAAGGATGACAAAACTCTCCTTTTTTAATATAATCATAATACTCTTGCCTTTTTATAGGGGGTTTGATCCCCTGGAAAATCTATTGAAGCCTACCAACAAGCTTTGGATCTATTGACTTTTGTTAAAAACTACAATCCTCAACATCTCAAAACCATTAATCTTCTTAATGTTATCAACATTTATGTTGATATAATATGTATGGTTACTTGCAATGAATTAGAAAGGCTCATAAAAATACACAAGAAAGTTCTTGATTCTCTAAACAATTTTCTCGATTTCACCAACTCTACAGTAGACAACAATATTTCCTATGAAGCCATTGAGAAGCTACTGAAAGATGCCAAGACGGAACCGAATTTGTAGAAGCTCTTAATGGTAGCAAACAGAGACAAGGCCCATGAAGAAAATGTTGGTGTAGAAGATTGAAAACCACGAGATGCAAAGAATCGAGACTAATATATGAATCTATTCAAGTGTCATCTATTAAGTTTTGTGAACATATTTTACAATCTCCTCCTTCGCATGTGCTTTCGTGGTCATCCCTCTTGCATGGATCCTATCACACAAGCACTAGGAAACAAGGAAACATGTAAAACATATTTCTCAATCGCCTCTTTGGTGTGTGCTTTTACGCTCTTCCCTTTTGTGGTCCCTATCATACTGGTGCTAGAAATCAATTTAACATGTAAATTTAATAATAAAAGGATGAGTGCAAAATTACAGCAATGAGTGCAAATTCTACCCTTGCATAATTAAATAAACAGGGCATCAAGCTGAAACCGTGCTAAGTGGAGATCTTGCTAATAGTCATCCTAAAACCAAAGTGCTACCCACGTATTTAACAATAAAATAAAAGTTGGCTAGGAAATTAAAGCCTTCAGAAATATTTTGGGTCTATTGACTTTTATTGAAAATCTGCGATCCTCAACATCTCTAATCCATTAATCTTCTTAATGTTATCGATATTTATGATGATATCATATGTATGGATTCTTGCAATGAATTCTAAAGGATCATAGAACTACACAAGAAAGTTCTTGATTCTCTAAACATTTTTCCCGATTCAACCGACTCTACAGCGGATGAAAATATGGCCTATGAAGCCATTGAAAGGCTACCTTTGAAAGATGTTGAGACACAACCGAATTTATGAAGCTCTTAATGGTAGAAAACATAGTTAAGGGGAAAAAACCAAATACGGGTGCAAAAGATTGTGAACCATGGGATGCGAAAGGATTGGGTTGTTATACCAATCGATTCGATGTCGTCTACTCATTATCGTGAACATATTTTGCAAGCGCTCCTTTGGTGTGTGATTTCGTGTTTGTCCCTCTTGCATACCATATCACATAGGTGCTAGGAAATAAGTTAACATGTAAAACATATTTCACAATCGCCCCTTTGGCGTGTGATTTCATGCCCTTCCCTCTTACAGCCCCTGTCATATTGGTGTTAGAAATCAAGTCAACGTGTAAATTTAGTAGTAATTGGATAGTTTCAAACTCGTAGTGAGTGCAAAGTTCTACCCTAACATAATTAAATAAACAGGGTGTTAGGGGAACTATGCTAAGTGGAGCTCTCGCTAATAGCCATCCCAAAACTAGTACCACCCATGTATTAAACAAAAAATAAAATTTTATTGGGAAAATAGATCCATGTAAAAAAACCTACCAATAAGATTAAGTGCTTTTCAAAACCCAAAGAAGAGCATGGAGGGGACACATCCTGCATGGCTTTACAGACCTGTCATTTTCCTGGCATGATAATTTTTGCTAAATTTTGTAATCATTAATGATTTTTTTAGTGGTTGAAATCAATGTACAAAGTAAAATTATATATTTTTGTTTGATTGAAAGACAACAAAGCCTTTACATACCTGAAGTTTGCTCATTTTATTTATCTAAAGCCTAATTTTCCATATTGTCGGTTTTTTTATTACCATGTGTGTGTGGCACATGGTCTTAAGGTCAATGTGTTAAAATACTTTAACCATTCCCATAATACGAGTAATAATTATGTCAATGTCAATCTTATTGTTTTGTGTGAATTGAGTATTGATACTAACCTATGAATTTAACATTACACTCAAGTTTGCATCTCCCGATTGCAAGTGTGGCCTTTTTATAATAGTAAGGCTTAAGTTATATTAATAGAATAGAGATCAATTGTGTGATAGAATGGAAAATCTCAACAAGAATTCCATAACAAAAATATAAATAAATAAAAGATTCACCATAACAAAGTGAATCATGAGCATCATCCGTTACTTGCAGACATTAAACCTCTTAAAAGAATAGATGTCAATTTTTTTCATTATTATACCTTTTGGCAAAGAGTAACCCAACAGACCTTATAAGAATGATTGATATGATTACATGAAAAATATGGAAACAAATAAAATTATCACCTCTCACCGACATAACGAGCTTTTTAATTGTGGATAGCTTAATGGAAAACTACCGAGAAAGTTTTAAGAAATGTTTTGGTATTTCTTTTTGTTTCTATACCAACGTGTGGGCCATGAGCTACTAGTACAATATCTATGAGTTTAAAGGCCATGCCAGATCCACCATTAGAGGCTAACAATATTTGTATCGTTGATTAGAAAGTTTATGAATATTTAATTACGACCCAAAACTATTGATGTCAACAAAATTAATATCGATTGAAAATAATTATTGGAGGTTGAAATGAGTATTTGGTTTTGTAAAACAAGATTATTTAATCAAGACCCAAAACTATGGATGTCCACAAGATTAATATCTATTCCAAATACTTATTGAAGCGGGAAACACTATGGAGGCCCATTACTATTGTTGTGATAATAGCCACTGACAGATAATTAACAGAGATGGTGAATGAGTTCAGCCTAATCAGAAGAGGAAGAAAATGGAAGAGAAATGAGCATGTATTTGTAGACTGAACTACAACTCAAACCCCCTTCCCTCTACAGCCTCCTCAATGCGTGTGTATCCATTATCATTCTCTTATTACTTGGCTCTTTGCACTCTAGCGGATACCTAGTTTCCTTACATTCTGTTTTCACTTGTACAAACGGTCAACATTTATATCCGTAAGATGACGGAAAGTTTTTCTTTTTCGGCCACTTCTGTAGTTCATGGGTAGAGGTTCTCTCTCCTATTTCAGGGACACATTTGGGAACAATATTCAGTCCACATTTCAATTTTGAAGTCGATAGAAGGGTTTTTTTACAGAATTTGCGTGGGAAAATAGAACCATGTCAAAAAAACCCACCAATCAGGTTAAGTGATTTTTAAAAGCCAAAGCAGATCATGGAGAGGAGGAAGACACATCCCACATGGCATGGAGAGGGCACATACCAATGCCCATGATGATGCGGCCTTACAGACTTGTCATTTTCTTGTTTTATCGATGCCTAAATCCTGTTAGAAAGCTGCGATGGTAGAAACCTGTGAAATTCCTGTCAAAAACCTTCGATGACAAGTTGGACAAGCTGGTGAGCATCGTCAACATATTTTTGCAAATGGTAGTCATGCCTCCAGCGTAATAAAGGAAAATCATTACCTTGCCCACTAAACATTGTTTGGATACTGCCAAACAGAAACATTACAAATGACTTCCATGATAATGGCGATTTTTTCTTTTGGGAAGTAAAATAATTAAAATATTACTCATTTACAAATCATCTATAGATTTCCAAAGAATAATGTTACTCATTGAAAGAACAATTTTTCCAAAATAAACAATTTTCGTATTTATACTTTGCGGTTCTATGATTAGCCTTCTCATAATATATCCGCTCAACTTTTGATCTTCATCTTAAAATCTTCCATCACATTTAAGATAAAACTCTATCCTATTAAGTGAGGGAATTGTGTTATATTCTAAGTGACAATTACTTCAATTTTTTTCAGAAAGTGTACAGGGTAAATTTTTTATTTTATCTGCTATAAAATTTTGTAATTTTTAAATATTATATGGAATAAATTCCACCTTTGTTCATGGTTTGTAGTAGGTATATCTTCATAGAAGTTAAACTAACAATCCTTCATTAAATGTATGATGGGAATACTGAAGGGGATAGAAAAAGAATAGAACTTAAGGAAGTGAATAAGAGGGAGAGGATGGGGAAAAAGAAGATGGGGTATGAGGGAGGAGAAGTGCATTGTGTTCTATTGAATTTTCTCTATCTTGGTCGCATTATTTATTTGAGTGCAATATATGTTCAAAGGGGGCGAACTAAAAAATTGAGGAAAATTGTAAATGTTTAACAAGTGTTTTAGATTGAGGATCATTTATTTATGTGATTATAATTTGAGGTGAAGTGGTAAAAATAAGAGATGGAAAAAAATTAAATAGGTTACAAGGTCGTAACCCAAATCAATTTTGTTTGTAGTACCGAGTACCATACTTTTATAGTTTTAACCTTGATTAAATGTAGGATTAATTGCGAGAAAAAGGTGATGCATGAACATTTGTCGATAATAGAGCCCTTGCAACTTTTAGTCATATGAGGGACATGTAGAATTTATTTGGTAGTCGAGCTGAAATCGTAAGACCCAAATAAGATCCTTTATCTGTGTTCCACTTTATCATCTAAATGTCACTTGTGTTATTCACATGAGTGTAATTTGCAATTAAATGGGGGTCAAAATAAAAATGGGGAAGATCCAATAGGCTCTGGGCCATAACCCAACTGAGAATGACTAAAATATTTTTGATTGGACAACGTTTGATTTGTTATATAAGATGAAGACAACAATGGAAAGTCGAAATTAAAAATTGAGAATTAAATACCTTCATGCACCACACCTTTTCCATGGCTTAAATCAAAACACCCAAATAATATTTGGTATTTGTGTTATACTTCACATTAATGTACACTCAAATCAAATACGGAAATGCAAATCGTTGTGCGGTTAGTGCTAGCAAGGAGGGGTAAATTTATAGTGGAAAGGGGGTATGCAAGACAAAAGAATTCTCTAAGAAAATAAAATTGTAGAGATTGCAATGAATATGGTAGGGCATTGTGGTTGTCAAGAAGGAAATGTCAAGGAGCATGTACGAATGTAAAACAACAAGAAGACATATCTTCAATGAATAAGGTTGGTTAAGTCAATAACCACACCTGGATTAGATTACATTTATTGAGATTTAATTTGTATTGTCAAAGAGGCAAGCCACTTAAAATTGTGTAAATTCCTTCGATGTAATAATAGAAATAATGTGAACCAAAAACTAATATACTTTATCAAATGCAAGCAATTGTATGAGAAACAAAGGAAATCAAAGAAATATATTTTTGAGACAGTAATTTTTTTTTATAAATACCACTACTTTAATGTAACCATCATTTTTGAGTATAATAAATAAACTAAAAGTGTTACTCATATCCACTATGATACTTTGTTGAGCGAGTCAAGCGATCTTATAAGAATGACACCGTCTCTTTGTCTTCAACCGTCACATCCAAAAAAACATACAAAGAAACAACTTGGAGATTAAATCCGAACTGCAACCATTGATTTAATCCTCTTATAGATTATTTCCATGAAACCGTATGAAAAAGTCACAAATATTCATACATGGTTTCCAAATGTATTAATCGTATGGTGTATAAGAAGGAGGAGACAACACATTCACATGGATTAGTTTATCTTGTGTCTAGAGTGGAGATAGTGCCACCGTCATATTTCAATGCATCCCCTCAAACCGAAATCTTTATCATCCACATTATTATTATTTCGAGTATAAAAATCACCAACATCTCCAAGATAAATAGTTTTTGATGCGTTGAACCGCCTCTTATCTAAATATAGCTTTAATATACATGGAGATCAAAATTATGTGATAATACGTGATTCTCAAGTTGAATTTAATGAGCGAAAGTGCATTAAACCTTCAATTAACTTGTAAATGCAAGCCCACACACCAAACTTGGAGAATTGACTCTACTATTTTCTTTGTAGTTTTTATCATAGTCGAGCTCTCTTATGATATTAAAATTTGTTCTTTGATTAACGTAAATTACTAAGGAAAGTATAACGATAGTTAATCTAATACTCAAGCAATTCAAATTAGCTAAATAATTAAACTAATAGAAATAAAACCCTAATATGCAAGAGTAAAGTGAGGAAAGAACTCAACTGATTGTAGGTGGCTATCACAAAGTTTTGCAAGTGTGATGATAAATTCTAGAAGTAGGAACGATTGCACAGAGGTCCCAAAAAGGGTGGATCTAGAGGATTTGAACAGATACGCAACACACAAGAAGGTACTAGAGCGCCCAGGGCACCCTGACCGCTGCCCTGGTCTCTAAAAAAGTTCCACAACTAGTCTTTTCAGGGCCAAAAGGTATTCTATAACCTTCATTGTTTGTAGCACTAGATTCACCGAATCGCTATTTGAATGTACCAAATGAAGCAAGATGATGTTTGAAGACCTGTAAAAGAGAAAGAAGTATCAAATCCTAAAAAAATAAAATATGCAAATGAATGGGTCGAATGACCTCAGATACCATAACAGTGGGCTTACTAAATTGAGCACTACACTACATTTTAGACTTGGATGTAAATTTTGTGTGTGTGTGTGTGTGTGTGTGTGTGTGTGTGTGTGTGTGTGTGTGTGTGTGTGTGTGTGTGTGTGTGTGTGTGTGTGTCTTTGCCTTAGGTGCTCTTATGTCAGTCATACTTTGTGAAATAGTGAGAAATAAATAGATGCAGAGAATGTGTGCATGGAATAGAATAGAATGCCTCCCCTATGAAGTATGATGCATATGTCCTAGATTGATGCCTTGATCATGGAGTTATGTGGATGTCAATGCAATGGATGGGCACAACTCTAGATGGAGTGATAGTAGTGTATGATGCTAGGTCCCTCATTATGGTCTCATAACTTTATATTTATAGGGTTATATTTCTCTAATTTCATAATTAACCCCAAAGAGGCCAACCACAAAAATGATAAGGATGAAAAACGACTAGAAGAGGTCTAAAAATTTATGGGAATGTGCTAGAAGGATCGAGGTGCCCCAGTACTAAATCTAGGTGCCCCATTTACAACTAAAATTCTGGAGGATGTGTGAAAAAGGTTGGGCATGTAGATGTAACAGGTCATAAATTATGAAATAAAATAAATAAAAATAGCCAAAAGGATGGGGGATAATTATTACTTTCTTTTCTCAATAACCTTCTAAATAGTAGTATAAGACCGAGATAAATAATTGTCTAAAGTGCAGGATTTTGTCACTACATTTTCCCCCCACTTTATGTTGGTGAGCGAGAAATATTGGTAACATAAAGTAGATAGAGATGCGTACCTGATGTCCATGAAGAGTGTAGTAGAGATGTGCCGAAGGACTAGACAAAATCATGGAATGATAAAAATATGGAGGAGTGTGGAAACTATAGATGAAAAATGCACAAAGAAAAAGTGATGAGAGTGAACCTAGGGTGAAACGCATGTGTGTAGCTACCACAATGTGTACCTTCATGTTTAGTAAAGTATGTGTGATAGCGTGGAAGGTTATTATTGCTTACTTTTGTTGTCCCCATTTAACTACTTATTTCTCATACGACTGACCTCCAAGGAGAAAATTCTCAAGTAGTCAAATATGCAAGTGTAAAAATGCTATGTAAAAGACACATGTAAAATAAGCTAATGTAAAAGTAAGTGTAAATGGAACATGTGCACCTAATCCATGTCGAGAAAGAGTGTAGAATGATATTTATCTTTGTTTGGGTTTATTGGATGATATGCCACCACTAGGCAAAGTAGTTTAGAGAGGCACACCCATGGTAACCTCTAAGCCTGTAACTTCTTCGCAGAAATATGAGTAGAGATCTCTATACTTTTGGGTTTTTTTGGTGATCCAACACCACTTTGGATGAAGTGGTGTAGAGAGGTAGACCCACCGTAACCTCCAAGCCTGTAACTGCTCCGTAGAAATGCTAATGACACCATGTCCTGTAAAATCCATTGTGTATGTAGTTTGTAGAATACTCGAACCTACTCATTGTATGTAACCCACAATGGCAAGGGCGTAAAAGTGCAAGAAATGAACCGGTGTGAATAAGTTGTGTTAGTATATAAAACCTCCAAATGATGCCCCCTCTTTGGGGGTGCATGCGGCGTCACTGATAGGAGACATGTGGCCCCAAAAGGGGCTAACCACATATACGTTGTATGAATTAGGTGTAAAGTGCTTAGTAGAAACCAAGGCACACACAAATAAGAAAATGCTATAAAAATACATGCATGTAGAAAACAATGTCTAAACTACGTAAACAATGTTAAAATCTACCAAACAACGTAATGTAAACACACAAAAAGTCAAGTAAGCCGCATAAGTGAGCTGTAAACATGAGACATCACTCACAATGTCGCAAGACATGCAAGGCCATCATGGCTACAAATAATATAAAAGTGTGCACACCAAACATAGGGCAAGGTCCACAAATAATAGAAAACAAGAGCAAAAAATTAAAAACAAGCAAACAAGTAGTTAAGGAAACATGTAATCCTGCAAAACAAGTGTTGCACATGGAACACCCATTAGCATGTTAGAGTAATAACTAATATGTCAAAGCATGTATGATCAAGTAATAAAAGATGCTAAGTACAAAATGAAACAATAACACCTGGATGAGATGAATGTGGATGCCCCAACGACCAGTATAGGAAGGGTAGAAGGCAAGCATCCATGGCGTGTGTAAGAGTCACATACCTGTAATCACAACTAGAAGAAGGAATGAGTGTGCATGTGTGGATGATATATATACTAACATAGAAGAAATCAATCTAACATGTGTAGTAATGTGACCATGTAAAACAAGAGTAAATTACCCCAAGAAAATGTAGTATGTTGTGGATGGATGAAAGGGAATGAAAGATGGAATGATTGGAGCTATGTGCCCCCGAGTGGATAGAAATTTATGCAATAAGGTTCATTTCGTTTTCCCCCTCAAAAGTCAAGAATGAATTGTAAACGAGAGTGTGTTGTCAGGAAATGATCAAGTGTGTATATCGTGTCTAATGTGTTGTGGTGAATGTGTGGTCTCATCACTGAAGACCAAAATGCAAGAATAAAGGTTGGCGAGAGGGCGAATAAAGCACGTGGAGGCCGGGTGAGGCATATGGGATACAAACGTATACTTGGCGAGCTTTTACTGGATCCCGAACACCTTGAAGGAGACTGTATCATCATTGGGGTGTGTGTAACATCTTTCCGGTGGTGCGATGTACCTTACAATTTTGGAGTACGTACGTGCAGACACACACACCTTAGGTTACATCATCACCTATTCCATCATCTTGTAGTGGTATACACCTTAGGTTACATCACCACTCCTCATTCACTCATCTCATAGTGATACACACTTGGGGCTAAATGATCACTCCATACTTCATCTCGTCGTGGTATATGCTTAAGATATACATTTTATGCACCTCTCTTTTATATTTCACATCTCATTACCACTACACATTCACCACAACACATTAGACACAATATACACACTTGACCATTTCCCGAAAACACACTCTCATTTACGGTTCATTCTTAATCATTGAGGGGAAAACAAAATTCTTGCATTTTGGTCTTTAGTGATGAGACCACTGCCCTGTCTGGGCGGCGGTCCCGTGACCACCGCCAAGGACAAGGAGGTGGTCCTGTTCATGTTTTCCAAAAATTTCGCGATTACGTCAAATGTAAATCTTCAATTTCTATCCACATTTTTAGCTACTTTTCTTTGCATTTATGTTTTGGCTGGCATATGAATAGTGTTTGCACTTTGTTTAATGGTAAAAGAGTTCAATTCTAAGTTACCTTCTAGTGAATACATTTGCTATAAATAGCTAGCTTTTTTCAAACAAATGGCCCCTCTCCTTCTCTCGTTTAATCATTCGGTCTTTGAGCTTCTTGCTTAGAATTCCATTAGTTTTTATGTTTTGCATCCATTGTTGGCCTTCCTTGCTATTTAAAGGTCATTCAATCTTCTTGTTTCATTCTTGCTTCATTACTCTTCCGTGCAAGTCGGTTTAAAATAAAATAGTTTCATTCTTAGATTGGAATCCATTCGAGTTATATGTTTTGTTTAGTCACAAAGGATAGCTTCTAAAACTCTCAAAGCACATTCGTGTTATATTACCGTAATAAATCCCACTCTATCTCTCTCTTACTCGCATTGTAATCGGTCTATATCCAAAACGCCATTGTTCGAGTACCTTATTCTTTTGATACTATCATATACACACTTTTTAAAAGGAACAATAACCAAATCGTACCAAGCCAAGAACATAGATGCTAATCAAACACCACGATCAATAAGATGAAAGCAATTCGCTAGAATAACTTTACACAAAACCTTTGCAAACAAATGAGTAGCAATATCATATATTATTATGGAACTCAATGAAATACAATGAGAATGGGCCTTGCTTATATAGGCAAGGAATAACAATCTAAGAACCAGTCAAGGTCATAGATCAAGCCATAAATCATGGAAAGAACTAGTCATCAAAGAACTATTCAAGTCCATAGATTTATGAGAGAACTAGACATCAAGGATCTAGTCAATACCATAGATCTAGGAAAGAACTAGTCAATACCATAGATCAAGGAAAGAACTATACCTAACAAGTAGATAATATCTCCCTAATATCTAAATAAATAAAAAGAAATATCCACACACATAAGTGGGTGAGGATAAATACAATAAAGGTAAATAATGTACCTAGGTGAACATGAGCTAAGGTAAATACCTAATCTAGCACTTTTCTCGAATCCAAGAGAACACGAAGGAATGAGGAGTTCACATTGAGGGGACGAAGACACACATAGATGGATTTACCATTGTTCTGTAAATGCCAGGTTTGAGCTATCAAAGTTCTAGTTACAACATATCAAATAGAGTAGTAAATTATTTCATTTCAGTCAAAGCTCACTCTTGATATCGCCAGGGAAGCTATGGGGATTGATAGTTTATGAGAAACCATGATTCATTCCTCACTTCTGAGGTAGGATCAAGAGTGTTTTCAATTTAAAACAATTAGTTGCTTAAATATTTAGGATAAATTCACAACTGCATAGGCAAGTAGCCACACCAGGCTATTTTGTTTGTTTTAATTCTGTTACTAGATTAGTTGTCCATTTTCTAAATATATTAGAATAGCTTGCTCTTTGATTTCGTTAAAATACTTCATCAAAAATACAAAAATAAAAGAATACATGCATAGTGTAGATATATCTTTCATAATTAGTTTATTAATTTTAATTAGAAGTTGAATCATTTTGCATGACAATCACGGGACCTAGAGAGCCTAGAGAATATATATTTGAACCAATAGTGCCTCAACCAAATCTACCCACAAAATTAGTTGATATAGATCAAGACCTTAGGATACAGGTCTTTCGAGCAACGGGAAACCTACAAGCAATTAATGAACAACTGAGAGGGTTAAATATAGAAGACGACAAGGCATACACATTTTGGCCAAATCATTCTAACTATAGACTACCTTGATAAAATATCTCATGTATGACAATGCAAGGACTCGAAAGAGAACAAGTATTTGGTTGCGATCCTTTAGTCCCACAACCTGACACAGGAGATCTTCTCATTGACATAGATCTTGGATTACGCATTTAAGTTGCTAGAACACCTGTAAGTTATTCCGAGAAAATTACACAACTCCTAATCCTAAATATAGAGGTGAAAAGGTGTATGATTACTAGATAGTCGGAAGGAGATATTAAATCTTCATATGACCATAGGAGGTCCACCAAAACCACAAACTTACGGTTGTGATCCACAGGTCCCCCAACCCAACGACCCTACTAATCGATTAGACGTTGATGCTAGTTTACGAACACTAGTATTTAGGTCCTCACCACTTCCACTAGACATTATTACACAATTCTCCTTATTAAACATAGCAGTCAATCAAGCTAAGGATTTCTGGACTAGACCAGAGAATCGTCCATAAAACCCTAGAGAATCCACTACACCGCCCATCACCATTTTTCATGACCTTATCTAGAAATATATACGAAGCACCTACAGTCACCTCCCACATACCAACAGCCAATAAATAGGATGTCGGCGGAGCTCAAAATTGATTGGAGCCTCTGAGCAGCTATTATATCTGAACAATCCATTATACCAATTCAGGTTAGGAGGGCCTTCTTCACCTTAGATTCACAGATTCCATTATTGCGTATTGAGGATATAAAATTACCCCACTAGTTTGTCTATATCGATTTATACTCCGCATTCACCGGCCATCTCAAAGACAACCTCGGGAGGTCGGGTATGAAGAAGAGTTGCTTGTAGATTCTCATGCTCGCATGTCACTTTTTTATCATACAAAATTGGTGAACCCGACGTGAAACAAACAAATATTCCCCTTTTATTTTCATTTCTTTCATCCACCTTTTCTCTTTCCCATTATTCTTCGGTATTCATATACCCCTCGAATATGTCGGATACGATGCATATGGTAGACCTCTCTCAGGTCTTGAAGCAAGTTATAGTCAAACAAGTAGACAACCATCACCCTCGCTTTCCACATGGGCTGATAACTATTCAAGTAATTACTTGTCGTCTCAAACTCCCCCTCAAAGAACTAGCTCCAGTTCTTTGTTCTGAATTGAGGAGTTTGATCAGCTTGCACAAACACAACAGCTAGATCCCTCAGGGTCTAACAATATGATGTTTACTGGAGAATCCACTTCATCTCCTCGGTCTTGTTCAGACCACAGATCAGTAGATAGTCAGATCCACTCCCATTTTTGGATGAGGAGTACTTAGCACGCTATGCTAGAAGTGAACAATGCTTCTAAAATATGTATCCACCTATAGGGAGTTTACAAATACAACTTGATACCCTATTCCAAGAAAACACCCCCATTCCTTCACCTATGGGAAATGCCCTCGGTGAAACTCGGCAAGATAATGATCAATTCATAGCAGGGTATCACACCCCTTTACAACCTCAAGGTATACAACAAATTCCATTAAGACAAAACACTGTGTCTTCACCAATAGAGGTCATTTCAGCCTTAGTTGAGAAAGTTAGAGGGTTAGAACTTGCTCAAGCAAACCAAAATTCATATTTTGGGCAAGTAGGAATCCCCAACCCTCCGCATCATCCCAATCAGGTTGACCTCCTTACAAGAACAGGCACGTTAGGCATGCCTCCTCAAAATCCTTATAATTACCCACAACAAACACCAACTAGGACCACATTTTCAAATGCCACTCTAGTTGAAAACATGACACCTCCCGGCTTGGCACCAAACAACCCATACCAAAACAATGCTCCTCCTTACTTAAACATGTATTCAAAGTCACCACAAGGAGACATGTTCTCTTCTCCCGGATGTTCGTTCAACCACAGGGATTCCCTTATGTCCCTACAAACACATATGTTATGCCATATCAACAACCCTTTCCACCTCCGCCCCCTCAGCAAGCGCCATCGATGGTCGAGGCCTATGCGGTAGGGACTTATTCAGAATATTTAAAAGAGCCCCTAGACTTCACCATATGAAGTGTTATGCTTCCAAGACCTCTTCTGATTTACCCAAATATAAAGGGGAAGGGGATCCAAATGCACACATTAAGGCCTATGCCACAGCCATATGGGAATTACTCCCTTGGGACGGGGTTGTTGCTAAGATATTCCCTAAAACCTTAGAAGGTATTGCCCTTGATTGGTATTATAGAATACCAGAAGCCTCGATACACTCATTCAAACAATTTGTGTCTGAGTTCATCAAAGCTTTTGATATGAACAAATTGTTAAGAATGGGAATCAGGGAATTCTTGCATATTAAACAAGAACATAATGAATCCACTACTCATTTTATTCAAAGATGGTGTATGGTTCTCTACTCATCAGCAAGTGCTCCAAACATGGATCAAATGGAACTATGTGATTTATTCCTTAATTCTCTCAATAGAGAGATAAAGGAAGAAGTCCAGAAGTTCCCACTAAGAACTTATGATGAAGTACTTAAGAGTGCTCTCTGAATTGACCAAGCAACGATAGATAGTGGTCGTAAGACATATGGAATAAATGGGAAATTAACCACTCCCAATCAAAACACTGCAGCCTATCCTAATACCAGGAATGCTAATCAAGGACCTAAGATCCTTAACAAGAACTGCAGAGTTACAACGGATGGAGAATCGACCAAGTTAAAAGGGTAAACATTGTAAACGTTTTGCCACACAGTTAATAATCAACGAAATAAAAATTTTACTCCAACAATCAATGCAGTGGATTTTTATCATCTACAACAACAACAATAACAATGACAAATCCAAACACAAGGTCCAAATCAAAACCCAATCGGATATCGTCAAAAACCAAAGGAAATAGCCTTAAAGTTTTAACTCTAACAACCAATAACCTTATCAAATTTTGGCCACAACAGGTTTTAAATCAACAACCTCAAATTATAATCCCAATATGTAATGTGGCTTCCACAAGATTTAGGGCCACTATACTAGGACTTGTCGTGACTACGATAAATTCATGCGGCATTTACCGAAGATCAAAAGCAACTCTTTATAGATATGTTTTTAGCAAATTTTGTAGTACCCACGCCAAACACTTATACAGGCGCTTTCCCCTCAAAATGCACCCCTCAAGATCTTTAATGATCCACTCCCAAACCATTCTAACAATAACAGGTTAGATCCTAATGGAACAAACAAGGGTGTCATAACAGAAATAATGATCATGAAGCTTCAACTTCATTAAATCCACCAGTCGCACCCCAACTAGGAACTCGACCCCAAACCAAGATAATTGGTCTAGTGGAGTTAGACACCGAGCTACCCGTAGAAACTATAACAAGAACACGGGATTATTCTTCTCAACCAATTCCAAGATATCCATTGGAACCGAAAAACATTCAAAAATGTTGGTAAAACCCATAGGCGCCTATGATTTAATTAATGACTTAACTAAAACCTTCTCTCACATCTCCTTTTTGGATTTGTTAAAAAACTCTCCTGCCCACAGGGCTGCCCTCTTAGAAGCATTAGGCCTTGGTCATTTAATCAACATCACTCCTCCTCCTAAAATGCAATTAAACCATGTAGACTTTGACATTTATCCTCCAGGGCAGCTAGATAGGGATACCAAGTTTATATTTGATATAAGCAAAATGCCAACAGACACCGAGATTGCACGAAGAGGTGACCCAACTTTACATTTACAAGTATGGGTTTACAATAATTATGTTAAACGTGCAATGATTGATGATGGGGCAGAAGTTAACATAGTCCCCTTTGCTTTTCTTCAAAAGTTAGGATACGGAGAGACAAACTGTTCCACAACATGAAATACGCTAAGAGGTTATGATAGCCTCAAAGCCACTTCGATTGGAACCATAGTTTTACCAGTCACTTTAGGACCCAAGACGGTCCTCACCAAATTTTATATTATAGATCAGGAAACCAACTATAATATGATCCTCGGTTGGCCATGGATACACCACATGAAGGCAATCCCTTCCATGTTATTCCAAGAAATGAGATTTCTACACTTAGGGAAAATATTTTTGGCACAAGGTGACCCAAAACCCTTCGATATACACCTAGCCAATTTGAAGAAAAGGCCGGGTGTTCACTCCAAGTTTGAACTCCCAAAAAATCAACTTATCAAACCAATTAATTCAAAACCAAAAGAGAAGTTGCTACCCACTACAATTGGAAATTACAAATCTAGCCGAGGACATTCCATCATTCAAAAATGAGACCAACATCATAAAAACCGTGTCGCTAGGAACTATCGCAAAATTGTCGAGTTTCTAGAGAAAGACTTGCCTATTCTCCTACCATTTGATTCTATGGGTATGGGACGCACCCTGGGAATTGCTTCTCTTCCATCAGACAAAGTTTTTATGGTAGAAGTAACCCAAGCAAAAGAAATAGATACGACAAATACCCCAACATATATTTTCCAAGAAAATATTGGACTCTCCACTTCGATGGGGCTAGATGTCACTTTGGAGATGGGGCATGAGTGATCTTTACTTCACCTGAGGGAAAGATCCTACCTTTCACCTTTAAATTAAACTTTGAATGTACAAACAATGGGGTTGAGTACAAAGCTCTCCTCCTTGGCCTCATCCTAGCCAAAAGAATGGGTGTCAATGACATTAGAGTGCTAGGAGACTCGCAACTAGTTGCAAACCAAGTCTCCAAAGTATATGAAACTAGGGCTGAACATTTACAACTATACAAAACAGCTGGTGTTAGATCTAAGCAAGGGATTTAACTTCATATCAATTGAATCAATCCCACGAGTAGAACCTTCTCGCAGACTCGATAGCAACCTCAGCTTCCCATTTCACTCCAAATAGTGAGTTGGAAGATACAAATTTCATAGTATCACTTCATGCCGAACCATTAGTGCATAAAGTACCAAAAAATTCACTCTTAACTCATGGAGAAGTTGAGGATGATTTTTCTATCATGGATCACTTTGACAATGATAGAGTCACTCTCGAATATCTAAACGCCTATGCGGAGCTACACCTTGCTTACCGCATAGTAGATCTTTCCTTAATACCACATTCCTCTTCCTATTTTGGAAATCCCATGGTAGAGTCTCCTCCATAGAAGGATCTCGATATCTACGAGATAGAAAATGGAGAAATCTTGGAATTACCTCCAGCCCCACCTAAATTTGAAGAAGGTATAACTTCTTTAATAGAAGACACCATTGACATAAACATTGGAACGGAGGAAGAACCAAAATTTTTGATGTTGGGATCCTCATTAACTCTAGAGGAGATAGAAATACATACCCAAATTCTCAAAGAACATCAAAAGGCTTTCACATTTAATTATGAAGAAATGACGGGCATTGCACCACACATCATGGTACATAACTGGTCTCTAAACCGAGATGCAAAACCAATTAAACAAAATTCAAGACCAATGAAGCCAAAAGTGGCTCTCATGGTAAAAGAGGAAGTAATAAAACTTATCCAAGTGGGATTCATCAAACCCATTGACTATTCACAATGGGTATCTAATATCATCCCTGTTCTAAAAAGAATGGGAAGATATGCATTTTCTTAGATTTTCGGGATATTAACAAAGCTTGTCCCAAGGATGATTTCCCACTACCATCCATTGATGTTATTGTTGATGCAACAGCTAGATTTGAACTATTGTCCCTCATGGATGGGTTCTCAAGGTATAATCAAATTAAAATATCTAAGCATGATCAAGCCAAACCTACATTCATAACTCCCTAGGGAACTTACTACTACACTGTCATGCCATTTGGTCTTAAGAACGTCAGGCGCTACATATCAACAGGCAATGACATACATATTCCACGATCTTATCCATAAAATATTGGAATCCTTTGTGGTTGACTTATTGGCCAAGGCCAAGAAGTGTTGTGATCATCCAGAAGTACTTCACATCATCCTCTCATGATTAATTGAATATGGCATCACATTAAACCTAGAGAAGTGCGTGTTTGGTGTGACAAGAGGAAAAATTCTGGGCTATATTATATCTTCACGAGGGATTGATGTTGATCCAGCCAAAATACGGGTTGTTCTTGAAATGATCCCACCATCGGACGAGTCTGGAATTAGGTCATTTCTTGGGAAACTTCGGTGCAATCCGAAGGTTCATCCTAGATTTAAGTTTTTCCATTCATCTAATCAACAATCTATTAAAGAAATATTATAGCATTGATTAGACTGAAGAATGCAACGAGGCCTTCGAAGAAATTAAACACTTCTTGTTGTCTCCACCCATGCTAATGCCTCCCAAACCAGACCGCCCTTTGATCCTATACTCACAAGCTACTCATGTCTCGCTAGCTTGCATGTTGGCTTAAGAAGAAAATGATAAATGAGAACGTGTGGTCTATTTCATCAGCCGACGTTGCTCGATTATGAAACACGTTATACATAGGTGGAGAGAGAATTCCTTGCCATAGTCTTTGCAACAAAATGTTTAAGACATTACATGTTAAACCAAGAAACAAGGGTCATTATAAAGACAGATCATTTACGAACATTCCTCACGCAAGGGTCTTTATCTAAAAAGGTGGTCATAACCTTAATGGGTGAATTTGAGTTGACATTCGTAAACCAAAAATTTGTTAAGGGACAAATCATTACAGATTGGTTGGCTAACAATCCACTAGATGGAGGTGATCTGGTAAATCTGGACTTTCTTGATGAGTGTGTATACTTCGTCGAAACCAGGCCCCCATCTCTACATGTCCCTGGTACACTGATATCATCAATTTTATCATAGGTCACACATACCGAAGGTGACACATCACAAAAAAGAAGGCGGTTATGCATTATCACTGCTAAATATGTTGTTTTAGAACAGGTACTCTATCATAAAGCCTTCGACGACATGCTTCTAAGATGTGTCGACATAGAAGAATCTAAGAAGATCCTTTATGAATCCCATAGTGGGATATGTGGAGGCCACTTCGGTGGTCACGCCACTACTCACAAAATACATCAGATGGGCTATTTTTGGCCCACTCTTGAACATGATGCAATAGAGTTTGTACGTAAGTGCCACAAATGCCAAGAATTCTCTCATGAGATTCACATGCCAGCACAATCCATGCAACCAATAGCGACCCCGTGGCCCTTTTCCACATGGGGTCTGGACTTGATAGGGAAATTCTCTCCCTCATCAACCGATGGCCATAGTTTTATAATTACAGCCATGGAATATTTTACCAAATGGGTAGAGGCCATGCCCCTCACCACCGTACCAGGTTTGGTAATTGCCAAATTCATTCTAAACCAAATCATTTGTAGGTATGGTGTCCCACAAGTCATTATCTTTGATAATGGCACATCCTTTAAAAAAATGAGGTCCATGAGTTATGTAGCAAGTTCAAAATAAACCATCACACGGCCTCTCTTTACTACCCTCAAGCCAATGGGAAAGCTGAAGCGATAAACAAAACATTAAAAGCTATTCTCCTCAAAATGGTCAAGGAGAACAGGTGAGATTGGCATTTAAAAATATATCCGGCCTTGTGGGCCCATCGAACCTCAATAAAAACACCAACAAGAGCAACCACTTTCTCACTGGTATTCGGGGTAGAAGCATTTCTCCCACTTGAGATTGAAATATGTAGTCTTCGTATCTCATTACAAGGGATTTTAGATGAAGAAGCTTATAGGGAGGCACACCTCTCTCAACTGGAAATCCTTGACGAGGCCAGGCTAAATGCTGAACAACGGCACAAAGCCTATGCTGACTGGATGTGCCAGTAGTATAACAAAAAAATATATGAGCGAGAAATATATGAGGGAGATCTAGTTCTAAGACTAGACAGTCCGAATCGATAAGAAAACCGGTGAAGGAAGGAAGTTCCAGCCCAAGTGGTTGGGCCCATACCGAGTCATGAAAGACTACGGAAATGGTGCATATCTCTTGTGCACACTAGAAGGTGAGGAATTCAATGAAACTATCAATTCCTTGCATCTTAAATGGTTTTACGCATGAGACATTAGAATCACCACTTGTACATTATAGCTACCTACATTGCATTAGTCATTTAGCTGTTTCATTTTTTCCACTCATTCCATTGAAATGGTAGTCAAGGAACTTACTTTTAAGAAAATATATTACAAATTTATAAAAATATTGGCAAAACCATTCAAATCACATCTCTTCAAACATCATCAAGTAATTTCAAATCTTCTCATCAAATTTGTGAGACAAATATTGTGAAAACCATACCAAGGCCTGCATACTTGGTTTTGCTCTTTCTTTCTACTAAATGAAGTCGTCCTTACCTACAATCTGTTCTAAAAGCTTCTTGGTGTCACATCTATCCCTCTTAAATCTCTTTGAAAGAAAAAATATCCCAAAGTCATAGATCGAAATGTCACAACCAAATGGAATCAAAAGTACCAAGCAAACATAATATTTTACTTTACACACTTCTTTGCCCCACCAACCTTCTGTGATAAGCCCACATCTCTTACTGGTGGTGTGAGGTTGAGAAAGGAAAGAAGTTCCCTTGCTCGCCCATATCCCACCTTTGGTGATAAACCTGTGCTTCTTACTAGTGGCATAAGGCAAGGTGTGGGGGGTCCATTCACACAAATTAACAAATCTTGGTATACAAGAAGTACAAATCAAATTATATTAAGAGAAAATAAATGTCTAAATTCCAAAGAGATCAAATCCTCAAAACTAGATTTTGTCAACTAGGTTTCCATTTATAGATCTAAGTCTAGATAAACTAGAAAGTAAGTGGCCTTTTGAGCTTGGTGGTAGTTCTGAGTAGGGTAAGTATGTAGGCCTAAGTTTGGTTTCATCACTAGTTTGTTCGTCCCTCATCATTCCATTCAGGTCAAACCATTACAATTTTTACCCTTCCCAACTCTTGGTGTAGAGCCCTCACATCTTCTTGGTTGCGTGGAGTTGGGAATGGGGCAAATTCATCTCTTTATCACTATACATTCATCGGGTTTTGCCAACATAAAAATAAATTATGAACATTGCCCACAAAATTCAAAATTTCGGGACTACCATATGTTTGTACCATCTCATATCAGCATTACAAAAGTATACAAAGAAAAAAACATTCTATTTACTATCATTTTTCATCCATTGCATACATTCGAAAAGCATGAAAACAAATACTCTAAAAACATCTAGTATACATGGGGAAACAAGTCACAAAATTCTAGGCACCAAAAGTCTAGATATAATATATATATATATATATATATATATATATATATATATATATATATATATATAAGTTTATATATATATGCCATCAAGCACCATCATGGGCATGGTCAAAATGCTCAATGAGCCTGAAAAGTATAAAAAAACACTCATATAAATATATGACAAAACACTACAAAAATGGCCTCTCAACCCCTATGGGATCCCTCAGAAGGCGCATGACCACATCTAGGACTCCGGCTATGCCGGCGCTCCGAATGCACTGAGGGCTCATAGTCCTGAGACAGTGAATTCTTGTCTCACTATGAGAATGACTCCTCCTCATCAAGCGCTCAGCCATCCTATATCCAGCTACCTCAGCACAGGAGAGAAGTCATGATCTTTGCCACATGCCAGATAGAGGTGAAAACATCGGTATGCCTACCGGCTCTTGCGAAGGCTCCCCACATCCACAGAAAGCTCAACATGAGTCTTCTCTAAGGGGAGCAACAAGGTATCTATGCATACTCGTGAATCAAGTCTCGCCACTCATCAGTAGTCGCTACAAATAAAGGAGAAAACAAGTTAGAAAACGATCAAAAATAAAACCAAGAATAAACAAAACAAAAAGAAATAACAACTAAGACAATTCTAACTAAAACAAAGTCAAGAGAAGAGTGACAACTCACTCGGATCTTTGGGCCTCCAGGAAGGGTCTCTAGGATCTGCGCTTTTGCCACTAATGCTTGCCACCGACTGACATCCCTCTCTCACATCTAGGGAAATTTGACGTCTGCGATGGACTCGCCATCTCCCCCTAAATCCTGAGAGGGAAACTCCTCTGAGATCAGAGTCACCCTCTCTGCGCTCCGCTCCACCCTCTCGGCTCGTAGGATATCCTGAGTGTCATGCCACTCGAATCACTATCATCCTCCCCACTCGTCCCTTCGATCTCCATCTCCTCTATCTCCTCCTCTGTCTCTCCCCCAGTGAACTCCTCAGACTCGAGTCCATGTCAATGGGCTCATCGCTGCTATGGGCGGGACCGGCGGCAATCTGAAGTAAAGGTGCCTGAGGAGCACTAGCTCCCCCTCGAGCACGTACCACCCTCCTGGCCATGATGGGAACACCAGGAGTAACAATAGTCCAACCCTAGCCTCTAGGACCTCCCCGAGCCTCATGAATAGATCTATACACCGCCACGCCGGGAAACTTCACAATGTAGGGAAGGACGAACTACTGTGGTACTCTGTCAAAGGGTTGGATCTCTAACTTCCCCACCCTGTCTACCAGCTGATTGGTAGTCTGACAAGTAATCAATGTGACAGTATCCTCTCTCCATAACCCTATGATGGCACGATAAGGAGAGGCATCCATGTCTCTGCGTGGTCAAAGAGGCCACCGGGCCGGTGAGGAGCTCTAAGAACGGTCATCCCTATCTACCTCTCTGCCCTGACGGCCCCAAGATCCTCCGCCTCTACACCTTTCCCATATGGAGTGATATGCTCATATACCCAACTCATGACAAGAGTGGGGTGGCTCAATGACTATCCCTGTAGTTGGACCACCCTGTATAAATCATGGTAGGTGGTCCCGAGGATGTTTGTTCCCAAAGCGTACACACGTCCATGGCCCCCATTCTATGCAATAATGGGGGCCCAACAATATAAGAGAGTTTCCCCTCCCTTGTCCCCAATCAATCTCGAAGCAAGGATGCCCATGATGGCCTTACAGAGCACAGGAATGTCTGACTCAACAATGGAGTGGACCCTCACCCCCTTCTTTGACCCCATCGAAACAACAACATCCCCCATATAAGTGGCCCACTGAACCACCTGAGATCTCGAATCTTGTTGTCTTAAGAGACAGTCGCCTCCCAAGGATTGGAACCCCCAGTATATGGTAAACATCCTCCAGGGTGATGGTCCACTCACCCCTAACTCCTGGAAATCGAGAAAGTGTTCTGATCCGCATCCCAATATGAAAATAAGTCACATAATATGTGACTAGCAGGCAGTCTGGCGTGAGGGACTGTGCAATCCTCCAAATACCACCCTCGAAAAGTATCTCACTCTGCCCGAGTGAGTGCCTCTAACTGCTTTGCTAGGAGCCAATCACACTCCCTCTCTAGGCTCCATCTAAGGTACTCCTCATACATACACCCAAAAACACAAAAAAGGAATAAGTTAGTATCAAAATCTGATTGGAGAAACAATAAAAAACATGTAAAAGTGCTAAAAATGTAAAAATTAGTAAGTAAAGCATATTTTTTTTATTTTTGTTGTGAACCGCCGCCTTGTGTAGAGCGGCAGTTCCATAACTACCGCCTTCTAAGCCGGCAGTTTTGTAACTACCTCCCTATGCAGAGCGGCGGTCCTGTCCCAAAACCGCAAATGGCTCAGACGCCCTAAAAATGCCTAAAAACAAGCAAAGACACCATTTTAACTAAAATAAGGACCTACCCTATGGGTGCCCCCTAGAGACTCATTTAAAACTAATATTTTCAAAAATAACCCCCTAAGACAAAGATTTTATCATTTCTACATTTTAGGTTCAAAAACAATAAATTGAGAAGAACTAACTTGAGACTTTGCGGGTCGATGTTCTACTCTCGGAGGCATGATCACTATCTCACCACAAATGTTTTGACTATACTCTCATTAAAAACTATCACCATGGGTCCCAGAGCTCAAAAACTATCAAATCAATCCACGCAAATGAATAGTAAAATGAGTTCATTTTATATATATATATATAACTTTCTAAAAATAATTTTAAATGTCTTTCGTAGGGTTGGAGTGTCGACGGAGGTAAGTTCTAAACCTTGTGCAAATGGTAAGTCCTCATTTCATATCGATTGAGTTTTATTTCTCAATTTATTTTATCTATCTGCACTTGAGTCTTTTTTTCATTTTACAGATAGCGGGTTTTTGGATGGCAATTTTCGACACACGGCATGTCGGAGTATAACTCCTAACTCCCCATTTCGGGACAACCATACTCGGATCAAATGTTTTATGCCTCTTCATGGCTAAGAAATTTCTCTGAGGGGGCAATGTGTACGTACCCAAAATTGTAAGGTACTGCACCATTGGAAAGATGTTACACACACCCCAATGATGATACAGGTCTCCTTACAAGGTGTTCGGGATCCAAAAAGCTCGCCAAGTATACGTTTGTATCCCATATGCCTCACCCAACCTCCACGTGCTTTATTCTGCCCTCTGCCCCCCTTTATTCTTGCATTTTAGTCTTTATGTGACAGACGCCACCTGTGCAGGCGGCGGTCCCATGACCACTACCCAGGACAGGGTGGTTGTCCCGTAACCGCCGCCCTACACAGGGCAGCGGTCTTGTTCACGTTTTCCATAAAGTTCTGATGATTGTGTCAAACATAAATCTTTAATTTCTATCTACATTCTTCAGCTACTTTGCTTTGCATTTATGTTTTGGCCGCCCTATGAATAGTGTTTTCACTTTGTTTAATGGTAAAAGAGTTCAATTCCAAGTTACCTTCTAGTGAATGCATTTGCTATAAATAGCCAGCTTGTTTTCAAACAAATGGCCCCTCTCCTTCTCTGTTTAATCATTCAGTCTTTGAGCTTCTTGCTTATAATTCCATTAGTTTTTATGTTTTGCATCCATTGTTGGTCTTCCTTGCTATTTACAGGTCATTCAATCTTCTTGTTTCATTCTTGCTTCATTACTCTTCCATGCAAGTCAGTTTAAAATAAAATAGTTTCATTCTTAGATTGGAATCCATTTAGAGTTACAGGTATTGTTTAGTCATAAAGGATAGCTTCTAAAACTCTCAAAGCACATTCATATTATATTCCCGTAATAAATCCCACTAGGAATTACATAGTCAAGCTATGTTCACTTGCACTATCTCTCTCTTACTCGCATTGTATTCGGTCTATATCAAAACTACCATTTTTCAAGTACCTTATTCTATTGATACTATCATATACATGCTTTTCTGGATCCAAGAGAACATGAAGGAATGAGGAGATCACACTAAGGGGATGAAGTCACACACAACTGGATTTACCACTATTCTATAAACGCCAGGTTTTAGCTATCAAAGTTCTAGTTACAACATATCAAATAGAGTAGTAAATTATTTCATTTCAGTCAAAGCTCACTCTTGATATCACCGGGAAGTCATGGGATTGATAGTTTACGAGAAACCATGATTCATTCCTCACTTCGAGGTAGGATCGAGAGTGTTTTCAATTTAAAACAATTATTTGCTTAAATATTTAAAATAAATTCACAACTGCATAGGCAAGTAGCCACACCAAGCTATTTTTTTGTTTTAATTCAGTTACTAGATTAGTTGTCCATTTTCTAAATATATTAGAGTAGCTTGCTCTTTGATTTTGTTAAAATACTTCATCGAAAATACAAAAATAAAAGAATACATGCATAGTGTAGATATATCTTTCATAATTAGTTTATTAATTTTAATTAGAAGTTGAATCATTTTGCATGACAATCACAAGACCTAGAGAGCCTAGAGAATATATATTTGAACCAATAGTGCCTTAACCAAATCTACCCACAACATTAGCTGATATAGATCAAGACCTTAGGATACAGGTCTTTCGAGCAACGACAAACCTACAAGTAATTAGTGAACAACTGAGAGGGTTAAATATCGAAGACGACAAGGCATACACATTTTGGTCAAATCATCCTAACTATAGACTTGCCTTGATAAAATATCCGTATGACTATGTAAGGACTCGAAAGAGAACAAGTATTTGGTTGCGATCCTTTAGTCCCACAACCTGACGTAGGAGATCTTCTCGTTGACATAGATACTTTGTCTTACTCATTCAAGTTTCTAGAACACCTGTAAGGTATTTTGAGAAAATTACACAACTCCTAATCCTAAATATAGAGGCTGAAAAGGCGTATGATTACTAGATAGTCGGAAGGAGAGATTAAATCTTCATATGACCATAGGAGGTCCGCCACAACCATGAACTTACGGTTGTGATCCATAGGTGCCCTAACCCAACGGCCCTACTAATCGATCGAGACATTGATGCTAGTTTACGAACACTAGTATTTAGGTCACCACTTCCACCGGACATTATTACACAATTCTCCTTATTAAACATAGCGATCAATCAAGCTAAGGATTTCTCGGACTAGACCGAGAGAATCATCCATAAAACCCTGAGAATCCACTACACCACCCATCACCATTTTTCATGACCTTATCTAGAAATATATATGAAGAACCTACGGTCACTTCCCACATATCCAACAGCCAATAAATAGGATTTCAGCGGAGCTCGACATTGATTGGAGCCTCCGAACAACTATTATATCAAAGCAATCCATTACACCAATTCAGGTTAGGAGGGCCTTCTTCGCCTTAGATTCACAAATTCCATTATTGTGTATTGAGGATATAAGATTGCCTCACTAGTTTTTCTGTATCCATATATATTCCGCATTGGCTTGGCCGTCTCAACATGACCTTGGGAGGTCGGGTTCGAAGAATAGTTCTTGTAGATTCTCATGCTCGTATGTCACTTTTCTATCGTATGCGATCACTAAGCGAGAGATGTTGGATGGTAAAAAGTTGAATAGTAAATGTGTGGTGAATGTAAGGTCCATTTGATTTGTAAACCCTTGGTAGTCGAGTATGGACCGATGAACTAAAGTGTGTCATTAGGTAGTGAGTGTAGTGTGTAGAAGACAATGTAGTATAGATGACCAAGTGATGAATAGGGTATGTAGATGCATGGTATGTTGAGAGAAATGTGTAAGATGTGTAATATGTAATGTGTAAAATGCAATGTAATAGGTGTAGATAGACTAGTAATGTAAGATGTAGTGATGAAATGTAAAGCTAGAATCATATGTAATGTAACCTAGTGTAGTATGTAGAATATAGGTGATGTATAAATGCGCAGTGTGAAATATCCTAAATACGTAGAGTGAATGATATGTGTATGTAGTATAATGTAGAATGTAGAGTAAGTGTAGAATGGACGGTGTATGATGCACGATGCTTGTGATAGAATGTAAATGTGTAGTGCCTATAGTGTAGTGTGTGGGGTTTAGTGTAATGGTAATCCCTCAATAGTAAAGTGTGAACTAAAGCACAAGAGTGTGTCATTGGGTAACAACAAGAAAGTATATTTTGAATATGCTAAATGTAATAAAAATGAGAGTGTGAGATTATGAAGAATGTGATTATGCTAAGATGAAGTATGCAAGAATGTGGGAAGTGTGATGTAGAAGTATGTAGCTAGACTAAGGGGGGAATTAGGTGGTATGCCCCCCAAGTGTGTATGTAAGTAGCTCATGTAAAGTCATCTAGAAGGTCATCATCCTTTGGGTCATAATCAAATGGGTAAGCATTAGTAACTTGGTAAGAAATAGTGTCTAGGTTGGTCACATAAGGAGACATTGAGGTGTAATTGATACATACCCATAGAGTATTTCTTGTCGGTGAATGAAGGAAGTGGGAAACCATGGGCATACCAATGAGTAAGGTTTTGTGTATAGCCTAGGAAAGAACTATTGCAGATGAAAATGCGTCCAAAAGGCATAGGGAAAGATATATCTATATGGTCAGGGTCTAGAGTACCTCCAATATAATCAAGCCATGATTGGCCTAATGTGAGTGGTGAAGATCTAGGAGTGCGAGGCAAGAAAAATCGTGAGATAAAATATATGAAGACTATAAGTGGAAGGGATGATGATATACCCATAATAAAGATGAGAAGCATATGGCATAGGATGGAGATCGTCGAAGGTAAGCCCTAAGCAAGTCAAACCCTCATGTGTACATATAGTGTCATCACATGTAGGATCAAATGGAATGTGTTCCCAATATGAATTATTCATGAAAAGAGTGCAAGTGAATGGTAGGCGTGCTAAGATGTGTGATGCAAGTGAAGGTGAATGTGATAGAGCGACGTCCATAGAGTGAACAGGTCCCTGATAAGGAATCATATCGATAGTATCATCGGTGACATTGGAGAAACAACATCTATCACATAACTTGTCTTTGTCAAGCGGTGGCGGTGAGGGAATTCATCTATAGGTTGGGGATCATTGGTAGTGTTAGTACGTGGAATGGGGAGACTAGTGTTAGGAGCATAATCACAGTATCAGAATGGGTCACGGTCATGGGGGATAGTATGTTCAATTCCATCATGAAGGAATTTAACACAATTATGCCGCAGTATAGAAAGCGGACTATATGGCATGAAGCCATGGCCTTTCGAGAAGACAAATTGTAAGAGACCGATAAATAAATAAAAAAGAAGACAGTGTGAATAGTTTTGGGCCAACCGTAATAGGAAATGTAATGTGACCTAGACATGGATGAACAGAACCATCATAAACACACAATGAAATACTAGCCCTTGGTCATATAATATGGTCCTATGAGGGCTTAAAGCTTGTTATTCCTACTAGTAGGTGCTTAACTTCAGCCCCCTTTAATTTTATTTGTGTGGTGAAGGCAACAACATTTTATTTTGTTTTAGTCGCGCCTAAAATAAATAACAGAGAAAAATATTAAAAAGTTTGTAACTTTTGATCGGTAACTCAGTTTTGAGTGCCGTTTTTACAAAAAGTGCTTGTTTTTTTGGTGCTCTTTCCATTGGAAATATTTATTTTGAGACTTGCACTATAATTATAAAGTACTAAATATGGAGGAGTGTTATAATCAATTGTGGATGCAATTTCGGCTGAGCCCGACGTCCTAAATTTTTGGGAGTTGCAGTTTGTACCTATCATGGATTCTGAGAATGATATGCTTTTCTTTGAAGTATGTGGACTTCAAGAGGATATTGTTAAATTTGTGGTAGAAAATAGATCGCTCAAGAAGTGAAATTCTCTTCTACAATCACTCATTCATGATAAGGATACAATAATACACTCCCTGCAGAACAAACTTGCTAGCCTACAACATCACCATCATATTGTGGACATCCACAACCATGCTCCTAGTCCACTTGCAGCTACTTGCTCCGAACCCACCGACATTGATCTCGCGGTCTTTGAATTTTATCCTACTCTTGATGCTCATACACCTATGAAGATTGTTAGTGCATGCTCTTCCACATCTGTGCCTATTACAGTACCACATGTTGTGTATCCTATTTCCTCAAATTTGCATGGTTTGTTTTAGAAGCATACCACTGCATTCAATTCTCGCATGCTCCATTCTATGGGTCTCACTAGCGGAGTCATTGGCAGACATTCACAGGGTATTGTTTCCTCTATTCCACATGTTAAGTGGAATTCTTGTCATGACATTGGTTTTTGAGTAGATACTTCATTGGGATCACACATTGACAGAGCTCCTTTTTTTGTTCGCTCGACTCTTTCTGAGGATCATGAGCAACACATGAGTTATGCATCTTCACTCAAGCTTGAGAAACCTGAGATTTCAGCTGTCAACTATGATCAACCTGACACACATTCATATGTTCTTTTGCATGCACCCATTGTGCATTTTACACCAAGTCATATGCAGACATCTTCTTCATCCATCTATGTTGATTTGGGGTGGATATCTGATCACTCGTGGAGGCGATATAGACATTCGTTGAGAGGACTTTACAGTGTGGCTCCTCCACCATTCGGCCTCTTGCTCCACTTTCTATACCTTCTGCATTGTGATGCTTCTTGTTTTGAGCATTTTTCTTTAGTAGGTGTAGTGTATCTCTCTTGTTTGTTGAGAGATTTTGTATCTGTATTTTTGACACTTTTGGCATGTTGATAATATCTCTTGTGGGGGATCTATTCTGGTGAAGTCCAGTGTTATTTTGTCAATGTTTGAGTAGTTGATTTTGGGCAACTCATACAGATTTGTAGCGTCACTCCACCCATTCAAGCAATATGGGAGGGTGTGGTGTTGATCCTGCTTCTTCGGGTTTCGTGTCCTTGCCTTGTTACCTTGGCTTTTCTTGGATCGTGACACTTTGGAGTTTGTGTCCTTGCCTTGTTGCTTTGGTTATTGTTCTTAGATCGTGACACACCTATTTGCAGCAGTTGGTCGAATTATGTTTGGTGTTTTTTTACACTTTCGACATCACTCCATTGACAATCTCCTTATATGGAGCTATTCTGGTGAAGCCCAGTGTCAGTTATTTTTGAGTTTTGTGATCGAGCAATGGATTTAAACCATAGTGCACACCAAAATTCTTCAACATTGTATGAGTTTTTGAGTGAGCTTCTTGGGATGCCTTGGAGTGGATCTTTACTCTCTTTACTTTATTATTCTTCGGTTTTGGGTACTTTCATGGTGCCCCTTTTTTCCTAGTTATTGTACATGAGTACCTCATTAGGCCTAGTTGCGAGACTCATCGTGGGACATGCCACTACATTTTAGACCCTAGCTTCACTTGAGGGGGTGTTAGAGTAGGTATTTACCTTAGCTCATGTTCACCTAGGTACTTTATTTACCTTTATTGTATTTATCCTCACCCACTTATGTGTGTGGATATTTATTTTATCTTATTTAGATATTAGGAGATATTATCTAGTTGTTATGGTATCAAAGCAGATACATTGCTATTGATTGAGTTTCATAATAATATATGATATTTCTACTCATTTTTTTTGCTCATTTGTTTACAAAGGTTTATGTAAAGTTATTTTGGCGAATTACTTTCATCTTATTGATCGTGATGTTTGATTAGCATCTGTGTTCTTGGCTTGGCACGATATGGTTATTGTTCCTTTTATAGGGCACCCCAGTGCTGCTAAGGGCACCAGGGCACCCGATTACGGCTAAAATTCCATGGGGATGTGAAATTTTTTTTGGGCATGTAGGTGCAATAGGTCGCAAATTATGATATAAAATAAATAAAAAGGGCCAAAGGGATGGGGGTTAATTAGAAATTTATTTGCTCAAGAACCTTCTAAATAGTAGTTTGAGACCAGGATAAATAATTGTCTAATGTGCATGATTTTCTGATTACACTCTTCATATTTTCTTTCAAATAAAGGAACTAGATTTTTTACGTTATTTTCTCTTAAGTTGGAACTATTCTGGAAATGGAAGCACCACCGCTTCATCCATTCCATTTTCATCATTTCAATCTAATATTCACAGAGTTAATATTATGGCTTGCTTATTCATGTTGGAGGTATGTGTTAAAAATTTTCCACATGTCCATTGGATTCTCTATGGTGACTCTAATATGGAAAAAATCGGTGTGAGAAGCTTGGTCGTCTCTCAATACATTAGAAAAATAATTGGTGAGAGAAGTCTAGTATTATATGTGTGTAATTTAAACATTGATAATGGAATATTAATAATTTATTATATTTAATTGAAATATTTATGTTTGATATTTATGCGGGATTAAACCTAATATTAAGATTTCCACGATTTTAAATTTTTATTTATCCATTTCTTATTTTCGATTCTACCTTTTTTTTTTGTCAAAATATTTTTGCTAACATTTAAAACTACTTCTAACCAAAGAAAGACAAAGAGGGTCACTAACCAGCTGAGCCTATCTCTACTCGAATGGTAATTTTACAAGTGGGAAACCAGCTGAGCCTATCTCTCACGCACGTTTGCAGAGAGATAGGCGGATTCGAACTTGTGACCTGCAAAATACAAGGCAGGAGGCCCACCACTCTGCCACAGCATTGGTTATTCAAAATTTTGAGTCTTTTTAATTAAATATTCCCCCCGCGAACGTGCGTGAGGGATAGGTAGATCTTGGGAAACCAACCCCTTAAATATTCCACTAAACTCAGCTCTACGTTACCCAAGTGGCCTCTAGGTGTATCGCTTTTAAGTCTGTGAAAGTTTTTGTTGGCCGGTATCCTCATGTACAAGATTTATTCACAATTTACAACAGATCTTCATCATAATTTCACCTTCTGAACTCAAATTCGGAAGAGGGTAAGACGTTCGGTGAACAAAACTATTTAGTATTATTTTTCTCCTTACACTTCCGTTTATCAACAACTTTGGCTTCCACTTACACTATCTCTAATCCTTCATTTCCCTCACTTTATAAGCCATTCCTACTTAACCTTCCTTCTCAAAATTTCCAGTCTTCCTTCTCTCCATTATCTCTTTCGATTATCATCAGTTCTTTCTCGTAAATACTTTATTTGGAGCCATTTTTTCCTTCAATTACAGGCGTAATCGAATTCTCTCAACCATTGTTATCTGTAATATTGACTATGGTAGTGGTGATGAAAACATGTGGAAATCATATCGGTGTAGCAACACATGCACTGCATCAATCTTCAGGGTGTATAATTTCTCTACTAACATTGTCTCTATGTGTGGCGTGTATTACCAGAAATTTCTCCACCTCACCTCTGACATAGGGATCTTGCACCACACTATCTTCAGTAGTGTAAAACAACGCAGTCTGCCTTTTCTAGTTGTAGGTACGATGTTTAGTAAGTATGGAAACAATGCAGCCATCGTCAAATTTTAACGCACCCTATGAAATGCAATCTTTGTCTTCTGAATTCTGACAGATGTCAGAATCAGCCCGACCCTTCTCACATGGAACACTTCCATCATAATGAAAGCTATAAAGTTCTTGTATCTATACATTTATCCAAAAATGGATGGTTTTAATTATGGATCCTCATATAATTTATTATGTGTGGGAAACAAAGTTAAACTACAAGTTTAATATTTAAGTCAAACTGCTAATTTCCTAATTTTCTTTCAAAGAGATTGACATGCTTTAACTAAGTAATGAGTAATTGTTTTGTCAAACCATTGTTAGAAAATTAAATCAATTCAGATCTTTATTATATTAAAGTATTTCCAAGGATATATATTTTGTGAAAAGTTATCAAATTACATATAAAAGGTAAATTTAAAAAAATCTCTATATGAAAGTACTAAAATCTTATCTCAGTGTTTTGTACACTAAATTAGTGTTTTGTTTTATAATATATATGAAAGATATATTTTGTTTGGCGTTTAGAAAGTGATAAAAATTTGCCTATACATCATGTATGGATAATAATGTATGAAATATTTCTCATGAAAACCACTTTTAATTTATATGGAAAAGAAACAATACTATTAAACCCAAGGAAATGAATCGTAAGATGGTATTGAATATAATTTATAGAATTTACAGGGAGAATTTTGGAGTGGAACATTTTATCATGAAAGGATGTTTGGAAATATATTTGTAGAGAATTTATAAGAATTTAAATTTATGAAGTGTACTTCCATTTCACTACTTAGTATTATAAACTATTTTCTTTAGGTTCTATAAATGATATATAGTACGTAGGAATTCCATTGTGCAAATGACATCTAATTATGCTTTAGATATGTTCATATGCTATCCATTTTAGGATTCTAATTTGTGACATCTACTTTAATAGTATAAGCTCTTTCAAATTAAATCAAATACATTATAACAATAGAAGTGATTCCAAATCAAAGAATCTAGATTTTGTGACAATCTATAGATAAAGTTCCAACCACAAACAATAAGTGTTCAATTTTGTTTTTGTAGAGAATAAATATAAATATATAAATTTCCTTGCGCATCAAAAAATTATAATAAATAAATAATCATTTTGGACCTATTTTATGAGGCAGAGGCTCATAAAACAACTCATCCATTATTGTTGAATGGTTTTTCGACCTCTAAGTTGTCATTGTTTTCTTAGGGTAAGTGCATGTAAATGGGGGGCAAAAGGGGAACAAAAGGGACACATTTTTCCTAAAATCAACAAAACTTGAACTTCATCTAATAATTTGGCATTCATATGCTCAAAATTTGATAAGAATAAGTATCGTAGATCTCAAAATCTAGTTTATAAACTACTATTTTTTTTAAATGGTGGAGATTAATTTATTGAGTTCTATAATTTATTTTAAAAATCTCTTTAGTAGAAAGTTAGACAAAACTATGTATGAGGTCCCACTAATGTTTCATAATTTTTGGATGAATATATAATTTTTTTAATTTTCAAAGTGCACACATCTTGAAAATGAAATATTTGTGTGTACACCCTCGTATCTTTGAAAAAATAGTCATTTTTAATTTTTTTAGTGCATGTAGAATGGAGTTTAAAAGAGTTTTCTTTTTGAAATTTGGACAAAAAAATCATAAATTGTGTACAAAAACGTATGCATATGTTTTGGAAAGAAAAGAAGGCACTAGTAAAAGAAATTAAGGATGAAAGCCTTAAACTAATAAGATTTTATAAATAAGTATATCATTGTAATGCCCCATCGATGTTCCCCTATTCCTGACATGATGACCCTGCTACTAAGCATGGGAGAGTTGTGTGCGTGCTCTCATTGACCGTTGTCGACTTTGTCCTTGTCGCAGTGAAGGTTTTGCACCTTCCCTCTCTTTCTTGCCTTTCGGGTCGTTGTTGACACCCCAACTGTGGACCTCGTAGCATCATGGACGACTATCCGGTTAAAGGAAAATTTGGTTCTCGGCTCTTCGAGTTTGTCGGGTCGTCAACATTAATAGGATTAATAATTATTATCATTATTAAGCCGTAAAATCATTAAAATAATGTTTATAATACTATTATAACTCATATCGCCGACTTCGATCAGTCACTTTTGTGTCGAAATTTTATCTCTGGTAATGGATTGACTTTAAGTTATATTTTATTTATTTGTCTACTTCGTTTTAGGGTTTTATGACATTTTTAGATTAAAACAAACAAAAAGAAATAGATAAATAAATTTAAAAGGAATTAAAAATAAATAAATGAAGGCCCATGAAATTTTAGGGCGGATTAGGGCAAGGAGATGCCTTATGGTCTTGTTTTCTGTCTTTTGCTGAAGAAAGACAGCAGCCGCCGCCATGGAAGCTTGGAACCAGTCTTGGCCGTGACTTTTTTCACCCAACCAGTGTGCTTTGGGCATTTTTTTACCTTTCCAAAGAAATGCATCGCCAAATGTCATCCCTGGAGTGCCATGTTTCCTTTTTGCAGCCTGTGCTAGCACTTCCCCCTAGCCTGTGTAAAAAAAAACGCACCCAGACCTGCGCGACTTCCTTCAGCGCATAAAAAGACAGAAAATTTTGTCAGATGAGTTATTTGCATTGATAATAGTGGTGCCCATTAGGGTGACAGCGGGTTTCCTCATTCTGCTCACATATTATTTGATTTGTAGGCTCTGCACATTATTTTTGGCTCCTAACAGGGAAGATGGACAAGAAGATTATGCCCACATGAGCGGGATTAGGAGGAACATTATAGTTGTTTGTGGCCGTTTTCTTTCTAGGGCTATGCTTTTCACATTGGGTTTTTATTGGATAAGGAAGCATGCAAGTGCCCTGGCAGATACATATGCTAAATGTGGAAGCATGCAAGCGCCCTGGCAGATACATATGCAAAATGTGGAAGCATGCAAACCATTCGACTAAATGCATGGAAGAAATGTAGTTCCATGGACTGCAATGATAGCAGGATATGAAAAAATGGGTCTGTTAAAAAGGCGTTGAACTGTTTGATAGAATGCCTCAAAGAAATGTTGTCTCATGGAATGCCATGATGGCAGCATATGCACAAAATGGATGTGTAGAAAAGGCCTGTGGTTTGTTTGGCAGAATGCCTCAAGAGATGTGGTCTTATGGAACATACCCTGACCTTGTAAGCTTCATTTTTGGTTTAATTAGCTTTCAGACATGCAGGTTCAGTGCATGAGGGTTGTAAATACTTCGATGGCATGAGTGCCTCTTGTAGAATCATGCCTAGAATTAATCATTATGTTTGCTAGTTTTTGATGAGCACATGAGAATGTGCAAAATGTGGAGGCATGCTTAAGGCATGTGAAGTGTTTGACTAAATGCCTTCAAAAATCATGGTCTAATGGTTGCAAGATTTGAGGCTATGCACAAAAGGAGGAAGATCTCATCCTACCCAAACAACAACAATAAGAAACCATTTGATCATGCTCAGCAAGTGGTGGGTCGAATCCAGAAGGTAGGAGAAATGTGATCAGAGTAGCGGAATGGTTTTCAAGTATGTAGTTACAGATTTTATTGATAGATGTGTATGTTAAATGGTGGAGCTGTGGATGCTCATGATCTGGTTGACGATGTGCCCAAGTAAGTTACTGAACCAAATCCCGCAGTTTTGACGTACTCAACTATTCATGCATGGTTCTTCTTCCCTTACCTCTCATAATTCTCGTGTTTTAGTTCTCTTTTGCAACTAAATAGAATTTTAAATTTATGGGATTTTTAATACAGTTAAATGTTCCTTCAACTCGTTGCAAAACAATAAATTGTCGTGTCGTAACTCACGAAGTCATTATAACTCGTCTACTTTAAACCATGAACTATTACCCTCACTTCAAGATGATTTAGAAAACTCTTACCCATCTTGATCACTCCAATATTGTTTTATCGACCAGATGAATTTGACTCCCCATTGATAAAGTTGACCTTCTTCTTGTTTAAAATAGTTAAATTTTGCATTTTTCGAGACTCACTAAGTACCCTTCGTAACTCTAGAAACGAGATGTGAAGTTTCATTCATGTACCTTGGTATACAAGGAGTCACCTTGACCTTTGGTTTGACCCGAAATGAACATATGACATCCTTTTGATGCTCTTATAGGAGGCTGTTACATTGGTTTACAACAGTAGAAAGCTGCTAAATCTAGAAAGTTGGCTTTCGTTTTGAACCGCCATTTGAAACCTGAATGGAGAAATTACGTCCCATCTTCACAAACCTCTAGCATTTATACTAGACAAATGCATGGAACATTCAGTATAGGAAAGAGAACTTTTCATAATAGTTTGGTGAAGCCATTTTGTAGGCCTCGAGTCGCGGTGTGTGGGGTCAAATGGACCAATTTCATCTTGTCGCTCCAGAAAACTTGTTGCCATTTAAAAATGGTTCTCTAGTTCTCAATCCCATCGACTCTGATGAACTCTCCTTATATAGGGGAACTAATAGGAGATGTCTCGTTGCATGCTCCTCCATTGAACATCAGTTATGGACGTGGTTTTCTAGGCCCTTGAGCTAATTTTTGTCATTTTTCAACTGGGTGAACTACGACCAGTGGCCCCGGAAAATTAGCCGCCAAATACAAACCGTTCGCTCCTTTTCAATTCTGTCAACTGCTTTGAATTCTTGGTATATCTGGGGACACGTAGAAAGTTAATCGTGGTGTGTGTTCTCATCGGAAGATAACTTTTGGAAGTGGTTTCTTAGCCTCCGAGCCCATTTTGTACGTTTTGTAGCTAGTAAGAAAATGTAAAAGTAGAAAGTTGCGGACCCTCGTAGGGTTGCCAAATCACCCTAGAAAATTTTAACACACGTAAATAATTGTTTAAAACACTATAATGAAACTTGTTGTGTGTATTAGAAATTTTGACAAAACGATGTTTTCTCTCTCTTCCATTCTCTTTCTCTCTCCTAGGTTACAAAGTGAAGTGAAATGAAATGCATTGAATACATGTCTCTAAACTCTTTCTCTCACTGGAAAATTTTAATTATTATTATATGTAAATGGGAAACTGAAAGATGATAATTATGTTAGATTAGGGTGGATGCCATGCTAGCGATTTATCACTGATATCTTGCTCACGTGGTTTTTGCAGGATGAAAGAATGATGACATAAAGGCGTTGAGTAATTCATTGTTTATTTTTGGTATTATTTTGAAAGACTTATTGTTGAAATTGGTAGTATGTAAAATTTGTTAGATTATTAAGTGCTTGAGAAATTGGTATTTCTTTCATGGATGTTATTTTGGTCCCAAAATTTTTTATGGTAAAAGTGAAATACAATGTCAAAAGGAATTGAAATTAATACTTTGTAGTGAAATTTCATTGTGCAATTATTGGTGTTGCGCTTCTTCCTTGAAAATGTAATAAAGGAACCTAACCATAACAGTTAACCCTAGTTCAAAATTTGTATATATAACTAACCTACAGATGTTAATCCCTTAGCGTAGAAAACTATGACTTTCAAATGAACCTTTACACTCGATGGAACATCCTAGTTTAGGCAAATAAGATCCCAAGAAAGGGGTTTATCGTCTTAGTAGGTACGTTTAGTGACATCGACATAAACCAGACATATAGGAGCAACATAGTCAAATAAATCTTCTGCATCGAATGAATTTCTTGTGAGATCCAGATGACATCATGGAGCTAGTGGAATAGTGGTTCTATCACTTTAAATTTTGTTAAGGAATAGATCCTCTTAGCTATATGTACTATCTTTGGCTAGTGACATTATAGTGCATTGATCTTTTACGGAGGGTTTATAGGGTAAATACATTTCAACCTAAATCAAATCTATAATAGGGATTTAAGCCCTGGGTGAAAAAAATGGAATTAAACTAAACCCTAGTGGATTAGGATGTTAACTTGTGGGAAGAAAACTATAATTTAACTCCTTGCATACGAAGTTGAGTTGAAGATGTTGATTCTAGAGAACCTTAGAAACCGTAATCTTGTCCCTTAATCCCTTGCTATGTCATTTTATGGCATTAAGGAATAAAGAAAATTTCTTATGCGGAATCGTGAAATGCAAAGATATGGGATCCTCATGAACATAGATCACTTGTGTTCATGTGTAGTTTATAATGCTCCTAGCCATGTACTTCTTTAAGATGTCAGACAAGTGCTTTCGTATCTCTTTTGTTTTGAGACGATGCTAAGAACGAGACCTTAGTGCGATGTAAGAGCATATCATATAATGTTGCACACGAGATTGGAGATTAGGATTAAGGTCACTCTTGGAGTCCTTATAACTTAATTAAACATTTTCATGTGTTTCAAAGAATATGTATTGCCTTGGTGTGACCAAACTTCAAGGAAACAAAATAAATAAATAAATATAAATAGGAGTCAATAAGTTATTGAACCTTATTAATTTTGGTAGTGAAATAACTATTCCGTGATCGAAGGATGTTCTTGGGAAAAAGCTATCTCGAATCTATGTCTTCCTTAATCCCAAGATTTCATCTTGACATCACGTTAGATTCTCTTGTGTAGCAAGAGTAAATTTTATACATTAAATAAACATTTGAGAAGCAAAATCTTAACATAAGAATGAGAGAATTAGAATCTTGTAGGCATTTTGAAATATGGAAAATACTTATGTAAGTTATGAAGATTTGTCATAAGGGTAAAGAGAAAAATTAAATGGTTGAACAATAAGTGAAATGTGAAACGAATTTTCAGAACATGTAGGTGGAAAAAGGGAGAAAATCATGCTTACCTAATAATGTTCTTAGAAAGTTAGCCGTAACTAAAATACATTTAAAGTAATGATATGTCATGGGTTCGCCATTCCTAAAGTCACGTTTCTTGTGGTTGGGTCTTTGCTAGTATTCGTTCATTGTGAGAAGTGTGGCATCAACATGCCTATGTTGTTTTCTTGATTCTATGTGAGTTGATGACTTATGTGATTGTCATACGCGAGTCGAGTTTCTGTACTTGGAGCACTTGCTGTGTTGTGTGTAGCGTGCATTGTAAGTCAAAAAAATAATTATCCTGGTATTTTACTGTTGTATTTGTGTGTGTAAAGTGTGGGAACTACAATCATCAGCAAGGTAAAACCGAGCTTGACATCGTAGTATATTGTTTTTGGAATATTATGTTATAACGTATGAGATATCAGGGTGTACATGTGAGTGTTTGATGTTTTTTTGTAAAACATGGATTTATTCAAGGAATACAGAGTCCAAACCTTAGGTTTGGATATCCAAGGCAAATCCAAGCCTATGGTTTGATTAGTTCAAATCCGAGATAAGATGAAATGCACTTATGTTCCTATTTTCTATGTGGTATATACGGTTGCAAGATGTATACGTTTTTCATTTATTAATCTTTATACTTTATTATTTCTTATACTTTAAATTTATTTGAGTAAATATAAGAAACTAGGGTCACTCTACACCTTATGGAACTAGTCTCATAGCTCCATCAATCACGGTTTAGAAGATGGGTTTTCATATTCTAATATGGTTAGTACAAAGGTATTTTTGAGGATTTCAACATTCAATGTAAAGTTTTTAGGGTTTAAATTCTACAATCAATGTCTATTTCGAGGAAAAATATAGTAATTATTTAGGTCTTATGGCCTTTTAGATTATTTAATGACATTTTAAGGAGTGTTAGATGTGTCAAAACTATATGTTATAAACCTCACAACTCCAAATAGTAGCAATAATTTCTTGAATATATAGACTCATGCAATTTATTATAACACATAATAAATCAAAACACATATGTAAGTTTTTATTGATTCAAATAATCAAGGGAATGGTCATCATGAGGTATGTGAAGGATCTGAAACATCATGAGGAAAATGGGTGCAATCATAAAAATCATGAGGTCTGTGAAAGATCTGAAACATCAAGAGCTTCATCGAGATTCAAATCATGAAGGGAATGGTCATCAAGAGCATGATAAGATAAGCTCACCATGAGTGATGGTGGAAATCATCTCAGGCTCACAAATAATGCATATTTTATGAGAGTGTTTCTAAACACTTAATCAATTTTTGGTAATGAACACACATCTTACAAGTCATGGAGGTGGAATTTGCAATGTTTCAATATAGTGTGGAGGTCAAGAACATGAAATTCATTCATAAGTATTCCTATAAGTTTCATTTAGGGATCAATCCTTATATCAAGAGGAAACCTATCTCCATGAGGAGTAATTGAGAAAGAGGGTGTGCAGACATTATAAGCATGATTCCACTCGGTGACATCTTAGGCACGGAGGTGAATTACGAGATTAAGAAGAGACCAACATGTTCAAAGGTGAAAAGCGAGGCTCAATGAGAGAATTGATGATCATTATATCCTAAATCTACTATTGTGTTGAATTCTCTTCAAGAAATAAATCAAAATGAGCTAGTAAGGCTAGAGAGCCATTCAAGACCATCATGTGTGAATGATCAAGAAGTCACCTATTTTCATATGAGAAAGAAGTCTATGAGCATCCTAAATATGATTCCATTCAAGGGTGATTTTGAAGATTGGAAGTGTAAGAGGATGATATTCATATGGAGATGTTTTCATGTGTGAATTGAAAAACCCAAAAATATAAAACTTAAACCATGAAAACCAAGCCACAATGTGAAATATTTCTCCCAAGTATTCTTGAATCCTTCTTTGGGCACTTTGCCTCCTCGTGTAATGATCACCTTGTCCTTAAAGGTATTCCTATTACATTGTGTGAACATGTATAACTTTGTAAAAAAGTTTTTAAAAGGTCCATTATTCCATTCATTGAAGTGTAGTAAAATACTAATTTGTTCGCAAGCCTAGAAAGGCCAATTTTGGCCATTTCGGAGCTTCTGTCTGCATCCTCTAGGATGGTTATGAAAAGTTATTAAGTATATAATGGTGGTATTTGAAAGCCTTGAAGGTGTTGGAAGTAGTTTAGAAAGATTTAGGAAATTTTTTATCATTCAAGGATAGTATTTTCAACAATGGGCTTTCAGGTGCAAGGAATGTGCAATCAAATTGTGAACATTGACTTTTCTAGCTAATTCTGGGAGCTCTGTAAGGAGTTGGGAGGAAAAAAAGTAGGCACCGAAAATATTGAATAATAATTTACATTTTGGGAGGATCCATTTTGATCCAAGGCCACCAAAGGTGATGTTAGCTATCATCTCATACTCTTAATCAATACATACATCCTAAGAGTGTTTCTAAAGACTTAATTAGTTCTTGGTAATGGGCTCAATACGTTGTGGAGGTCAGAACAAGTGATTCACCTTTAATTTATAATTCCACGTGGATAAAATTGAAAAAATGGTGTTCTCCACAATGATATTAGAGTCTTCTCCACAATGGTGTGACTCAAGAAGACTCCTGGGTTTTATAACAGAATTCTAGGTAGATTTATCTTCTAAGAATCCTTATCAGCTGAGATATTAATATTTTCTTATTGAAACCCCAAAATGGTTTAAGATAACCTAATAGGGAGAAAATTCAGATTTATTATCATACACACCCTTCTTGAATCATTTACCTATTGAATAAGCTTCAAGAGGATTAAATTAAAGTTTCTTATTTTATAATACGAGATATGTGGATGTCCGATATGCTCCCAACATTAAGCCTTATACGATAAAAACCACGAGCATTAAAAAACATAGTCAAGGTTGGAAGTAAATTCTAGATGTCATGAACTACCGGTATATATTTGTGATGAAATTACTTAGATAGATTTGAATATGAGCGGAAATAGAATACCAATAACACCAAAATGTAGATGAATGTCCACAATATGAAAGTATAAGTTATAGGACTAAGGATGTAACAATATTCAATCCATTACTCTTTATAGACATCAATATGTGCATCATTCTAGTCATTGTGCATCCTTCATCCAACTATCTTGCCTTCAATTCAAACTTCACCCTTGCTTAGAGGAAATTCCTAACAAGTTTTAAAAGTTTTTTTAGTGTGCAAGAATGATTACCCAAGGAGATAAATCAATTCGGTGAGATTAAGTGAAAATATTTTCCTTCTGAGACCTTAAAAGGAAAATTTGGCCATTTTGCAGCTGGTAAACACACTTCAGAAATTTTTAAGGAAATTCTAAAGCATATGAGGGTGATTTCAAAGAGAATTGAAGGTTTTTGAAGTAATTTAGGAAATTTTAGGAAATAAAATATCATTCAGGATCCATCTGTTCAACATTGGGTATTCATGGTGTAGGTAATGAGAGCTTAAATGGTGAATTTTCTCTTCTATGGAAGATTCTGGGAGTTCTGAATGAGTTTAGAGGAAATTAAATATGCATCAAAATGTGTAATAGACATTCACTTGGAAAACATGTGTAATTAGGAGAATCATGAGGTTTGTGAAAAATCTAAAACATTTAGAACCTCGTTGAAATTCAAGTCATCAAGGGGATTATTATCATGAGCATGATGAGAAAGGGTCACCATGAATTATGTTGGTATTCATCTCGAGCTCACAAATTTTTCATATATCTTGATATTATTTCTAAACACTTAATCAATACTTGGTGATGTGTTCACATATTACAATTTAGGGAGTGGATTTATAAGTGCTTCCATGTAGTTAGAGTTAAAGAAGATGGATCTCAACCTCAAACATTCCTTCAAATCTCATTTAGGGATCAATCCTTCCATATATAGGAGGAAAACTATTTCCACAAGGAACAATCGAGCTAAGATGTGTCCAGATATTATAAGCATGTTTCCACACATGTGATATCTTGGTCAAGGAAGTGAATTGTGAAGTTAAAAAGGGTGTCATCATGTTTAAAAGTGAAATGGGAAGCTCATGGAGTAAGTTAAGGATCATCATATCTTGACTCTGCCATCATGTTCAAACCTCTTCAAGGAACAAGACAAGATGAGATAGTCAAGATACTGAGGAATTCAAGACCATCATATGTGAAGGATCAAGGCATCATCTATCTCCATGAGAGGCATATGAGAAAATAGGTGTATGAGTATCCTGAAGTTGATTCAATCCAAGGATAATTCGTGAGCTAGGAGAGTAAAAGGATGATCTTCATATAGAGAACCATGTATGTAAGAATGAGAAATCATCTTAGTTTCACTTGATGTCACTCACTTCGTAGTGTTCTTAAACACTCATTCAAACCTTGTAGTGTGATCACACTTCAAAGGAGGATGGACATTACAACCACCTCATTTCAGTCTAACAGGTGGCCACATGACAAGAATCTCATTCATGTTGGTGTGAGTGGTATTTTATTCACCTTTTATTTATTATGTGTATTACCACCTCATCCAGTCATTCATCTCACTTAGGCAGGAGAATAGATCATAGGTTTCATGTTAGTTATGATAGATTCCTTCATGGAATCTGTCATATGTGTAAGTATGTGTCATAGGAGTTGCATTCCCCTTTTGGAAAGTAACTACTCTTATCCATCATGGAGGCATCATTGATTCTATATGGGAGTTACTCATCACTCACCTATATGTACACCTTACTTCTTGATTTATGAGCATGGGGATTGATCCCTTTTCCTTTAATGCATGCACATTGTCTCTATGGTTGAGTTATTTCTTGAATCTTGAAGCTACACCATTCCATAGTTGAGTACAACTCCTTGATGTACATAGATTCCCTCCATGTCTTCATCCTTCATCCCTTCATCAATTCAATGATAAATTCTCCCATTTACATGGTGAATACTTATTCCAGTAAGTGATATATAGTAAAAAAATGGTTTGACCATCATGGAGTTTATTTTTTATTACTAGGGTTAATTTTGGAGGCCTTGAAAAGTAAGAGAGCGATCCTCGCTCTTTATTTGTAATTAGAAGAGAAAATCATATTCCCATCACAATATAGATCTCATAACACTATTTCTAAACACTTAAGTCATCACTTGAGTTTTTAGAAACATACTTTCAACTCATGGTAACTCATTTTTACCAATTTTACATGTTAAATTTTTCATCATTTAAAAACACAACTTGGGGTGTTAGGAATGTGTATTCAACTCACAAAAATTGGCCCCATCCTCATGAGATCCTCACACATGGTAAAAAAATAGTCTATTTATGACAAGTACTTACTCATTCCGAGAGGTACTTATCATTTCTGGACATTTAAAAATATTCACATATCACCATGTGGTGGCCATCTCTCTAGATGTTGCAAATTTAGGGCCATTTTTGTCTGGAACCGAAAGGGGAAGTTGTACTATATTTAAATTTTTTCATGAAACCTTCAAGTCTTAGAGAAACATAGATGTTACCACCATGTATAGGATTCACATATCTTTTCTTTGCCTATTCATTTTCTTGCTAACTCTTTATGGAGTTCCCAAAATCATCTGGAGAAGTTAGAATTCACCATTAGAGTGTTTGTTCCTTGCACCTAGAAAACCCGTTGTTGAGAAAATTGTCTTTGAATGAGAAAACCTTTCCTAAATCTTCGTAAATTTCCTCAACACTTCTAAAAGGCCCCAAAACATTAACAATGACTACAATCTTTCCCAAAATAGACATCAACTGTAGAATTTAAACCCTAAAAGCTTTAGATTAATGCTAAAATCCTAGAAATATGTATGTATCGACTAGATTAGAATATGAAAACCATTTTCTAAATTGTGACTGATGGAGCTGTGAGACTAGTTCCATAAGGTGCAGAGTGACCCTAGTTTCTTATATTTACTAAATTAAATTTACAGTGTGAGAAATAAAAAAGTATAAAGATTAATAAATGAAAAGCTTATACTTTAACCATTTATATTTACTAAAATAAATTTAAAGTATAAGAAATAATAAAGTATAAAGATTAATAAATGAAAAACTTATACTTTAACCATTTATTTTAGTAAATATATCCCTAGCACAACCACATATACCACATAACAAATAGGAACGTGAGCATGTTATAATGCAATCATGTTTTAGGCTTGGTAATTACCAAGCCTAATAATTCATAACGTGAACGTGATTTCCCGAAATGGCTTGCATTTTACATAAAATAAAAAATGTGTCCACTTTTTGGTCCCCCGTCTCTATACACTTGCCCTTATTCTAATGGATTCCTAAAAATTAAATCCAAAACAAATATAATTAAAATTTATGTACTTGACATGCTAATATACAATAGGCAATGATAATCCACTTTGTATAGACATTCCCATATCGATATCCCTTCTTCACATATTCTCATCCATAAATCTATTTATTCATACAAATTTCTAAATGGTCTCCATCTACCCTACAACAATTTCCCATTATGAATGTACATTATGTGAGAGAGATTCATTCAATATTTGAGAAAAATTTTACACCCTTTAATCAAGATTAAATTTGAAGTCTCCATTACAAGGGAGGTATTTAAATAACACTTCAAAATAATACTATGTAATTTGTGTTGGGTTTTAATATTTTATGATTTGGATATATTTGATCGAGGTTGATAGGAAACCTTTAATTGTTTTTTAGTTTTTAAAATAACTTTACACACATAAACATTATTTAATAAAGCTTGGATAAAATTATAATGTTATCATTTTAATAAATCGCTTTATACAAGCACCTATAGATGCTTTTGCTAGTATATAACGAAAGAGAAGATAATTGGAACTCATTATTTGTCTTCATATTGCATGAACCACAAAAACATAGCCCTCATCCACAACAATATGCACTCTAATCAAATAGTTACATCTATAAGGGGTTAGGGAAGATCAAGTTGATTCATCGATTCATCTATGTATGTATTGGGCCATTACATGAAATCGACATAAAATGGAATGCTTATCGTAAAAACATGAGTAAATTAAGTGTGAGAGTTGACATTGTTTTAAATTAACAATTTCAATTTTAAATCAAGACTGTGTTTTTCAATATCATTCATTAATTTCTTGTTTAAGTGGCAAAGGATTCCTCAAGTATATAATCTTTCGACCAAATTTGATTTAAGTGAAGAAAAAATCATGTAGTATTTTTTTCTTCCTTATCAATTCAACCTTATATAAACCTACTCTATTAAGTCTTCTAATTTTTTTATATTTAAGTAATAATGGTTTAAGAAAAGTGTGTGGTAAGTAATATGTTAACTAAAAATTTCTTTCATTTAATTTTGTATCTCAGGTGCCAAGATTAGTGACAAGTGTCGTTGATACTCATACTTTAATTGGATAATTTTGTCAATACAAGGCGATGTACATGCCTATTTGCAACAAAGGAGTAGCGAGGAATTACCCTTAACATGTACTTAAAAATAAACTAAGGAAATGATGAAATTATCTTGATTACAAAATGAAATGTTTGACCGAAAAATGTGATCAAATACAGAATTGAAACGTTCTTAACTTGACTCGTTACATAAAAGTAAATACATCAAAACAATAGAGTAAATGCTGAAATCAGAAATTTATCGAAATACGAAAGGAAATGAATGTAAATCTCCCTTTTCGTTGTTAGGAGTTTCCCTTACTCTTTCCCTTCGATCATGTTTAATATTGAAATTCACACGACACAAATTTCCCCTGAATATGTTATCTTTATTGATTTGAAAATTATTCTTGTATAATGAATCAAATGACTTAATCAAACCGTTAAATCTAAATATAGAATCTCTCTTATACACGAGCAATTCTAGTCCCTTTAGGAGAGAAATAGTTATTCATAGTAAATAACTTCTACTTAACTACATGTTGACCAAACAATGACTATCTATTTTGAGAAATACATTAATGGAAGGATTAGTCCTTGAAGTGTTTGGGATTGAAACATTCTTGACAATCAAGAGGAGGTCCGTGATCGACTCATTTGAAAGATTCAATCATTTATTAATTGATTGAAGGGAATTGCGGTGATAGTAAGTCTCTAGTTTTTGGCCGCATCCCATCTCTTAGTGACTGGAGTAACTAATCCTCAAAAAAGGCCACAATATCCACTGAGTTAATGGCGGTGCTTCATGTCCATGATATGGTGATGCTATCTGTGATACCAGGAGTTCAAGATATTTGCATGCATGCATGAATGCCCTATTTTTGAAAATCATGGTTGATGATCTGGATGAGCTTGATGTGGTATTGTGAGTTCTCTATTAACACGGAGGTGATTCTTGCACCAAGGCGAGTCCTACACCAACACACCAATCAAATTCTTATGCGATTGTATGAATTAAGTCATGTGCTATCTGTGATAACTCAAAATATAATTTTCAAAGGGGCCATTAATGATTAAAAATGGATCAATTTAAGCCATTCCTAACGAAGAAATAACAAGATAAAAATAAAACACATATGTACAACAATTCTTTCAAAAACATAATAAAATATTAAATATAAGTAGTTAACATTATACATCGTGTAAGATGACATGATGCATATTAATACAAAATTTTGTTAATTTACTTAATGAACATGATACATATTAATAGGCTATGTTATCTCCTATAAACTAGGAGGCCTAATAATGCTCCTACAACTACTCATCAAATATAGATGAGTTGTTGTAACACTCACAAAGTATACTTAGGTTGTTATAAACAACCACATTAATAATTATAATACAATACTCAAATGTTAATGGAATACTAACTGAATTATTTCTAAACATTCCCCCCCTTAGTGCGAACATGGCGAAAACCTATCTTTGTACTTGTACTTGTTTTCATGATTAGGTGATTTTTACTGCAGGATGATCACAAACGTGTTGTATAGTTTTCAAATGGTTAACCACAAACCGGAAATGATGGTTTTCAATTGGAGTACCACAGACCAAAAGTGAAGCTTTTCAAGTGTTCTACCTACAACCACATCATGATGTTCCAAATACTATTATCATCCCTCATCACATTTCACTGCATGGAATAACATAGGAAATTCAACAACTCATGCACACAAATTGAAAATTGGAAATGGAACATTGGATCATGCCGCCCCCCACCCCTCAATGTGAAATTTACACCTATTAAAAACAGGAACATTGCACAATGTAACACCACACACAAATGGAAGAAAACAAACATGTCACTAAACCTTCATGCGGCCCCATCGTTGGTGACTGACGAGAGGTTAATGATTGACCTCCAACCTCCGATGCCTCCGTCCTCCGTGTCATGCTACTAACTCGGCCAGATGTGATCATAAATTTCAATTTTACATAACTTAATTAGACGTCGGATTCCATCGAAAATGCATCCCTAAAACAATTTTTATTATTATTATTTTTACAACTTTTGACAGTTCACAATATTTGACACTAAAATACTTTGACGACAAAACTTTGACATTAACAATAATAATCACTTTGAGTGTGATGAGTAGATACAATGGATAAACAATTAACACTATTATGACACCTAATACTCTAAGTTGATTAACCATACCATATTATTTTAAAAAAATGGCTCAACGGAATGAAAAAATATTGATAACTCACTCTTGACTCCAATCATTGGTCATAGATAAACTTTTCACACTACAACCTATATGGTGAAACAAATTAATAATAGACAAAAGGAATAATGTTCAAACTATACATAAGACGATAAATCATTAATTAATTTTGAGAAAATGACACTAAAAACTCACATTATATAAGCACCAATTAAAACTTTGACAACCTATTCCCAAAGACTCAAATATAATGAAATTAAATAAAAACTGAACCAAAAATAAACACCCCCACTTAGAGTAACTCACAAACTTTTTGTTATTTTTCTTTGAGCCTATGAGGTGTCGAACTCGTGGCAAGTTCCCCGATGCACTCTGGTCATGAGCCAAAGGACATAGCATTCGAGGATGAGCTTGACCAACCTATTAATTTCATTCATTGTCGAGTTGACCGTGAGAGATTGGTTTCAAGAAACAAATTCGATGTGAACCAAATGCAGGATTGAAGATGCATGCATTGACCAGATTGCACAATGAAAATATCTTGAGAGATTACTCAAGCTTCGTTTGAATGAAAATATCAAAATACATAGATTTCTCAACCTATGTCAAAGAGCGCATGGAATAGATCTCCCAAACCGATTCAAAAATGTCTATTCCTGGTGCGTGTATACTGTAATCCACATTGTTGATGTTAATGCAAAGGAAGTCGACTAATGGAAGGCTGTGAGCAGCATGGGAAACATGTCCAACAGGTGAATATCCACCACGAGGAGGAGCAATATGCAGATACCAGATACCAGATACCAGATAAGCTCTTTATCCTCCATGTTGGTTTTGACAAGTCTCACTCTTCTATTTTAATATGTCGAGGAGATCACTTTCAATGCGATGTCTCCCCTTATCACAAACATGTGTTAACAAATTCCTTTGAACAACAATCTCAGCCATCCAGGTAAGAATCGCATGGAAACTGCATGAAGGGGATCCTATGCTAGTGGACGCATCCCAAAATCTAAGAATACGTCTTAGACCAGAACCAATACGGCTTCAAGTGCAATGTAATGACAATAACCCAAGTATTAATTGATCAAATCTCTAATGCAAGGGCGTCCAAACAAATCCTAGGAGAAACATTTTACAAAAAAATAGAATTACATCTACAGGAGCAATAACAAAGAAACATTGCCCCTCTATAATTATTTTAAGTTTCCATCACATGCCTCAGGAATAATTCGTTATGATACCAGATGAAGGAGAAGAGCAGATTTAGCAAACAAAACTTTGTTAATTTACTCAATGGACATGATACTTATTAATAGGCAATGTTATCTCCTATAAATTGGGAGGCCTAATAATGCTCGTAAAACTACTAATCAAATATAGATGATTTGTTTTAACACTCACCAAGTATACATTTGTTGTTCTAAAAAACCACATTAATAATTATATTACAATACTCAAATGTTAATGGAGCACTAACTCGATGATTTCCTAACAAAGATAAGGCTAGATATGGTTTAAACATCACAAAATGTGGTTAATCACTCTCCCGGACTAAAGGTTTAGCAAATCCTCCTACTATATAGCGTTCAATTGCTCTACAATTATTGAACAGTTATATTCATCGGAAAAAGTTTGCCAAGTTTCATCCAAAGATATGTTAGAGAATCCAAAATGCTCAATAACATTATCCCTCCAGGTCTTGTACCTTCCCTCAGCTTGGTCATCCGTTGAATCCCATCTTGGCACAGGTGCAATGATCAGTGGGGGCATGTATCTTATACCAATCCATTGCTCTTTAAGCTCCAGAATTATTTTGTAGAGATATTTGGCTCGTTTTAATGACCATTAAAGGTTTATAGGTGAAACAACCTCCTTTCTCTTATATGGCTCTGCAAGAAGCTAATATTGGATCTAGAAAGTAAGGAAATTGACATTGAACATTGGAATCACTTGCTCTCGGAAAATTTTGAGACAATTCTTAAGGATATTTGTGTATATGTCTACTAGGTGTAGACAATACACATGTGAACGAAACTTGTTGAAAAACCAAATTGGTGCTAGTAAATCATGCCTCATTAAGAGGTCAATGGTATATTCTTACTGCATAAAAACTGGTCTTTGATCTCTCCATTCACCCTGATGTTTGAGTGTGGAAATGAAGGCCCTTAACTATACTTCTCCCACATAAATATTAATTGGAATTTCAATTTTCTCTGGAAGAAGAAACTTGTGAACATAGAATTCACACAACAAATTTTTCTCAACATCATTTCCTATCGTATATACCGTTACAAACTATTTATCATTGTCAAACTCTATTACCAATATTACACAAGCCCTAGATATTTTTCATTTGAAGAACTGTTGTTTTAAAAAGAATGTATAAAAGTTCGAAGGGGGTCGTGAAAGAACCTAGTCATAGAGTCAACTTACTGTAAGCACATTTTCTTTTAGAAATTTATTTTCTTCTTTTAATTTTTTTCTCTTCTTCCACTACCCTTAGCCTATATAATTCTTCACCACTTAACCATACCTCTTAAGACAACAATCGAGGAAAAATAAAATTAGTTTGAATTTCCTAATCTTCCATGGCCACAGGATCTTGCTCTATTCTATTTTCCCAATAGTGCAAGAGATGTGCCTAGCTCCTCGATTCTAGTTTGAAGGAGTTTATCTATTGTTCTTATTCTTCTAAAGCCTTTTTTAGCTGAAGAGTTTCCTCCTCATGTTGTGCTGATATTTCCTATATCTGTTGAATCTCTTGATCCTTATCGATTATCTGCTTTGGGAGAAATGGTTTTCTTTGGCCTTTAAGAGTGATTGCAAATGGTTTATTCTGTCCCAAAGCTAATTGTAGATCAAACTGAACTTTAGATAAGGACATGACTTGGAGCATAATAGTATCAGAATTAGGTGAGAACTAGGTTCTTCCTCTTCTATAATTGCCTTTCCTTTATCCATAACAAGTGACTCTTTAGCGTATGCAAGGAATGCTCTGTTCTTGTTCTATATCAGGAACAAATGGGGATACTTGTTTATGAGGAGATACAGGTGGGGTTTGGACCAGAGTTTGCATTATCTCAGTTACTTCTTGTTCCTCCTGGGACAATGGATTCTCAATTGGGGTTTCATGAAGGACAAGAGTAGGCCTAGAAGTACAGAGGCATTTCTTAGGTCTCTTAGAGGTAGATGGCATTTGCTCTACAACCGCCTCAAGATTTAAGGCACATTATTTTTGAAAATTGAGCCACTTCTTCACTCCATGCTTCTTTTTGACAAATTGGTGTTTGCATATTAAATGAATCAAACCCTGAAATTTCAAATATGAAGCACCCCAACGGAATTTTTTTGTAGCAACACAAATGGAATCATATAGAAATTGGGGCAAATTAATTTTATATTGAGGCATGCTTTGACCATGTCAAAGATGGATTAACATTCTTAATACAAGACCCAATATAATTTCATATTGTAGTATAGTGGTGAGTATTCCCACCTATCAAGTGGGTGACCCGAGTTTGATCCTAGCGGCGGCGCAAAAAGTGACGAGTGTCATTGATACTCATACTTTAATCGGATAATTTTGTCAATCCATGGTGATGTACATGGCTATTTGTAAAAAAGGGAACAATAATAATCACCTCGGCATGTGAAATATTTATTCAACCACTTGGTCATTTTGGCCCAAGGTTCGGGTATGGTTACTCTCTTAACCCCTTTTTATTCACCTTTGTTATCTATGACCAACTCGTATTTTCTCTCTCTTTATTGGTTACAAATCTCTTAATAACTTCATTATACATTGTCATATCACTCACTACTAACCCCTCATTACATATGCCTGAAAGATGACTAATCATAGTTGGAAAAAAGGTAATTTTATTACTATGAATGGTGGAGGACCCTCTTCGATATTCCTTACAAATTCTTTAGTCATTAGAACACCGAATTCTTCATATGCTAGTTGAAATTCCAACAATCCCTCACTTTGAAAAATATCCATTGCCTTTGCATTAGCCAAAAATCATCGAACTTGTTGGTTCGTGTTGTAATCTAGGCCCCATGTCTAAATCTGAATAGATACAAAAAAAATAATGGAGGAACAGGACTTTGGTAGCGCAAAAATTTAAGGGTGGTGGCAAGGACAAGAGTAACTGGTGACGTAGGAGTGAGAAGGTCTAATTTGGAAAGCGAAAATGAATCGAAATGGCATGCAATGAATATAAATGAATTGGGAGAGTTATGCTAGCTATAACTTAATATAAATGGAAGTGATTGGGCACATGTGAAGAGTGTGGAAGCAATGAATTACATATTTAATTGGGATTTGTGAAGCATTTAGAGTGGATAGAAATGAAGTGGGTAATCAATGTGCACGATGCTTAATAATTAACAACTCGTAATTTAAATTTTTCCTACATTTAAGAAGTAAATTAATTGCGCATAGCTTGATATTGGAACTTGTCAAATCCTCGCCACCATTTTCATGTTGGTGTAATGTTCCACTCACATGTGGTATTTCCATGATTGCTTGTTAGATTCGGGGAGATGACCTCCATTTCTAGTTCTCGACCCTTTATATTTATTAATTTTTCTCTTTTTTTGGAAGCATTGGCCACCATTTCTGGTTTTCAACCAATGCTTCAGAGGAGGATGACCATCATCTCTGGTTTTCAATCATCTCCTCTTTATTTCTTAGAAGATGATCACTCAGGTTTGAGTTGTGTCGGGCAAAGAAACTTTTCCCACACAATTTAGATCTGAATCTTCTTGAATTTATTTTTGAAACTCTTCTTTTGATGTTGGTTTATGGTACAACCTCAGTCTGTGACCATTAACCAACATTACCTTCTTTCTCCATCTATTGGAACCACTTGAATAGTCCCATTGTCGAACACTTGAGAAATCTGGTAGGGTCTCATCCATCTCATTTTCAATTTCCCTTTAAAGTCTTTATACTTTTGAATAAAATAACAAAACCCATTCCCCTTTCTGAAATTTCCTTGGCTTTATCTGTTTGTCATTCCAAAGTTGTCTCTGATGTTAGATGATCTCAGTGTGATGTAGTGCATGAAGCTGATTTCATCTAATTCATTTAATTGAACAATCCTAACCTATTGTGCTTTTTTCAAATCAATGCCTACTTCATTTGTTGTCCTTAAGGTTTGAATATCAAATTCTATAGGTAGAATTGGATTCTTACCATAGACTAATTCATAGGGAGTAAATCTTGTTGTTGTTTTCCAAGTAGTGTTGTAAGCCCATACTACTTTAGGTAGTTTTTGAGCGCAATTATTCCTTGAGATGTCCATTTTCTTAGTTAGTATGTTCTCAAGCTCCTGTTAGTAATTTCCACTTGGTCATAAGATTGTGGATGATAGGAGATGAATTCTTATGCTTCATCTAATATGTTTCTATAAAAGAGCTTATTAATCCCGATATGAATTGTGGTCCTTGATCTAACACAATGGATCTTGGTGCTCCAAACCTTTAGAAGATATGATCATAAAGAAAATCTGTAACTTTCTCATCTTTTACATATGGTAGTGCTTGTACTTGAGCCTATTTAGTAACATAGTCAGTACAAACTAGGATGTATTCTTTACCTTGGGAAGTTGGGTCCATTCGTCCAATGAAATCCAACCCCCACTTCTCAAATGGTTCTAAGAAAACCCATGGCTGGAGTGGCATTTCTGATGTAAACATTGGTTTCCCCATTCTTTGGCATTGATCACACCTCCACACATACTTTTTGACATCCTTAAATAAGGAAGGCCGATAATAACCAGCTCCAAGAACTTTGTGGATGGTCCTTTGAACTAAATAATGCCCTCTTGATGGTTCATCATGACATGCTCTAAGTATGTAAAACACTTCATTTTCATCTACACACCTACGTAAGACATGATCAGTCCATATTTGAAAAGAATTCCATTTAATCAAGTATACATCACAATCTCTTTTTTTATAGATAATAATTGGAAAAAAGCCTCCAAGGGCCTATTACAAAAGATATTACAATAAGGATCCACTAGGAAAAAAGTATCTATAAAAAAACTATACAAAACCGACAGAGTCAAAAATACATTGACCCAAACATAATCCAACATAAACAAAAATAACAAAACAAAAACCACAACGCCTTGATCAAAGAATATGGCCTTAAACACACTTTTCCCTAGTTCATGAACTAGGACCAACACCATCCACCTAGAAATCATCCTCATCAGAAGAACTAATATCCAACTGCCTCTTTTTACCTTTATCCCCAACAATCATCCCCTAGAGGGTCTCAACCCTATTCTCTAAAACTTTCACCTTGGCATTCGTCCTCTGCAAACCCCGCAAAAAATTCCAATTATGAGATTTAACCTGATTAACCGTGTCCTTAAGGGCTTCAATATTACTGGACAAAGAAGTTAAAAATTGTGTTTCCTTCCACCAGACCATCCTTAGGCATGTTCTCATCAACATCCCCAACAAGGTTTTGTAAAGTAGTCACCGCATCCACCTCCTTCATAGCTCTGTCCTTCATTTTCTTAAGCCTAATCCTGTTAGCTAGAGAAATATGGTCTTCCCAATCATCCCCCAAACGAATACTAGCCCCCCTAGTATGCAAATTCGGCTTCCCGATTTAACCAACAACAAAATTAAACCTTGATGAAGAAGGAACTCTATTTTTTCCTCTTTAAAATTTTTAACCGACAATTGTAGAGAGTTAAACAAATAAAAAGGAACAATCATTCTCTTGCCTCTATACGAAAATGGTTCAAGAGCATTAAATTTTGAGAATGAAGCTTTCTGGTACTTCCCATCTAAAGTAATATACTTCATGATGTACAAACATACTTCATCCCACCTCCCTGGAAGAGATTTTCGAGCAATACCATCCTCCATGAAACAGATCTTCTCATCACTATCCAGAAAAATATGCACTTCCTCTTGAAGTCGAGACCTATCCTTGAACACTTTACATCCCCCATAGTCCATCTTGGTCACATTACCAATGAAATCCTCAGAAACCAGGAAACTCACACCCCTCATAGAAACAAACCCATTATCCCAAGCCAAATAAAATTCCCTCGAGATAACTTCATCAGCCCCCCTCAAACTCTAAACAAAATACAAAATACCACCATCCTTAAAAAGATCCCAAAGAAAGGAATCCCTTTCCAAGCTCACCGACGAAGAAGGCTCTACCCTAACCCTAGCCCCACCCATCTCAATCTGACTACTAAAACAAACTTGAAAAAACCTACGTAAAAACTTGAACCAAACCTTTAAATAACCACTCCAAACCAACACATACATGCTTTGCAATGATTTTGACGATAAATCTAAAAGCCCATGGTGAATTTATTTATAGGATATCGAGATATCCTATTCTCACGCCCAAATCTATCTTTCTGCATTAAGCATGACCTTTGTACTTTGGGGAAACTCCACCTCATCCCGCCACCACCTTCTATGATGAATTCGACCACCAATATTAGCCAACATGTCAGCACACATATTAGCTTCCCAAAACACGTGATTAAAAAGAATATTTTCAAAATTTATAAGCATAGTCTTTGCATCTCTTATGATAGAATCTATATTAATATGGTGCTTAGAAAGGCCTTTCATCACATTAATAATGTATAAGGAATCTCCCTCCACCTGAATTTTCTTAATTTGTAAAGAATTAGCCCATTAGTAGCCCAATTAAAAAAGAGCATAAGCCTCAACATAGTTATTTGAATTATTTCCAATAGGTTTAGCATAAGCTAAAACCAAAGCACCCACTTCATCTCTGATAATACCACCAACTGCAGCTAAACCAGTACTTCCTTTTTCTACTCCATCAAAATTCAATTTCATCCATCCTTCAATAGGTATTTCCCATTTAGCACTTATTCTACCCATATTATTCACTAGAGGAGCTTGTTTCAGAACTTATTGATTCCTAAGGCTTGAATAATCTCCTGCTCATGTCTAGGAAAACCACTTTTCTCTTTAATCTTCACAATAGAAATATTATTTCTCAGATCACCTAAGATACCACTCCCCACCCTCAAAGATTTTTTTTGTTTATCCCTAAAAATTTGGCTATTCCTTTCAAGCCAAATCCCCCATAAAAAGTGAGGCACCACAAAACTCCAAGCCTTAGAAAGATTTAAAGAAACAAAAGGACTTATCCATTGCCTATACCAGTCAACAAAAGTCTCTAGAAAGAACCAAAAAGGCCCTTCTAGAAAGAGGACAATGAAGAAAGAGGTACAGAACTGATTCACTGTCACTTTTGCACAAAACACACCAGTTAGGGATCATCATTCCTTTCACCTGTAAATTATCAATGGTTAAAATTTTATTCGTACAACATGCCATAGAAACAAATTAACCTTTGGAGTAAGATTCTTATCCCATAAATTTTTCCAAAATGGTTGAGGAGGAGGACAATTTCTTCTTATACCATACCCAATTTTAACTGAATACCTACCATCCTTTGTCAAAGACCATATCAACTCATCCTCTTTCTAGACAACAGGTATATGTAATCCTCTAAGATTAGCATTTAAAATTCTAATTATTTCCTGAAATTATTCATCCCCCCTTCCCAATCCAATTCTTTCCAAACCCACCCAATCAGATCTCTCCCAATAATCTCTAATCCAATCTACATCACACTTTTTGAATTAGTTACTTTCTTTGCTTTTGTGTGAATTTTTTGGAAACTTCCTCACATAGCTAAGTAATTAGCCATATATGTGCATACCAAGGAGAGTTAGTGGAAAGTGCAAACAAATTCTCATCTAGAAATTCATCATTGACCTTATCCTCTTCTTACAAGTAGTAAGTCTTGAAATAAAATCAGCTACCACATTGGATTTTACTAGTTTGTCAATAATTTTAATTTTAAACTCCTCCAAGAAACAACAACTACCTTACAATCTTGATATGCACTAACGGTATATTCATTAGGTATTTAATAGCAGAGTGTTCAGTATGAACAATCACTTCATATCCTGTAATATAATGTCTAAACTTGTTGATTGCATATACTACTGCCTAAATTATTTTTCAATTTTTGTGTAGTTCCTCTTAGTAGGGGAAACGATTTATACCAATGTAGTAAATTGCATGCATAGGTTATCCTTCCTCTTGTTGTCCTAAGACAACACCTACTACTTAATTGGAGGCATCTATTTGGATATGGAAGGGTAGCTTCCAATTGGGACCTCTCAACATTGGTGTGCTTATTAGCTTGTATTTGATTGCATCAAAAGCTTGTTGACATGCTTCTGTCCATTCAAATTCAAAATCCTTAGTTAGAAGAGCAAATAATGGAGAAGCAATTTTATTAAAATCTGAAATGAACCTTTTATTGTAACCGACATGACCGAGAAAGATTCTTACTTTAGTTTGGTTTATTGGTGATGGAAAGTTTACAATGATATTAACTTTGTATGAGTCGACCTTAATTACCTCAATCGAGACATGACAGCATAAAAATATATCTTGTTCCATCATGAATAAGAATTTCTGTGATTGAAAGATAAAATAATCTTTTCACATTGAGTAATAAATTTATCCAGATTATTGATTGCCTCTTGGAATGTTGCTCCAAAGACTATGAAATCATCCATGTAAATTTCTACACAATTATGAGTGAGATAAAAAAGATTACCAATAGGGCTCTTTGAAAAGTGGCAGGGAATTACATAACCTAAAAGGTAGTGCCTTGTAATAAAATGTCCCCAAGGACGGTGAAAGTTGTTTCATCTTGATCTGTAGGAGCCACTATTATTGTCTGGTTGTGTCCACTAAACCCATCAAGGAATGAAAAATACCTTTTACTAGACATATTGTCTAAGACCTGATCAACAAAAGGTAATGGAAAATAATCCTATGAGTGGATTTGTTCAATTCCCTATATTCCACACAAGCTCCCCATTTCCCATTCTTTTTAGGCACTATAACCAAAGGAGAAACACATTGACTATTTGAGATTGGATAAATAAATCCTACATTTAAAAGATTTTGAATCTCATTTTTCACAATATCTCTTAGAGAAAGGTTTATCCTTCTTTGAGGGTACCTGAATGGTCTACAATCAGTGGTATAGATGTGATGTGTACAAATACTAGGGTGAATACCCTTCATGTCACTATACTCCCAAGAAAAAGATTGGGGATGAGAGAAAAGGATTTTGAACAAGGAATTTTTCTCCCGATCAGTTTGCCAATTATTAAATTTCAATGTTTTTCCGGGAAGAACATGTAATTTTTTGGTATCGTGCGAATCAAATCTACATCTACGTATTCTCTTAAGAGTGTGTTTAATGGACACCTATGTGGTAACAACCCGTGAACATAAATTATGTTTTGGAAAATATTTTTTCATATCTATATTTTTCAAAAAGGACAGATAATGGGCTTGTTATCTCCATCCATAAAAGAATTTCTTATTTATGTAAGTCATAACACAGGAATAGAAAAAGACTCGGCACAAGATTTAAGCACAAGACTTGAATTGAATCTAGCACAAGACTCAGGTGCATGACTCAATATATGTCCTACACTAGGTTCATGGTAGTCACATTGAATTTGATCTGAGTGTTCTTGAATTACGACCATGGAAAGAGAGGAGATGATATCATCTGAATCATCATAATCATCTTTAGACCATTGTTAGTTGTTTATGGAAAATGTTTTAGTAGCATGGTATAATGACAATTTAGTTGAATCTTGACCATTAGTGATCATGATATTCCATGTCTTGCAATCAATAAGGATGACAATTGTAGCTAACCAAGGGCATCCTAGGATTATAGGGTATCTAATTTTTTTGTTCTTTATTTTTATTATCATAAAGTCTACCATGTAGTCCCAAGATTCTATGGTAATGGTAACATCTTATATTATTCCCTAGGGTTTATTCAGAGACCGGTCTCCCATCTGCAAAACTATAGATGTGGACTGCAGTTGGCAAAGTGTTCACATGGAAAAAAGTATCTATTGTCATAACATTGATGACAACTCATAGATCAATCAAAACATAAGGAATATAGACATCTCCTATGCAAACTATTACAAGATGGCTTCCAATGTCTCCGTATTTAGGAGGGGGAATATTCCCTTCCAAAATACTAGCTAGCTTTCCATCAACATGGATGGTTTTAGGTTGGTTCTTTCTTCTACCTAGAGCCTTGAAACAAAGCTCTTTAATTGTTTTGTTTAATTCAGGATTTCCTTAAGAGATTGCAATAGGGGAATGCCAATACTCAACTTCCTCAATCCTTGAATTAATTTTGACTCTAGTTTTTTAGGAACTACAATACTTGGTTTCTCGAGAGCCTAAATGGAAAGGGAATGTAATTGTTTGGTTGAGGAGTTTCTTCAATGGAACCAGGATGCGTTTCTTCTATTTTTTCTATTCCCTCAATAATTTCTTCTATCGGAGGGTTTTAAAGTAACCTTTCTTGAACATAAAAATATATTCTTATAATCCACAGAGTTTACTGTGGGATTTCTATCGATTGTATGACAGTATACATTGGGTTACCCCGCCTCACATTTTTCAAATTAGCCATTGTTTGTGCAAGTATCTAGGGTTGGGTAGGTTGATCAGATTGAGTAGCATTAGTGGGTCCAGTTAATAGAGATTACTTGTCCTTGAGGTCTTCTTTGATTTTAGTATTGATGCCTAGATCCTTTTGGGTGCATTCTCACTTTGTTGATACTAAGGATTAAAATGTTGATATGGTGTAATGTTTGGATGTGGAGCCCAAGGTTGTTGATAATAACTTGGTGAAGAATTCCATTGTGGGATCCATTCCTATGGGGCTTGTTGAACCCAAGGTGGAGGAAATGGCCATGTTGCATTTCATTGATTTGGGGCTCATTGTGATTTTTTGGTGTAGAGTTGATTTTGGTTGGACTAAAAATTTCCTCCTTGCCTCTGAGACATATAGTTAAGCTTAGATTCCTCTTGATTGTGTTGTTTTAGGTGATTCTTTAGCAAGGGAAGCTATCCACATTGATATGTGGCATGTTTGATTTCACAAAGAATACATATTTCTATCTTGTCCAAAGGACACTCCTTAAGTCCATGCTTAGTTATACATCTTGGGCAATAAATGAACACTCGACTCTATATTCCTATCCTTATCTCTATCCATAGTTATATTGAGTTGAACCAACACGTATGTTATCAAATTTGCAATCTCTTCCCTTAATTTGTATAGGTCCCTATTGGCCATTTTTCCTTTTTGTCTTCTAAAATTGGGGTGACTTTGTGAGTAGTTCCTAGAAAGTTTGATGATGTATGTGAACAATAACTTGTTCATGTCTCCCTTTCCCATTAAATTTTATGCTTCTTATGTGTCTTCAACCAACCCTTTAAGAAATAAGGTTTTGAGTAGATTAATATCCAGACCAATACCACACCTTTTATGAAGGAAGAGGAACCGATCTAGATAATCCTCTACACTTTCATCTTCCTTTTGTTGAATCCTAAAAATCTCTTCTTTCCTATCCCTAACTCTACAGTAATCCTGATACTTGTCCATGAAAAATTGTTCCATTTCTTCCCAATTATGGATGGAGTTATAGTTCGGACCCATGAACCACCTCATAGATGTATCTTTTAATGTGGAGGGAAAAAAATTAATCTTTTAGGAATCGGAAGTGTAGTCATATGTTTGTCATAGAACCCTGAATTCAAAAAGAAATTCGTCAGGGTCTTCTAAAAATAATCCTTGTAAAGTGGTAGAATTGATGGGGATATATTTTTCATATGAGACTCCTTTTAGGATTCAATTCAATAAGGTAGGTAAACTCCATATAAATTGGAGGGTTTCCATTGTTTACACCATTAGGGTTATGTACTTTTTCAGCCATTCTTCCTTACTCAAAGCAAGTTATTCCACGATAGCTTTTAAGGGGTTTTTAAAAGATTTATCCTAATGAATCTACCTTTATGGTCTCTAAGTCAAAACCTAAAATCCTATCATACCGAGAATGGTTCCTAACTATCAACATTAAACTTAATTATGTGTTTTCCACATACTCCAACTCAGATTGTTCTTGCTATCACTACAAGGTCTTCTGATCTTTAAAAAGAAAGAGTAATGGAAATAAATTTATGAATGGAAACTTACCGAGAAAATCAAGTAGTACCTTTAGCTCGTACCTTAAACTTTGATAACAACTTGAAATTTCCTCGGCAATGGTGCTAAAAAGTGACGAGTATCGTTGATATTCATACTTTAATGAGATAATTATGTCAATCTAGGGAGGTGTATATGGGTTTTTGCAACAAAGGGAACAGTATGAACTACCCTTAACATGTACTTTAAAAATACTAAGGAAATGATGAACTTATCGTTATTACAAAATGAAATGCTTGGACGGAAAAATGTGATCAAATACGAATTCAAACATTCTTAACTTGACTCGTTATATAAAAGTAAATACATCAAAACGACAGAGTAAATGCTAAAACCATAAATGCATCAAAATATAGAAAGGAAATGAATGTAAATCTCCCTTTTCATTGTTAGGAGTTACCCTTGCTCGTTCCCTTTGATTGGGTTTAATATTGAAATTCACACGACATAAATTTCCCTTGAATCATATCTTTATTGATTTGAAAATTATGCCTACACAATGAATTAAATGCCCGAATAAAACTAATAAATCTAAATACGTAAGATCTCTTATACATGAGAAATTGTAGTCCCTTTAGGAGAGAACTAATTATTCATAATAACTAATTTCTACTTAACTCAATGTTGACTTAAACAATGACTATATATTTGGAGAAATACATTAATGGAAGGAGCAGTCTTTGAATTTTTGGACTTGAATCATTATTGAAAAGTGAAGAGGAGGTCTCGTGATTGAATCATTTTAAGGATTCAATCACTGCTAGAAGATTCTCCACATTTATTAATTGATTGAAGGGAATTTCAAAGATAGTAAGTCTCTAGCTGTTGGCCGCATCCCATCTTTCAACAACGAAGTAATTAATCCTCAAAATTGGCCTCAATATCTATTGATTTAATGGTGTCACTTCTTGTCCATGATGTGGTGATTCCAGTTGTGATACTAGTAGTTTAAGATGTTTGCATGCATGCGTGAACCCCCTATTTCAGAAAATCAGGGTTGATGATCTAAATGATCTTGATGCAGTATTGTGAGTTCTCTATTAATGCGAAGGGACTCCTACTCCAAGGTGAGTCCTATGCTAACACACCACTTAGATTCTTGCATCGTTGCATGAATTAATTCTTACAAAGATATCTGTGATAGCTCAACATATAATTTTCAAAGGGGCCATTAATGATTAAAATAGATCAATTTAAGCCATTTTTGAGGAAGAATTAATAAGATAAAAATAACAAACATATGCACAATAATTCCTTCAAAAACATAGTAGAGTATTTAATATAAGCGATTAACATTATACATCATGCAATATGATATCAAAATGGTATAAGGCTAGACATGGTTTAAACATCACAAAATGGGGTTCATTAATTAGGTCGTGGTATATTTAAATAGGTTTTAGTTGTGTTAGGCTTGAGAATCTCTTAATGAACATATCTTTAGAATAGAGTGACTTTGGTGTATACTTCATTAGTTTATTTTGGCTTCACATTCAAAATACCCAATCATAACATCTCATTAAACATAATTGCAATTTGTTCTCACTAAGAGAAGAGGGTAGATCATAGTATACTTATTTTTAAATATATAAACATTGAATTCAAATTGTTTATACTATATTATGGTTATGTTATCACAACTTATAATTATTCAAAGCATATAATTACGACTCACATTTTGCTTTTTTTTGTTCCTAAAAAAATATGTCCCTTAACCAAAAATTGACCAAACATATACAAAATGACAAAACATGTATTTTTAAGAGCTTAAATATACCAAACAACAATTCACATGTAATTTACCAAACTTGTGTAACTTTTAACAACATTTTAAAGATTTAGTAATTTTTAAAAATATTTTGGCCTCCAAGTGGGACACACTTAAATGCTTTTAAACTATTCCTTGAAAATAACATTCACATTGTTATAATCAACTAACCTTCCTATCATTAAATTTCTCTACTATTATAAAATACTATTTAATGATTCAACGATTAGTGAATTTAATTTTTATAAATATAAAAGATAAAAACCCTATTTATAGATGTGTCAAAGTCACCTTTAATGTGATGGTCATGGAAATATCGTAATATATAGAAAAATTATTGTTGTCCATCCTCGTGTCTTCCATTAATCTAATTCAAGTTAAATATATTCTCTATAAAGATTTCACAGTACTTGATCTTCCATTTTTTTCTTTTCAAAGTTATAATCGCATCCAAGAGGCTTCGTTGGAGATATAATCTAAGGATAAAGTTCTCAAACCTTGCGCAAAATAATTTTTAGCCACACAATGTCAAATGCCTTGAAAATTTACATGATATTACTTTGTTAGATTCAACAAAATTGTGTGAACCAAAAGATGAGTCTAAGAGCTTGTTGTATGTCCGCATTGCCCAAGAATTTGAAAAAGCATTTATCTTATTGGAATTCTAAGTGGAAGAATTAAGACGGTGTTGCATTGGTACCGATTTCGTAAAAAAATTATGTGTATGATTCAATATATTATTTTAATTAGTTTATGGACACATACATTAATTTATTATAAATATAAATCTTTTGATTTTACCTATTTGTGACTCAATATCTTTTTTATTTGTTTACATTAAAATGTATTCTCTTAAGGGTTATGTGTGTATATGGTCTTAGATATATGGTGGATGGATTTGAGCTATTGTGGGATTTCAACTTGTTGACCATCTCCCAAAACGTTTTCCATCAGTATCCTTTAACTCCACTCATATTGTGTGAACCTCATTCCACATGTGAGAAACTTCATTAGAAATATAATATAATGCAAAAATTCTCAAATATTGGATCATCAAATATTTAACTTTATATTTACGTCATATTTAAAAGATAATAAGTACCAAGAATAGCCAAAAACATCATAAAAATGAATACAATTCATATTATTAGAAGAATCATATTGATATTGGTTTCTTCGCAAGATATCTTATAGAATCTTGTTTAACAATATAACGATGATATTTTTACTATAACATCCATTATTCCTGAATCAAAGACCCTTCTTATCATTAAATAAATATACTTGTAGACACCTAAATTCCGCTTTTGCAATCTTATTGTCAAACGCACACAAATCACTCTTATTCTTACTAATTCCACTATAATTAGTGATTTTCACTAATTTACTAACGTTCCTTACCAATTTAGCCAATTAACACCACACTATTGATTGTGTAACCCCTTTCACATTCAGGATTCCACTTTACAATGAATTGTAAGCCAAAATCCTCTTCAAAACAGATAATTAGTGATTATAAGCTAATTAAGCCTATTTTTCCCTTTATTTAGTCAATATGCCCTAGTATTTACTCAAACCCCTCTTCCAACCACTCAAAATCACCCCATTCACCTCCACAATGTCTCAGTAAGCTTCAAAAGCCTATCCTAGCCTCCTAGTTGACCCCAAGTGGTCGATTAAGGCTCCACATCTCTTAATCACTTGGTAATTCACTAATTGTGATAAGCAAGGCCTAATCATAATTAGTAATTCTAATATAATTTGGGGCTTTTAGTCCCACATGCATCAAAATACAAGTTTCTCCCAAAAGCAAAGCTTTAAAAAGGGTGCACCTCATTCCTTTATGACACACACACCATGTGTTGATTTGCATCTCATATAATACATAGGATTTATAAGCCAAGTCTATTCCTTGCTTAAAACCTTCAACAAGGTTAGTAGATGAATAATCTAAAGTGACTTAACAAGTCATTTGGAGAGGTCATTTCACCATTGTTTGAGTACCAACCATAACCATTTGATTGCCACTTAGGTCTATTTAGGCCCGTGTTAGGTAATTGATCATATTAGTAGGCATGTTTAGTTAGTTTTTGCATTGTTTCCATACTAATTAGACATTCTTTTAAGCTTCTATCTTAATGTTACATTCCTATACTTAGAGCCCTAGCTAATTAGGTGGAAATGGTGTTAGCCTTCCTTGTTTAGCTTTGTAGTGTGCTTTGTAAAGTTTATGGTGCATTCATTTGGCGAGCCCAAAGGGGACAATACCCCACCGCATTTAATGTTTAAAGATTTTAAACTTAGTTTCAAAGTTTTTCATTTCAATTTTTAGATTAGTTTCAAGTTTCCTAGATTAATTTCAAGTTTTATAGTTCACTTTCAAACCTTCTAGAGTACTTTCAAGCTATTTAGATTACTTTCTCAAGCATTTTTGATTAATTTCAAAGTTTTAGAGTAATTTTCAAAGTTTTAGATTAATTTCCATCTTTTAGAAGTTGTTTCAACTATATTAGTGGTAGAAGTTGTGTTTTCTTGCTTTTTGCAGGATATAAGGAGGCGAAGCCCTGTCAAAATTGCCAAAAAATCCCAAAGATTGGACCTTTTTTCAAAAAAATTCTTCAAAACTCAGATTTTTGACCATCTACAGGAAAAAGGTGCATGTGCATGACTATGAGCACCTGTGCACTAGTAGGGGCGCCTGTGCATCAAGGTGAAATTTTCTCAAAATTTTAGAACTTCAATCTTGTGATTCTTATTAGTTTTTAAGGGTTCTTAGATGTTGTTTTTGTCAAATTATTTATTTTAGAGCAATATTCTTAATGAATTTGTCCTAGGGTTTGATAAAGGGTCTTTTAAGTAAATTGAGTTAGGGTTTGAAGAGTAATTGTGTTTTCATACTTTGATTGAGTTTGGAATAGAGTTGTGTATGCTCTTCTCTTGCACCTAGTGTGATCTTGAGAACCAAAAGCACCTCTTAACCATTCTTTTTGCTTATTGGGAGTAAGTAGGAACAACTATCATTCATTTTGTGTTTAAGAGAATAAAAATTCAATTTTTTTGCATGTGCTTGATCTTTTAGTTTAAGAGCTTTTTCATTTGATAAACAATCAAGACTAAAACTTGTGTATGTTCTTCCCTTGCACCTAGTGTGATCTTGGGAAACAAAAGCAATTTTATTCTTTCATTAAGAAGCACTTGGATTAATTGGGAATAAACCTTGTTTTTGCAAAGTTTGATGGTAGTTAGTTGATTTACAAGCATTTTTCATTGTTATTTTCTTATGATATTGTGAATCTATTTGAAACTACTAACCATTTTGTGAAGGACCTAACGCTAGTCAAATAAAGGAGGACCTAAACAATTTTTCTAACTACATGTGTGATTGTAGGTTGCCAAAAGGAGTGCAAAAAAACCACATTACTTAATCCAAAAGATAAAAAATACACCACAATCATCACATTGTATTTGTAGGTTTCGGTTAAGAGCTACGACTCATCCGCTTAACTAGGACATAACCCCTTTGGCATAAGCCTTAAGATACAACAATGGGGGTGGTCCTAGGAACCCTAAAGTAGTTCACTCAAGAGGGAACCTTGTAAACGAAATAGGAAAGTGCTCCAAACTCTAGTATTCCTTGGTGAGATTAGAGTCAAAGATATCCATATTACGACCCCAGTGAAAGTATGATTGAATGTACTTTGGTGATCATTATATTGAAGGGGGTAAAGTAAAGCCGAGAAACTCCCAAATTAGTTAGTGTAAATTTTTGGGTAAATTGATCTCGCCATAGATATCTTGGGACACCTAGAGAGAGAACCACCTATGAAGCTTTCCATCTTGGAGCCATTGGTTTAGTCTTAGATAGTGTACTTGAGTGCTCTCACAAAGTGACAACTTTGTTAAATTCAAACTCTTGTTTTTCGAACAAGGGAAAGAATCTCTTAAAGTTGAAATTGCGTGACATTTCATCATGAAATCTACTTAGTGTCATTTTGACCAAGTTTTTCACTTGTCCTAAGACAAGGAAAAACTCTGCCAAAATAACACCAAGTTTATTTCAACACCATTTGGTCTACACCTTTGTTTTCTTGCTTCCCATTTTTGGAAAAAAGGAGACAACATATATTAGATATTTCTAGATATCACGTGTCCACCACTTTTATATTCTACTTATATGACTAGGTTGCAATGCCGGAGTGCAGGTGTTGAAAGTGTGTATGGCTTTTATATTCTACTTACGATCTAGTAGGCCCCTTTATCTCAAAGACCCATATTTGAGACTTATTATCATCGTAGTTAGGTGATTTCATATTTGTCTTCTTTTGCGTTGTTATTATTGCCACATTGTATCCATACAATTGACATATTTATGTCTTGTTTCCATTTCGAAATTATGCTTAAATCTCTATCTTGTAGAGTTACATTATTCGTGCGTATAGCAAATCGTGTTTATACTTAGACATAGTTTTTACATCTTAGCCTTGTCTTGAGTTTTGCGAGTGTTAAGGATACATTGCTAGCATCTTGATAACATCATTTTGACACTAAAAATCCTGCTTTCCCGAAATCTTGGTTCACATGTCCAAATAGTGTCATTGTGCTTTGCTCACATTTGTATCATCCATTTTACAAGACTTAGACTTTATTAGTATTTAGAAACAGTTTTTAGTATATCTTGTTAAAAGATTGTGTCAACATTTCCTTATCATTTAGGCGTTGTTTGTTGCAAACTTGACCTAATTGGTAATATTGTGTTGTCACTATTTGGTTATAAACCTATCTAAACAAACCTTGAGGAATAAAATATTAGGTGTGACTAAATTTTGAACAGTGTATATCATTGTATTATTCAAGATAGGCGTGTGTCGTGTATTACCTTGCTAGGTTGAGTTCGGTGTTTATTATTTTGTTTTTAGGTCATGTCAAGCTAGTGGATTTGTAGTTATTCTATAGTCACCATTATTTTTGATAACCTTAGCATCATTACGCTATCAAAATTTAACAAAAGTCCTTTTTTATTAAAAACCTTGGTGAAATTTTGTCATATTGTTCTTCCTTTTTTGAGTATGCCTACTACGAGAATGGGATCCCAAAGATTAGAAGCTGATATATTTGGAGGTGACAACCCTCTTTTAGAGGATAATCTCATGATTGACCATAGTGGTGGAGAAGAAGACTCTCCTCGTATGAATCTAGAACATCGTCCTACCAATTTTGATGATTACATTTTCCAAAACAAACATGAGGTTCTTATGCATGTTATGGAACTAGGTGCTAAGTTTCCCTCAAGAGTGGACCCTTCTCTCATTTTTAGAATGATTCATGGAGAAGAGGAAGTAGACCGACCTCATCGTACTGTCAATGAAATTTTAAATCCAGGTCATGCCTCTACTTTTGTACCACAGAATAATGAGGAAGTACCGTTTGAAAATGATGGAGATTATAGGATACCTGTTGTTAGAATACATTGTGAATACACTAGGAACATGTTCATCATGCAAAACTTCCCCCTAATGAAAATCATCATGACATACCTATTCAAGAGGTGACGTTAGAGCAACAGGTCCAAGCCCTCACTCGCTAATTGGCAAGTTTGGCATCCCATATACAAAGGGAACAACCCAAAGTTTTGAAACAAGTCATACCAAAGGAAAAACCTAAGGCTTCGTTTCATGAATTCCCAATAAACACTCCTCAATGGGAGGCACAAAGAGATCCTTATGAAGAGATTCTTACAAAAAAATAAGGGTGGGAATACACCTACATTTAATCCTTCATATATGTCTACGCCACCCATGCAAGATCCACTTTTCAATCAAGAGTGGTAAAAATGAAGAAATCCCTTCAAGCATTACAAGAGGGCCAAACTGGTAACAATAATAAGAAATATCGATGAGTTATTTCCCTACCCTTTTGACAAAGCCATGTTGTAGGTACCTTTCCCAAGACACTTTGATTTTCCAAAATTTGACAAGTATAAAGGAAAAGGTGACCCATGTGACCATATTAAATATTTTTATATGGCATGTCAAGAGGTGGCATTTAGCGACAATTATCTTATGCGCCTCTTTCTGTGAATTTTAGGAGCAATTGCGTTAGAATGGTTTGTGTACATCCCTAAGGGATCCATATCAACATGGATAGAACTAGCAGATATTTTTGTATGAAACTTATCTTTCAATATAGAAAATGACGTTACCATGTTAGATCTCTACAATGCCAACAACGAAACAATGAAAAATTCACTGCATTTTTACAATGATGGAGAGGATTAGCTAGTCACTTTCCTTACTCCATACCCAAAAAATCAGATGATAGGCATATTTTTTCCCAACCTCCATCCAGACATCACGTTCCATTTTCAAATGCATTGTGGCAACACGTTCAAAGAGGTTATCGAAAAGGGGAATCAAATTGAAAAATCATTGTTAGTTAGGGGACTCTAAAACCTTTCTCCCACGAACACAACGATTCTAAATCTAATGATAAACCAAAATTTGTTCAAAATAAAAATAAGCACGTCCTTAGAGATGGGATAGTAGATTCTAAGCCAAAGTCAAGTGTTACGAACCACACACCTCTAAAACTTACAAAGGGTAATCCACCTACGGAGTATAAACGTCGTGCTTTCACTCCTCTTTCGGACTCAATGTCATCAATACTAAAACAACTAGAGGTGGTTAATATGGTTAGATATCCTGAAACTATACCTTATGAGGATGACACACCTAAGCCATGATGGTTAAGAGATAATGAATATTTCCAATTCCACCACGTTAAAGGTCACAAAACAGATAAGTGTTTGAATTTGCAGCACTACATCCAAGACTTAATCGAAAGTGGCAATGTGGAGATGGATTCATCCACTCCTAACAAATCCCCCAATACAAAGAATTTTCCTAAACATAATCAAGACAAGAATGTAAATTATATGTCTAATGAGGAGAATAATTTTGGTGCTTTTATTGGTTGTATAGATACACATATTGAACATGTCAACACAATAACCCTTGTGATATCCCCCTAGACTAGCTAGGTCTAGGAATATGTTGACAAATATTTATTATCACGCAGCTTTGACATAGTTTGACAAATATGACAATAAGGAACCTAGGTTTCAGCATTCCCATCAAAATATACTTATCACAACTAGACCTCGTTTGGTTCTTTACGCTAGAGAGCCCATTCAGGTACCTTGTTCCCCACCTTCATCTCATAGTCGGTGGTATGGTTTGGACACTTCTGATCCAAATTATTATTCGGGTTTCTCCCACTCTTCTTTTGATTCCAATTCAAACTATTATTCTGATTATTTAGATTTACATCGATCCTGTAAAAATTCTCATCGTGAGCTATTCACTTCATTCAAATCTTAAGTCACAGTCCTCCCTTTCTTCGTAGGACTCCCCTTATCAATCACCTAAATGAAATCTTCCTCCTTTAAAGATCCATGTGACCATAAGTCTCACTAATCAAACATCTAATTTGGTTATTGAGTCATAGTCCTCCCTGTCTTCGCAAGACCCCATTTCTCGATCGCCTCAATGATCCTTTCTTTCATCGAAGAGCTCTTCGATTCAAAGTCCTTCTAATCAATCATCCAAGTAAACTCTCACATCGTATTCATCCAATCAACCTACTATGGTCAAAGAACAAATACCCCTACCGATTGATTCATCTCAAGATGAGTAGATGATAACAGAATTCATGGGGTTACATGATGGAATTCCCCTAGAGGATTACAATCAAGGATTTAATCTTGACATCGATACGCTTGCATATTGGGAAGACGAAATTGATTCCTTTTTCCGAAACACTAAGGAAGATCCTAAGACCATTGAGGAGGATCTTATCTTTTCTTCACATCATTATTTATCTATTAGGATTCCTCCATCGCAATCCCACATTAGGTCACCACTTAGTAGCCCATCTTCTCCTTCTATATGTGGGGCACCTCCAAGTAGCCCTTCATCATCTATGTGTGGCTCACCCCTGGTGGACCATTTTCTTCTATATGTGGCTCACCTCCAAGTATCCCCTCTTCCTATAAGCTAGGGCACATCCTATAACCCCTCATCTTCGATTCTTAGGCCATGTCCTAATAGCTCATCATATTCTATCTATGGGACGACAACAGTCATCCTTCATCTTCAATCTTAGGGCCACATGCTTGTAGTCCATTATCTTCTCTGGGACTATGGGACACCTCCCGGTATCGCATCCTCTTCAATTCTTGGACCATATCCTTCACATTTATTGTATTTTTCTTCTATCAATGATTGTGGCAAACCCACCATCATTTGTCATATCAATTCTATTCATCCACTTTATTCTCCCACTTCTTAAGATCGACAAGTCATGTAGTGTCTTATAAGAATCTAGAATGGTACCTTCATCAAGCTCGATCAAAATATCCAAGAGCTCTAAAGCTCACAACAATTTAAACATTCTTAAAGTTCAGAATTAAACGTGCTTCAAAAATGCACATCAATGCACCCATCAAGTATGGCACAAAGTGCGTAAAAACCTTTAGATAAGGACCTCAATATCGCACATATGAAATCCATGTTTCACAATAAAATACAGTCATCTATTGAGTATAAGCTCACTATGATCATTGCGATGCGGGATAATATGGCTCTTGATAAGAAAACATGCCTAGTCTTCCTTATCAAATAAATTGCTGACATTTTTGTTGGATGTTATGATGCCAAGTGACCTTTTCGGTCCCACCTTTCAAAAAAATTCAAAAATACAAAAAATAAGAAAACATTTCAAAAAACATATATCAAAGGTAAAGATCAAACATTGGAATCTAGTATTGAATACACATGGATGTTTTTTATTCCCTTTCTTTCTCTTCTTCTGCAAGTCTTCCTACCATTTTCATCCCTTCGGTGATATTTTAGTTAGCCTATTCACATGTATTTTGTGACAATTATCTCTATGGTATTTGTTTGGCCTTGGTCTTTTATCACCTTGGTAAATTAAAGAATGACTAACCTCTTAGAGATCCTATCACAATCAACATCTAAAAAACTTATTGCAAAGAAATTTTGGATATATTTATTGACACTAGCCAATGTCATCATCACAATCACTTCCGCCTCCTTCCATCAAGCCATCAGTGGTTCTTAACCCCTTTTCAAACAAGAGAGATGAAATAATTTTTCAGAAAGCAAAAGAATCAATCAAATCAAAAAGAAAAAAGCTAAAAATAGAAGAAAATTGATATATAAATCTCTCTTGGGGTATTTCCAATAATCTCTACCAGGACTATGGATGCCTGACTGGAAGTAGAGAAATGTTGCGATTAGATTCAAATGCATCTCCATTGGGGATATGGACGCTTGGCTAGTAATGGAGCAATGTAAGACTTTCCTTCTCGTAATCCATTCATAAAAATAAACTTTGAAAAATAAATAATTCCTACACATTGGCTAGGGTGTCTTCACTTGTTGTCTATCAAATCTTCCCTCCAAGAGGTAATAACTTTCCATGTGCACAGACAGGATCTCGATGAGAAAACATGATTAGTATGCTACCATGTGTTGTTTTTGGACCTTTTTCAAACTCTTACTCTAGTCTGTATCTTGTCTCATGATTCATGCCTTTATCTAACCACTTCTTCATTGCAAGGCTTCTAAGATACATTCACAATATTCACATTGTTCTTCTACTTTGTTTAGAACATACATGTGCATAATATTACTTTTTTTTCCATGTTTATGGGCACCTTTGTCCCCTTTCTCAAAAAAAATATTCCACTTCTTTCTATCATGTGCTTCTTGGCCAACTTATGTTGGGGGCATCCTTGCTCCTTCCTAGCACATCATTGGGTTAAGTTCATCATTATGTTGAACCTATCTATATTGGCCTTGATCCAGCTTATGCACATGAAGATTTTTCCTTTGAATATTCCCATCTAACGTTGGGGGTAGTTTCACATCTTCACTTTCTTGCGCATACGCATGGCATTCTACCCTTGTACATCCCATATGTCACTGGGGCATCCATGTTTCTTTGGTTTCGGACATAGCTTCAGAAAACTTCTAGCAAATCAAAAACATTAAAATACGTTTCATATAAAACTCCCAAAACATTCAAAGATGTTAGTCGAAAAAGTTAAAACATCCAAATAAACAAATTGGTGAGACAAATTAAAAATCCCAAAAAAATTAGTAAAACAAATTCAAAACACCAAATTTATGTTAGCATTGTGTATTTCACTTCAATACCTTTCCAATGCAAAAACAACAGAGTCGTTTCAAGGTCGGGAGAAAAGTTATGGACTCTGGAAGATATGTGGTGCATTTAGTGTTGCACAGGCACCCAAGTACCCATGTTGTAGTCAAAAACTTCAAAAATGAGCTAAACACTACCAACACAGGCACTTAGGTGCCCTTGCGTCATGCACACATGCTCTCGGGTACCCTTGCATCATGCCCAGGTGCCAAGGTGCCCTTGCATTTCTCCTTTTTCTTGCATAAGTGAGTTTTCTCCCATGTGAGCTCCTTATCACAAAAATTGATATTGATTGTTTCCAATTTCATATCATATAAATTCAAAATCCAAATTTATCTTACCATTGTGTAGTTCGCTTTGATACCTTTCCAATGCAAAACAAATGGATTTGTTTTGATGTCGAGAGAAAAAGTTGTTGCCTACGGAAGATAGGTAGTGCATCCAAGTGTTGCACGGGTGCCCATGCCGCCAACTACAATTCAAAAATCACCAAAATGGCTCAAAGACAAGCACCTAGGCACCCATGCTGGCCAACTACATGCAAAAATCACCAAACTCACTCAAAGCACAGTACCCAGGCACCCATCTTAGCCTACTAAAGTGCAAAAATTCCCAAAGTGGCTTAAGACAGGCACCCAAGCACCCATGCTAGCCAACTAAAGTGCAAAACTTCTCAAAGTGGCTCAACACAGGCACCCAAGCACCCATGCCGCCAACCAAAAAATCAAGAAAATGCAAAATTGGCTCACCAAAGGTACCCAGTGCACCCATGCTAGCCAACCAAAGTAAAAAATGCAAAGGGGCTCAACACATGCATCCAGCACACATGTTTCCTAATAAAAGTTAAAAACCTCAAATTGGGTCAAGACAGTGTTCGAGTTCCCATGCTACCTCACAAAACTCAAAAAAATCAAAATAGAGGCCAAAGTATAGGCACTCGAGCGCCCATGCTACTTCAAAGAACTAAAAACCTCAAATCACAGCAAGACAGTGCCTAGTGCACCCATGTTTCCCAAAAAAACCAAAAATCCAAAAAGGAGCCTAAGCAGGCGCTCCCCGAGTGCATAGGTGCACCCAACATTGCCTAGGCCATAACGTTTGCTCCCAACCTTGAAATGACTCTTTTTTTTTTTTGTGTTGAAAATGTTTTGAAGCAAGCTATACAATGGTAATATTAATTGTGGCTTTAAATTTACCAAAAATTATTGTTTTTCATTTTTTAATGGCTTGCATATAGTGAAGACCTCAGTATCACTTGCATTAACCTCAACATCGAAATTGGTCCTGCAAAACCATCTTTTTGACATTCTTATTTTCCTTGTCTCAAATGACTTGTGGATCATCATTATCTACCTCCATTAACAAATTTGGGTCTACTTATTATGTCGGTACTCTAAAGGTCAACAATGAGTTAGTTGTCGTGTATTGTGTCATAATGCATGAATGCTTTCCATGGGACTAATTGTGTCCTCCATTTTCCCCTCGCATTTGTTATTTCTTAGGGAATAATTTTTAACTCTTTTCGTTACAACCTCGAACATTTGGGAACTACAACTTGATAACAAAAACATTGGTACAACTATCTTGAACATTGTTTGTTTAAGTATATGTGATTGTGCTTGTTTCTCTGTTAGGTTAGCTGGTTTACTTTATCGTATTACATTACATTATGTATGTTGCATGGAGTTAAGTGTCATTTTACTTTCTTCTATGGCATTACATTTTGTATGTTGCATGGACTTAAGCATCATTTTACTTACTCGTATTGTATTGCATTGTGTATGTTGCATTGAGTTAAGAATCATTTTACTTTCTTGTATTACATTGCATTATGTATGTTGTATGGAGTTATGTAACAATGGAAAAATGTTAGTAATTTAGATTTTCATGTTATCTTATATTTTTGTTCATTCCAATAAAGGCTGATGATGTAGACCTAGGAGCAAAATGATATAAATGGGTTGCTTGTAGAAAGGTTGGATGCAAAGGTTGGACTTGTCCTATATTCTCCATTAATCATTTCTTATCCATTATCATTTATTACTATTACTAATTTTTCTCCTTAAACTCACCAGAGGTACTAAACAACCACATTTATCCCTATCCTTATTTCTTCTCAATACCTAAGGGTTTCACGCCCGTTTTGACCCATTTTCTTCTATCCATTTTCAATCATATTTTCAATCGTCGATTGACTTCTTCTATCACCACATCAACACTTGAGGGGGAATCCTTAATTACTACTAAGTTTTCTTCAAAAATCCACATGTTTACACTTGTCTACTATGTTTGAAGTGAAGTCACCAACTTCACCTCAAACATGGGCAAATGTAGACACCTAAATTTCACTTTTGTAATCTGATTGCCAAACGCACGCAAATCACTCTTATTCTTACTAATTCCACTATAATTCATGATTTTCACTAACTTACTAGTGTTCCTTACCAATTTAGCTAATTAAAACTACACTATTGATTTCATAACCCCTTTCGCATTTAGGATGCCACTTTATGATGAATTGTAAGCCAAAATCCTCTTCAAAATAGACAATTAGTGATTATAAGCTAATTAAGCCTATTTTGCCCTTGATTTATTCAATATTCCCTAGTATTGATTCAAACCCCTCTTCTAACCACTCAAGATCACCCCATTCACCTCCATAACGTCTAAGTAAGCTTCAAAATCCTATCCTAGCCTCCTAGTCGATCCTAAGCGGTCAATTAAGGCTCCACATCTCTTAATCACTTGGTAATTCACTAATTGTGATTAGAAAGACCTAATCATGATTAGAAATTATAATCTAATTTGGGGCTTTTAGTCCGATACGCACTAAAATACAAGTTTCTCCCAAAAGGAAAACTATAAAAAGGGTGCACCTCATTCCTTTATGACACACACACCATGCTTTTATTTACATCTCATATAATACATATGATTTATAAGCCGCTAGTCCTTGCTTAAAACCTTCAACAAGGTTAGTAGATGAATAATCTAAAGTGACTTAACAAGTCATTTGTGGAGGTCATTTCACCATTGTTTGAGTAACAACCATAAACATTTGATTGCCCCTTAGGTCTATTTAGGCCCATGTTAGGTAATTGATCATATTAGTAGGCATGTTTAGTTAGTTTTTGAATTGTTTCCACACTAATTAGACATTATTTTAAGCTTCTATCTTAATGTTACATTCCTAGACTTAGAGCCATAGCTAATTAGGTGGCAATGGTGTTTGCCTTCCTTGTTTAGCTTTGTAGTTTGTCTTGTAAAGTTTAGGGTGCATTCAATACTATTACAAAATAACACATATGCGTGATGGTTAGTGCATTTAATTTGGATAAATATATAAGATATAAAATCTAATCAGAACACCGATATCAATGTATTTGACTTATTAACAATAAAATAATAATAACGTTTCTATTTCACCTATTCAAACCTTGACGATAACTTTTCTAGTAATGAAAAATTCTACTAGAGTGTGGTGGTTGTGAAAAACTAGCAAGCTATAGGAAAATATATTTAATAGTATGAAATAATTTTTAATGATTACGTAGTTAGTGTGTTTACTTTCCTAAATACCCATACACTTGGAACTCTCATCTTCTTTCACCACTCTCATACTTGTAATACCCATAATGCCAATATTTTAAAATAACAAGCATAAGATTATAAACATGACAATGCTTCAAATTTAATGAGTGTTAAGAACCTAGAATATTGAAGAGACAAGATTAACTATAAATCCACAAGGAGAAATCTTATGGATGATATATGTTGTTTCCCAAGTGTTCGTTGGATATTTTCTAACGCTAAAATATGAGGTTCAACCACAAGTACATGGGATTGAATCCCTCCTTAAAGACAGTGAGGCCGCATGTTTATTACTAATCTAAACACAAAGAAAAATAATATGTACAGTATTCACACTAATCTAACCATTGGGGTTGGGATAGAATCCCAAAATCCATATCCATAATAGGTGAAGATGTTGCAATTTTAGAAATGGAATGGATTAGAAAGGAAATTATTATTATGGAAGAAACACAATGGAAAGGAAATGAGAGGAACGTATTTTCTTTCGAGTAAACATAGAGCATGAAATAATCATACAAGCTTTAGATAACAAATGTAATGTTTGAAATGATTAGAAAAATCAAGATGCTAAACAAAGAATAACTTAAGATTATGAACATAAGAACAATATCTTAAGAAAGATACATCTCACAACACAAAGTTTGCAAAATAGCATCAGCTTCTATTCCTCAAATGATTAAAAGAAAACACAAAGTCTTTCTTCTTCACAATAGATCTCAATATTCCAAAAATCTCAACCCTTTGGAATGCATAAGCATCCCTTATTTATAATAAAAGGAGTTGAGAGAAAATAGGATAAATCCTAGAAAATAGTCTTTTTAATGAGATTCCTACTTTGCTTGACTCTCATGTAGGAGACCAAGTCAAAATTTGCTTCCTATGTGATGAAACAAAAATGAAAAAGACATGTCAATTTCAGGATTGAAATGACATGCAACATTGTGCTTATTCTGTATCATCATCTTTTTCTTCCTCCAACAAAGCCTGCTTGTCCCGAAATTCTTGGAATTTTTAGATTATACCCTACATCTCATTTTCATCAGGTGAGATGGAATGATCATTCAGAACTTCACATGTTTCTTGAGTATCGCTAGCATTGCTAGGAAGCTTTTTTAGTCTCTTGTTGAGTTTCCTCAAGGTCTCCAAAGAATGTTCAATTTTCACAAACCTGTCAATGATTTCCAGGCCGAATCCATAAGTTGGTTCATGATGAATTGATTCTTGGATCTGTTTGTAAAGATCATCAACAGCAGATACCCGAACTTTCACTCAACACCTTAGCATAGATCTTGACTAGCTCTTCTTCTAAGTCATTCGTGCCATTGACTAATTGATCTCTTGATTCCCTCAATTTTCTGCAAGCTTCATTGAGAATCTTTATTCTGAATCTAATGGCTTTGGTTAGCTGAAAATTTTTATCCCCATGTGGAATGATGCCTTCTTTGACCAAGATGCGGGATGGAACCTATTTCAGCATTTGGAGAGCTTCAAAAGTTAACTCTAGGTTTCCGATCTCTGCTGAAAATTCATCATCCTTTTTCTCTCCATCCTTCTTTATATCCTCTAGGGATTTGTAGACTTCCATGGTGTCCTTGATGACTTATTTTCCTTGCAGGAGAAGCCTTTGGATCCATTCATCAACCGTTCTCCCCTTCTCATTAATCCTCTCGATCATGGGTACTGATGAGAAATTGAACCCGATAGGAGTAGAGGATGATGGTGTTGACTCAGGAGGCTTTGAGAGCTTGAGTAGCACTTCTATCAGCTATTGTACTTTTTCTTTTAACTCATCTCTATTTGCCTTAGTTTCCTTTAGCTTCTGGCACAACACATTCATGGCATCTTGTGCGTCCTGCTGTGCTCCCTCCGTTGTTACTTTCCCTAGAGCCACCCTTGTGATTTGATAATCTGTGACCATTATATCATCCTTAGTTTTATCAGCCATGGGAGTAGTAATCTCTGTAAATTTATGCCTTGAGGCATCCACTGAAATCCTTGAGACTATTTTGGGTTTCTTGGCCGACTTGGTAGGAGTGACCTTGAGGGAATTGAAATCAAAGGTTGGTAATGGAACTACCACCTTCCTCTTCCTGAGTCTGATCTACTAACCATTGAGGCGTATTAGAAGAAGTTTCTCCCATTATAGGTGTTATGGTCACATCTTCAGGTGGAGGAAGGTTAGCTTGTGGAGTGGTGACCACTACAAGTGTAGCATCCATGGTAATGGATTCAGGGAATGAAGGTGAAGAAGAGGGAGGCATGTCCATGGTTAACTGGGGTCTAGTAGGGAGAGGTGAAAGGCTAGAGAAGATACTAGCCATGGCTAAGGAACTTGGTGAAGAAATCTGAGGCAAGGATTCCAAAATTAGAGCCTGAGAGGTAAGAGGAAGACTTACCTCTGATGAACTGTCAACCGAAAGAGGAATGGAAGGTTGAATAATCTCTTCTCTTGAAGGAAGATTCCCTTGTTCTGGTTGTGGAGGTGAATTAGGAACCTCAACTGTTTGTGGGAGAGTGGCCACTGGTGTAGTTACTTGATCTTCTCCCTTTCTTACAAACTTAACCTTCATTGGCCTTTTGGAAGGGTTCTTATCCTTTTCCTTTTTTCCCTTTGAGGGTCCCACTTCCAAAGTATCTAGCTTTGCAAAACTCCCTTCTTTATAACTCATTCCCCAAGAAATGAGCCACGCCTTAGTACGGGCAAGAATTTGAGTAGCTCTTCCCGTGATAGAAGCTTTCTCAACAATGGACCAATCAATGGTCGGGAATACATATTGATCTTTGTTCAACCCATCATACGAGGCGTCAAGGACACTCTCATTGTCCTTAGTGCCTTTTGGGATGTCAAATAAATCTAGCATCGTATTTCTTCAATTGTCAACCTACTATTGTCCTTTCTTTGGATGGCAACCTCATCTTAAAGATCAACCCAAATATCTTCTATGTTGGGAACATGTAGATATAAAGTCCCGTATGATTTAAGGACTCCTCGGAAATCAAATCCATCTTTGTGCTTCATGTGCTTCTTCAACTTGTCCTAAAGCTCATGCACCACATTCTTAGCTTTAACCACCGTCGAGCACGTGTACCTTCCGATGGAAATAGGGAAGGATATGGCAGCCTTGTGTTTGCTTTGTTGGAATTTGTGGAAATCCAACAATTGTCTTACCAACTCCATTAGGATCAGCTTATCACCTGGGAATCTGGGCAATCGAAAGGATCACCCAAGTACATGACCACTCGAAGGTATGTGAACTTCTTGAATTGCAAGAAGATACAACCCCATTTTGATACTTTGGCCCATGCTTCATCAGAGACTCTTCTTTTCCTTAGATCAGGGTTCATCCTGCAGATATTTTCATAAAAGAAAGCATCGTTCACTCTTCTGAATTGATCCTTAGAACCCTTCATTGTCAGCTGAGGGAAGTACCGATATATGTGTTCTATTACCCTATCTCCTTTTGCATCCAACCCTGGATAATTTCTCATGTCGACTACATAGGTGACATATGATGACATATAGAATTTTCCAGTAGTCAAGACTGTCTTCATCTGGGAATCAATCTCATCACTTATAAGACTGCTCCAATCGATCCCTTGTTCGTTCTTCTTCATAATGACCATGAATTGATACATCCATCCTTGGAAGTCTCTTGACTCAGGGAGTCCAAATACTTGACTTAGCAAGGTGATGATGTCGCTGATTTCAAGGATGAAATCACTCCTAGGGACAAACTTGGGAAACCTTGAGACAGTTGGCTTGGCCTTGATCAAGAACTTTTATTCACATACCTGATGCATTCTTCTTGATATTTGTCCTAGGCTTTCTGTGCTGACTTAAGATCTACGTCGACATATTCCTGAAATTTGGGTAATCTTAAGAGGTCATCAAAGTAACCCCCGTCCAACTTCACTATGACTTCTCCTGCTTGATTTTTCACTGAGCGAGAGTCCGAGTCATAATTGCAAGCATAGGCCAAAATGAACTCGGACACATTGAGCAGACATTGGGAATCCTACTACAAGAGGGAGGCCACTGTTGGTTATTGACTTCATCCAGGGACTCTGAGAATAATCCTTGGTTTTGTTCCAAAAGTCTTCCATGTCAATGTTACCAAGCTCCATATCTCGGATGTCGTAATTACAATCTATGTAGGAGGGGGATTCCATCTTCTAGTACTTGTATTTCATCTGTCCTGACTTGTTAGACTTATCCTTCGATGATCCAGATCCGACATGAGAAATCTTGAAGAAAGAATGCCTAGACAACTCCTGTTTGAATAGTCAGACTTGGAAGCTTGCTGAGCAACCCCACATGCACTCCACCACACTATCCGGATTTTAGAACTTGCCAAGCACCTGATGAGACCCAACACACTAGAATGTATGTCAAAAATAAGGTCTTGTCGGACACTTCACAAAACCCGATAGACGTAGAGAGTGTCGAACTTAGTAGATGTCAGAAACTTTCTAAAACCCGATACACTAGTAGAAGTTGGAAGATTTTGAACACTCAGAGAAACCCGATACACTGCAAAGTGTATGTTGGAGGTTGATAGATGTCCAACACTTGGAACAACCCAATAGAAGGGCGGAACTTGGAGATTGTTGAGCACTCGATGAAGCCCGACAAACGACAGAGAAGTAAGAAGATGTTGAACACCCTACAAAACCCGAAAATAAAGGAATTGGGTTTTGAGGTGTCAGGACATGCAAAATTCCCGCCATTTCACCAGTTAGGAATTTTATATTTTTTCAATAATCAACAGGGTATATTCCATGGGATAAAATAAAGAAACACCCTAGGGGTGAATTCCAAACAAGAAATTTCAATGGAATACAACATAAAACGAAGAAAACAATCTAAAGCCCTAAACCTAGAGGAAAAAATAGGAAAGGACGGAGAAAATCAAAAGAATATCTCAAATACAAATCCAAAAGACCTCAAATTGACAAGAAAAGCAAAATACCTTCAGTAATCTCAAAAATAATCGAAAACGGAACACAAAATTGATCAAGAAGCTCAATCGGGTTTGGAGGTCGCAGCACAAGTACGAAAAATCCACGCAAAGCAAAAGTACAACAGTAAAAATGACGTGTAAAATTGGGCTATTTATAAAACCCTAGCATTTATTACACTTCACCTGACACGTGTGCCAACTACCTGACAACTCAGCGTTAATGCCATGTCATCATGCTTGGAGTGCCCGAAACCCGATACAAAGGATTAGCTATCAATTCGGTTTCGGGTTTCAGGAAACAGGCGACATGAGGCATGAGATGTTTGGATGTTCCAAGGTTCTGAAAACCCGACACAAAGGAACATATCAGGTTTCGTGTTTGGAAGTCAAGCGACATGTAGCATGCTTTTTGCAAATCATGTTCCGATGTTCATGAGTTCAAAACCGACAAACTGACTTGTTTCGGGTTTCGGATATAATTTGCATGTAGCATGTAAAAATATGTTTTCATGTTGTTGAAACCCAAAAACCAAAATCTCCTCAAAAGGGGATTTCAGAAATTTTTCCAAAAATTCTATGGTTATCTTACTTTTAGCTGGAATCACTAAAATGAGATAACACCAAGAAAACATGCAGACTAGCCTAAGATAATGGTCTATAATTTTTCACAAAACCACCTTACTCCGGCATTTTTGGTTATCAAATTCAAATGATACATCAAATCAACATGGGATCCCAAGTCCCCCACATGTCCTTGTCTCTAAAAACTCCCACAATGTGCATAAGAAAAATCCCTTAAAAACCACAATTGTGAACATTAGAAAAAATAACTACTTACATTGCGTGTAATAATCAACACATATGTGATTTTAAATGTGTGTGTGTGTGTGTGTGTGTGTGTGTGTGTGTGTGTGTGTATACATATATGTATATGTATATGTGTGTGTGTGTGTGTGTGACACATTATTTTTACTTTAAACGATTGAGAGAAATGACACATGGTTCATGTGTCTTCTTCAAAGATTTTTTTGCGTGTTCTCCACAATATTTTACCTAACCCTAAATTCTTGCTCCTCAATCTCCTTTATTTCCTTTCTTCTCCCTCTAATATTTCATTCTTTTGAGTTTATATATTTCAACACATCCTTATCGCCATCTCCATTACACTACTCACATGTAATTACTAGTAAATATTCATTAATTAATTTAATCTCATATATTTTAGTATTCTGGTATCTATTATACATCTCAAGAATAGTTCCCTTTATTGTTTCAACTCTAAATTATCTTTCTCCACTTAATTATTTATACTTTAATTTTGTCTTATCAAATAATTGGTTTTAAGGGTATTGATAATTATGGATTTAAACATGCACATCCAAGCTATAATTAGGAAATCCAAATTTAATGACCGTATGATGGTCTTTATAAAAAAAAATACAATCAACTTTAATGCTTGCTATCACTGTAAAGAGACGATGTTTTGCACGTGTATTTAATCATTGTTTAGAAAAATGTAAACAAACCCACTTTTGCAATCTAATTTTGATTGTGCATGTCAATAGTGTGAATTCAAAGGGATTAGCCTTTGCTACGCAAATTTTTTTCATAATAAGGATCTCAACATGCACACTACTAAAGAAATTGACATTATTTCACAAATGCAACGAACCTGTACTTGATTTAATTAGTTCACCTTGGACAACATAAGCACATAACCATCAAAACATAATGCAAAGCGTTCATTTGTCATAAGTTGTAGTATGATATTAAGAAAAAAATAAAGCATGTACACGTTGTGTGGATTGTGTAAGAAAACTCCTCAAAGAAATACAATGATAAATAATACAATAATTATGTAAGATAATTTGTTTACTTGAAAAATCTTTATATCATTTATCTCAAGGAAAATTTCACAATTTGGCCAATGAATACGTGGCATACATTCCTCTTTCCTTCATTTGAAACTCTAGTTTTAGAGTTTTTTCATGAGTGCAACATTTAGTATACTAATAATTATCGAGGAGAGGTTAGATTTTATGGAGCCTCTTACACGTCGCATTTCTCACTAGATACTTTCTTCTTGATTTGGTTTGATTTCATTCATCTCTTTGTGTGATAGTGTGTGTTTTTACATATGGCTTTATTCAAAGGGTTCGTAGATAGTGGTGGCTTTGTTAGGCCTTATGTATCGATTTGTTTGGTGGTAAGGCTTAATTAAGGGTTATGAGCGCCCTAGGCAATACTAGAGCTAACACCTTCTATAAATAAATAAAATCTATAGTAGAAAAAAAATTAATCGTGACCAAATATCATATTACTTAATATGTTATGCCTCTACCATCTAAGAAAAACTTCTTAATAATTTTTTTGTAGCTACTACTACCTAAAATCCCCAATTAATTCTCTAACATATAGTCTATTATAATCCTCCTTTTCTCATATATTTCCCAACTATTTTCTTGATGTCTCCTCCGAAAAAACTTCCAAGACTTCAAAACAATACAAATTATGAAAAATACATGAGTATGAATTAAATTTAAGAATCCTGCAACAAAGGCACTTGCATAAATATTTGAGTCCTCCTAAATATCATATTCTTAATACAATTACATAATTTTAATTTTATTTTGAATGAAGTGAAATAAATTGTTATGTAAGGTTTGATACTAACTACTGCTAGCATATATGGAACTAATAAATTAATATAATCTTCATAAAAACCATAGTAAAATAAAAAAATAGAGTCGCCCTAAATGTTGGTGCCCTAGGTAGTTCCCTAGTTTTCCTAAGCTTTAATTCCCCTTTGTTTTGTGCTAATGTATATAGAAAAGATGAATTGTTATAATCTAATCGTGTGAGTCAACAACCTAATGTGTATGATGATTCGGATTGTGGTTATTTTATGTTGGTTATGTGAGGTGGTGACTTTGTTTTCCTTTGATTGTTTTTGTGTTTTAGTAAAGGTTTCTCTTTGCTTCCACGTTTTGTATACAACATGGGTTTCTTGTGGCTTTCCCCACTTCTTAGCGATTGCAAGTTTTTTTTTCACCTTTTTATCCCCATGAGAAGGTTTGATTTCCAGTTATTTTTTTCACTCATGGGGGTTTGTTTCACGTACTTGACACATTCCTAAAAGTAAGGATACTTTGGGGAGATTTTATGATTCTTAAACTTGTGAGTCTTTCCTCAATCAAGAAGGTTATATATGTTCTTTGAAGTAAAACTTCATTCCATATTGATAATGTTTTTTCTTTTCTAAGTCACATGACTTAAGATGAAGGAATCTACAAATATGAATGTCCTTTTTTTTCTTCTGAAATTTCAATAATCATTTTAAAAGTTTATCTCATGGGAGACTAGTTTTACATCATGAATGGAATACATCTACCATAAACATTGCACTTATATTGTACCATATCTAGAAAAATAACTTAATTATATAAACTATTTCTAGTATAAGAATAGACATTAGGGGTTTATAGAAGAATATATGACTTCATGAAATCTAGAAATAGTTTTCAATTACAAATAACAAAATCGGGGTTTCATAGTTAAATAAAGAGAACACATAAAACTCATATTGAACATAGGGCTTTCTCATAATCACATTTATACTCTTTTGGAGTGCAAACTAGATATAATTATGGTAATTTTGGTGCAAAAGAAATTTGATTTTGAAAATCTTTGTATTGGGTTTAGGGATCTAAATACCTTTCTCACATTTCTAAAAGTCTTTATGGATCTCTAGAAAATTGTTCATTCTTCCTCTAAACCCTTAAAGTTCAACTAGGTTTTTAAAATAAGGAAAGAAGCAATTTTGGGCACATGTTTTGTGTCAAGCTTTTGAATAACACCATCTACTTATGAGGCCCCTCAATAGTGTAGAATATTGAAAACAACACACCGAGTACAATGCGCTTTAATTGGTAGTCAAGTGTGATCACTATAATGAATGTTTGATAAAGAAACAAATGCGTCTCTACTCTAAATGCTTTGAATTCACAACAAGACACTCTTGAATTGTTTTTCTTATCACAATGTCCTCAATGCATCAATGCACATGTCTATTTATAGATTTATTGAATTCAAATTAGGACCTAAATGACAAGTAAGATGATACATAATATGTGGGAAAATCGAAAAGAAGCTCCAAAATCCCAAGGAACCTAAAGAAGGGCAAGAAAGGCTCACACAACAAAACCCCTAAAGTTGTTCAATTGCGATTGTGATGAACCAAGATTGTATACATATAGTTCGTATGGGTGACTGTAATTGTAATTGTATGGTCATTAGGCAAACATCAAATCACACGAAGAAATATGGTGAAGAGATTTAAAGAGAAAAACATAGAGGATATGACTGGAAGACACAAAAACACACCAATAAAAACATTATCTAAAAAAATAATTGACAAATACCCAAATATTGTAATATAATGAAATTTACAACTAATTATGTTGAGAGTCGTTTCTACGATAGTATTGGAAAGAGGAGGGCGTGAATTGTAATGTTGTTAGTGTGTTCAATATTTTGAGCTTAAACTTCACGTCCATTTAACCATTGCATGATATTTTCAACCTTAAATTTCACTATTACTTAAGATAGAATTCCATAAAAAAATAGTATCTCACGGCTACTTAGTAGAATTTTAAAGTTCGTATTTTTTCTCAATTTTTGGTAGCAAAAACCCAATCACATACAAAATTCATGAAATGATGTAAAAGTTAAAAATATAAACTCTAAAATATATTGTGAATCCAATATTTTTAAGAAAACCACCAACCAACCCACAAATTAGTATTTGGAAAAAAATAAGAAAGAACAAATTTGAAAATACTTTATTAATACCATTCCTTCCCCACTCCTAATTCCTAAATATCGAAACTTTGGAGTATAATCTGTTCTTTTCAAACTCATTTACATCATTATATCACACTAATAAAAAAAAACAAATGGAATTAAGCGCTAATAAAAACATTTACAAGCATTTTATCAACGGGAGTCTACTTTATTTGAACAGTCAAAATCGATACAAAATGGTATGAAAGCCGCTAAATTGGAACTTTTATTTTTCCCAGAATTAAGACTTAAATCTTATCTTCACATCTTGTCTTAAAAATAGTATGACAGCTGGAAAGTGGTCCTAGTGACGGTTGGAGAAAAAGCTTTCCACCCGTTGAGAAATCGTAGTATAAAATTCTGGCCCAGACTGCTTTGATTTGGAATTCTTCATTTTATTCTGTGTTATTCTTTTGGTTTGTAGCTTTGATTTTTTCATATGTTTGTGGTGTTCTTCATTTTATGTCTCTGTGTCATGTGGCCACGCTGTTTATGTTGATTGAATTGTTTTTAGGCCTGTATTTGTGTTGAGTGGTTTTCTTAGTCTGTTTGTTTGTGCCTTTTTCCTTTTATTTTGAGGGAGCAGAACACTGTAAGGAGCAGACTCAAAGAGACGGAGAACTTCATCCAAGCTACTGGTAAGTCTATTTTTATTCTACAATAGCAGTTTATTGATATTCATTTGTCATTTTCTTATACATTTCCCCTCATTTTGCATTATAGCATTAGGTATTCTGGAAACAACCTTCCCTGTTTAGGGTTTAGAGACTTTTTAGGATCAAGTTTCCTGTGATATGCTAACATTGCAATTGACTGTTTAGTTGTATGATATATATCTGATAATTGAGTTCCAGTGATCTGTTAGATTTGCAATAAACTGGTTATTTCTGTGTTGCCAGGGATTCAATATCTGATAATTAATTATCTATAGGCTTCTGTTTGTTTGTGCCTTTTTTTTTTTTGTTTTGACTCTTGAGGGAGCAGAACAGTGTAAGGAGCAGACTGAAAGAGACGGAAAATTCCATCTAAGCTACTTGTACGTGTATATTTTTTTGTACATTTGCAGTTTATTGATATTCATTTGTTGTTTTTCTTATACTTTTCCCCTCATTTTGCATAATAGGATTAGGTATTTTGGAAACAACCTTCCCTGTTGAGCTTTAAGTCTTTTGGAAACAACATAAATGCAGAGGGTTTATGTCACCTTTTCCTGTGATAAGTTAACATTGCAAGAGACTGTTTAGTTGTCTGATGTATATCTGATAATCGAGCTCTAGATCTTTGGCTTAAGTGATCTGTTAGGATTGCAGAGTAAACTGGTTACTTATGTGTTGCCATGGATTCAATCTCTGATAATTAATCTTGTGTAGGGTTCTCTCTGGCCAGTGAACAAGGTTCATATCATGTTTTTATTTTGGCTAATGGCATTATCTGTTCTTTTAAATGGCCAACCCTCATTGTAGGGCAGGGTTTAAGTAATTTTCGTTAAATAAATAAGGGTTTATGGATTAATTTAATAAATGCAGTGTTTGTTAGTTTTAAAATTTATAGTTGCATTTTACTCTTTAGAACTGTTTTAACGACATGTACAAGTGCAATGTTGCAATTTGGGTTTTAGATTTTTATTTATTTACAATGTTTATTTTCCTAATGGAAATTTGTTCTATTTCATTGCAAAATTGCATTGCAACCTAGGGTCGTCTTTTCATTTTTGATATGGAAATATTCCTTCTCATTTTGTGAGAGAAGCTTACATAAGGTTTTGTTGTCCATTTAGGTTTTAACTATTGATTAATTTTTTATGGTTTGTTGGCATTTTCAAAGGCTGATTTAAGATGGTTAACATGTTTCTGATCATGGCTTGTAAATGGTTAAACTACTATGTTGGTATGGCTCGTCTCTGTGCTTTATAAATTAAGGGAAAACCGAGATGTGTGTTATTTTGGTATTTCTATCATTTTAATGAAAGGCTAGATGTTCTATTGAACGATAGGTTTTCTAGGTGTAAATCCATTCATACATTTGGAGCATGTTTTTCCTCATCCCATTTAGGAATGTTACACAGTGGTTCTATTCATGGGGATTTGGTCAAATAACATAAACTGTCTGATTTTACTGATTCATAGGAATGCCCGCTAATATGTAGTGGATTCTTGCTCTGTCTACTAAACTTGCATCACTAACGAACGGAAGGCTTTGCAATTTGACTTTATAACTCAGCAGTTCAAAGACGTGATATCCTTTTAAAGGTAGTTTCAATATTTCACCAAAAGTCTTTCACGAGTTTCCTTAATTGCTTTTAGCTTCATATACCTGGAACTAGTGTATTTTCATCTTTAGTTGTTCATTTTGGCATCTTTTTTCTATTTGGATCGTTTGTTTAAAACATGCAAAAACAAATGAAACAAGATGACCACATGTATTCCATAAAAGTGAAAAGAAGAATTAACTGACATGTTTTTCACTTTCTAAGATGCAACTCTTGATTTAGGTTTTGTCAATGACACTACACAGTTGGACAGATGATGAAATTGATCCTATGGTTGATGTTGATGAAAATGTTGCTGCCATTGCAATTTATGAAGCACTTCTACTGGAAGAAGCATCTTTTCAAGAGGGCACAGATTTCATCTGGTAGTGTTTATTTGTATGCATATTACTCATTGATTTTGATAAATAGTAAGCAGCTGAAGCAGAGATTTCTATTGCAGGCTTAAATACAAGCTGCGAGAATTTTTGGAGCCCAGTCTGTGAATTGGGCCTTCATTTGCATCTCTTCAATTTAAGCGTTCTGGCAACAAATTGAATCCTGGACTACAGCAGAGACACTGAAGCATGATGGTTTTTACTTATGTCTTATAGAAAACTATGATATAGACTTAGAGGTTTCACCGGTAGTGTCATGAGTGAAGAATATATGAATTTGGTCTACGTAACTCATATGGTCTATGTATTTGTATTTGTATTTGGTTGATAGTATATGTATTATTAAAGTTTTTAGTGAAGGTATGGTCGAATTCACTATTTAGCTAAAGGGAAAAGTTGTTAAAGGAACAAACCTACAAGTGATCCTTATGTTGTTTTCACTCTTAGGCAACGAGTCTGCTAGCTTTTTATATTCCATCTTCCTGCTCTCTTGCTTCAGTATATTTAAGAAAATTACAAAAATTGAAGACACGTTTACATTTGATGTGATCAAACCTCATTATTTTTTATAGAGAATGAAGACACATGCATTGTGAAGAGCAAATTTAAAGCCAGTTTGGAATGTGGAAAGTATGCTCTATTGCATAAGGTCCATCTCCTTAAAAGTGGTTAGAGTGAAAGAGACGGAAAATTCCTTCCAAGCAGTTTATTAATATTCATTTGTCATTTTCTTATAAATTTCCCCTCATTTTGCACGGTAGGATTTAGGTCTTTTGGAAACAACCTTCCCTGTTTAGCTTTAATTTTTCTATGGACCTTTAAATAAATGCAGATGGTTTATAGACTGTTTAGTTATCTGATATATATCTGATAATTGAGCTCTAGTGATCTGGTAGGATTACAATAAACTTGTTAGCTGTGTGTTTCCAGAGATTCAATATCTGATAATTAATCCTCTGTACGCTTCTCTGTGGCCAGTGAAGAAGGTTCATATCATGCTTTTATTTTGGCTAATGGCCTTGTCTGTTCTTTTAAATGGTCAACCCTCATTGTAGGGTAGGGTTTAAGAAAAATTCGTTAGATAATAAATGCATTAAATGAACCTTAGTTTTAATGGGTAGGGTATGGATTAATTTAATAAATGCAGTCTTAGTTTTAAAGTGTGTAGTTGCATTTACTCTTTAGAACCGTTTTAATGCCATGTACAAGTTTAATGTTGCAGTTTAGGTTTTAGTTTTTTATTTATTTTGGTTTACTTGCTTAAGATGTTTATTTTCCTGATGGAATTTTTTTCTATTTGATTTTTTGTATGGAAATATTCTCTTTGGATGTGCCTTGGCAGGTTGCTTTTGTAAGAGAAGCTTACATAAGGTTAATTTATCCATTTAGGTTTTAACTATTGTTTAATGTTTTTTTATTTATGAAATTTTGGCCTTCATTTGCATCTCTTCAATCGAAGCCTTTTGGCAACAACTTGAATCCTGGACTACAGCAGAGATGGCTTGTACTTATGTCTCATCTCCAGTCTTGCTTTCTGTATATTTTAGAGAGAACTGTGATAGAGACTTCGAGATTTTACCGGTGCTAGTGTCATGAGTGAAGAATATATGCATTTGCTCTATGTAACTCATTTGGTCCATGCATTTGTATTTTGCTTGAAATATCGAGTTCACTAATGTGCAAAAGGGAAAAGTCGTTAAAGGCACAAGTGATCCTTATGTTGTTCTCATTCTTAGGAAATTATGTCTGCTAGCTTTTTATATTCCATCTTTCTGCTTTCTTGCTTTCATATATTTAAGAAAATTACAAAAATTGAAGACACATTTACATTTGATGTGATCAAACCTCATGTTTTATTACAGACAATGTTGTTCTCATTCTTAGGAAATTATGTCTGCTAGCTTTTTATATTCCATCTTTCTGCTTTCTTGCTTTCATATATTTAAGAAAATTACAAAAATTGAAGACACATTTACATTTGATGTGATCAAACCTCATGTTTTATTACAGACAATGAAGACACGCGATGTGAAGAGAAAATTTAAAGCCAGTTTGGAATGTGGAGAGTATGCTCTGTTCCATAAGGTCCATCTCCTTAAAAGTGGTTAGTAGTGAAAATGATTTTGTTGTCTTTGTTTCCAAAGTAATGTTTTAAGGGAAATTGAATGTTTTCTTGAAAATCAGTGTTGTGTTTGCTTATGATCATTGTGAGCTGCTCAATTATCAGTATATTATGATTTTGTAACAGAAATTTAGTTTTCTCGGTGTTTGAATTTTGGATAATGACTGCAACAATGCACTTGAACATTGTGTCTCATAAGGACGTATATCGCATTACCCGATTTTATCCAAAACTTGCATTGAATATCGTTTGCTTGTGCAATCCTTGACTCTAGAAAAAACCATCCACTTTGGACAGAAATAACTCCATACTTTGAAATGAACAACAAAGTAGAAATAGATAAGCTTAATTTTTTTTTAATATTGGTAAATAGTTTTTTGAAAGGGACTATACCCTTGTGTACAAAAGGAGGCCTAAAAGCCAGAATAAGAGAGAGGAGCAGAGAAGCTGTATCAAAGCACAAAAGTTACAGCAAAGAACACCGAAGCCTAGAAACAGCAACACAAACGAGACTTAACAGCAAAACAACGGCAACAAAACAGCAAGCCTACAGCCAAGAAGCAGTAGTAAAACAGGACTACTTCTTGGCCGCTTGATCAATACTCATCTTTACTTTTTTCCAAGCATGGTACATACCCAGCGTGGTCATATGAGCAGCATCCGTCTTATCGAGCTCCTCTCTGGTTCTTTTACTCTCTTTCTCATTGCCCCAAAGAGTCATCGACACCGCCGAGTTGCGAAACACTTTTTGCATGTCCTTCGATGAATTCCTCTATGGCCCCGAATGCTTTGCAATATTATACTCATGCCTAGTCTTCGTTTCCCAAGGCGGAGTCAAGGGAGGTCGAGTTTTTGTATATTTCATCAAGTCAAGCTATCGCAATGCTCCCTTCTCCCTCAATGCTTTTTTTGCCTTTTTGCTTAGCAAGATTTTTTACCTCATCCTTCAAAGAATTTAAGCTCACCTCTAAGGCCTCCAATCTTCTGAAGGGTTATCCGTTGTGCCGCTGGGACCGGCACTACTAATGTTCAAGCAGATCACGAGCAATGTCATCCAAAGGTTCATCCTCTCAGCAGAGACTCAAGGTTGAGTCTCCTAAAGCCCCGGTGACACGTTTAGAAGTAGAGACACAGGGTGGCAAAGGGCAGCAGCGGGAGGAAAAGAAGGAGAAGCATGAGCAGCTCGCATGGGGGCATCAAAGCACCGGGGGCGGCAGCAAAGAGGGACAAGCAGGGGAGACAGGATCGCAGCAACAGAGCCCAAAGCCAGCCGGAGAGGAAGGGAGACCGGGAATTTAATAAGGCAAAGGCTTGTGAATAAGCGAAATAAGCCCTTGTGAAGGGGAACCGCCTGGGGTATGCTTCTCGAACTCCAAAATGGAGCGCTCAAGAGAGTTTAACAGATAGTGGGGAAAGCAAACCAACCTACTCCTACGAAAGTGATTCAAAAAGACAAGGTGCTTATGGCAGTGACAAGAATAAACCCGCCTTCCAAGGATATGTAGCGAATCATCATGCGGGTGACTTCATCATACGGAGAAGGAATTGAATTAACAAGCAGACCCGCGGTGTTGAATATAAGCTTCTCCTCCTCCTCCACAAATCTTCTCTCTTCAGCCTCTTTGATAACCCTCTTGTTGAAGAAGCGGTATCCTTCCAAGCCGAGGCCGCGCTTCGGCTATGAGTTCGTCATTAATAAGAATCTTCTGCCCTCCATAGTCGACCATCCTCTCATTCCAATCCTTGGCAAAGCGAACAGAGATGTTTTGATCATGCCCTTGCACTCTCTCCACAAAGTTGGTGAATCCGCCAATACTAAGAATGTTCCAGAGCTCAGTGTTATCTTTCCAGTCAGGGTCTGCACACGGCTCAATCTGGCAGGGAGGCCCTCCCATCTTCACAAGGATGTGCTGGTTACAACAATTTTCAAAATACCTTTGGGCGTTGAGAGTGATTCGTTTCTCGCCGTTGCAAGGGTCGCATAAAAATGGGAATGAGCCGTTGGTCCTCCCACGAACGGCCAGAGGATTGCCGATCCGAGTCTCGCGTGAAGTCGCGCGTGGAAACCCTTATCCTGTCGGCTTTCACCTTGTGAGTTATCTTCGGTTTCGCGGAGCTTGCAACCGAATATCAACAGCTATTGTACTTCCCGCGTGCGCTGTTTTTAAATTTAGACGGCTCCACTTGAAGTTCCTAAACAAAATCTTGCCATCATTTGGAGTAGATATCATATGCCACGCCAAATAAACTAAAACAGCACCTGTGGAAGAATTTATGGATTTCCTCCAAAGATTAAAGCATATCTTTAGAGATTGTTTGCGTGTGAAGGTCCGCATGTATGCTGTTGTGAAGCTGATTAGGGATACTATCATTATCCCAAATAGTGAAATTTATATTAATGCCATAATTGGCCATTGCATCGGCCACTTGACATTGTTACCTTCCCCGTAAGTAAGTATGTATGATTCTGATGCTGTTGAAGGTATGACTGATGCTTATGGACTCAGAGATAAAATCTTTGATATTCCAGCTAGGAGAAGAGGACTGATTAAGCAGATTAATAATATTAAGGGAGTCCCCTTCAACAATGAGGTTCTCGATATTTTGGGTCCGAGCAACTCTCAAACCCCAGAGAATGATAAAGCTTCGCAAAATGATTGGTTTGATTCCCATTTTTCCAAAGATATGCAACAATCAAATTACCTTTATGGTCCCGTATTGCTCCTCCTCCAAAGAAATTCCAGGTTCCCCTTAGAGGCACCATCAAAGTTCACTTGAACCAATTGGATTCGGGGATGCCATTTGACCAAAGATCTATCCACACTATTCCCTGGGTTGCTCCAATATCCGATCTCCAATTTGATAAGATGTGCTTTTCATTTTCAGGGTAACAATTGTTCTTAGGAGGTTTAAATCGCCATGTCCTCTTTGATGCCTTGGGATCTCTGCCGGTAGTGAGTTTAAAATTCGCTTCTTATTTCTAAAAACTATATTATTTCTATCCTTCCAGATCCTCCAAATTAAATGCGGGATGGCTAATTTCCAGATTCTTCTGATAGCACAATGTCTGAATGGTGGGTTCCATTGGTTCCACAGCTGAGTAAGATCCTCCGGCATCACCCAGAGAGCTTCAAATTTGGAAAGGACAAAGTTCCAAACTCTAAAGGCATAATCACAGTGTATGAACAGATGTCTAATGTCTTCATAGTTATTCCTACAAAGGTGGCACCAATTGGGAATGATAAATCCTCTTTTCATCAAATTGTCAATGGTGAGAATTTTGCCTCTGATGGCCAGCCAAAGAAAAAAATTTATTTTGGGGGTTAACTCAGGCATCCAGATCAAGTTCCAGTTAAAGTCAGATTGGTTACTGTGGAAAAGACTGGTATAACCAGATTTGACTGAGTATTTACCCTCGTGTGAATTGCTCCAGATCAGCTCATCCTTGGAATCCAGCTGACACAAAGGGAAGAGATCCAAAAGGTCTTGGAGGGAGGAAATAGTCTGTTTCAGTTCAATACTCTCCATAGTAAGTCTTTTCCAATTCTTGTTGGTGCCATTTCCATCAATGTAGTCCTTAACTTTAGTTCCATATTTTCTTATAAGACTGTCCTTAGCAGTCCCAAATCTCTCCAAGAGATTATCATTGGACCAGTTATCCTCCCAGAAGTTAATGTCGCTGCCATCCCCAATTTTCCATTTGCTTCCCTTCTTAATGAAGTTTCTACTCTTAACCAGATTATTCCAAAAAATGGAACCATTGGGGAGCTGCTCATCATGCAGATAGGAGTAAACAGCTTGCTGATTCAAGTATTTTGTTTTAATGACATCAATCCAGGGTTGTTTCTCAGAAAGCAATCTCCAGCCCATCTTAGCAATGAGTGCCTCATTCATTTTCTCAATATTTTTATTCCCACCTCCCTAGATTTAGGGGTGCAGACTTTATCCCAGGCCACAAGGTGAAATCTGAACTTTTCTTCCATGCCTTGCCATAAAAATTTTTTCTGAATCCTTTCAATTTTCTCTCTGAAGGAGGAAGGAATTTTGAATAGTGACATGATATATATGGGCAAACTTTGGAGTGTGCTTTTAATGAGAAGGCACTTACCAAAGACTAGAGAGAGTGGTCCCTTTCCAACCGGCCATTTTTTTCAAATCTCACAATAAATCATCCCACACCGTGTGAGAGACTTTCTTCGTGCGAGAGGGAGGCCTAAGTACGTTGCTGGAAGAGTACCAATTTTACAGCCCAGAATTTTAGCAATCTTGAGTTGTCTTTCCTCAGGGGTGTTAAAGAAAAAAAGGATGCTTTTGTCGTAATTGATCTCTTGCCCTAAGCGATTCATAAAGTTGCGAAGAGCCTTGATAGCTTTAGCTTCAACCACCGAGGCCAAGAATAAGGATAGTGTCGTCTAAACCTGTTGATGAGAGACACTTGGCCGAGAGAAGTGGGTTTAGAACCCTTTAAAAGGCCGTCTTCCACCGCTCTACTAATTGTTCTACTAAGGTGCATCGGCGGAAGGATGAAGAGAAGGGGGGAGATGGGGTCTCCCTGCCTTAGACCTCTGCTGCTGGTGAAGAATCCCACAGGCTCTCCATTAACAACCACAGAGAACCTGGCTGTAGATATACATGATTTAACAATTTTTCTAAACTTTTCTGTGAACCCAAATTTAGATAGAATCCTGTCAAGGAAGACCCAAGAAACTTTGTCAAAGGCTTTATTCATGTCGAGCTTAAGGATCATGTTAGCCTTTTTGTTATTTTCCATAGAATGCATAGTTTCGTGTACCATAATCACACCGTCTTGTATTATCCTGCCTTTAATGAAGCCACTCTGCTGCTTTGAGATGAGATCCTTCATTATGAGCTGCAGCCTAGAAGCAATAATTTTGGTGAAGATTCGAAAAATAGCATTAACCAGACTGATGGGTCTGAAATCCTTGAAATCTTTTGCATTCATTTTCTTAGGTGCCAGCACAATGTGTGTGTTATTGAGCTCTTTTAGAAGATTTCCCGATCTAAAAAATTCATTAACCGCTTTGAGAAGATCCTCCGAGCATATTTCCCAGAATTTCTGAAAAAAATTAATGGAGAATCCATCCGGTCCAGGAGCCTTATCCCCTCAAGAGAAAAACAGCCTTTTTAGCTCATCAAGCGCGACCGCTTTAGTGATATCTCTGAATTTCTGGTCTTCAATATCATTCTGGGGGATTGCCTCTAGCATGAAGGAAATAGCTTCCGGATTGCTGACATTACTCTCTCTAAGAAGATTTTTGTAGAATTCAAGTGCTTGCTTCTTAATGCTGTTTGGATTTTTAGTAATACTTCCGTTGCTTTTAGAAACCTCTAAAATCCTATTACTGGCCCTGTGCTTTAGAGTGGTCATGTGAAAGAACTTTGTATTCCTGTCCCCCTCTTTAAGCCAGATAGCTCTTGATTTAAGGCGCCAAAAGGATTCTTCTCTACTGCATATCGTGTGTAACTCAGAAAGAATTCTCTTTTCATTTACTTCATCTTCAACTGACCTCCCCATAGTATCCATTTTTAACTCAAGATCCTGAAGCTTCTGTTTTAATTCTTTCTTTTTTCCGAAGATGTTTCCAAAAACATTTTTGTTCCAAAGTTTGACTTGCTTTTTGACATTTTTGAGTTTTTGGACCAATCAGATCTTTGGCGGCCTTCCCCATTCCAATCCCACCATTCCTTTATTCTATCATAGATATCAACGTGCTAGTAAATAGTATGATAGTAAATAGTATATTATAATACACATCGAAATGGATTTTGGCCTACCACTTTGCGCAAAGAATGGATTTTGGAGTGTTTTGAAGTCTAGATGGAGGGAAAAGGATGAAAGAGAAGGATAGATTGGAGGGTTAGATTACATGTTGGAAGAAAAGGATTTGGAGAAGGGAGGTTGGAGGGTTAGATTAGATGTTGGAAATTAGATGCTAAAATGTTGGATATTCGTTTGTTATTTTTCTTATACATTTCCCCTCATTTTGCATAATAGGATTAGATATTTTGGAAACAACCTTCCTCTGTTTAGCTTTAAATCTTTCTATAGACCTATAAATAAATGCGAGCAATTATGTTGTCTGTGTGTTGTAGGTTTAGAAACATTTTTAGGCTCAAGCTCCTGTGATATGTTAAGATTGCTCTAGATAGTTGTGTGGGGCAAAAGTTTATGCATCTACGATAATTGATCTTCTCGTAGGGATTCTCTGTGACCACCGAAAAATGTTCATATCATGGTTTTTTTTTTTGGCTTATGGCCTAATCTATTTTCAATGGCCAACCCTCATAGTAAATCTATATCATGGTTTACGTAAAATTTTCTTAAGGTAAATCTCTAGCTAGTGGTGAAGGAAAAGGATGAGAGAGAAGGATAGGTTGGAGAGTTAGATTAGATGTTGGTTGAGAAATAGTCCCATGTAAATTTAAATCGAGCTTATATAGTTATATTATTGTATAAAGAGTTTACAAAAAAATTGAAAAGGTGTAGGAAGGAAGAATAAGAATTTAATTTGATGCGATCCACTCTGTGGAGGATGGTCGAAGGATTGCCAATTTTCCATGGACATCCTTGACGAGTGTGTTGATTTTTATTGTGTTTTCTTTTATTGCAATTATTCCAAATGTAAGTAACACGTTTTATATAAATACTCTTTTTTTTTTTTTTTATGGAAAGGGATCTTATATAAATACTTTTGAAAATTCATAATAATTAGATTGTTTAACATGGTTTTTGTTTTTTTAACCAATAATGGCTGGTAATAGTACTATTGCTCAAGTTTAAAAGATGGATGAGAGATAAGTGTCATAAGTGTAATAAAAGTATAATTATTTTAGAATAATAATTAGATTGTTTAACATTGTTTTGTTTTTACCATAATAGATGGCTTAGTTTAAAAGGGGGACGGACTAGAGATAATGTTCACACAATAACACATATAATAGTAAGTAATGGTATAACTACTTTCCTTCCTCAAAAGTATAATTATTTTAGAACAATAATTAGATTGGTTAACATTGTTTTTGTTTTTCCCCCATAATAGATGGCTTAGTTTAAAAGGGGACTAGATATAATCTGTACACAATAACATAGTTATAGTTGGGAATAGTATAATTACTTTCCTTTCTAGGAAGGAAAGTAATAGTTTAATTATTTTAATTAATATTAATGTAATTGCTTTAATTAGTAATAGTATAAAAGAGAGAATTACTTTAATTAGTAATATTTTAATTAAAATAAATGTAATTATTTTAGTTAGTAATAGTATATTATAATTACTTTAATTCCTTAGGAAGGAGAGAAGTACCTTACTAAGTAATAATATAATTACTTTACTTCCTTATGAAGGAGAGATAAGTAGAGATAATTATCTTAGCATTATTATTTTATCATGAAAGAGAGGTAATTGTTAATTTGTTAGAGAGTAATATATGATCTAGAACTTTTAGTATGATATATATAAATAATCAATTATTGTCAATACTTTTGAAAAAGGTGGGAAAGATAAATTCTAATCTTAATTAGAGGGATATTATTAGATGTAGATGATAAACAGCAGTTTCCACCGAGGATAGCAGATGAAGGCGGGGAGTTAAATGAAAGAAGGAGGCGCGAAGGATAGAGGAGGAGGGTTAAATGGAAGTGGAGTTTGGAGGGCGTGAAGGATGAAGGGGGAGGGTGGAAGGAAGGAGTTTGGAGGGTGTGGAGGATAGCGGATGGAAGCAAGGAGGGTTGAAGGAAGGGTGGAATGCATGGAGGATAGAGGAGGGGAAGGAGTTTGGAGGCGTGAAGGATGGAGGGGGAGGGTGGAAGGGAAGGGTGGAAGGCATGGAGGATGGAGGAGGCCGTGAAGGATGAAGGGCAAGAGTGGAAGGAAAAGGGAGTTTGGAGGGCATGGAGGATATAGGATGGAGGCGGGGATTAAAGTGAAGGTGAGTTTTGGAGGGCATGAAGATGGAGGTGGAGGTGGGGGGAGGGCGGGGGGTGTAAGGGGAGTTTGGAGGGCGTGGAGGACAGTGGATTGAAAAGGAAGGGTGAAAGGCATGGAGGATGGAGGAGGGGGAAGGAGAGTTTGGGGCGTGAAGGATGGAGGGGATGGTGGAAGGAAGGGTGGAAGGCATGGAGGATGGAGGAGGAGTGAAGGATGAAGGGCAAGAGTGGAAGGAAAAGGGGAGTTTGGAGGAGTGGAGGATATCGGATGGAGGAGAGGGATTAAAGTGAAGGGGAGTTTGAGGGCGTGGAGGACAGTGGATTGAAAGGAAGGGTGAAAGGCATGGAGGATGGAGGAGGAAGAAGGAGAGTTTGGAGGGCGTGAAGGATGGAGGGGGATGGTGGAAGGGAAGGGTGGAAGGCATGGAGGATGGAGGAGGGAGTGAAGGATGAAGGCAAGAGTGGAAGGAAAAGGGAGTTTGGAGGCGTGGAGGATATCGGATGGAGGAGAGGGATTAAAGTGAAGGGGAGTTTGGAGGCGTGGAGGACAACGGATTGAAAGGAAGGGTGGAAGGCATGGAGGATAGAGGAGGGGGAGGAGGTTAAAGGAAGGAGTTTGGGGCGTGAAGGATGGAGGGCACGAGTGGAAGGAAAAGTGATTTTGGAAGGTGTGGAGGATATTGGATGGAGGCGGGAGGGTTGAAGAGAAGGGTGGAATGGAGGATGTAGGAGGGGGAGATGAGTGAAGAAAAAGGGAGTTTGGAGGGTGTGAGGATAGTGGATGGAGGATGGGAGGGTTGAAGGAAGAGTGGAAGGCATGGAGGAGGGGAGGGTAAAGGAAAAGGAGTTCGGAGGGTTTGAAGGATGGAGGGGAGGTGGAAGGAAGGGAGTTTGGAGGGCATGGAGGATAGTGGGCACAAGTGGAAGGAAAAGTGATTTTGGAAGGCATGGAGGATAACGGATGGAGGAGGAGATGAGTGAAGGAAGGAAAGGAGTTTGGAGGGTGTGGAGGATAGTGGATGGAGGATGGGAGGGTTGAAGGAAGAGTGGAAGGCATGGAGGAGGGGGAAGGGGTAAAGGGAAAGGGAGTTCCTGGAGGGTTTGAGGATGGAGGGGAGGGTGGAAGGAAGGGGAGTTTGGAGGGCATGGAGGATAGTGGGCACAAGTGGAAGGAAAAGTGATTTTGGAAGGCATGGAGGATAACGGATTGTAAGGGAGTTTGGAGGGCGTGGAGGACAGTGGATTGAAAGGAAGGGTGAAAGGCATGGAGGATGGAGGAGGGGGAAGGAGAGTTTGAGGGCATGAAGGATGGAGGGGGATGGTGGAAGGGAAGGGTGGAAGGCATGGAGGATGGAGGAGGGAGTGAAGGATGAAGGGCAAGAGTGGAAGGAAAAGGGAGTTTGGAGGGCGTGGAGGATATCGGATGGAGGAGAGGGATTAAAGTGAAGGAGTTTGGAGGCGTGAGGACAACGGATTGAAAGGAAGGGTGGAAGGCATGCACAGATAGAGGGGGAGGAGGGTTAAAGGAAGGGAGTTTGAGGCGTGAAGGATGGAGGGCACGAGTGGAAGGAAAAAGTGATTTTGAAGGTGTGGAGGATATTGGATGGAGGCGGGAGGGTTGAAGAGAAGGGTGGAATGGAGGATGTAGGAGGGGGAGATGAGTGGAAGGAAAGGAGTTTGGAGGGTGTGGAGGATAGTGGATGGAGGATGGAAGGGTTGAAGGGAAGAGTGGAAGGCATGGAGGAGGGGGAGGGGTAAAGGGAAAGGGAGTTCGGAGGGTTTGAAGGATGGAGGAGGAGGTGGAAGGAAGGGAGTTTGGAGGGCATGGAGGATAGTGGGCACAAGTGGAAGGAAAAGTGATTTTGGAAGGCATGGAGGATAACGGATGGAGGCGGGGAGGTTTGAAGGAAGGGAGGAATGGAGGATGGAGGAGGGGGAGACAAGTGGAAGGAAAGGAGTTTGAAGGGTGTGGAGGATAGCGGATGGAGGCTGGAAGGGTTGAAGGGAAGGGTGGAAGGCATGGAGGATGGAGGAGGGGGAGGGGTAAAGAAAGGAAACGAGAGTTCAAAGATTATGAAGGATGGAGGGGGAGGGTGGAAGGGAACTTGAGTTTGGAGGAGGCGGAGGATAGCGGGTGGAGGCGAGGGAGGGTTGAAGGAAGGGTGGAAGGCATGGAGGATGGAGGAGGGGGAGGGTTTAAGGGAAGGGGAGTTTAGAGGGCATGGAGGTCGAAGAAAGGGGGAGACAGGGTAAAAGGAAAGGGAGTTTGGAGGGTGTGGAGGATGAAGAATGGGGAATGTAGGGGTTGGATAGAAGACAAAAGATGATAGTGGGCATAAAGGATGGAGGAAGAGGGTGGAAGGAACATGAGTTTGGAGGATGCGAGGATAGTGGGTGGAGGCGGGGAGGTTGAAGGAAGGGTGGAAGGCATGGAGGATGGAGGAGGGAGGGTTTAAGGGAAGGAGTTTAGAGGGCATGGAGGATGGAGAAAGGGGGAGACAGGGGTAGAAGGTAAAGGAGTTTGGAGGGTTTGGAGGATGAAGAATGGGAATGTAGGGGATGGATGGAAGACATGGAGGATAGTAGAGCATGAGTGGAAGGAAAAGTGATTTTGGAAGGCGTGGAGGATAACGGATGGAGCGGGAGGTTTGAAGGAAGGGTGGAATGGAGAATGGAGGAGGGAGACGAGTGGAAGGGAAAGGAGTTTGAAGGTGTGGAGGATAGCGAGATGGAGGTCGGGAGGGTTGAAGGGAAGGGTGGAAGGCATGGAGGATGGAGGAGGGGGAGACGAGTGGAAGGAAAAGGAGTTTGAAGGGTGTGGAGGATAGCAGATGGAGGCCTGGGAGGGTTGACGAGAAGGGTGGAAGGCATGGACGATGGAGGAGGGGGAGGGGTAAAGAAAGGAACGGAGTTCGTGAGGGTATGAAGGATGGAGTGGAGGTGGAAGGAACTTGATTTTGGAGGACGTGGAGGATAGCGGTGGAGGCGGGGGGGGCCAATGGAAGGGTTGAAGGCATGGAGGATGGAGGATGGGGAGGGTTTAAGGGAAGGGAATTTTAGAGGGCATGGAGGATGGAGAAAGGGGGAGTCGGGTAGAAGGGAAAGGAGTTTGGAGGGTGTGGAGGATGAAGAATGGGAATGTAGGGGGATGGATGGAAGATATGGAGGATGGAGGGGGAGGGTTAAAGGAAGGAGTTCAAACCAGTATGAAGGATGGAGGAGGGTGGAAGGGAAGGGAGTTTGGAATACGTGAAGGATAAATGCGGGTGGAGGTGGGGGAGGGTTGAAGAGAAGGGTGGAAGGCATGGAGGATGGAGGAGGGAGGGTTTAAGGGAAGGGGAGTTTAGAGGGCATGGAGGATGGAGAAAAGGGGAGGCAGGGGGTAGAAGGGAAAAGGAGTTTGGAGGGTGGATGATGAAGAATGGGAATGTAGGGGGATAGATGGAAGACATGGAGGATGGAGGGGAGGGTTAAATGGAAGGAGTTCGAGGGTATGAAGGATGGAGGAGGAGGGAAGGAAGGGGAGTTGGAGGACGTGCGTGAAGGATAGGGGGTGAAGGCGAGGAGGGTCAAGGAAGGGTGGAAGGCATGGAGGATGGAGGAGGGGGAGGTTTTAAGGATGGGGAGTTTAGAGGGCATGGAGGATGGAGAAAAGGGGAGGTAGGGTAGAAGGAAAGGAGTTTGAGGGTGTGGAGGATGAAGAATGGGGAATGTAGGGGATGGTTAAAGAGAAGGAGTTTGAGGCCGTGAAGGATGGAGGGCACGAGTGGAAGGAAAAGGAGTTTGAGGGAGTGGAGGATAGCGGATGGAGGTGGGGAGGGTCAAGGGAAGGGTGGAAGGCATGGAGGTGGAGGAGGGTGAGGTTAAAGGAATGGGAGTTTGAGGGAGTGAAGGATGGAGGCGGGAGGTTCAAGGAAATGGTGGAATGGAGGATGAAGGACTGGGAGACGAGTTGAAGGGAAAGGATTTTGGAGGGTGTGATGAGCAGATATGGAGGCAGGCGAGAGGGTTAAAGGAAGGGTGGAAGGCATGGAGGATGTAGGAGGGGGAGGGTTAAAGGGAAGCGGAGTTTGAAGGAAGGGAGTTTAGAGGGCATGGAGGATGGAGAAAGGGGGAGGCAGGCAGTAAAAGGAAAGGAGTTTGGAGGTGTGGAGGATGAAGAATGGGGAATGTAGGGGAAGTATGGAAGACATGGAGGATGTAGGGGAGGGTTAAAGGAAGGGGAGTTTGGAGAGATTGATGGATGGAGGGCACAAATAGAAGGAGAATGGAGTTTGGAGGGCATGGAGGATAGCGGATGGAGGTGGGGGAGGGTCAAGGCATGGAGGATGGAGGAGGGTTAAAGGGAAGGGTGGAAGGCATGGAGGATGAAGGAGGGGGAGGGTTAAAGGAAGGGGAATTTGGAGGGTGTGAAGGATGGAGGGCACGAGTGGAAGGAAAACTTATTTTGGAAGGTGTGGAGGATATCGGATGGAGGTGGTGGAGGGTTGAAGAGAAGGGTGGAATTGAGGATGGAGGAGGGGAGAGATGAGTGGAAGGAAAGGGAGTTTGAGGGTGTGGAGGATAGTGGATGGAGGATGGGAGGGTCAAGGGAAGAGTGGAAGGCATGGAGGAGGGGGAGGGGTAAAGGAAAGGGAGTTCATAGGGTTTGAGGATGGAGGGGAGGAGTGGAAGGAAGGAGTTTTGAGGGTGTGGAGGATAATCGGGCACAAGTGGAAGGAAAAGTGATTTTGAAGGCATGGAGGATATTGATGGAGGCGGGAGGTTTGAAGGAATGGTGGAATGGAGGATGGAGGAGGGGAGACGAGTGGAAGGAAAAGGAGTTTGAAGGGTGTGGAGGATAGTGGATGGAGGCTCGGAAGGGTTGAAGGAAGGTGTAAGGCATGGAGGATGGAGGAGGGGGAGGGGTAAAGAAAGGAATAGGAGTTCAAAGATTATGAAGGATGGAGGGGAGGGTGGAAGGAACTTGAGTTTGGAGGACGCAGAGGATAGTGGGTGGAGGCGGGAGGGTCAAGGAAAGGTGAAAGCGAGGAGGATGAGGAGGGTGAGGGTTTAAGGGAAGGGGGTTTAGAGGGCATGGAGGATGGAGAAAGGGGGAGATAGGGGTAGAAGGGAAAGGGAGTTTGGAGGGTGTGGATGGAGAAAGGAGGTTTAGAGGGCATGGAGGATGGAGAAAGGGGGAGACAGGCTAGAAGGAAAGGAGTTAAGAGGGTGGAGAGATGAAGAATTGGGAATGTAGGTGGATGGATGGAAGACATGGAGGATAGTAGTGGCATGAGTGGAAGGAAAAGTGATTTTGGAAGGTGTGAGGATAGCGGATGGAGGCTGGAAGGGTCAAGGGAAGGGTGTAAGGCATGGAGGATGGAGGAGGGGGAGGGTAAAGAAAGGAATAGGAGTTCAAAGATTATGAAGATGGAGGGGGAGGGTGAAGGAACTTGAGTTTGGAGGACGCAGAGGATAGTGGGTGGAGGCGGGGAGGGTCAAGGGAAGGGAAGGAAGGCAGGAGGACGGAGGAGGGTGAGGGTTTAAGGGAAGGGGGGTTTAGAGGGCATGGAGGATGGAGAAAGGGGAGATAGGGGTAGAAGGAAAGGGAGTTTGAGGGTGTGGATGGAGAAAGGGGAGGTTTAGAGGGCATGGAGGATGGAGAAAGGCGACAGTGGTGAAGGAAAGGAGTTAAGAGGTGTGGAGGATGAAGAATTGGGAATGTAGGTGGATGGATGGAAGACATGGAGGATAAGTGGGCATGAGTGGAAGGAAAAGTGATTTTGGAAGGCGTGGAGGATAACGGATGGATGGAGGGGGAGGTTTGAAGGGAAGGCTGAATGGAGAATGGAGGAGGAGAGATGAGTGGAAGGGAAAGGAGTTTGAAGGGTGTGGAGGATAGCGATGGAGGCTAGGGGAGGGTTAAAGGAAGGGTGGAAGGCATGGAGGATGGAGGAGGGGAGGGTAAAGAAAGGAAATGGGAGTTCAGAGGGTATGAAGGATGGAGGGGGAGGGTGGAAGGGAACTTGAGTTTGGAGGACGCAGAGGATAGCGGTGAGGCCGAGAGGGTTGAATAGAAGGATGGAAGGCATGGAGGATGGAGGAGGGGAGGATTTAAGGGAAGGCGAGTTTAGAGGGCATGGAGGATGGAGAAATGGGGAGTCGTGGTAGAAGGGAAAGGAGTTTGAGGGTGTGGAGGATGAAGAATGGGGAATGTAGGGGGATGGATGGAAGACATGGAGGATGGAGGGGAGGGTTAAAGGAAGGGAGTTTAGAGGGTATAAAGGATGGAGGGGGAGGGTGGAAGGAAGGAGTTTGAGAGGACGCTGGAGGATAGCAGGTGGAGGTGGGGAGGGTTGAAGGGAAGGGTGGAAGGCATGGAGGATGGAGGAGGGGGAGGGTTTAAGGGAAGGGAGTTTAGAGGGCATGGAGGATGGAGAAAGGGGAGGCAGTGGTAGATGGAAAGGAGTTCAAGGGTGTGGAGGATGAAGAATGGGGAATGTAGGGGATGGATGGAAGACATGGAGGATGGAGGGGAGGGTTAAAGGAAGGGAGTTTGAGGCGTGAAGGATGGAGGGCACGAGTGTGGAAGGAAAAGGAGTTTGAGGAGTGAAGGATGGAGCGGGGAGGGTCAAGGAATGGTGGAATGGAGGATGAACGACGAGAGACGAGTTGAAGGGAAATGGAGTTTGGAGGGTGGAGGATAGCAGATGGATGTAGGGGGTGGAAGGCATGGAGGATGGAGGAGGAGAGGGGTAAATGGAGGGGAGTTTGTAGGGGTGTGAAGGATGGAGGAGGAGGGTGAAGGAAATGGCAAATTGAGGGTGTGGAGGATAGAAGATCGAGGCGGGGAGGGTCAAGGAAGGGTGGAAGGCATGGAGGATGGAGGAGGGGGAGGGTTAAAGGAAGCGGAGTTTGGAAGGTAAGGGAGTTTGGCGGGCATGGAGGATAGAGAAAGGGAGGTAGGGGGTAGAAGGAAAGGAGTTTGGAGGGTGTGGAGGATGAAGAATGGGGAATGTAGGGGAAGTGTGGAAGACATCGAGGATGTAGGGGGAGGTTAAAGGGAAGGGAGTTTGGAGGGATTGATGGATGGAGGGCACGAATAGAAGGAAAAGGAGTTTGAGGGCATGGAGGACATGAGGATAGCGGATGGAGGCGGGGGAGGGTCAAGGGAAGGGTGGAAGGCATGGAGGATGGAGGATGGAGGAGGGTTAAAGGAATGGTGGAAGGCATGGAGGATGAAGGAGGGAAGGTTAAAGGAAGGAATTTTGAGGTGTGAAGGATGAAGGGCACGAGTGGAAGGAAAATTTATTTTGAAGGCATGGAGGATAGCAGATGGAGGCGGGGAGGGTTGAAAGGAAGGGTGGAATGGAGGATGGAAGAGGGGGAGACGAGAGAGGAAGGGAAAGGAGTTAGGAGGGTGTGGAGGATAGCGGATGAAGTCTAGGGAGGAGTCGAAGGCAAGGGTGGAAGGCATGGAGGATGGAGGAGGGTGAGGGTAAAGGAAGGAGTTTGAAGGGTGTGATGGATGGAGGGGGAGCCGGTTTGGAAGGCATGGACGATAAGGGTGGAGGCAGGGGAGGGTTGAAGGAAGGGTGGAAGGCATGGAGGAGGGGGAGTGGGGAGGGTAAAAGGGAAGGGGAGTTTGAGGGCATGGAGGATGGAGAAAGGAGAGGCGGGGGTAGAAGGAAAGGAGTTTGAGGGTGTGGAGGATGAAGAATGGGGAATGTAGGGGGAAGGGTGGGAGACATGGAGGATGGAGGGGAGGGTTAAAGGAAGGAGTTTGAGGGCGTGAAGGATGGAGGGCACGAGTGGAAGGAAAAGGGAGTTTAGAGGGCGTGGAGGATAGGGGATGGAGGTGGGGTAGGGTTGAAGGAAGGGTGGAAGGCATGAAGGATGGAGGAGTGGGAGACGATTGGAAGGGAAAGGGAGTTAGGCGGGTGTGGAGAATGGATGATGGAGACCGGGAGGTTTGAAGGAAGGGGAGTTTTGAGGTGTGGAGGATAGTGTGAGTGGAGGCTGAGGGGAGGGATGAAGGGAAGGAAGGGTGGAAGGCATGGAGGATGGAGGAGGGGGGGGGTGTTAAAGGAAGGAGTTTGAAGGGCATGAAGGATGAATGGGGACGGTGAAAGGAAGGGAGTTTTGATGGTATGAAGGATGGAGAAAGGGGAGGCATGGGTAGAAGGGGAGAGGGAGTTTGGAGGGTGTGGAGGAAGAAGAATGGGGAATGTAGGGGGAAGGGTGGAAGACATGGAGGATGGAGGAGGGTGGGTTAAAGGGAAGGAGTTTGAGGGTGTGAAGGATGGAGGGCACAAGTGGAAGGAAAAGGGATTTTGGAGGGTGTGGAGGATAGGGATGGAGGCGGGAGGGTTAAATGGAATGGTGGAAGACATGGAGGATGGTGGAAATGGAGATGAGTTGAAGGAAAGGAGTTTGGAGGGTGTGGAGAATAGCGCATGGAGACCGGGAGGGTCAAGGAAAGGGTCAAGGCATGGAGGATAGAGGAGGAGGAGAGGTAAAGGAAAGGAGTTTGAGGGTGTGAAGGTTGGAGGAGGGAGGTGGAAGGAAGAGGATTTTGGAGGTTGTGGATGATAGCAGTGGAGGAGGGGAGGGTTGAAGGAAGTGTGGAAGACATAGAGATGGAGGGGGAGGGTGGAAGGAAGAGGAGTTTGGAGGGCGTGGATGATAGCGGGTGGAGACGAGGGAAGTTTGAAGGAAGGGTGGAAGACATAGAAGATGGAGGGGGAGGGTTAAAGTGAAGGGAGTTTGGAGGGCGTGAAGGGTTGAGGGCATGAGTGGAAGAAGGAAAAGGGAGTTTGAGGCGTGGAGGATAGCGGATGGAGGTGGGGAGGGTTGAAGGAAGGGTGGAAGGCATGGAGGAGGGGGAGATGAGTGGAAGGGAAAGGAGTTTGAGGGTGTTGAGGATAGTGGTGAGATTGGGGGAGGGTTGAAGGGAAGGGTGGAAGGCATGGAGGATAGAGCAAGGAGGGGGTTAAAGGGAAGCGAGTTTGAGGGTGTGAAGGATTGAGGAGGGTGTGAGAATGAAGAATGGGAAATCAAGGAAGGGAGGAAGGCATGGAGGATGGAGGAGGGAAGGGTTAAAGGGAAGGGGAGATTAGGGGGCGTGAAGGATGGAGGGCATGAGTGGAAGAAAAGGGGTTCTGTGGGCATGGAGGATAATGAATGGAAGCGAGGGAGGGTTGAAGGGAAGGGTGAAAACCATGGAGAAGGGGAGGGTTCAAGGAGGAGTTTGAGGGCATGGAGGATGGAGAAAGGGGGAGGCATGGGTACAAGGGAAAGGGAGTTTGAGTTTGAGGATGAAGAGGTGTGGTAGGGTGGGTTTAGAGGGGCATGGAGGATAGTGGATGGAAGTGTGGGAGGTTTGAAGGGAAGGAGAGTTTGGAGGACATGGAAGATTGATAAAGGGTAGGCAAGGTAAAAGGGAAAGGGAGTTTGGAAGGTGTGGAGGATGAAGAATGAAGGAGTTTCGAGGGCATGAAGGATGGAGAAAGGGGAGGCCGGGGTAGAAGGGAAACTGAGTTTAGAGGGTGGAGGATGAAGAATGGGGAATGGAAGGGTGGAAGGCATGGAGGATGGAGGAGGATGAGGATTAAAGGGAAGGAGATTGGAGGGCATTTTGGATGGAGGGCACAAGTGTGGAGGATAGCGGATGGATGGAGGCGGGAGGGTTAAAGGGAAGGAGTTTGGAGGGCATGAAGGATGGAGGAGGAGGGTGGAAGGGAAGGGGAGGTGAGTTTGGAGGCCGTAAGCATAGCGAATGGAAGCGGGAAGGTTGAAGGGAAGGGTGAAGGGCATGGAGGATGGAGGAGGGGAAGGGTTAAAGGGAAGAAGAGTTGGAGGGGAAGGATGGAGGGTGAGTGTGGAATGGAAGGGGAGTTTGGAGGGCATGAAGGATGGAGAAAGGGGGAGGCCAGGTAGAAGGGAAACCGAGTTTAGAGGGTGTGGAGGTTGAAGAATGGGAATGGAAGGTGGAAGGCATGGAGGATGGAGGAGGGGAGGGTTAAAGGGAAGGGATATTGAAGGGCATTTTTGATGGAGGCGGGAAGGGTTGAAGGAAGGGTGGAAATCATGGAGGATGGAGAAAGGTGAGATGAGTTGAAGGAAAGGGATTTCTGAGGAAGTGTGAGAGATATAGGATAGAGACGAGGGGAGGGTCACGAGGAAGGGTGGAAGGCATGGAGGATAGAGGAGGGGAAGGGTAAAGGTAAGGGAGATTGGAGGGTAAAGGATGGAGGAGGGAGGTGGAAGGAAGAGGAGTTTGGAGGGTGTGGATGATAGCGGGTGGAGGCGAGTGAGGGTTGAAGGCAAGGGTGGAAGACATGGAGGATGGAGGAGGTGGAGGGTTAAAGGAAGAGGAGTTTGGAGGCGTGAAGGATGGAGGGCACGAGTAGAGGGAAAAGTGATTTTGAAGGCATGAGGAGGATAGCGGATGGAGGTGGGGGAGGGTTGAAGGGAAGGTGGAATGGAGGTTGTAGGAGGGGGAGACAATTGGAAGGAAAGGGAGTTTGAGGGTGTGTAGGATAGCGGATGGAGACCTGGGAGTGTTGAAGGGAAGGGTGGAAGGCATGAAGGATAGAGGAGGGGAGGAGGGTTAAAGGGAAGGGGAGTTTGGAGGGTGTGAAGGATTGAGGAGAGAGTGAAGGAAACAGGAGTTTGGAGGGCGTGCATGATAGCGAGTTGAGGCAGGAGGGTTGAAGGAAGGGTGAAAGCCATGAAGGATGGAGGAGGAGAGGGTGAAAGGAAGGAAGAGTTTGGATGGCATTGAGGATGAAGAAAGTGGAATGTAGGGGGAGGGTGGAAGACATGGAGGATGGAGGAGGGGGAGGGTTAAAGGGAAGGGAGTTTGGAGATTGTGAAGGATGGAGGGCACAAGTGAAGGAAAGAAATTTTGGAGGCGTGGAGGATAATGGATGGAGGCGAGGAGGGTTGAAGGGATGGGTGGAAAACATGGAGGATGGAGGAGGGGGAGGGTTAAAGGAAAGGGAGTTTGAGGTTGTGAAGGATGGAGGGCATGAGTGGAAGGGAAATGGAGTTTGGAGGGCATGGAGGATGGTGGATGGAGGCGGGAGGGGTCAAGGAAGGAAGGGTGGAAAGCATGGAGGATGGTGGAGGGGGAGGGTTAAAGGAAAGGAGTTTGAGGGCGTGGAGTATAGTGGATGGAGGCGGAGGGTTGAAGGAAGGTGGAAAGCATAGAGGATGGTGGAGGAGGGTTAAAGGAAAGGGAGTTTGAGGGCATGAAGGATGGAGGAGGAGGGTGGAAGGGAAGGGATTTTGGAGATGGAGAAAGGGGGAGGGCTGAAGGGAAGGGTGGAAGGCATGGAGGATTGAGGAGGGGAGGGTTCAAGGAAGGAGTTTATAGGGCATGGAGGATGGAGAAAGGGGAGGTGGGGTAGAAGGGAAAGGAGTTTAGAGGGTGTGGAGGATGAATAATTGGGAATGGAAGGGGAATGGAGGAAGGCATGGAAGATGGAGGAGGGGGATGCATGGGTAGAAGGAAAGGGAGTTTGGAGGGTGTGGAGGATGAAGATGGTGTGGGTAGGGTGGGTTTGGAGGGCATGGAGGATAGTGGATGGAAGTGGGGAGGGTTAATGGAAGGGTGGAAGGCATGGAGTAGGAGGGTTCAAGGAAGGGATTTTGAGGGCATGGAGGATGGAGAAAGGGGGAGTAGGGGTAAAACGGAAATGGAGTTTGAGGGCATGAAGGATGGTGAATGGGAATGGAAGGGGAAGAGTGGAAGGAAAGGAGTTTGGAGGGCATAGAGGATGGAGAAAGGGGGAGGTAGGGGTAGAAGGGAAAGAGAGTTTGAGGGTGTGGAGGATGAAGAATGAAAAATGGAGAGGAAGGGTGGAAGGGTAGGGAATTTTTGTGGGCATGGAAGATAGAGGAGGAGGGTGGAGGGAAGCGAGGTTTGAGGGCATGTAGAATGGAGAAAGGGTGAGGCGGGGTAGAAGGGCAAAGGATTTTGGAGGGTGTGGAGGATGAAGAAACGGAATGGAGGGAAGGGTTGACGGAAGGGAGTTTGAGGGCATGGAGGATGGATAATGGGAATGGAGGGAGAAGGATGGAAAGGAAAGGAAGTATGGAGGGCATGGAAGATGGAGAAAGGGGGAGGAGGGGGTAGAAGGAAAGGAGTTGTGATGGTGTGGAGGATGAAGAATGAGTAATGGAGGGGGAAGGGTAAAAGGAAGGTGATTTTGGAGGTCATGGAAGATATAGGGGGAGGAAGGGAAGCGAGTTTGAGGGCATGTAGGATGGAGAAAGGAGGTAGGTGTAGAAGGGAAAGGGGGTTTGGAGGGTGTGAGGAAGAAGAATGGGGAATGGAGTGGGAAGGGTAGAAGGGAAGGAGTTTGAAGGCATGGAGGATGGAGAATAGGGAATGGAGGGGGAAGGGTGAAGGAAAGGGAGTTTGGAGTGCATGGAGGATGGAGAAAGGCGGAGGCAAGGGTAGAAGGAAAGGGATTTTGAGGGTTTGAGGATGAAGGACTGGGAATGGAGTGGAAGGGTGGAAGGGAAGGGATTTTGAGGGCATGGAAGATATAGGGAGGTAAAGGAAGTGGAGTTTGGAGGGCATGTAGGATGGAGAAAGGGGGAGGCAGGGTAGAAAGGGAAAGGGAGTTTGAGGGTGGAGGATGAAGAATGGGGAATGGAGGGGGAAGGGTTGAAGGAAGGGTATTTTGGAGGGTATGGAGGATGGAAAAATGGGGAGGCAAAGGTAGAAACGGAAAAAAAAAAAGTTTGGTGGGTGTGGAGGATGAAGAATGGGGACCTGAGGGAAGGGTGGAGGGGAAGCGAGTATGGAGGAGGGAGAAGGTTGAAGGAAGGAGAGTTTGGAAGGCGTGGAGGATAGATGATGGAGGAGGGAGAGTTTTGAAGAGAAGGGTATTTTTGAGGGCATGGAGGATGGAGAAAGGGAGAGGCATGGTAGAAGGGAAAGGAGTTTGGAGTGTGTGGGGATGAAGAATGGGAAATGGAGGGTAAGGGTGGAAGGAAGGGGAGTTTAGGGGCATGAAAGATAGATATTGGAGAGGAGGGAAGGGTTGAAGGAAGGGAGTTTGGAGGGCATGAAGGATGGAGGAAGGGGAGGCGATTGTAGAAGGAAGGGAGTTTGGAGGACGTGGAGGATGGAGGATCGGGTGGAAGGGTGGAAGGAAGGGAGTTTGGAGGGTATGGAGGATGGAGGAAGGGGAGTCCTGAGGACATGGAGGATGGAGGATCATGGGGAGGGGTGGAAACAGTGTGGAGGATGAAGAGTGGGGAAGGGAGTTTGGAGGATGTGGAGGATCAAGGGTCATGGGGAGGGGTGGAACGTGTGGAGGATGAAGAATGGGGAATGGAGGGGGAAGGGTGGAAGGAAGGGAGTTTTGAGGGCATAGAAGATAGAGGGTCAAGGAGGGTCAAGGGAAGGGAGTTTGGAAGGTGGAGGAGGATGAGGGAGGCATGGGTTGAATAAGGTATGTTTTGAACGCATTTAGGGAGGATGGAGGAGGGTGAGGTTGAAGGGAAGGATTTTGGAGGGCGTGGAAGATATATGGGGTGCTTAGAGGGGTAAGGTGGGAGGGAAGGAGGAGTTTGAAGGGTGTGGAGGATGGAATATGAGGATGGGGAGGGTGAAGGAAGGGGAGTTTGGAAGGTGTGAGGGAGGATAGAGGAGGCGGAGGAGGGTGAAGAGAAGGATGTTTGAAAAGGCGTGGAGGGAGATGGAGGAGAGGGAGGGTTGAAGAGAATGGGAGTTTGGAGTGCGTGGAAGATATAGGGGGATTTTGAGGTGGAGGTGTGAGGGAAGGAGTTCGTAGGTGTGGAGGATGTAGGATGAGGGGGTTAGGGGTGGAAGGGAAAGGAGTTTGGAGGGCGTGTAGGATTTAGGATGTGGATGAAGGGGGATGGTAGAAGGAAGACAAGTTTGAGGGCGTGGACAATGAATGACTAGGGGGAAGTGGTAGAAGGAAGGGAGTTTAGAGGGCGTAGAGGAAGGAGGATGAGGATGAGGGGGAGGGTGAAGGAAGGCAAGTTTGGAGGTCGTGGAGGATGGATGATAGAGGCGAAGGTGGAAGTGAATGGAGTTTGAAGGGCATGGATGATGGAGGATGAGGTGGAGAAAGGGTGGAAAGGAAAAGTAGTCCTGGAGGGCGTGGAGGATGGAGGATGGGGATAAAGGGTACATGGGAAGGGGAGTTTGAGGGCATGGATGATGGAGGATGAGGTGGGGCAAGGGTGGAAAGGAAAGGAGTTTGGAGGTGTGGAGGATGGAGGGTATAAGGAAAGGAGAGTTTGGAGCGTGGAGGATGAAGGGTGAGGGGGAAGGGTAGAAAAGGAAAGGGATTTCAAAGGCATGGAGGAAGGAGGATGAGGATGGAGGGGGAGGTGGAAGGAAGGAAGGAAAGTTTGGAGGGCATGGAGGATGGATGATAGAGGAGGTGAAGGTGAAGGATATGGAGTTTGGAGGGTGTGGAGGATGGATGATAGAGAGGAGGGTGGAAATGAAAGGAAGTTTGGAGGGCGTGGAGGGTGGAGGATGGGGATTAAGGAGGAGAAGGAAGGCGAGTTTGAGGGCGTGGAGGATGAAGATGAGGGGGAAGGGGTAGAAGGGCAAGGGATTTTGGAGGCGTGGAGGAAGGAGGATGAGGATGGACAGTGGCGGAGTGGAAGGAAGGTGAGTTTAGAGAGTGTGGAGGATGGAGGATAGAGGGAGGGTGGAAGGAAGGAGTTTGAGGGTGTGGAGGATGGAGGATGAGGTGGGGCAAGGGTGGAAATTGAAAGCGAGTTTGGAGGTGTGGAGGATGGAGGATGGGGATGAAGGGGAGTGGTGGAGGGAAGGCGAGTTTGAGGGTGTTAACGTTGAAGGAAGAGAGGGGAAGGGGTGGAAGGAAAGGCATTTTTGAGGCGTGGAGGAAGGATGATGAAGAGGAGGGTGGAAGGGATGGGAGTTTGAGGCGTGGAGGATGGTGGGGAGAGTGGAAGGAAGGGTAGTTTGGAGGGCGTGGAGGATGGAGGGAGAGTGGAAGGAAGGGTAGTTTGGAGGGTGTGAGGATGGAGGATGGGGTTTAGGGGTGGAAGGAAGGGACTTTGGAGGAAGTAGATGATGGGGATGGGGACCTTGAGAGGAAGGGGGCATTTTGAGAGGGTGAAGGATGGAGGATGGAGGATGGATGATGGAGGGGAAGGGTGGAATGGAAGGAGTTTGGATGGTGTTGAAGATAGAGGGCATTGAAAATGGAGGATAAAGGATGGAGTGGGTAGGGTTGAAGCAAAGGGAGTTTAAAGGTGTGGAGGATGGAGGATAGAGAGGGAGGGTGGAAGTTTGAGGCGTGGAAGATGGAGAATGAAGGATGGAGTGGGTAGGGTGGACGCGAATGAGAGTTTAGAGAGACCGAGAGGATAGAGGATGGAGGGGGATTGAAGGAAAAGGAATTAGGGGGTATGGGAGATGTAGGATTGTGGAGTGAGGGAACAAGGTGGAAGGGAAGAGGAGGATGTAGGATATTAGATGGTGGAGTGAGAGCACAAGGTGGAAGGGAAGGGGAGGACCGAGGATAGAGGATGGAGGGTGAAAGTTCAAGGCATGGATGATGAGGGGAGAGGGTGGAAGTTTGGAGGGGCATGGAGGATGGAGGATGAGGGGGGAGGGTGGAAGGAAGGTGAACTTGAATGGCGTAGAGATGGAGGATGAAGGATGACATGGTTAGGGAGGAAGAAAAGGGGAGATTGGAGGGTCGAGAGATGTAGGTGGAGGGTGTAAGGAAGGGGAATTTGATGGCGTGGAAGATGGAGAATGTGGAGGATGAATGGAGGATGACATGGTTAGGGTGGAAGAAAAGAGTATATTGAGGGTTCTCAGAGGATGTAGGGTGGAGGGTGTAAGGGAAGGAGTTTGGAGGGTGTGGAAGATGGAGGATAGAGGGGAAGGTGGAAGGAAGGAGTTTGAGGGTGTGGAAGATGGAGAATGTGGAGATGGAGTGGGGAGGTGGAAGGAAGGGAGCTTGGAGGTTGTGGAGGATGGATGATGTAGGATGAAGCGGTTAGGGTGGAAGTGAAGGGAGTTTGAGGCCGTGGAGGATGGATATTTTTTTCGGAAGGGAAGTTTGGAGGGTGTGTATGATGGAGGATAAAGGATAGAGGATAGAGGGGGATGGTGGAAGATAAGGGAGTTAAGAGGGCATGGAGGATGAAGGATGGAACATAAGGAGGGTGAAGCGAAGGGGATTCTGAGGGTGTGAAAATGGAGGATGGAATTTGGAGGATGTGTATGATGGAGGATGGATGATATAGCATGGAGGGTGGAAGAGAATGGGAGTTAAGAGGGCATGGTGGATGGAGGATGAAATAGTAGAGGAGGTTGAATGGAAGGGATTTTGGAGGCGTGGAGGATGGAGCATGGAGGATGGAGGAGGAGGTGGTAGGAAGGAGTTTGGAGGGTGTGGAAGATGAAGGGGGTAAGGTGGAAGGAAGGGGAGTTTGGAGGGCATGGAAGATGGAGGATAGAGGGAGAAGGGTGGAAGGTAAGGGAGTTTTGGAGGGCATGGAGGATAGAGGTGGAGGATGGAGTGGGAGGGTCAAAGGAAGGGTAGTTTGAGGGCGTGGATGATGGAAGAAGGATTGGGATGGTGTAAGGGAAGGGAATATTGGAGGGTGTGGAGGATAAAGGATGGAGGAAGGAAGTTTGAAAGGAAGAGGGATTTGGAGGCGATGGATGATGGAGGATGGAGGAGGGTGGAAGGAAGGGTAGTTTAGAGAGTGTGGATGAGGGATGATGAAGAGGGTGGTGGAAGGCAAGGGATTTTGAGGCGTGGAAAATGGAGGATGAATGATGGAGTGGGGGAGGGTCAAGGAAGGGATCTTGGATGGCATGGAGGATGGAGGATGAAGTGGGTAGGGTGGTGGAAGTGAATGTGAGTTTAGAGAGTGTGGAGGATGGAGGATGGAGGGGGTGGAAGGAAGGGAATTTGGGGTGTGGAGGAAGGTGGATGGTGGAGTGATCAGATAAGGAAAAAGGGAAGGGGAGATTAGGGCGTGGAGGATGGATGATGGTGGAGTGAGGTGATAAGGCATATTGAAGGGATCTTGAGGGCATGGAGGATCGAGATGAAGGGGTTGAGGTGGAAGGGAAGGGGATTTTGAAGGGCGTGGATGATGGAGGATGGAGGATGGAGGTGAGAGGGTGGAAGTGAAGGAGAGTTTGGAGGGCATAGAGGATGGAGTGGTGTGGAAGGAAAGGGATTTTGGAGGATTTGGAGGATGGTGGAGTGAGGGTATAAGCGAAGGAATGGGAGCTTAGAGGGTGGATGATTGAGATGAAGGGGTGAGGTGGAAGGAAGGGAGTTTGGAGGGCATTGAGGATGGAGGATGATGGGGAGAGGGTGGAAGGGAATGAGAGTTTGGAGGGCGTGGAGGATGGAGGATAGAGTATGGAGGGAGGAGGGTGGAAGGAAGGTGATTTTGAGGGCGTAAAGATGGAGGATGAGGGTGGAAAGGAATGGGAGTTTGGAGGACGTGGAGGATGGATGATGGAGGGGGTGGATGGAAGGGAAGGGAGTTTGGAGGGTGTGGACGATGGATAATGGAGGGACATGGGTGGAAGGGACATGGAGTTTAGAGGCCATGGAAGATGGAGGGTATGGAAACTAGAGGATGGAGGATCAAGTGGCGAGGAGGTGGAAGTAAAGGGAACTTGGAGGCATGGAGGATGAAGCATGGAGGAGAGGGTGGAAGGAATGGGAGTTTGGAGGGCAGCGAGGATAGTGTATGGAGTATGGAAGGTGGAGGGTGGAAGGGAAGGTGAGTTTGGAGGAGAGCAAGTATGGAGGGGGAAGGGTGGAAGGGTAGGTAAGTTTGAGGGCTTAAAGATGGAGGGTGGAGGGGCAAGGTTGAAGGAAGGGAAATTTAGTGGGCGTGGAGAATGGAGGATGAAAGGGGAGAGTGGAAGGAAGGGGAGGTTAGAGGGCATGGAGGATGCATAATGGAGGGGGTGAATGGAAGGGAAGAAAATTTTGGAGGGCATGGATGATGGATGATGGAGGGGTGGGTGGAAGATGGAGGATGGAGTGGTGGGAGGGTGGAAGTGAACGAGAGCTTGATGACGTGGAGGATGGAGGATGAAGGATGGAGTGTGTAGGGTGAAAGTGAAGGAAAATTGAGGGCATGTAGGATAAGGGGAGGGTGGAAGGAAAGGGTAGTTTGAATTTCGTGAAGGATAAAGGATGGAGAGAGGAGGGTGTAAGGGAAGGGATTTTGGAAGTTTTGTAGGAATGCAAGATGAAAGATGGAGGGGGCAAGGGTGGAAGGAAGGGAGATGTAGTCTTTTATTACCCAATATAGCTATGTGTGTTGTGCTTCATCGAGACAAGTTTGAATGCTCACCCGAAGCACACGCAGCCCTAGTTCCCTTTTTTTTCCATAGCAAGATGTTATCATGCATGTTTATAACCATAACAACCATTTATTAAAAAGCATCATATCATGAAAATTTAGCAACGCATATAATAAATAATCATTCATAGAAAATGACTATAAAGGTCTTAATACTAATCAACCCATGTTCGTACATAATTATCTTAGCATTATATATACACATTTGTCCATTACAAACATAGTTCATCATATAACATATGCGTTGAATACATTACAAAACATTACATCTATGCACTAGACCTTGCATGCTCGCATACAAATTCATGAATAAACTTACATCAAGAACATTTAAAACCTTGCACACATTAGTCCTCTAACTTCTTATTACAATGAAATATAATTTATATGGTTTGACTTACCCTTCACCACTTACATACGCAACTCCTAATAAAAGACATGCTCTAATAAAAACTTTCATACTTTTACAATTTTGTTTGGAGGATGGAGGGGAAGGTGGAAGGAAGGGAGCTTGGAAGGCATGGAGGATAGATGATGGAGGATGGAGGGGGTAAGGTTGAAGAGAAGGGGATTTTGGAGGATGTACGAATGTAGAATGGAGGGGAGGTTGAATGGATGGGGATTTTGGAGGACGGGGAGGATGGAGGATGGAGGGAGAGGGTGGAAAGGAAGGGGATTTTGAGGGCATGGTGGATGGAGGATTGAGGGTGTATGGTGGAATTGAAGGGGATTTTGAGGGCGTGGAGGATGTAGGATGGAAGATGGATGATGGAGGGTAGAAAGGAAGGGATTTTGGAGGATGTAGAAGATGGAGAATGGAGGGAAGGGGTGTCTTGAGGCGGGAGGATGGAGGATGGAAGGGGGACGGAGATGGGGAGGGGAGTTTGGAGGGTGTGAGAATGGAGGATTGAGGGGTATGGTGGAATGGATGGGAAGTTTGGAGGGTGCGGAAGATGGGTGAGGGAGGGTGAAAGAGAAGGGAGTTTGGAGGATGTAGGTGGTCGGGTGGAGGGAAGGGTATTTTGAGGACATAGAGGATGGAGGGGCATGTTGAAATGAAGGGGATTTTAGAGGGCCAGGAGCATGTAGGGGGAGGGTGGAAGGGAAGGAGAGTTTGGAGGGTGTGGAGGATGGAGGATTGAGGGGGTATGGTGGAATGGAAGGGGAGTTTTGAGGGTGAAGAGGATGGAGGATAGATGAGGGAGGGTGAAAGAGAAGGGTATTTTGGAGGGTGTTGAGGGCGAGTATATGAGGAAGGTGGAAGGAAGAGAAGGGGAGTTTGAAGGGCATCGAGGATGGAGGATGTAGGGGTAGGGTAGAAGGGAGTTTGAGGGCATGGAGGATGGAGGATGGAATGGGGGAGGGTGAAGGAAGGATATTTTGACCGTGTGGAGGATGGAGGAGGTGGAAGGAAGGGAGTTTGAGGTCGTGGAATATGGAGGGCGTGGAGGATGGAGGAGGGAAGGGGTGTTTCAAGGGGAAGAGGTTTTGGAAGCCAAGTTAGGAGGTCTTGGAGGTTAGAGGATGACATGGGGAGGGTGGAGGGAAATGAGAGCTTGAATGTTAGAGGATGCAAGGAGTTTGAGGTCATGGAATATGGAGGGCATGGAGGATGGAGGAGGGAAGGGATGTTTCAAGGGGAAGAGGTTTTGGAAGCCTAGTTAGGAGGTCTTGGAGGTTAGAGGATGACAAGGGAGAGGGTGGAGGGAAATGGGAGCTTGAATGTTAGATGATGCAAAGGGAGGGTGGAGGGAAAGTGATATTGGAGGGATTGTAGGATGGAGAGGGTAGCGTGGAGGGAAGGGGAGCTTGAGGGGTCTGAATTTGGAGTGTCGAGGGATGAGAGTAGACCAGAAGAGGAGCTTAGAAGAGGGCTTCGAGGCTGGTTGAGGTTGGAGTGTAAGCTTAGATTTGATGAGGGATTACAGGTTGGAGATCGGAAGGGAGCTTGTAAGAGGGCATGTAGGATGGATTATGGAGGTAGGACATTGGAGGGAAAGGGGAGCTTAGATGACAGGTTGGAGGATGGAGGGAAAGGGGAATGAGAGATTGAGGGCATGGAGGTTGGAGGGTTGATGATAGATGATTTATGGGAATGGGAGTTTAGAGGTCATGTGAAGGTTTGATGGTGGAGGGAAGGGGAGGTTTGACAACATGGTGCTTGGAGGATAGAGGGGGAGGGTAGAGGTGAAGGGAGCTTGAAGCCTTGAAGGTTATATGTGGAGGTGGAGGAGGGTGGAGGGGAAGGGACATTGGATACTTTTTTTCGGTACACTCGAGTTATTGAATATATATTTCAGCCAAGAGAAGTCGATGTCCCTAAGTGGAGAGGCTCATATACGAGAGAGGGAGGGTCCTTTAGTCCACCCTATCCTATTATCCTATATGATCAAAGAAAAGTGAATCACAGAGTAGAGAAGATCATTTTCTATAGTTGACATACTTTGTGCACAAAGATCTAATGAGAGCAAAGTGTGTCATAGATAGTTCAGGCCCAATTGGTGACAAATGTTTCCTAAAAGATCACGATTCCTAGCGACCTACTCTATTCACCACCTTTCCTTCTCCTTCCCATTTCATTAGGTTATGGTTCCACATTTGGATGTTGTGAGTACGTGGGATCAAGGAAGAACCAACATTGTTTTATGCGCACAAGTGGGTTAGAAAATGTAAAGAATGTGCCTTTTTGGAGGTAAAAACATTGGTTGCGTTTCTCCTCTAGCCAATCCATGCAAATCTTCCATTTACGCAATGGGTTCTTGACTTCATTGACATGATCAACCCTTCTTCAAGTGTGGGCCACAAATGGTTCTTGATAGTTACAAACTACACCTCTAGATGGACAAACGTTTTTGCACTTGAGGAAGCAACTAAGTCCGCCAATCTTGACTTTCTCGAAGGTATTGTGACTTGGTTTGCATTCCTCAAACCATTATCTCGATATTGTAAAGGCCTTCCGGCACAAGGATTTTGATTGGGCTCTTAGCCGATTATATGAGAAGACTTCTTCTAACTACTATCCTCAGGAAATGACTTGGAAAATTATACTAACAAAAACTTAATTAGAATCATGAAGTGGACAATGGATATCAACTAGAGGCAGTGGCATAAAAATATCTTGAACGCTATCTAGGAAGATATGATAATGGTGAAGAAGGTGATTAGTATTTATCCTTATAAACTTATTTATGGTAAATAAGTTAGATTTCCTTTATCACTTGAGTTTCCTTCATTAGAGATATCCCAACAGTCAGAGTTTGAGGGTGCAAATCAAAGAGAAATTAGAATGGAAGAATTGGTTGAATTTTAAGAACTAAAGAATTCTACCATGGTCAGATTAGAACAACATTAGAAATTAACCAAATTGTGGTTTGACAGAAAGGCTAGAGCTCAAGCTTTCAAATTCGGCGATGTTGTCTTAAAATGGGATGTTGACATAGGTAAACATGGGCATCATTCAAAGTTTGATTCACTTTGGAGTTGATCATATATCATCAGTAATTGTAAGGAGGCCGACTCTTTTGAGTTTCGCCTTGATGGAAATGCACTATCAATCCCAAGAAATGGGATTTACCTTAAGTATTTCCATTGAGTTGTTCCATTACATCATGTACATAGTATAATAGTTTCAATTCCTCCAAGTGTGCACTTACGTGCAATGTTTAGTTGTAATGTAGGTTTCTTTTCTCTTGTGCACTTTTGCATGTGCTCTTTTGTTGCTTTTGAACCCGTTAGTTTTGTACTCAAGTGGTTTGTTTTGAGGGGACGGTATCCAACAGTTCTTACGCAAGATCCTATGTTGTAATCTGCTTTAGGAAGTGTTTTATGTGACTTTGGGGTGAATTTTGCAAGTTATAGATCATAATTTCATGTTTTCAGACCACTTCATGTCCAATGGATGCTTTAGGGCCTCGTATCCTTAATCTAGCAGGAAGATGTCGCTAAAAGTCACCAATATTTTTCATGAAATAACATGTTGGTTATTTTAGAAACATACTGATTCTATTCAGATTTTCATCATGTTTTTAGGTTGTGCGCATCGTTTGTTTTCTTCCTCGGTGCATTTCCTTGGCTGCAGGTTTTGTTGCGTGCCTTCGCATGCCTCCTTGTATTTTGCTTTCCATTCACTTTCTTCTTCCGCACATTTTTTTCATTATCTCGCATTCCTCCTTTGTATCATGTATTCTTCCCTCCATTTTCCATTTGTGCACATTCACAATGCATTTTCTTACTCCTTTCTAGTCGTTGTACAATCCATGATGTGCACTCAAAAACTTTCCTTCTAATTTCACAAGTCCCCGCATGCTCCCGCTTTCCCTTTCTTCCCTTATTCACACACATCCCATGTGTGCACACGTTCCTTCTTGCACTCTTCCCTCATGTATCTATTTATGCATTTCCTTCCACGCACCCCTTCTCTACACACATTTTATTCCCTCTTGCATGCCTCGTGCATGTCACTTTCTTATAAACCCTCATGTACTCATTTGTAATATTTTTGCATTTTCCTCCACATTTACATTCCTTGGAAAATGTGTACCTTTCCTCATCTCTCAAGTGCGCACTATTGCACATGCCCCCAAACTTTGACATTCTTTATCTCACACTTCTTTCTCTTGTGCACGAAGCTAAGGCCATAACCTCTGTGCCAATCATAGTGTGTCATGTGTCCATTCTAGTGACTTGTCAGATAAAGTGCAACTCACATGACAAATAGAAAAGTACCAGATGTGCGCCGACTCATTATGGCAAATGAATGCATGACTCGTGGCAGATTCAAAACCAACAAACAATCATCTGATCCTTGTGATCAATTACATCTCACCACATGTCTTTCTTATTCCACTTGCACTGTAAAACGTCAAATCGCCATAAATTATTCCACAAATCTTGAAATCATGTGCGCTTTGTTATCATTCGGAAGCTACTAATGCAGCTACACTTTAGACTTTTCAAAATATAATTTTGTGGGATTTGGTAGGTGAAAATCGGGAAACGTAATTCAGGTCATTAATGCACACTTCTAGTCGACCTAACCACCTATATTTCATGGTATTTGGCCTCTTTCCCTCTTCTACAAGAAAACTAACGTGGAAACATGAATTTAACAAAGATACAAGTGGATTTGCAGGCATTTAATGCATGTTTTTAGTGGTTGTGAGCTAGAATTCAAGTTTTCCCTCTCTTTTCTCCTCCTATTCTCTTCCTTTTTCTATATATCTAGAATAATTCTCATTTGTAAAGGTTGGACTCTCTTTGATTGCAAGAGAATTATTTGGAGGAATGTTCCCTTGAATTTTGATTTATAGGTCTCAAATTTATCTCACCGTGTGTGGATTCTTGCCTTACCTCTCATTGTATTCGACCATTTAAACTTTGAAAGCAATAAAAGGTTTATTTTGTGGTTATCTTCTACCCAATCTCATGCTTTATTGCATTTACTTTCATTATTTTTTTCAATATGGGTATGTTTTGCATGTTTTATATCCCTCAGTAGGGTTTCTATCTATTACGCTCTATAAAAATGCAAGTGCGAGTGTTGTTCGGGATTGTGGCACACATGTCTACTCTTTTTCTCCACTTTCCTTCATTCTCGCAGAATCTAAGAGTGTTCATACCCTTCTTTCAGGTGTTATCACCTCCTTTTAGCTTAGGATTTCGTTTTATGCATCTCCTTTTCACTCGGTCCCTTGGAACCATAGAGTAGAGTTAGATAATTGCATTTCCCTTCCTAGTATTATTTGTAGCAGTAGAAATTAGCGAATAATCCCTCCTTCTCTCGAATGTCTATCTCAAGTTCAAGGTCCCACAAGTTAGAGACAATTATGTGTTTCCTCAAATCCCTAAATCATCCCGATTCAAGACAGTGCAATTTTGAGCTCCAACATGTTCCTCCTAAGAAGAAAATGGGATTGATTAATGCAAAGTAGTGTATGTGTGTGATTTGGCACACTTTAGGGAACTTTGGGATAATGTTTATTACACCGATAGCACTTAGTACATCACCGAAACCATGTAGGATACTATATAAAATCACATTATACAACAATGAAAGGTGGAATGGGTAGATTTCTTTACTACACTTACAAGCATGTCCTTACACTATGAAGTGACACATCCCATTGAATTGATCCCAAGAACACCCTCACCAAATGGACCAACATGTAGGTGCTCGTAGAAAATGAATAAATCAACAACATATCAAAGAACTTATCCAAAAGGCCATATTTTACCTAACCCACCACCTTATGGAATCACAATTGTGATAGATAAAAAGAAGGATGTGATGTGGAAACACTTTATTGAATACAAGGTCCTTAAGAAGACATTCTCTTTAAGAATAGATAACTAGCCTCACACATTAGTGGTCTAATAGACCAGCTAAAGTGAGAAAAGTTCTTCACAAAGATTGATATGAAGCCAAGGTGACATCAAGTACCCATTCAACCATCTAACATTTGGAAGATGACGTTTAAGTCCAAGGAAGATCTATGTGAATGGTTAGTCATGGATTTAAACTTGAGAAATGCACTTGGAACCTTTATGTGGATGATTAATGATGTCTTATGACCACTATTGATTACTTCATGGTTATTTACCTGGATGACATCCTTATTTTCTGTAAGACATGGGAGAAGTTCATGCAATAAGTTTTAAAAATTTTAGATACCTTACCTAGTCATAAGTTATCTACTAATATGGATAGGTATATTTTTTCTTTACAAAGTTTCCAATATCTAGGATACATCGAAGACAAGGATAGTGTTCATGTTGATGCATAGAAGATAAAAATAATTGGAGAATAGCCAACACTAACAAAACTTATGTAACTCATAAGATTTGTTAGGGTTACTTCATTTTATTTTTAGTTTGCACTTAGATTCTCTCATCTTGCATAGCCCCTAAACCAAGAAATAAAAGGAGGAACAAAGTAAACAGATGTGAGCATATCACAATAAAATTTGTTGAGGAGTTAAAAGGGGAGACTTTTCTCAACAACAATCATTGCCTTACTATATATTTGTATCCTGTTGAGACTGAAGTTGATGCTTTACAATATGCATTGGTGCAATTCTCACCCAACATAGGCAACCAATCACCTGTCATAGTGAACATTCATAGATATAGTACATATGTATCCTACATATGAGATATAACATTATGCAATTGTTAAAGAATGTAGGAAATGGAAGCATTATATAATGTGAATGGAGAGCATCATCTACAAAAATCATAAGCCTCTTTTGTTCATGATAACCCATAGAAAGTTACACAATAAATGCCTCTTTTGTCCTGGAGTAGTTTCACCTTAATATTTGGAAAAAAAGGTAGTTCCAATCAGTTTGCAAACTACTTAATCTTCCCTCTAATTGTATCACTAATAAAAATATCGAATTCATGTGGTTGCAACTAAATAACCAATGTTTTATGGTCGTGATCCTTAGTTTTCCACCATATATCAAGCACTAAAAATAAGGTGACAAGTTGCAAACTACCATCTATAGGAAGGGCTTATGCATCACATAGGAAACCTATTTGTTCCAGCAATAGAATGATAAAAGATGATTTTGGAGTAGCACTACAATCAAAGTTTTAAGACATGTTTGGGTGAAAATAATAATGGCATTGCTCCAAAATAACTTCTAGTAGCGAACGTCCATCATGATTTGGGAAATTATATCAATTCATGCACAACATGTGTAATAAAAACCAGCCAACATAAATCACATGTTACGCACACCTCTACCGATTCTCGATTGACCTTGATATCCATGGATTTTATGTTATCGCTTTCCCATCACTACATGTGGTCATGATTGTGTCTTATTTTGGTTGATAGGTTTTCAAAGATTGCATTGTTGGTGCCCTATATAAAATGGATCATATCTTAAGACATTGCAAAACTCTATTCTGGGCATGCATAAATGCACTTGAGTTTACCATAGACCATCATCTCTTACAAGGACATGAAGTTTCTTAGCACTTTGTAGAATACATTATAGTCTATGATGGACACCAATCTATCCAAATCCATCACTTTTCATCCATAGACAAATGGAAAACCGAGGTGGTTATCTATATGACAATGCATCTGCTTCAGATGTGTAACTCAAAACATCCATGGACATTGTATGTTAGCTTACCAACATTTGATGCACATGTAATTGATCCCTTCATGGCTCCACAAAGTCATTTCCCATTTTAGGTTTGTATTTAGTTTCAACCACTAATACCCACCGATATGGCATTACCTATTGTAGCCGAGGAATTATATCCTCCATGCATAGAAGGAATATAACAAAGTCATTAGATTTATCAAACACATATGGAAATCCAAAATAAAATGCATCACATCCTATAGAAAATTAACCAATAGTACAATCAACACCATAACCAACATCGAGTCCCTCACCAATTCCAAGTTGGTGATAAGGTATGGCCCCATTTGCAAAAATGAAATTTGAAAGGTCGAACTAGGAAATACATAATCCTCTCTAATGTGGGCCCCACACAATCATCAAGCAAGTAGGAACTAATGTATTTGAGCTAAATTTAACACCCTATTTTTGGTTGCATCCATTGTTCTATGTGGAACTGCTTCGGCCATATTTTCTATCCCTCTTGGGCAACTCACATATTGGCGAGAAGTTGGAAGTCACAGACATAAACCCAGACTCTTTGATGTCATTCATTGTCAACCAAGTCATAGATATAGTGGAAAAGATAATAGAAATCAAAAAATTATTCTATATATCAAGTGATCGAGGTATGACAATTTGCTCACCAAGGAAAGTGGTTAACTAGGAATAATCCAAAATCAATTTAAACAAAAATTTCCACATTCAAGAAAAGGACTAAACACAATGGAGCTCATTTCTTCTCATGGGGTGCAGTTTTGGTTCCTATTTTAAAACCCCAATGGTAGAAATTCGGAAAAATAAATGGCTTGATAAGTGAAAGATAAGAGATATCTCGTTTATAGCTAGGGAAAGACCTAAGACTCTTTTATCACCAAACCTTGGTAATGACTAGGATGAACTTACAAAGGAAGTGGCTAGCTCTTGCTACTTTTGGCTTTGTGTGATCTAAAGTGAGACGACCCAAAGGGTAACTTGAATGGAGGGATGTTATAAGTCAATCTACTAGTGTTGTTGTTATGTCAATCTGAGCAGTAGTATAGCCATAGATGCAATTTTTATTCAAAGAGTTGTCACACAAACATTACACATACTAAATGCATCAGACACAAGTTACTAAAGAAAGATAAGATGTGATCACAAGTATCATATGGGAATAGTCTATCAACAACGTAGGTTAAAAGCATGCTTGAGATACTAATCCTTTATATTTTAATAGGAAATTCACTCAAAATATGCAAGGTAAGTGTGATTTGAAGGAAGATATCATGTTGGCTTTGAAAAGGGATATGAAATTTGTAGGGGATAAGATGGAATGATACTTATTCAAAAATGAGGTGGGGTTGGTGGATCGGTGGGGATAAATGTTAGCACTTACCATTTGTTGATACTCCCAAGTTACACCCTCGTAATCGGTAGCAGTGAGATGTTAGAATCGAACAGGCAGCCTAAGCTCGTTTGTCAGAATTATCCCCTCGTTTAAATCAAGTATTGCTGACATACTTAATGGCATGGAATGCTCAATTTTATAGTCATCAGTTTAACAAGCTCTGTGGCTGGAATGGTTGTTTAAAATATTTAAAACTTTCGAACAAATCTTCTTTTTAAACCTTTTGTTTTATCTCTATCTAAGGATGGATCAAAATAAACTCAAAAAAAAGATAAGGGTGAGAAGAAAGTTACTTGCTTGTCAAAATATAGGATTATCAAATCAACATGTCCATTAAACAAACACCATAATCCTAGAATATTTCTAAGGTTAACAATGCATTTGCTGCCAATGCCTAGGAAACAATAGAACAAGAGTTCATTAATTGAAATTTATAGAGAATAGTTATGATAACTCATCCTCTCTTACTCACATTAATGAATCTCAACCATGAACATTCAATCATTCAAATCCAATACTAAAACAAGCAAATGAACAATGGAGAATAAAATCAATTTTGAAAATAGACTCCTCCAACTTTTGTTGCTCAAATTTGCCTTCTTCAATTCAAAAAATTTCATCCCCCTTTTCAAATGGGGCGATTACATAGTATTTATAGACTATTCTACAAGAATAAGTCTTTGGTCACATTTATAACTCCAGGTAATTCAGCCCCGAGTTGATCTAGTTGGTTTGCATATTCAATTTAAGCCAACTTCATTCTCCTGCATTTTAGGCTATACTCTCCAGTTTTGTATCCATGGCCTTAAATTCTACAAATAACAGTGCCATTTAGAATCCTATGCCAATTTAATTTGGCAGTTGGCACTTATAGAAACGTGCTCAACTTAGCTTTACAAAAGATATTCATATCTCCACATTTGTCAAATAGTCTTATGCCAAAAAATGTGACTATGTGAATCTTAGCCCACTTGACAATTGGTACACTTAACTATTAAATGGTTCACCTAACATTGGGCCACTTGGAAGTCTTCAAAATATTTGCAAACCATCCCTGCGAAAGACTTCTCCATGCAACACCTGTGAAAGCTTGCCTACTTAGTCAAAATTTAGATTTCGCAAACTTAACCAAATTTGGTTTTTCTCCCGCCGAAGAGCATCTATCCCCTGCGAAAATACCAAGGCAAAAACTTCGCAGAATTTTCCTCCATCCCAACTCTCGCAACTTTGGTGTGAAGAAAGCGTCAAAATAGCATCAAGTTTCACAATTGTGAAAGCGTCAAGGCGTCAAGATCCTTCGTTGCCAAACCATCAACCCCGTCTCTCTGCAAAGCGAAGCAAACAAAAGCGTCAAGTCTTTTCGCAAGAATTTGTTTGCGAAAAATTTATTCCTTGCGAAACTGATTTTTGTTTGCAAATTTCCAAAAGCTGTTTTGATCAAATTTCGTGGTTTTCAAGAATTTTCCAATGAAATACTTCATTTTTCTATGGTTCAAAACTTATTTCGAAAGATATAACATTTTTAAACAATTTATTCTAAGGTTTTATCGTTTGCAAACATATTTCAATAATCTAGAACCCATTTTGCAAAAGATATGACATTGTTTTACCAAATGTTTGCAAATGAATAACATTTCTAACATTTCTTAATAACTCAAGCATGAAATCTAGAAATGTTATATTTGCAAATATTTTAAACGAGTGTATTTTAACATACCAAATCTGAAAGCTTAAATTCAAATATGAATTTGAGATATTTAAGTTAAATTTTAATGTTAATATTAACTTTTTAAGTTAATGTTAACATTAAATTTTAACTTAAATGTCCAATATAAATATTAAATTTAAAACTTCGGAATCAAATTTTGAATATCTAATCTATGTTGTCAATTTGCAAATATTTATCCAAATGGGTCCTAGGCATTTAATCATCAAAACATTTGCAGAAAAGTAAACCTTGCACACTTTGATTTCAACCTTAGGCTTTTAGTTCACAACAAAATGTTTTGACTATCAAATTTAAAGTTTTAGAATAAGATCAAATTTAAGGTAAAATATAATATTAATATTAACTTGATAAAGTTAATGTTAATACTCTATTTTAACTTAAATTTGAGTTTAGACTTGAATTCAAATTCAAGCTCAAATACAAACCACTCTGCAACAAACTTCAATTTTAGCACGGGATAAAAAGTTAGCCTCTACTCAAGACAAATCCAATTCAAGATAAATCAAAAGTACTTTGGTGAAAGAATTAGATCAACTGGAGTCAATATCACTTGTGAAAATCCAAGCACCTTCTACATGAGAAATTCATAAGACCTGTGCAATAACTAAGTTAAGCCTATTTAACCTGCACAAAATTCAAGAGGGTCCCCACAAATATGTCCATATGTGTGGGGGTGTGTTATGACCATAACAAATGGTGGCTCAGCGGGAAATATTATCAAATATTTAGAACCTAGAATCTGGTTAGAAAACACAAGTTTAGTAAACTAAAATACCAGCATTAACAATTTTCTACATTCAAGTATTCAAAATAAACTGTCAAGTTTGTTTAGAAACAACATACTAAATCTAGTTTAAGCAATGCAAACTGAGTCAGTGTGTGCGGTGAGTTCATTTCCAGCTCTTCTTTTGAATCTTGAAGTTTTCTGAGACAGTGAAGGTTCGAGAAATGTGAAGGTGTTAAGGCTTGGGGAATTGCTCGGGCATTGCCCTACTGCCAATCAAGCGTTCATAGCTCTGGTAGGGTTACCTGTGGGTCTACTTAGACCTTGCTCTACTGCCAGCCAGGCATCCATAGCCCCGATAAAGGTTATCTAAAATAGACTTTGAGGATGAACCTGCAAAGAATGGAGATCCACTAAGCAATGGAAATGGGTGATTGCATGGATGAATTGAAGCCCCCTCTTCCTATCTCAGCACTTCAAGTTCTTGTTTGTTTTTGAGCTATCTTTCTTCTTTTTTTTATATATGTTTTACTATGTTTGACTCAGGGAGCATTACTATAAACTAAAACCTTTCTTTAATTTGTTTCCCAAACTCGGCAAATTATCTCAAAAGGATGAATAGAGGAAACAGCTAATGTTGGGACTTTACTTTCCTAAATTTGGTTCTGTTGTCCCATTTTCTAAGCATTCTGAAATATCTAATCTTATGTCCCAACGTTGCATCCATTTACAATTTTCAACCATTTCAAAGCAGTCCCAAGAGAATTGGTTGGATTAGAGAAGACAAGACAGAGCAACAAGCAACAAAACAAAAGAACAAAACTACTCTAGGAAAACAAAACAACTAATCTAAACCAACTCAGTGTCAAAACATTGTTTTATTCAAACAAACACTAATCTACTGAAAGAAACTATCCTAAGGAAGCAATAAACTACACTAAAACAGTAAGAAAACTACTCTAATAAAACAACAAAGCTAATCTATGAAACTAGAATACATAGAACAATACTCCCCTTCAAATAATTCAGTCGAATTGGGCTTTGGGAGGTGCAGCCTCGAAGTAATGCTTCAGAAATTGGCCATTCATGGGCAGGGGCAGCTCCTCTCCTTGCAAGTTTTTGATCCTATATGTGTGTGAGCCCACAATTTCTGCAATTTGGTATGGTCCAATCCAAAGGGGTGCAAACTTTGTGTGTTGTCCCTTCTTCTCATGTGCCTTGTCCCACAGGACTAAGTCTGCAATCCTAAAGCTTTCACTTTGGATCTTTTGTCAAACCACCGCTTGACTATCTCCTGATGTTTGCTGAAGTTGTTCAATGCCACATTTCTGGATTCCTCCATTTGCAAAATATCCAAGATCCTGGCCTAGATTTGGTCACTCTCTTCCATGTACTCCTGCATGAATTCAAATGTGGGCAGTCTTAGTGTTATAGGAAATACAGGCTGCAATCCATAAACTAACAAAAAAGGGGAAGATTTCAAAGCCTGTTTAAATTGAGTCTTGTCTGCCCACAGTGCAGATGTGTATTTGAGCAAAGAATGCCATTCTCTTGGCTTGGAATCAGCTGATTTCTTGATTGCTCGGATGAGGTTCTTATTGGTTGACTCTACAACACCGTTCCCTTGCGGGTAGTAGTTAGAAGAAAACCTCAGAACTATTCTATTATCATAAGCCCATTCACTAAATTCTATAGATGAAAATGCTGATCCATTATCACAAACAATAGAGAAGGGATACCCAAACCTCGTTATTATATTCTCTTCCAAGAATTCTATCACATCCTGCGTTCTGAGTTCTTTGTAGCAATAGCTTCTACCCAGCGAGTACAATAATCTGTAGCAGTTAATAAAAACTTGTGACCCACTATAGAATTGGGATTAATGACTCCAATGAAGTCCAATCCCCATTGAGCAAATGGTTTGGTTTCAATGACTAGCTGCAGTGGCGAAGCTGCATGAATTTCTCTATTTGAAAATACTTGGCATGTATGGCAGTTCCTAACGTGGTTATAGGCATCTTTAAAAACTGTGGGCCAATAATACCCTCCTCAAGATTTTGTGGGCAGTTGTCTTTCCTGAGGGATGTCCACTTCCTAATTTGTCATGAAAATTGAGGATGAGATCCTCAGCTTCTTCTTTGGACACACACCTTAGATAAATGCCTTCATAATTCTTTCTATAAAGAATTCCTTTCTTTATCATGTAATGACCAGCAGTCATTTTTAATGCTCTTCTCTTAACTTTATTCAAATGTTCTGGGCATGTGCCATGCAACAAATAATGAATTAAATCAGCATACCACTCGCCTTTTGGGAGAGTGTCAGGATTAACTTGCATTACCTCTAGCCTGGGATCTTCATTTGCAATCATTTTTGCCAATCCTTGACCTCTTACCAATTTTGCAGTTTTGATCTCAAGGTCAAATTCTTGTAGTTTTTCCATCCACTTACCTCTGCGTTCTCCTAATTCATTCTGTCCCAACATCAATTTGACTGCTGGATCAGCCACTACTACGTATATTCTGCTCCTCAAAACGTAGTGTCTAAACTTTTTGACCGCCTTGACCAAGGCAAATGCTTTCCTATCCACGGGAGAATATTTCAGCTGAGCATCTTTCAAGTTTGTGCTCATAAAAGCGATGGGATGTTCTTTGTTTTCTTCCCCTTTTGAGTCAAAACTGCTGCAATAGTGTGCTCAGATGCATAGGAATAAAGATAAAAATCTTTACTAAAATCAGGACTTACCAGAACCGGTGCCTGCATGATAGCTTCCTTAATGTCTTGAAAGGATTTCTTTGCCTCGGGGTTCCATTCCACTTTCACATCCTTTTTTAACAGAAATTCAAAGGTTTAACAATTTCCACAAATCCAGAAATAAATTTTCTAACAAAATTAATCTTCCCAAAAATGATCTCAACTCTTTTTTGCAATTGGGAAAATCAATTTTAGAAATGGCCTCTACTCTCTCTCGGGTCAATTGACATACCTTCCTTTGTGATTATGTGGCCCAAGAGCTTACCTTGTGTAACTCCAAATATGCTCTTCTTTGGATTCAGTGAAATGCCATATTTCCGGCACCTATCAAACACCTTTCGCAAGTGGGGAAGATGGAATTCTCTCCTCTTGGAAAAGACTGTCATGTCATCCATGTAAATTATTATGCACTTCCCAACTAAGCCTTGGAATGCATGGTCCATGGCCCTTTGAAAAGTGGCTCCTGCATTTAGAAGGCCAAATGGCATTCTCTTGTATGCATATGTCCCCCACTTGGTGGTGAACGTTGTTTTCATCCTATCATCTTTGTTGACAAGCACTTGATTGTACCCAGAAAATCCATCCAAAAAGGACATCATTTCCGAGCCACTAACCTTTTGTATCACTTCATCCAAAGAGGGCAGCGGGTAGTTATCTTTTTTGCAGGCTTTGTTTAAGTTTCTAAAATCCACACAAAGCCGGATCTCTCCATTCTTCTTCCGAACCGGGACTAAATTGGCAACCCACGTTGAATGCCTAATTGGGAAAATAATTCCAGCAGTCAATAGCTTGGCAACCTCTTTTTGAATCAGTGGTTCAAGTAAAGGATTAACTGGTCTTTTCCTTTGCCTAAAGGGTTTTTGTTTGTCAATGAGAGGAATGGTGTGGGTGATGACATCAGGATCATAGACCTTGAGCTCATCATAAGACCAAGCTATAACGTCCCTATAGTCTTTGAGCAACTGAACCATTCTTTCCTTTTCTAAATTGGAACATGTTGTCCCAATATTAACCAGCTTGTGGCTTGTCAACAGTCCCAATATTAATCTCAGTATAATCTTTAGCCTTAGATGAAGTACTAGGTTTACCATACCTCTGATCTTGATCAAAAATACGCTCTAATGCCACCATGCCTTTAGGAATCCGATTATCTTTGAGATGAATCATATCTCTTTGTTCGTTGTCCTCCTCTGCAATTTCTTCCTCCTCATCAATTATCTGTGTTTCAAATACATCAGAGTTTGTTAGAAAGTTGAGGATTTGTTGATCATCATCAAAAACTTGAAAATTCTCTACATTATTAGGAACAGAAGGTGCAACAATTAATTCTATCCTAATTTTCCTTCTTGTCTCATCCTCTGTTGGCTTTAACGTTGCTGCAGATGTGGCCAGCAAGTCAACTTCTTTATTTTCTTCTCTTGGGATAGTAGTGATGTTGAATGCTTTGAACTCCTCAATTAAATCCCACGCTTGGTGTCTGTATTTCTTCAAATAAGAATGCTTGCACTGGTATTTTCCTCTGACTTGATTGACTACAACCTGCGAATCACTAACAACAATTAGATCTTGAATATCATGATTTAAAGAAAATTTTAAACCAAGAACTAATGCCTCATACTCAGCCAGATTGTTAGTGCATGGAAATTGCAATTTGTAAGAGGCTAAATAATGTTGCCCCTCTGGACCAGACAATACTATACCAATGCCTGACCCTTGTTGTGATCTAGCACCATCTACCTTGAGGTTCCACAGCCCAGTTTTGTAAACCACTGTGTTTTTTTAAATTTCTCGAGCTCGTTTCCACAGTGTAAATGCCTAAATCAGGTGAGCAAAAATGGACTTCTTCATTCTTTGCATTATACTCTGTGATAGCATACTTCATTTTGGGCTCCTGGTCTATTCTTATTTGATTTGGAACACCTCTCCAGGGCAGCCACATATGAGAACAGTCAGTGGACATATATCCATTCAATGCCTTGGACCAATCTCTGCTCAGCAGCATGCCATAGCCATCAGGGATGTCAACTACCTGGATGTCCATGAATTGCTGCACTCTTGGCTCAACAGCTACCTGCATATGCACATTAGAAAGTTCTCCAATAACACCAACACATGTTTTGTCTAGTTGGGTGACTACTCTATCAGACTTTATTGGAGTTAAGCCTAATTTCTTACAAATACTATATGGCATAATGTTTGCAGAAGCACCCGAATCTAATAAACAATTGTGGACATTTTTACCAAAAATGTGAATAGTAATTAAAAAGGGAGGCACTTCATTCCTGGCTTTATACAAAGCCACATTTGCATTTGCAGATTTGTTTTGGGGTGGTTTTCCTCCAAAAGACTTCAACAATAAGTCTCTTTGTTCTGTAACTTGGGCCAGCTCATGCAAAGTGATGTTGGCCTTGATTTTCTTCATATCTTCCACAATGTTATAACCAGTTTTATTGTCTATGGATCTGTCAGTAGTCTTCTCTACTGCCCTTTCTTCATTTGGATTTTCTTTTTCTTTCCCTTTAGGCGGAGGAGGATTGTTGCTAGATTTAGTGTCTGGGGGTGTAGCTACATTGTTTGGAGGAGTAGAGGTCATGTTAAAATTTCTGCTCCTAAGTGTATACTTACCTTTCTGAGCTTGCTGAAAGGCATGCACTTCCTCTACGTTGTCTTCCTCAATGTTCTCTTCCTGTAAAGGAAAATCATGTGTTTCTAAAACCATTGTATCACATGCTTTACTTTTTTCTTGCTTTTCTTTCTCAGGTTCAAACACAACATCATAATTTCTCAACTCATCTTGGAAGACCTCAAACGCATGACAAAACTCAATACAGTCCAGCTCTCCGTGTTTGGCCGTGTTGTGCACTCTGCACCATCCAGGCAAGGCAATGTCCATAACGTTAATATCTAAAGCTTTTCCCTTGTCATTTGAACTGGTTATTTCTAAGGGTGAAAGGAAAAATCCTGTAGGCTACGTCCTCATGAATCACATTTAATAATCTCTGGGCTGCCTTGAACATTCTAATGTGCTCCTCTGTAGTTAATCTACCTGCAGGATCAAATGTAGGCAAGTATTTTTCTGGGTTCCTAGGTAGATCATGGACTGCCCCGGGAATGTTAATAGCCAAACCTCCTAGCCAGGCCATTTTGGGTGGACTTAAGGGTCGAGGACTGGTGATGGGAGAATTAGGTTGTGTCCTATATTGTCTTGGATTTTTGATCCTTGACCTTGGAGGACTAAGAGACAAGAATTTGGTCCTTGGGGTTACCCGTGACCGAGTGGTAATTCCACTTGTCTCTAGTGAAACTACTGGTAACTCTGGTAAAGTTCCTTTGTTTAAATATTTTTAAACAACCTATTCAATGGCCCTCCTTCTAGCACCAAAAACAATTGTTGATACTCCCAAGTTACACCCTCGTAACTGGTAGTAGCAGTGTACTGAATAGGGCAGCCTAAGCTCGTTTGTCAGAATTATCCCCTCGTTTAACTCAAGTATTGCTAGACATACTTAATGGCACGGAATGCTCAATTTTATAGTCTTTAGTTTAACGAGCTCTATGGCTGGAATGGTTGTTTAAAATATTTAAAACTTTCAAACAAATATTCTTTTTAAACCTTTTGTTTTATCTCTATCTAAGGATGGATCAAAATAAACTCAAAATAAAAAGATAAGGGTGAGAAGAAAGTTACTTGCTTGTCAAAATACAGGATTATCAAATCAACATGTCCATTAAACAAACACCATAATCCTAGAATATTTCTAAGGTTAACAATGCATTTGCTGCCAATGCCTAGGAAACAATAGAACAAGAGTTCATTAATTGAAATTTACAGAGAATAGTTATGATAACTCATCCTCTCTTACTCACATTAATGAATCTCAACCATGAACATTCAATCATTCAAATCCAATACTAAAACAAGCAAATGAACAATGGAGAATAAAACCAATTTTGAAAATAGACTCCTCCAGCTTTTGTTGCTCAAATTTGCCTTCTTTAATTCAAAAAATATCATCCCCCTTTTCAAATGGGGCGATTACATAGTATTTATAGACTATTCTGCAAGAATAAGTCTTTGGTCACATTTATAACTCCAGTCATTGAGCCCCGAGTTGATCTAGTTGGTTTGCATATTCAATTTAAGCCAACTGCATTCTCCTGCATTTTAGGCTATATTCTCCAGTTTTGTATCCACGGCCTTAAATTCTACAGAGAACAGTGCCATTTAGAATCCTATGCCAATTTAATTTGGCAGTTGGCACTTATAGAAATGTGCTCAACTTAGCTTTACAAAAGATATTCATATCTCCACATTTGTCAAATAGTCTTATGCCAAAAAATGTGACTATGTGAATCTTATCCCACTTGACAATTGGTACACTTAACTATTAAATGGTTTGCCTAACATTGGGCCACTTGGCGGTCTTCAAAATATTTGCAAACCATCATTGCGAAAGACTTCTCCATACGCAACACTGTGAAAGCTTGCCTACTTAGTCAAAATTCAGATTTTGCAAACTTAACCAAATTTGTTTTTCTCTGAAAAGCATCTATCCCATGTGAAAATACCAAGGCAACAACTTCACAGAATTTTCCTCCATCCCAACTCTCACAACTTTGGTTTGAAGAAAGCATCAAAAGAGCGTCAACATGCGTCAAGTTTCGCAATTGTGAAAGCGTCAACCATGTCTCCTACGAAAGCGAAGCAAACAAAAGTGTCAAGTCTTTCCGTAAGAATTTGTTGGCGAAACAATTTATTCCTTTCAAACCGATTTTTGTTTGCGAATTTCCAAAAGTTGTTTTGATCAAATTTTGTGGTTTTCAAGAATTTTCCAACGAAATACTTCATTTTTCTATGGTTCAAAACTTATTTCGAAAGATATAACATTTTTAAACAATTTATTCTAAGGTTTTATCATTTGCAAACATATTTCAATAATCTAGAACCCATTTTGCAAAAGATATGACACTATTTTACCAAATGTTTGCAAATGAATAACATTTCTAACATTTCTTAATAACTCAAGCATGAAATCTAGAAATGTTATATTTGCAAATATTTTGAACGAGTGTATTTTAACATGTCAAATCTTAAAGCTTAAATTCAAATATGAATTTGAGATATTTAAGTTAAATTTTAATGTTAATATTAACTTTTTAAGTTAATGTTAACATTAAATTTTAACTTAAATGTCCAATATAAATATTAAATTTAAAACTTCGGAATCAAATTTTGAATATCTAATCTATGTTGTCAATTTGCAAATATTTATTCAAATGGGTCCTAGGCATTTAATCATCCAAAATTTTGCAAAAAAGTAAACCTTGCACACTTTGATTTCAACCCTAGGCTTTTAGTTCAACACAAAATGTTTTGACTATCAAATTTAAAGTTTTAGAATAAGATCAAATTTAAGGTAAAATATAATATTAATATTAACTTGATAAAGTTAATGTTAATACTCTATTTTAATTTTAATTTGAGTTTAGACTTGAATTCAAATTCAAGCTCAAATACAAACCACTCAGTAATAAAAACTGCAATTTTAGCACGGGATAAAAAGTTAGCCTCTACTCAAGACAAATCCAATTCAAGATAAATCAAAAGTACTTTGGTGAAAGAATTAGATCAACTGGATTCAATATCACTTGTGAAAATCCAAGCACCTTCTACATGAGAAATTCATAAGACACAATGTGCAATAACTAAGTTAAGCCTATTTAACCCACACAAAATTAAGAGGGTCCCCACAAATATGTCCATATGTGTGGGGGTGTGTATGACCATAACACCATTTAGATCGACTATTTCCAAAATGTAAAGGGAAAAAATAAAGATACGTGACCTCGTAAGGATGATTTGCAATCATTTGATACCAAATCAAGCAAATACTACCACTTAACATATGGATTTTAGGCACAAACACTAGCAAAAATTTCCAAAAATATTTTTGTATAATATCATAACACCCCAAATACACTCAAGGGCTTTAAACAGATACTTCGTAAGCAATATTACAAAAATGATTTTAAAATTAAACAAATGTTGCGATGTTACACTACAACACAATACTCATTTAATAATTAATGTTATGCAATAGCCAAAAATAATTCCTTTAGTATTTCACTGATCCAACAAAGATAATATTATATCAAAGATTATATTAAATCCAAATATGTTCTCAATTACATCCCTAGAACATCACAATGTAACATGGTATACATCTCTATACATTTCAATTTAGACAAGGGAGGCATGAAAATTCTCTCAATTCTTGATAATTGACTATACAATGTAATAACCTTTGTCATTTTGTTAAAGGACTAGATGTCATGGAGATCATTGCTTCTCAAGGGGTGGATGATTTCAAAATGAATCGGGACCATGACATAAGAGTAACGGTTAAGTTGCAAACAATTGTGATTTTTTGAGATATTTCAACACAACATAAATGAAAATTTTGGAGGCCTTCAAAGAAATTTTTGAGCTATGAGATCAGTACACCTAAGAATCGACACGTGATTCCAGACACACTCGACCTCCTAAGGTCGTGTTGGCAAATGAGATATGTGGAGTTGATGGGATGTTGAAAGGTAGTTATAGGAGAACCAAAGACTAAGAATGGGTAGTGTGAATTCCTACGAGTTGAATTGGTCAAAGGGGAATTAAAGGCTATGAATGGGTAGTGTAAGTTCGCTATTGTTTGTTTGATTGATTTGATCCATGTTATTAAACTACATTGAAAGGTTCGTTTAAAATAAACAAGAAAAGTGAATCGAGTTTAAATAAAAGACAAATGTGTTTTAATCTTTTAATTAGATGAATTCATTCCCGATTAATTAACCAAAATGAAATGAACTATCTAATCTATTTTCCGAGAAATAAGTGAATAAAAGAAACTATTTAAACAACTAACATCTTTTTGATTTTTTCAAATTAAAATAAAATACAACTACCTCTAATAAAATAAACTAAAAATAAAGAATAACCGGATGTGGCTATTCCTCTGTTGTAGGGTTGTTTGACAATGCTATTCTAAAAGAATGTATTCGAAAGTTATTAATCTTAATAAAATAAAATAAACCTCTTCTCAAATCTTTTTCCTCAAATTTTCTAGAAGGAAAGCTTCTCGAAAGCAATTTTCTCTTTGTCATATGAACTTTCCCGACATAAGTAAATATAAATAACTATAAAGAATAAATGATGTGCAAGGATTTCTTCACTTTTTCCTCCAACTAAGTTTCCAAGCAGATCCACATGGATAAACCAAGAATAAGTTATTAAGGCAAGATTTATGTAAAAAATATTTTGAAAGTAATACTAGAAATAAAACAACTACATTCGGGAAGTGACAAAATCTTCCACTTCTACAATTCTACCAACTTAAAACAATGCATTCTTTCTATTCTAACAAATATTAATTAATTAAAGCCTCAAATAATCTAATTACAACCCTAACTTTAGTTACTATTGTATTGTGGTAGCTTCCCAAGGTGAGATGTGCTTCTTGTTTCCTCATCTTTGTATCCTCTTCCAAACATGAAGTCTATTTGATGCGGGAATGTAAAAATGCTAGGCGATAGCAAAGAAAAAAACACGATTGTGGCTGGATTTGTGGAAGAAACGATTGAAAGAAAATGGTATTAGAGAATAGAGCAAAGAGCTGTTTGTCTATGTTTTTCCTCTCAAAAATTCAGCAAAGATAAATTATCCTCAAGAATGTAAAAATCCAACCCTTCATACATGTAAAAAAAGTTTGGCTTTTATAAATATCTAGGAAAGAAGAATTCAATTACATGTGTTGATCGAAGTGAAAATCATCAAAATGATAGGTAGTCAACATTCTAAACATATCCAAACAAGAAGAGAACATAAACATGATTCCAATGAGACCAAAATAGGCAAAATAGGTTGGGAAACGAGTGAGAAAATTACTCTCGAAATCCAAACACACAATGAAAAACATGTGTTTTAACTCTATGATTTTAAGTGACATGACTACTTGGTGTAGAAATACTTGGTGGTTAAGAAACATCTTCTATGATGATTATGCAATCACCGAAGTGGTTATGTAATCTGTTGGGGTGGTTACACAACCGTTACTCAAAACAATGCCAAAAGTTGAAAAGTGTTCTTGCATGCAATAATTAAAGTTTGGAGACAAAAAAGAAGGTTTGATTTGAATCAAAGGAGAGAGGGAAAGATCTGGAGCTCATTTTTACCTTGGAATATTTTTTATCATCATTGGAGAAATTGTGTTTTTGTGTTGCACCATGTAATTTTTGGGCGTGTCAGAGACCCTCAACACCACGCTTTAGCTAGGTGAATGTGTTTCTAATGGATTGAGTGGATATTTCTAGAAACATAATATAACAAAATTTGGAGAATACAAAGAAAATTAACCCCAATAGGGTGGTCGAGCTATTAGTAGCTGAAACAAATCTAGTTGATCTCTTATTCTTAGGATTTGTTTTATTTGCATTTCGATTTATGTTGAAAGGATATTATTAGTTTTAAATAATACCCCTATTCACATGCCTTTGGATGTTAAGTAGATGTATAGTTACCTTTGTTTAATTTCAATGAAGTTTACTATCATTAATTCTTTGGCTATAAGATAAGAACTTACCCTATTGTATTTCATAAAGCAGAATGATTATGTCTCTTCCATAAACTTTATTATTATCTTTCAATAAATTTTTTTGATATTAGTCTTTTAAATATGTGCCAATTTAGAGTGGAAGATTTTGGATTTATTATAACTCATTAATCCCTAATAGTTAGTGTGTTGTCCCATGAATTGAATCCTCAATCTGGATCACATGAATCATTTTCAAGACTACACTTTACAACTACGATTATCACCCAAGATAGAATTACCCTTGACATGGCACAACAAACCAATTAGGACAGCATAGGATTCCCACCTAATCACCCTTATCGTAAAAATTAAATATATTGTTCCAAAAGATATATAGCATCACTCTTCTAGAATTATTACAAGTATATCATGATGTATTCATTGATTATTACAACCTTGACCCTAATGACCAACTTACAGTTTGAAATTTAACATTTATAACAAATATTAATATTTTACCCTTAATCATCACTTTCAAAACAAAATATTGGCATGTACATTACAAAGATAACAATTTTGGAGTAAAAGTTCAATGTTGACAACACACCCTATATCCCTCTCTTTAGTCATGATTGTCAGAATGGACTATTATATATAGTTTAACAAGTCTCGACTATATATATGGCCTAGATCACCTCTTGCTCAATCAATGTAAAATCACCTAGCCACCACATGCAACTCAGCAGATAGACCATGTTTCGGGAGTGAGGGAGGTTAGAAATTGTAATGCACCTTTTCCAGGATGAATTGAAAAATGAGGGAAATAGACGCGAACCCAAATCACAATAAACTAAAATTTATAACGAAGCTACTAACAATCTGAAATCTTATGACAACAAGAAAGAAATTGTAATTATTCACTTCTAAGACCACCTTTACACCATCTAAAGCATGTAGGGAACAATAGTTTTTATTTAGTGCAAGTACAAACCAAGAAATGAAATTTTAGAAACACGGTTGAAGTGTTATAATAAATTTTGTGACAACAACGAACCCACTTACAAAAAATGGCTTAAAATAATGATTCTTAGGCCTAAAGTTCAATCTTTAAAGTGAAATCAACCTTATAAATTATGAACAATCCAAAAATAAACAAATTAAGAAGTCTCCGCCCTAGATACTACTAAAGCCTTCACATATTCAAGTCACCACCCAAGGAGTGGGCTTACAATGAGCTAAAATTTTCTTTTTCTAAGAAAATCTAAATGTAATCACAAAGTGTGACCTCTGTATGAGATCACCAATGAAGAAATGAGGGGTTTTGTCCTCAAATCAAGTGCAAAGAGGGTTTATGTCCTTAATTATAAGACATAAAAGCAATTTTGTACTACAAATCAAACAGATTCATGAATTCCAAAGCAAACATGTCCTTCTCCAAGCCAAGCAACCCCTTTTTATATCTAAAGGTGGTGCCAAAACCAAAATATAATCCTCCCAAAGAGGACTGACCTCCTTGGAGACATATGAGTTCCCTTTTCTTTTATTTTTCAAGTGGCTTTTACACTTTTTCGAACTGACTTGACTTCTCTAAGCTATGATTAGAAAATTACTTTAAAAAAATAATACAAAGCTACAAAAGCAACTAAAAATCATGACATTAAATACTTCCCTTGCTCTTTCCCTTTTAGTTCACAGGAAGAGGAATGGTCCTATGGTCTTTTAAATGAGGTATCCCTAAGAAGGGGACATTACAAAAAGTTGCGAAGGGGGAACACTTTTACTACATTTATGCTCTTCACCCATGAAGGGGGAGAGGGACTCCTCAAGATGGTCTTCTATGTACTTGACCCCCACTGTTCGGAGTTTTGATCAAGGACCTTTAAGATTAGGCCCTCTACGAATAAAGGGAAGGGAGGAGGGACCGTACATACATGTGTGTGTGTGTGTGTGTGTGTGTGTGTGTGTGTGTGTGTGTGTCCTGTGTGTGGGGTTCTCCTACCAACAATAATATCTAGATGTATCTTTTAGAGGATGAGGGGGAAGGCCTTTGGTAGTCCCCTTTCTCCCTTTCCCTAGTCCTATATACCTATCTCTATCTAGAGGGAAGGGGTTTCACCCATCCTTAAGTATATATTTGGAGGGTCACGAACTTCCCCGAAATCCTACTAGAAAGCTATATAAATCTTTATTAACAAGAGATGACTCAACCACCTCTACTATAGACGGGTTAAGGAGTAGTAAGGTCAATCCTCTTCACGTCCCCCTCCCCATAGGTCTAGGTGGAGGAAAAGAAATTTAGTCACTTTTTGACCCTAACAAAGGAGTGGGGTTGGAACTATAGGCACTAAATCATACACTTTGGGTACATTTTTTAGGTCCTAATCACATACTACTATTCATATGCGTCCTAAGGGAGAAAATTACTAATTGATCATTATATTGGGAAATTTAGTTTCCTTTCTAGTCTCCTTCTTGGCCTTACAGACCTCACTACCCAATCTGGCCCTTCACACTTACCTTTTTGGCTCTAAACACCAAATACCAGCTAGAATGCAAGCACCAAGGCACCCTTGTCCCCTATGGGCACCCTAGACCTCTTTTTAATTTGTTCGCTATTTTTGGGTCCTTTCTAGCGGTTTTTCATCCTTATCTCTTAGGGGTCGGCCTTGTAGTGATAAATTATGGAATTCAACAAGGAAAGAATATAATATAAAGTAATGTGACCAAATTAAAGGACCAAGCTCTAAGCATCTAATATTACCACCTAAGGATGCATCTCACAAGAATCTAAGAGCATCATTGCATCCATAAAGATTCCACTCCCGTGGAAATGGGTTTTTTCTTCTGCATACGCTTCATAGGAGGGGATTTTCATTCTTTCATGTATACATTTATCTCGCATCTTTTACATATAGCTATCGCTTTATCGGTGCATCTTACACAAGAGTTACCTAGGGAACATATCCACACACACACACATAGAACTATATTGGGTATGAGATGTAGTAAAATGCTCATCCTAAAATCACTTGTTTGAAAGTTGAGGACAATGCAAACCCTCATTTTGTATCTTTATTTTTTAGGATTTGATGTTCTTTTGAGGGTTTTGATGGTGATCTCTTTATTTCAGGTTATCAGTGACATCAGAAAGCATAGTTTGATATTATAGAGACAAAAATGAGGGTTTTTGATCAACCAACGGCCCTGTAAAATTCACTTCTAAAGCTACCGTGCAAACTCTAACATTCAGAGAGGGATCTTAGAGTATAAGCACCACGGTACTAGTCTAGGTGCCCTGGTTCTTACTTCACCTACACTTCTACACTTTTTTGGGCTCGGTTGCGACCTCCTATGTTCTAGTTCCATCACTCTTCCACCTTCACACACTTCCATGAATATTGTGAAATCAGCTAAGTGTTCTACTCTTTTATTACACTTAGGTATTCATCTGTTATGGTTATTTCTTGAGTCATCTAGTGTACTTTATTGTTATATCTACCGTTGTAACATATATAAGGTTTAAACAAAAAGAATTATTTTTGTTAAATCATTTGGTGAACCCGTCCTCTTCAAACACACTTAGGATCTTTCTTTCCTCGTCTCTCACATCTCTCTCTAAGATCCTCTCATAATAGATATTTCTAGTCATGATTTATTTCTCCTCCATCTTGAATTAAGAGTTAACATCACCACTCTCTTGGTTACTAATTTCGTTTCTTCCGATATTCATGCATAGTCTAAAACAATTTTTCATATGCATTTTCTCACCAAATTGCTTTTCGAGCTAATCCTCATGCCGACCTTACTTGCTTTTGATAATGATCCCCTTTTATACATCATGATTTGCATCCATAATATAGGTGTCAAGCAAACTATAGTCGATAATGGCTCTGAGCTTAACTTATGCACTTTATCCTTCATTGAGGATATGGGTATTTTAAATACTAATGTCAGTCCTTCATCTATTTATCTTCATGCATATGATGGTTCCATTCATCCATGCATAGGCCATATCACTTTACCTGTCACTATCGGGCCAAAAACCCTTCATACAGTTTTCTTTGTCATCAACTTATCATTTTAGTATAATTCCTTACTTGGTAGGTCATGGCTTAATGCCATGCAAGCGATACCTTCTACGGTGTATCAATGTGTCAAATTCTTGCATGAGGGTGTTCAATACACTATTGCTAGTGATCGTGAACCATTCCAATATTGCAACCGCGATCTCACCACTACACTCCTTACTCCATGATATGTTACTACTTGTTGAACCACGACCTACGGATTCTTCACCTCACTTGCCACCACTTGAAGGTTCTATTTTCATGTTATATGATGTTCTATCCACATCATTTCCCCTTCCTGCTACTACAAATGCTATGGTACTTTATTGAGGGCATGTCCAAACGTTGGATGTCGTCCTTCCTACTTCACTCTCTCATGTGCACCCACCATTAACATGTCCTCCCTTTACATGCATGATTTTCATGAATGATTCTTATTGGGATCATATTCCATTTGATCCTACTTACACCAACATTATATGTACACATGATGGCTTGAATTGACTAGGCTTCAATTTCGAGGATCTTTATCCTCTACCTCACGATCCTCATCTATATCATGGTTTTATCACCATTACTACTATTTATGGTCTTCATGTATTTCACGTCACAATATTTCTTTCCTTAGCTTCTAACTCTTCTCCACTTACACTCAGGAAATCTTGTCTTGATTACATTGGGGGAACTCTATACCTTGATCATTATTGCTATATCATTTCCTATGCCCTTTGGTTGTGTATTCATTGGTAATGATTCATTTCTTGGTTACACACATAATCTTACTCGATGGTATGCACATGGATGTCCATTACCTCCTTTCACTGATGAGGAATATTCTATGGGCATGTAAAATTTACACACGAATGGCGTTTTACTCGATCAACCCGATACTATTGCTTATTAAGTTTCGATGCTTCTCCATATGGCTTTGACCATGACAATGGTGATCTCTTAGAAGACATTACATATTCTCAATCTTCATTATACAATTGGGGATGTATCATGATCATCTCCCTCCCTATTGCATCACTAAGTGTCTATCATATTTATCATCACATTCTATTTCACATTTCTTATCATTCATCACATACATCTTGATAAATCATTTGTATCATCATTACCCTATGACACACTCTTGTGCTAAGGTTCACACTTGACGATTAAGGGAATACTATATACATGAACCTCACACACTTTGTACCTTTCACACTATACACATCTACAACATATTCTTCTTCCTACACATTATGCATGTTGTGCATTTTCTCCATATTCTACTCACGATTACTATTACACATCCTACACATCTTAACATTCGACACACACCCTTCTAGTGTCACACTACATGATTTAAATCTAGCACATTATCTTTATGCATCATATTATTCTATTATACTTTCCACACATCATGATCAAATCTGACTTGCACACTTCTCACTACCCGAGGAAGAACTCTAGTTTCATGGTTCATACTCAACTGCTAAGGGTCTAAATCTGAATTGAACCTGACCATTTTTACATCCTACACTACATCTACATGATCACTCTCTCTAGAATCTTATTCACACATTCTATGATCTACGCTTTAAGCTACATCATCAATCTTCACACCTTTCCTATGCTTGTTCTTCACAATCTATCTCCCCAAAGTATCTCATTCAATACTTCTAGCACACAATGTTATCCTATTCTACAATCCACACACTACGCTTCCTAACTAGTCTCTCGCATCATCCTACATCATAAGATTTATGATCGATTATTCCAATATTTCTTGTAATCTTACACATCATGCGACACTACTCTACAATATACGCTCTGTGCATCACACACAATATTTCACACAATTCACCATTATACACTTCACAATCACTCTTTATAGTGTGTCAATCAATCTAACTTTCATATTTTTCACACAATATCATCCTATAATCTACATTTCACGTTCCAATGTTAGATTCTTTCTAGCATACAACACACATCATTCGAACCATTTCTTGATGATGAATTCTTGTTCTATGGTTCATTCTTGACTCCTGAGGGATCTTGTATAAATGAACCTCATTTCACTCATGCATACACTCCACTCAAGGGGAATGCTATCCCTATCACCTTCATACTTCATTCCATTCACACTCACAACATATTATATATCTTGGTTGCATTTACTCTTGCTTTCCTATGCTTACACTGTACACTTTATTACACATGCTAATCGATATCTTGTATGTCATTATCTTTATCATACACACATGCGGGTTCACTTGGAATTCTAGTTGTGATCGTAGACTCTACACATCGATACACGTAGTTTGGATGCTTGGAACAATACCTTATACTAGTCCCACAATAGCTCTTTGGGGCATCATCTTTCGTACACTACAAGTGTTATTGTTTCATTTTATTCATACCACATTACTTTATTAGATTATACACACTTTGACATGATTTCTATCTCTCTAACATCCTAACGACTACTTCATTTGCAACATTGTTTTGTAGGAATTATTTTCCACCATCCTTGTATTCTACTATGTTTTCTATTTCTTTTCATTGTTTGCCATTGTTTGCAGGATTTTCCGTATGATTTGTCTTATGTGCACATCATATTCTTTTGGCCACTATGACCTTGATTTTCTTGCAACATTGTGAGTGATGTCCCATGTTTACAACTTGATTTTCGTGGTCTACATTGTCTTTTTTCCCGATTAGCTTACACTATTTTATATATGCATGTTTATCTTGTTTGCACTAACACTTATTCTCTAGCCATTATTTGCACGCGCCTTTTCTTTTACCAAGCACATTCTCACCTACATACTAATATCAATTCAACATTTGATTCTCTTTTGGGCCACATCCTCCCAACGATGTCTCATGCACCCCAAACAAGAGGGGCATCTATTGGGTTAATCAATAATCCCATTTAGAAGATCACAAATTCAAGTACATCACTATAGTCATAGTTCAAAGATAGAGACAACATAGTCTATAGTCTCGGACATGACTCAAAATTAGACTTGGGTCCTTACTTCAACATAGACACTAGCACCCAAAATAAAACTTGGGCCCCTTCCTGAGCGCATGAGACCAGAGGGGCAGATACAAAACAATTTTCAGCTTAGTACAATTTATCATCATTATCACAAAGGATTTTTATAGGGAATACAATCCTTTAGCACTTGGCATTCACATTTGATTACATTCTTTCACATTGGATCAGATTTGTACACACCATGTTTATACTTTAGGAGGTATTCAAAGGTTGGAGAATAACACTAGACCTTTCTCTATACACTACTTCTCGCCGTGGCATAAAATCACCCAAAAACTCGACATTCAACACAACCGATATGAGATCGCTTTGAAAACTCGCTCTTCATCAACATTTTGTAGATATTTTCTATCTCTTTCACTCATCATAGATCAGGTACACATGTTCCTTTTTCTACTATTCAACATTTTTACACATCTTTACATACCTTTACATGCATTTTTACATACAATTTTCTATATACACATGTATTTGACTACTCATTCGCTCTTCTCTTTTTTAGGTCTGTCCTTATGGGAAGCGATGGTCAATATCAACTCAACATCAATTAAATTTCAAGCACATCATCGATAATATGTACAATGCCACATCTACATGTGCGCTTTCACCCTAGCATCATCATCTTCATTCCTTTTATTTTATTGTCTTTTCTCTAGCTTCCACGCTTCACTTTTTATCACTCCACACTTTTTCTTGTCTCGACACGATCTTCTAGATCGATCCACATGGTTATCAGCTATAAATATCTATCTAATTTATGTTACGAAGATTTCGTTCACCAACATAAAGTGGGCGAAAATGTAGACACTAAATTACACACTTTATGTACGTCTGTAGGTCCTAATCACATATTATTATTCATATGATTCGTAAGGGACAAAAATACTAATTTATCATTATACGTAGGGCCTCTTAGTTTCCTTTCTAGTCTCCTTTTTGGCCTTACAAGCCTCATTGCCCGGTCTGAACCTTCAAACTCTACCTTTTCTTTCTCTGGGATACCGCGCCTAGCCAAGACACTAGCGACTAGGGGCCCTTGTCCCCTCTGGGTGCCCTACAAATATTTGTACTTTTCTCAATTTTTTTGGGTCTTTTCTAGCCGTTGGGAATCCTTATCTCTTAGGGGTTAGCCTTTTAGTGATCAATTACAAAATTCAAGAAAGGAAAACATATTAATATAAAGTTATGCAACCAAATTAAAGGAACAAGCTCGAAGAATCTATTGTCACCACCTAAAGTTGCATCTCATAAGTATCTAAGAGCATCATTGAATCCATCAAAGTTCCATTCAAGGGAAAAGGTCTAGTTCTTCTCCAATCCATTTCATAGGAGGGAAGTTCATTCTTTCATGAACACATTTATCTACATCTTTTACATCTATCTATTGCTCGTTATCGTACATCTTGCATAAGAGTTGCCTAGGAAAAATTCCACACACACACATAACAAGATTGGATCTGAGATGTAGTGCATTGATCGAGTTATAATATCACTTGTTTGGCAAATGAGGACAATATAACCCCTCATTTTGCATTTTTTAGGATCTGATGTTATTTTGAGGGTTTTATAGGTGATCTCTTTATTGTAGGTTATCAGTTACATTGGTGAGCATAGTGATATATTTAAGAAACAAAAAATGAGGGCTTCAGATCAACCAACTGCCCTATAAAATTCACTTCCAAAGCTACTGCATAGACTCTAGCACCCAGAGAGGGATCCTAGCACCTAGGCGCCATGGTACTAGTCCAAGAACCGTGATCCATGTTTCTCTTACAGCTTCTACACTTTTCTAGGCTCGATTGCGACCTCCTATGTTCTAGTTTCAACACTTTTCCACATTTACACACTATCAAGAATATTGTGAAATTAGGTAAGTATTCTTATTTTCCATTGCACTTAGGGTTTTTGGTTATTGTTTGAGTCATCTAGTGTACTTTAATATTATATCTAATGTTGTAACATATCTAAGGTTTAAACAAAAAACATTATTTTTGTTAAATCAATAATAAACAAGATGAAGTAATCTATCTATAATTAAACACTCCCACTATAAAGAGATCCATCAACAATGCCCTCTCCTAGTTATATGAAAGCACTAATACAAAGATCATCCAATCAATTATAATGGCTAGCCAACATGTCCATCTTCTCCATATCCTAATTAATGAAATGACTAAATGGATGGAACTCAATTATCGATATATAATGTCCTCCATCAGGAGATATAAATCCATGCATACATGGATGCCACTCGATCACTCATATATAATGTCCTCCACCGAAAGAGGTTGAACCACGTATACATGGATGTCTAGTATCAATTATTTATTTATATACTAGCTACCGAATGTTTCATGTATATATCATATGGATGTGATGCTCGACCCCCTCTTTATGAGGTATTTTTAAGGGACTCCCAATTTTTGGCCTTTACTTAACCAAGAGAGGAAGTCATGACACATGAACAACGATAGATATTTTATGACTTCAGTCTCTAAGTTAAGGCATTTGTCTAACAACAAGGCTATTCTTTATTTATTAATGTTGAATAGGTTGCTTCATGTCAAGGTTCCTATAAATTTCAGCAACACTCCCTCAATATCTTGTTATATAGATCTCAATCCCAATCCTCGAGTAAACAAAGAGGACTTTACTTCCTTCCCTTCTCCTCTTTATACTATAATAGAGACTAGATGTTATATAATAGAGACACAACTAGACTATATCATTCACTTGTATATGTTATATATCTAATATAAAAATATATTAAAACCCTCAAATTTCATTTAATAGAGGGGAAGAAGTCCAATCTATAATCTAGTCTAGTCCTACAACCACCTTTACTTCTAGAGTTGGGGCCGAGGATCCTATATATATATATATATATATATATATATATATATAATTCATTGAGTATAAATAGATCTCATTGAGCATGACTATGAGAGTGACATGACCTAAGGATGAAATATCCATAATTAGTTTTAGTGGAGGAACTTATGTTCATAGAATCTCAATTACGCACATGATAATATAGTTATAGTCGATCTCAACTATCATTGCAAAAATGACTGTGAAAGAAAATTGACTTGTGACTATGGGTAATAGTCCTTGAATACAACTGTCTTATCTTCAAGAACTATCATTAGACCTCTTATTTAGTTATGGTTATAGTTATACTCAAGGGATTATTAATAATAGTCTAAATTAATGGATAATCTAGATGATGTATATATTTAATTTTGTATGTAATATAAGATAAAATGATGAGGAAGAGGTGTAGTAGAGGATCAAGTCGAGGCCACCCTCAACTTGAAAAACTTAGAGTTTAAAGGCCCTTGACATTACCCTCTCCCTTTACCATGTTATTTCTATAGGGGATTAGATTACCTTCCCTTCATCCCTTAGTAAATAACCATGTTACATATATAGGAGGTTCTTATTCTACGTCGATTATAGCATTCTCGCCAAAATTTCAAAGCCTCTTAGGTTGGTCACCCTTTTCTCTTTATAAATGGAATTAAATGCCTCGACCCCATACCCTTATAATTAATATGTATTCCAACCTTATGTCACTCTCTTTATATACATGGATCTACAACCCCTTTGTACTATATATTCCATAAAATACAATAACCAAGGTTAGTATATTATATGTGGTTTGTGCGTGTGTGCGCGGGCATGCATGGGGGTGTGTGTGTGTGTGTGTGTGGGCGTGTTGTGTATATTTTCATTCACGTGCATGCATGCATGTGTGTAGGTATGTATGGGTATGGGTGTGGGTGTTGGTGTAGATGCACGTGGGTGTGTGTACGCACGTGGGTGTGTGTACGAGATATGTGTGCATGCGTGTTTGTGTGTGTGCATGTGGATCCATGTGCGTGGTTGTGTGCATGCATGTGCGTCTAGGTTTACATGCACATATGCCCACATGTGTGCGTGTGTGTGTGAGAAAGGACCTCCTATTGTAAGCTTGGAGGTAGAGTAAAGCATATAACATTCTTTCTCCATATTCTCGTCCCCAAACCGCAACATATTTCGAATTTCTTTATAATGGGGAATTGAATGAAAAAAGGAAGATTACCCTTAATCCTTTGACATAGAAGAGAATATGATGTATATCTATATTTTGTTCTCAATCCTCAATCCTCAAGCTTTAACTTACCTTTACTTGAGGTTTAGATGGGAAGTTGTGATTCCTCAACCTATAAATGTATATAGTTTAAGGGGTTTCGTGTGGGCCAACTAGAACTTGGTGCCCTATCCTAGGCCATAGATTTGGACCTCAATGAGAATAGATAATGGTTTAGGTTTCCCTCGACTATATAATTCTTCTTTACATTCTCATTACATATAGAGTTGGAAGGAATAAGAGATCTTTAGGTTACTCGACTAGTTATCGCTTGCGCTATATGTATTTAACCCCTTACCTCTTACTCCTAAAATAGAGAATGGAGAATGTCACTCTTAGAGGATCCCTATAATAGTACTTGACCCACTGCTAATAAATAGGGGTTACAATTAGCCAAGACTTCACCCTATGGCCACTTTATATAGATGGATCCCTCGACCAATAATAATCCCTTTATCTTTATATTCCTTATATTGAACTAAGAACTAGATGATTTCAGGCCAAAATAAAAGAGTACATAAATTGAGTAGATAGCCTTCTCTAATTATCCTATTCCCACTTGTCCTTTCCTCATTCATTTATTTATGACCAAATACAGAGGATATCAACCTTAATATTTGTCTTGCTATATAGATACACATGGTCGATCTCACAACCCCTCTATATTATATATTCGGATGGATGGGAAAATATATATATAGGTAAGACTATTTGATGAGGATGGGCTAAGAAAAAAACAAAGAAATTGGTATTTTTCTATCCTAGATTATTCTTTAGGTTGAGTAGAGTCTATAGCCAACCTTGTTTCTTTATTGTAAGCACTAACTCCTTTCATTAAAACCTACACTCAAATCCATATAGTTGAGGGAGTATAACCCATAGGAATCATATACATATAAGTCCAGTCAAGACCTTTTCCTTTAGACAGATCCCATATCTTAATGTAGACACAAAATCACGCAGTTGGGTACATTTCTAGGTCCTAAAAGCATGCTAGCATTTACATGATTCCTAAGCAATAAAAATAGTAATTAACAACTATGTTTGGCCTATGTTCTTTGTCTCTTGTTTTCTGTTTGGTCTTACACACCCTACAACCCATTCAGAACTTAACTCATTTATCTTTTATGGATTTAGACACTAGCACCTAGTAAGGACAACAACGCCGAGGAACTCTTGTCCCTCATGGGTGTCCCTAAGCCATTTTCACCTTGCTTGCTCCTTTTGGATCTCTTTTTTTTTTTTGGGAATATTTTTCACTTATGGTCTAGCCTTCCAGATTGTCAATTATGAAATTCAAACAAGGGAATCATATAAATACATAGTTATGTGTTTAAAATGGGACCTGTCATCACCAATCCGGCACTATGATAATTCTTCACCGGGAACTCCTCGTGCTATGATTATTTACTAATGCACAGCCTTTAGTTTGGTGGATGTAATCTGGAAACAAAACAACAACATAACACAAGAATACCATCGACTATGATAAGACGAGAATGATGACAAATCTGAAATATCAAAGTAAATAATAATATTAACATGAAATTGTTACAATCTCACCCATGAGGTGCTTCAAGTGTTATTCACTTCACTTGCCTTTCACCAAGACTATGGGAGAAACTTTACAATTACACCTCTTAATGGCTTCTTCAACACACTTTTAACTGATGGCTTCCTTCGCACACTTCCTACAATATTTCTCACTACTTCCTTCTATGCTAAATGAGGGGGGTGGCCTCTCTATTTATAGAACTTACAGGCTATCCATCTTATCTCTAAGATCGGATAAGAAATCCACTCTGACGAATCATATTCCATACCTTAACTCTTATCTGTACATGTAAGCTTATCTTTTAAGATAAGATAAACCTTATCATTTTACATGGGTTCCACATTTTTAGACTTTTTACAAATAAAATACACAAAATATTTATAACCTCACTCCTTGTCCTTATTACCAATATAATATTTCTAATTCCTAATCATGTAGACCCTACTTCTCTAATTACCCAAACTTTGACATTTTAACATTACCGGACCACTTACGACAAATATTTACTTTTTACAACATTCCTATTGTACTTTGACTATTACCGTACTCCACATTATTGGCGGCACGTTATCGTACTGACAGCGCCGTTATCTTCTATCAGACACTACTACTAATTATACTTAACAACATCCTATTCCTAATACATACATTAATGAAATAGAAATTACGGAGGAAAATTTTAGTGTCGACAGGACCAAACACTAAAAATTACTATTATCACCTAATCTTGCATTCAAAAGGTGCCAAAAGCACTCCAAGGCATCAATCTAGCATCCATTCAAGGGACAAGAGTTACATACTCAAGCATATAGAACATATGAATGAGAATTTTATTCTATTTCATCCACACATTTTCATCATTGAGTAAATCTAGCTCGCTATCTACTGCAAGATTTTACAAGGGATTCCTAGGGAAGCATTTCTACACACACACACAAGAACTACATGGATTCTGAGATGTAGTGCAACACTCTATCGTAAGTTCACTCTTGGGGTTACCGTTGAGTCAGTTCCTAACTCCCATTATACATTCTCCTTTTTATATTTGATGTGGTTTGTGGGTATGTGCAGGTGAAATTATTTCTTGCATATTATAGGTACCTTGAAAGATCTAAGAGAAAATATCATAAGAAAAAATGGAGAAACTGTGAAACCCTTGCGACGTAGTAGAAACTAGATCCTAATATTTTTCATAATCACCGGCACCTAGATCCATTCATCAATGCACAAGTGCCCCTTTCCTACTACGAGTGCTTCCATCCAACATTGTTCGTGAGTTCCATAATTTACAAAGGGAATTTAAGACATTGTTTGCATCATTTTCAACACTTCACCCTTGCCGAATACTTCCAGTTGCACGGATATCAGCTAAGTCACCATTTTCTCTCCTTTGCTTAGGATTTCAAATTATACATATTTGTTTGATTTTGTTATACTTTGTATATTAACATTTGTATAATCATTTATTATAGTAGTTACTCTGTAATCATATTTAATACTATTTTTATTAAATCATTTTTGAACCCCATCACTCAAACCCAACCTTGCTTCTTGGAATTCTTGTGATCTTCCTAACATGACTACAACTCATGAACCCTTTACCGATCAAGAACTTCATGATCTCCAAGCCCATATTGTTGAATATCCTCAAGACTTAGATCTACTCTTATTTTTTCATCACGAGGAATCCATCAACCTATCTGAGCTCAATACTACTGCATCTAATACTGCTTCCATTCCTATTACTACACAACCTTCTACTTCCACCCTCCCACCCACCTCCAATGTTCATGTTTCTATTCCTACTCCTATTAACTAGTTTACCCCACCTCTTACTTCTCACACACGACAAGTTTCCTCCTCAAGAACTCAAGACCTAGATTCCTTATACCGAGATGACCAATGTACTTGCCGATTCTGAATTACAAGATATATATATTTTGAAAGTCTCTTACCTCCACAAAGAAGAGATTGTTATCTTTGAGACCTCTCCCTTATTTGATCAATTATTTCATACAATGATTATGTGAAGGGAAACTTTTATCTATAGGAAAATTGAAATACTATGATAATTCTTCATCTTCATCCTCTAATCAGTTTCAAGGAAAATTTACTTTCAAGCCATCTCATAAGCCCATCAAAGAAAAGGCAACTACTAACATTGTTTCTACTCCTGAAAAATTTAATTTTAACCGCCAAAGCGTACATTTACCAAACTACCATATACACCTCGCTTTCTATTGCCAAAACCTATCAAAAGTAATCTTATTATGATTCCACCACCACTCAATATTGATCCTTCTTGCCCCTGTGGCCAAAATTATGATGAAAATTCTAGATGTGATTATCACCAATGCGTTGGGCACACTACTGAAAATTATTTCAAGCTTAAACATCTTATCCAAGATCTTATTCAAAATAATGCAATTGAGCTCCCTAAGCCCTCTCGCTTCTAATTTGGTCACTAAAAAAAAAGCTAAACATCTTTAATGACCCTCTACCTAAGCATGACAAGGAAGTTGAATATTCTTCTACTAATCATACCTATCACACTTTGTCTCCTCCTTCATCAGGGCCTCTTGATTTCATTATTGTTATTATTGATGTAGCATTGCTGTCAAAGCACATTCTAAGATCATGATTCTCATGCTACATTCTCTTCTCGATTCCTTGCATATCAAAGTTTTTACTGGTTCTTATATTGTCAATAACACAATGATTTATCCATTGGATCCCACTAATGCGTGCTCCATTGCACTCCTCATGGCTATCAAATTTCCATTGTCTAATATCACATGTCTAGTTCCTAATTCTTACGGCTACATTAGGCTTCCCGTTACACTTGGGCCTCATACCATTCTCATGTCATTCGTTGTGGCACCTTCAATCATATGTTGTGACATGGTCTTAGGTCTCTCGTTGAGAAGACATATTATTCTAAGGAGTAGGCACAAAAATATTCACCTATGGGAACAAGGCACATTTGAAGGTGTGGAAGGATAGGAAAGGAAAGCGCGCCAAGACAAGATAACTCGGGACTTAGCCATTTTTATGGTTATGAGCTATTTTTGGAGATAGCGTGTAGAGCACACATCGGGATGGAGACTTACGTGACACGTAAATGCTATTTTGGGAACGAGTGTTTGATAAGCGCCATGTAGGAGTTTGAGATAATAATAGGATTACTACTTCCAGTTAACTATAGGATGTCTATTATTAGCGCACTTGCATGTGTGCATGTTAATGTAAAGGTGCATGACTATTTTTCAGCAAGTGACCTATTTTGGGAAGTGCATAAGTGGTGAAAGCTAAGTCCCCACCCCTATAAATAAGTATTGAATTGTGTAGTTTAGAGACACACAATTATCAGAGAGTTATCTTTGCTAGATATTATGCACGCATAGCTTATGGTAATATTTTTTACACAAGAAGCTTATATGTTTGACAATGTTAATGTAATGGAATATATTGGATGGATAATGGTGTTAAACATGACTGTAACTAGTTCTTGTATGGTTAACATTAACATAGTTATTGTTTAATTAATGATTATCTAAGATCTAGATCTGGTTATGCATGAGGAATATTTATGCTTATTTATGGATCTGTATATGCTCTATCTTCATCACACTAACATCCTACACTAGAAACTCTACAAAGGAACTCAATGCCTTTGCGCGCTTCAGTGAGCACTCAACTTAGGCCGGGTGATGTGCCAAAGCACTCCTAGGTTTTCATAGTGGATTCTAGGTGCATCATTGGTTCCGTTTCCAGACCTCTTCTTAGCTATTTTTAGGATGGTTTGCGATGAATACATACCGGTTAACCATAGTAAGTATTGTGGATTGTATAAAATATTTGGAAGAAGAGTACGAATGGAGGTTTAACACTGGATCTAAGTTTGACACACGTGCGTGGGTGGAGTAAAATCTGTATGATTATTTGTATGAGAGCTTCTTTGTTATCTTCCCGATAGAACTGTACAAGTGGTTGGTTGCTTATGCGTCTAAAAGGAATTAGAGGTATTGCAAACTTGTCTGGACGCAGGAAGAATTTCATGCCCTTTATGATGCTGATTTGATTTGGATGCGCATTGTGGATACTTGGTTCTATGGTGTTTTAAATAGATATATTTTGGAGTACTCAATTTCCACTTATTCTTTCCTGGAGGTCATTGATTTATAGTTCTTACGTTATCTTATGGGAACTTATTTACAAGGCATTCCACTGCGATCAAGATCTTGATGGTAACCCTGAACTTGGAAGAAAAACCGATGGCTATCTAAACCCCACCACGCGTGGGGAAGGGGCAAGTTTGGTGAAGGATGATGGACCTAGTAATAGAAAGGTAGAGATAAGAGAGGCAGCTTGAGTAAAATGAGGCATGCAAGAGGGAGATAGAGAAGTAGTGTGATATTGCAGAGTAGATGGCATTGAGGAGAGAGATGGCTCGTGAAGGATTTAGAGCTCATGCAAAAGGTGTGGAGCCAAAGCATCTGGAACTCCCCATTTGGGAAAGAATGATAGGAAAAAATCCTTTGCCTCACATGGGAGTGCGCTAGCAGAGATGACATGGGTTGTGGGCACGCACGTATCTTAATCTACCTAGCAACCTAGCCTTTGCACTTGGTTTTCCAGTATCTAGTACAACTAATAGTCAGCAAAATAGTTTGGGCGTAGGGGAAAGTAGTAGGTCAAATAGAAATTACATCTATGATAGGGAAAATTTCTTCTTTGTCATTGTGGGGTACCTTCTCAGGTGCATCATCAACACAGAACTCAAGCGCGCAGAATTTTTGACTCACTTCTGGAAGTAGTACCACTTCGTAGACTGTAGGAGTTCAATTTAGTACTACTATTGGGACACAGGGAAGTACATATTTTGGTCTACTTCCAACTACAAGTGAAGGATCACGGGGTATAGGTGGCTCTAGTTCCGTCGATCGGTGGTTCTGGAGGCAAAGGTAACACATGAGGTTTTGGATCAGGTGGGTAGGGTCCGCACCAACCCCATAATATTTACATGGAGATGTATCTTCATCTTCTAAAGTATAGGGGCATAGAAGATGCTATTGAACACGTGCACATGTGTGAGATACTTGTAGCGTGCAAAAGGGATTATGACTTCTAAGCACAAGGCCAATCAGTTTTCCACTACATTACAGGGTCATGCACACACACAGTTGGTATAGGAAGTTTGACCCCGATCAGACTTGCGTAGATTATATAGCATTGCGGGATGCCTTCCTTAAGGAGTTTTATATACCTGAGTTTAAGAAAAAGAGTATAAGTGTGCTCAAGGATATTAAGCAGGGCACTACTAAGAGTGTTCAGGAGTATGATGCCCATTTCAAAACATTGTTGTCTAAGCTTTCTTATGATATTCATGCAAGCCAACATGCACAATGGTTCATTTGGGGCTTGATCACACTTTAGGGAGGGTGCTTTGTCACATAAGACATATATAGACCCGCAGAAGCATTAGAAGTAGCTTTGCACATGGAGGCGGTTAGAAGTATGACACTGGAGTAAGCCCATTCATGGAGGCACAAATTGTAGCAATTACAAAGCATTTGGAGAAACTATCAGCCAACTCAGCACATGAGACGTGCACTAAGATTTTGTGTATAGATTGTGAAGTGGAAGGGCACACTAAGGATATTTATCCCCACGTATCAGTGTGTTCATTATTGTTAGACTATCAAATATGTCATTTGAACCATGATGTCAGTTGTTTCCCATTACTACAATGCGTGATAAGAAAGAATGTATCTTGCTATTGTAAAATTTTTGATCCACGAATCATGATTCATAAGACTACAAGTTGATTGGTCAGATCCATGATGCTATAAATATTGGTGTGCAGCGGAAAAGAGTATCGAGATAATTATCAAATCAAAGGTGAGCACCATTATTGTGATCACACTCAAGAACACTACAATCGAATGAGGGGAACTTTGAAGGAGGTCGTGGCGAGGTCGAGGGTACCATGGTGGATTTGGAGGCCAAGGCCTTGGTGGTGGAAGAGGTGAGTTCCCTCATGGAATGTGCTTTACATGTAGATCTCCTAACCACTATAGGCACAAATGTCCTCATACTATTACTTGTTCTTTTTGTGGCAATAATCATAGCTATGAGAAATTCCCACTTATATGATCATCTTAAAGCAAGCAACAAAATCAGAGAAACAAGGGCGTAGGGATGGTTAGGATACAACGCTACTGTGGAAAATCGCGTGGATGCCAAAGTTGGCACCATAACTTGAGGTATTACTTGTGAAGATTGCTACACACGCTAAAGTTGTGCACGTCACAAGCGTTACTGATGAAAAATCCTACCATCACTAAGGAGGATATTTTGCATGCAAGGTACGTAGATTCGCACATCACAAGGAGGTTTATCAGAAACCATGGAGATACTTAGAAATCTTCAGGGTGAAATATAATGTTTAAAAGAGAAATCATGGAAGATGGAACAAAAGAAGGTAGTAGATATGATCCAATCGGATATTGGTGACTTTAAGGGGTATTAAAAATGTTGCGCTAAGAGAATATCATTTAATTACTAGGGAATTGGCTAAAGGGAAACACTCTGCATGTAGGTATTGAGAATGAATGACAGATCCTGCATGTTAATAATCCCCCTCATAGCTTGGATTATGACAAGGAGATCACCCTCAATTCCATTGTAGATGGATGGCTCTTGAGTAATATATTGATTGATACATGCATGTAAGTGAATGTGATTACTTTAGATGCATGGGTAGAGATGGGGATACCTCCATTGCAACCATCCTATAATGTGTTGTTTATGGATAATTGAAATAAGACCACCCCCATTGGAGTTTTAAAAGATGCATTTATTACTATATAAGGGGCCAAGTTCACTAGGGAATTCAAGGTTTTAACACTTGCAGCCGCCATCTTCCCAAATCTACCCAGGCACCCTTGGTACTATGAAAATAATGTTGATCTATGGTTCAACAAGAGATATATAAGTTTTGAGAACAAGGAAGAAAGAGTTATTATCCATTTAACAGATGAGAAATATACACCTTATGTTGAACCTTTGAGTGAAGAATACCTGAATAGAATTTTTGTGCATGCCATTCGGGACCCGAAGGCACTTGAGCCATCTAAGGAAAAAATACTTCAATGGGAGGATGCATAATCTATTAGTGATAATGCCATTATTTCTTGTGCCAATTGGGCACATGGAAATTATGAGATGGTTGGGCATGAAGTAAGAAGTGCATTTGCACGAGAGAAGAAAATATTGTTGTATTCGGAGGAAAGGTAACAAATTTTTACCTCATATACTAGAGAAGGAGACCCTAAGGTATTCCTACGCACCATGGAGGAATAATGGATACATCAAATTGAAAGAAGAAATATGTTAGCATATACCCATGTATGGGACAAGATGGCACAATGGGTGGGTAGTTCACAAGGATAATCTTATAGAATGGAATGAAGTCAAGATTGCTCTAACTACTTGGTTCCTCAAGAGCAACATGCCTACCCAAATTTACATATATCATGGTAATCAACCTGTTTCAAAGACCACGTTTAGCGGTGTGAGAGATTATGGGCAAAGGGGCAGGAAGCTTTACCACCTTCACTGTGGGTGCACAAACTTTATTCCACTTTACAAGGCTACATGAGAGCTTGGTATGTAATGGAATTACTTGTATAGATCTGATTATTAGCAGAAATATAACACCAATGAACACAATATTTCAGATAAATGATCTCAATGTGTAAGTATAATAGCTTAGCCACTTCGATGGGGCAACCTCCAAACCAAACAACAAGACTCAAATGCTGAATATGATCCTCAACTACTACCTACTAACCCCTATATATACTATTCCTATGTTATGGCCAACACCAAGGCCGACCCACTAATGATAATATAACATATATGAAAGAGATACAAAATGATAAGAAGTTATGATAGCCACAAGCCGGCTATATACATCTAATATAATATATATGATTAAGGGCGTAGCATGCCCCTCCCCTTCAAAGAAACATTGTCCCCAATGTTGAGATGATCTGGATGCTGCTGCAGGAAGTTTGCATCCTCCCAAGTTGCATCTTCATTGTCTAGATTTTTCCACTTGATCAAATACTCAGTGATGACCCTTGTCCTCAATCGCTTAGTGCATGTCTGAAGGATGCATTCGGTTCTAGGATGATTCTTCCCTCTTCATCAAGCTCGCGTAACAATTTCTTGGTTGATACTGTCTATCCAATTGCCTTCTTTAGGCAAGATACATAGAATATTGGATGAATTTGAGTAGCTAGAGGAAGTTCCAGTTTGTATGTTACATTGCCAATCTTCTATAACACTTGATAAGGGCCATAATACTTAGGTGAAATCTTGTTATCCTTTTTCTGTTATTTCAAGGACATTTTCTTATATGGTTGTAAATGCACAAAAACCCAATCACCGAATTCAAAATGTCTTTCACTTTGTGATGTTGGTTTGCATGTTGCTTTATGTGGTTTTGTGACATGGCCAAATTCTCCCTGAGACTAGAAAGCACCTCTTGTTGGTGTTGAATATGTTTTTCAACTCCTTGAAACCTTGGCTGGACTCTTAAAGATGAAGTGATAGATGGTGGATGGTACCTGTAATGCCAAGAAAGGAGACATTTTAGATGAAGTATGAAAGGAGGTGTTATACCACCATTCTCACAAATGGTAACCATTGGACCCATCTCAATTTCTTAGCTGACGTAAAACAACGATGATATCCCTCCAAGCACTTGTTTACCACCTCTATTTTCCCATCATAATAGGGATGATAAGAGAAACTATGAGCTAGTTGTGTTCCTAAGCATGAGAACAAGTCAGTCCAAAAATTACTAGTAAAGATAGGGTCTCGTTCACTTACTATAATCTTTGGTGTGCCATGTAGCTTCTTAATTGTTTCCTAAACGTTGTTACTACGTACTTTACAACCAATGGATGTGATAAAGCACAAAAATGGGAATATTTGGTGAGTCTATCCACCACCACAACGATTACATTTTTACCTTCTGATTTAGGCAATCTTGTGATGAATTCCATGGAAACCTCTTCCCACCTCTGACTAGGAATAGATAGAGGTTTTAAAATACCTAGGGATTTAATTGTTTCTCCCTTATTTTGCTAACAAACCATGCATTCTGCCACAAAATTTTGGACATCCCCTTTTAGCCCTTCCCAAAAGAAATCATGCTTGATTTGATGATAAGTCTTCAAGAAGCCAAAATGCCCCCTATTGGAGAAGCATGGAGCTCAGATAGAACCCTATTTTTAAGGGTTGAATTCTTACATAGATATAATCTATCTTTATACCATAAAACATCTCCTTTCCATACAAATTTTTCTAGACACGCTTGGATCTTGTTGGAGATTCTAATGAGATTTTGTGTACTTGGGTCATTTTTCCATTCAGACCTTACATCCTCTATCCAATCCTCATGTAATATAGATATGGCACATAACACTACCTTGGCAGATTCATCCTTCTGAGATAAAGCATCAGTAACTACATTATCTTTCCCTTTCTTGTATATTATCTCAAAATCATACCCCAACATTTTTTAGACCCATTTATGTTGTTCTTCAGATGATAAACATTGCTCTAAGAAGTATTTCAAACCATCATGATCTGTCTTTACTTTGAAATGTCTTCCCATTAGATATGGTCTCCATTGCTTCACTGCATGAAGTATTGATAACATTTCTTTCTCATAAAATGGTTTAGATATATTATTACCTTTGAACTAGTGTCTCTCGAAGGTAATGGGTCAAACTTATTGCATGAGTACGCCCCCATACCATACCCTGAAGCATCACATTCAACAATGAATGTTTTGGAAAAATCTGGAGTGGCTAGAACTAGAGTGGTGCACATGGCCTCCTTCAACTTCTCAAATGTTGTAGTAGCTTTCTCGTTCCAATGGAAAGAGTCCTTATTCAATAAATTTGTGAGTGGTGTTGCGATGCTGCCATAATTCCTTACAAATCTACAATAATAACTTGTAAGCCCCAAAATCCTCGGAGATTTTTTAGGGTTTTGAGAATCTTCCATTCAAGCATGGATTTTATCTTGTTAGGATCCACTTTAACACCTTCATAAGAGACAATATGACCCAAATATTCAACCTCCTTGACACCAAAAGAACACTTAGAAGGATTTGCATAAATTTGATGTTGTTCAAGAGTTTCCAACACCTTATTTACATGATGCAGGTGTTCCTCCCATGTTTTATTATAGATTAATATATCATCAAAGAACACTAAAAAAGTTTTGAAGAAATGGATTAAATGGAATTCATCAAGATTTGAAATGTAGAAGGTGCATTTGTTAGTCCAAAAGGCATTACCAAGAACTCATAGTGTCCTTCCCGTGTCTCTTGAAGGCTATTTTATGAATATCTTCATCCCCGATTCTAATCGATGATATCTAGAACAAAGATCAAGTTTTGTAAAGTAAACAACACCATCTAACTCATCTATCAAATCTTCAATTATAGGAATATGAAACTTATCTTTAACTATGTACTTATTGAGTTCCTCGTAATCTGGACACATGCCAACTATCATATTTTTCTATACCATCACTACGGGAGAAGAGTAAGAACTATGACTATGATGAATAAGTTCCTCTTTTAACATCTCTTGAACTATCTTCTCAATCTCGTTCTTTTGCATACATAGTGGCACCTATAAGGTTTGATGTTGGGTGGTTAACTCCCTAATACTAGCTGGATGGCATGGTCATGGTCTCTTTTTAGAGGAAAACCCTTGGGAATTTCTCCAAACACCACTGAGTGCTCATCTATAATTTCTTGCATATCTACGGGTATAAATGTATTGGAATGATGTGCTTCCAATGAAAATAGTTGTGCCACAAACCCCTCTGCACCTTTTCTAAGCAATTTTTGCATATGATGAGAACTTACCATCTGTGGGGAATTTTCTCTTAGTCCTTTTAGTTTAAAAGTCCTCCCTTCTAATTAAAATTGCATGAACAAATCTTAGAAATTCATTTCAATGGTTCCCAAGGTGGTAAGCCACTAAAATCCTAACACAATGTCTGATCCTCCCATGGAAATGTCATACATATTGCTAGTTAGCAAGTAATCTCCCATGGTGAGATTAATGTTATGGCATTTTCCTGAACAACTAATAGTTTTCCCATCAGTGATCATGACTTGACATTCTAGAGCTGGATAAACAAAGCAGTTCAAGCGTACCACCAACTTATGATTGATGAAGTTGTGATTACTTCTCAAATCAATCAACACTGTTAACCTATATTTTTTAAGAATCCAACTACTTTGAGAGTTTGGGGAGTGCTAATACCGAAAATTACATGGTATGATATTGTCAGCTGGGGATCTCCTAATTCCTCCTCTGGCTCTACCTCTTCGTCTTCTTCATTTTCTTCTTCTTTAGTAGGCCCCTCAATGTAGAACAACTTCTTTTCAACACACTTATGTCCTGGTCCAAATTTGTTGTCACAATTAAAACATAACCCTTTGGCTCTCTTTTCTTCAATTTGTTGAGGTTTCAGTCTAACTGGCCGAGGGAATGATGGTGGAAAGGTGCTACAATATCTTATATTATTGACAGTTTGTTTCCTATTGGAAATAAATTGTTCCTCTACTCTATGTGCCATGATCATAGAGTCTGAAACCTTATGAGGATTAAACATACACACCTCAGTCTCAATTTTTTCTTTAATACCCCCAAGAAATAAGTCATTCAAATTCTCTTCAGGAATATTTTCCACCCATAAGGAAAGGTTTTGGAATTAATAGATGTAATCTTTGATTGTTCTTGTTTGTCTTAGCTTTGCTAATTGATTGAAATAATTCTCTGACACACTAGAACTATAGTGCAATTGTAACTCTTTGGTAAATAATTTCCATGTAACATTGAGGCCACTCTTTTGCCTTTGAGCACATAACCATCAATACCAAATGAATTGGTCAGGTTCAAGATACAATGATGTCATGGTAACCTTTTATCCTGATGGAATTTGATGAAGATCAAAGAAATTATCCATCTGGTTAATCCAATTGTTTATATCCTTTCCATAAAACTTAAGCATTTCCACTATTGGAATCATGTTACGGGCTTGCAGAGTGTTTGTATTTGGAATGGTCATGTTTCCGAGATCCACCCTGGCTAGTTTTTCTATTACTTTGACCTGAAGATCCACCTTGGTTAATATGAGTATGATTGAGTTGTGGCTGATTATGAAGGATATGATGACCCATGAGATTGTAACTAAATTGGTGAATGAAATCCTCCAATCATTGTCCAATCTTTTCTACATCTTCTTTGTTGGCCACTCTACCCTCGAGGTTTCACAAATCTAACTCAAGATAGCTGACCTTATGGTCCATTGAAGTAAATCCTAACCTTGAGGACACTGTAGATACCCCTTCTGACTCTAATTCCTCAACTATTATCTCATCCTTATCAGGGGTTTTACCCAGAGTGATGGGATTCTTTTTCCTCTTGTTAAAGGTCCAACCATGATGCCCCAAAATGGTAGGATTTAGGGATCAAGTTCGAAATTTAGGGTTTGGGATTTCAATAGGAATTCGGCCAAATTTTAAAAAACTCAAAGAAAGAAATCAAACTAATTTTTAATCCTCTTTTTGGAAATGTAAATAACTTTGAACAATTCCACAAATTGCACCCTAGGTAGCCGAATTATGAAAAAACATAAAACCGCTATAACTTTTGCAAACCAAATAAAAAATTCTTAAAATTTGGAGGGGAAATTACTTGACTAATTTCGCCACACCATAAAAAAATTGCAGAAAAATTCGCTACCGAGTTTGAGATATGGACGAACCTTCACAATTAGGGTTTGACACGTGTTGGCCGAGTTCAAGCTTTGATACCACTTGTAATGGAATTACTTGTATAAATCTAATTATTAGTAGCAATATAACACCAATGAACACAATATTTCAGATAAATGATCTCAATGTGCAAGTAGAATAGCTTAGCCACTTCGAGGGGGAAACCTCCAAACCAAACAATAAGACTCAAATGTTGAATATGATCCTCAACTACTACCTACTAACCCCTATATATACTATTCCTATGTTATGGCCAACACTAAGGCCAACCCACTAATGATAATATAACATATATGAAAGAGATACATAATGACAAGAAGTTATGATAGCAACAAGTTGGCTATATACATCCAATATAAGATATATGATTAAGGGCGTAACATGGTATGTTTATGCAAAACTTCATAGGAGACTATAAACTGGTAGGATTTGATTATAGGAATGGTTCAGAATTTGATTACTTATCTACTAAACCTCTGTTGGAAGAGGCATTAAGGGTTATAAAGCGTTTAACCATGGGAGACAATGCAAAGGCTCAAGAAATCATTCAGAGTTATTCGGTGAGGCGGACTCAGGGAGCATGTTTTGATGAAATAGAAGAGTCGATTCCACACTCCTTAAGTGCGCTTTACTGCGAGAAAGAAAAAGGAAAAATGGTCTACATAGTGGATGATGAAGAAGTAGAAAATATAGATATAGATCATTCAACAAGTTCGCACAAAGTGTTAGACAGTGCAGATAAAAACGCGTGTGCCTATTACGAACCTATGAAGACCAAGAAAGTGAACATTTGCATGGATACTAAACCTAAGGAGAAAAAAATTGGGGATTATTGGTATGATTCTGAAGTGGAAAAGATAATTGAGTTACTATGGGATTTTTAGGAATTATTTCTAAGGGGCTACCATGAGTTAAAATGAGTGCATGAGTCATTAGGAGAGATGAAGATTAAGCTAAAGGAAGGTGTGCTCCGGTAAAGAAGAGACCTTACAGAATGAACCCTAACCTACGTGTCAAATTTAAGGAGATCCGGTATCATCAAGCCTCCAGGAAGAATTAGAGTATGTTAGCCCCATGGTAATCAATATAAATAAATATGGTCGATCGGGATTTGTGTGGATTACGGGAATTGAATGTTGCATGTGTGACTCGATCCTTTTCTAACACCTTTCACACGGAAATATTAGAAGGCGTTCTGGGTGTGAAGTTTATTCTTTTATAGATGGATTCTCCGAGTATTATCAGGTTAGAATTACACAGAGGATCAAGAGAAAATGACTTTCACCAATGAATGGGGAAGTTTTGCATATATTGTGATGCCCTTTGGTTTGAAAAAACACGCCTGTTGTATTTTCACACATAGTTGTTCAAGCATTCCAAGATTTTATTCACAACTTCCTGCAGGTTTACTTGGATGATTAGATGGTGTATGGACTTGTTAAGGATCATTGTGACAACTTACACTTGATGTTTGAAAGATGTAGACTATTAAACATCTCTTTAAAAATCAAGAAGTGTGTGTTTACTACACCTTTTGGCACTTTATTAGGGCACATCATCTGCAAGGAATGTTTGTTAGTGGATCCAACTAAGGTTGCAAGTTATTGTAGGCCTAGAAGAGCCTACCAGTTAGAGTGAGGTGCACAGATTCTTGGGTCACACAGGTATTATAGAAAATTTATCAAAGGATATGCGAAGATTTTTGCACCCCTGGAAGAGTTACTAAAAGGAAAAGGGATGTTCTATTGGGGAGAACCGCAACAATGCACATTTGAGGCATTAAAGGAGAGAGTTACTACAGCTTTCTATTCTCGTTTTCCTTCATGGAACCAACCGTTTCACATGCATGTGGACATCTCTCGAACAACCATTGGTGCAATGTTAACTCAACCTAGATAAGGTATTATATACCATCCTATATATTTTGCTAGTAGAAATTTGACTCATGTAGAACAAAATTATACAAAAACAGAGTGCGAGGCCTTGTCAATGATCCACATGCTACATAAATTTAGACATTATTTTGCTAGAACTTCATTTGTATTTTATACTGATCACATGGCATTAAAATACTTAGTGAACAAACATGTTTTACAAGGGCGCATATGTCAATGGGTGATATTATTCCAGAATTTGATTTCACAATTGTGGTAAAACCTAGTAGAAGTAATTCTAGCCCTAACCACTTATCAAGAATTCAATTAGGGAGGACATACGAGACAATTGAATATATAATGTCGATGCACAAACAGGTTGTACAGGTTTCATTGCGCACCTTTAGAATTAGAGGAAATTGTTGTCTTCTTTCGCACTTGGTATGGCACCGAAAGGAATGAAAGCCTTAGAGAAGAAACAACTTGCAATTCACGCCGAACCTTTATGTTGATTAGTGGTGACTTATACAAACTAGGCCGAGATGAAGTATTGCACCAATGTGTGTTGGAATATGAGTGAATAGATATCATGGAAGAGGCTCAAGGCAATATCGCAGTGGGCACTATACAGGTGACGCCACCATGCACAAAATTTTACTTGTTGGATTATGGTGGGAGACCCTATACAAAGATTGTAAAGCATATTGTAAGGCATGTGATCACTATTAATGCCTTGGTAAACCTAGGAAAAGAGATGAAATGCCTTGTAAGACCTATTCCTAGTGCAGAGCCATTTGAGAAATGGGCTATAGATTTTGTGGGTCCCATTTCACCTTCTCGCGCATAGAACTGGATCACGCTATATCATCACTTGCATAGATTATCTTACAAGGTGGGTAGAAGAAACACCTACAAAGGATTGTACATCAGCTATAATAACCAAGTTCTTATGGGAAAATGTTCTTACTAGGTATGGATGCCCGCTGAGCTTGACAAGTGATAGGGGTAAACATTCTTTGAATGAGACAATCAGGATATTATTGGATGAGTTTATGGTTGTAAACCACCATAAGACTACACCTTATCACCCTCAGGAAAATGGGACTGCTGAGGCCTTCAACAAGATATTGAGCCAGACCTTGACAAAAAATTGTGATGTTGGAAGGAAAGATTGGGATGATAAAGTTTTTGTTGTACTTTGGGTGTATAGAACAACATATAAGAGGTTGAATAAGGCCACACCCTTTCAGTTGGTTTTTAGCGCAGAAATTAGTTCTTCCTATGGAATTCATGTTACCATATTTACGTATTGTGTGCACTGGAGGTCTAGCTAATAAGCAAGCATTCGAAGAAAGAATTGACAAGTTTATACATTTGGATGAGAGGCGCGTCATAACATGATGGAGTTAGAAGTAGGAAAAAGTAAGGAAGAAGACATGACATGACCAACACATCAGGGACAAGAAGCTTGAGATTGGACAAATGATGCTTCTATATGATTCTAATTTTCTCACGCCATCTAGGAAAGCTTAAAGTGCATTGGGCTGGGAGCGTATGTTATCACTCATATACTTAAATCAGGTGCTTTCCAGCTTAGAAACGCTTGATGGAATACAATTACTTGGTTACTTCAATGGGACTAGGTTGAAGCCTTACTATAAATAAGTCTTCTTGGTGTTTGTAATAAGACAAGATCACCATTTAGTATAGGTTTCCCTTTCTATATTTCCTTTACTTTGTATTTCCTTCTTCATCTTTATGTTTTTAGTTTATTTTGGTGTTTTTTTAATAAGTGCATTTGCACAATAGAAGCTAATTACAATCAAGTATTTTTATGAATGCAGATAACTACACATACCATCGGCGTGGGGTGGTTGTTATTCACAATTGGGTATACATGAGAACAAACTGTTACGGGTGTTATTCAAGTATGGAAAGGATCTCATTAGAAAGGAAATTTATACTAAATAAGACCATAGATGGAAATAAATGATGGAACAATATAACACGAGGTAAGCAGCGTGGAAACTATGGAAGCTCGTGGAAGAGATTTCTATATCCAAAAGGTAGGAAGGCGCGCTAGAAGGTTATAATCAAAAGTGCGATGATGTACCACATGGAAATTATGTAAATGGTCAATTAATGAGAGGATTGTTGGTAGGTGAAGGAGCAATAAATGCACTAAATTTCTGAAAATCTATATAAGGACGTGATATGGGTTCATTTTTACCTTTGCAAACACAAGTATTTGAGTGAGCTAAGTGTGACCAAGCCAAGAGAATTGTATTGAGCTATGGAGAGTTGCAAAACTAGACGTGGAAAGTAGATTTGTGCACGGAAGTGGCTTGCACTCCCATTGGTGAAGGGTTTGATCGAAGTAGAAGCATTTAGTTGGAGCTAGGTCATGTGGTTTTGAGCTAGGGTACACAGAGATATGAGCTAGGGTTTCATTTTTGACAATGACACCTAAGAAAGCACCTACAACAAGCATAAAATGAAAGAAAAAGGTAGAAGTGGAGGTTGAAATTTCTCTCGAGAAATTTTTTTATAAATACAATACCAAGGAGTGATAGTTGGTCGAGATTGGGATTCACATGTTCAACGATGCAATATAAGTGATTATAACCATCAGTACCACCGACAACAAAGGAGAACTATATGTGTTGTTAAATAAAAAGACCAACAATCTCTCTTAGCTCCACACTACTCAAGCCATTCCTTCCATGAATCATTTTTACCTCAATTAATAATAAGTCAATTTTCAGTCTCAAAGAAATTCCACAATGTACACCATTTCCTCAGCCTACCCTTGATGATATATACACACTAGTTACAACACCTACATTGCCTAGGCCTCTCAAATCTAAGGAAAAATTTGTACCCATCTCTCGCACATGAACTTCTTCACGACCTTATCATCCTCACTTGGTCCAATAGTCCACCTCTCTGCCTTAAGTCCCCTATTCAGAAGTCCCTTCACATGGGAGTTCACTACCTCCTTCAAAAATAGGTCTCCTTCACATGTACATCATTATTCTCATACTCTACCAATCTTAGAGCATCGTCACATGCCTTTATCTCCTCAAATATCTGGTGGAGGTCCATTTCCCGTCACTATATCATTGGCTAGCCTTATATCCCTCACACACTTGAAGGCATCATGTTTTATTCCCCCTTTTTCATTATCACTAGTTGTCTATAGTATCTATCATCATGCTTTGTGATTCACACTTGATCTTTCTCAGTACTCTTGCACACATTGTATCATCATTACCCTATGAAGAACTCTAATTCCATAGTTCATACTAAACTACTGAGGGTATAAATCTGAAATGAACCTTGCATCACCTACACGGTTTATGCTTTGCGCTTCATGATACATATTTCTAGCACCTACTTTCACACCTATTTCCCAATGACTCACTTGTTCTATGGTTCATTCTTGATTTTTGAGGGGTCTTTTATAAATGAACCTCATCTAATACCCATTTTTTGGGGGGCATGTTGCTCCTATCATATTCACACATTGCATATCACAACATCACACTCACACATCATTTTCATCTCTTATTTGCATCTACTCTTTCTTTCTTCTACTACTTACATGTCACACTTTTCTTATTATGCTAGTCGGATAATTAGTATGTCATTAATTTTCTATATATACACACATGCACATTCACTTGGTGTTTTTGAGTGAATGCGGGTATTTTACATATTTTCACATGTTGTAATGATGCTTGACATTGTATCCTTTTCCAGTCCCACTAAGGCTCCTAGGGGCATCTACCTTTCCTACTCTCACACGTTATAGGTTCTATCATTTCATCATTTACTACTTCTTACTAGAATTTTATATTCATACATATATACATACTTTGACATACTCTTTATGTTTATAACATACTAACGTGTGCTTCATGTGCAACATTGTTTTACATGACTATATACAACCATGGTTTTGTGATACATTTTTCTTGCAATTTTTTGCTATTATATGTTTTTTTTTTCACGCAAGCTATGCCCTATTTCTTTTATGATCCTAGTACGCTTTTGGCCATTTAAACCTTGATTATCTTGTGACATTATGAGTGATGGCCCTTGTATGAAACCTGATTTTCACTTTCTATCTTGTCTTCTTACTTGCTTGTCACATTGAATTTTATTTGCATGCTATCTTTGTTTGCACTAGCACTTATTAATATCCTACTTTTTTACATGTGCCTTGGATTCTATCATGCACATCCCCCCCTACCCCCTGTAGGTATCCATTTATATTAGCATAAGGTCCCTCCTTTCAGCCACATCCTCCTAATATCATCGCATCCACCCAAAATGAGGGGGGAATACATTGGGAGAATAAATCAACTCTAAAGAATCTTAGAATTGTAGTAAATATATGCACAATACAAAATTAACACAAGCATACAATCACAGAATGGCCCAAAACTTGACTTGGGTCCAAAACAAAGATCATACACTAGCACCCAAAATTAGATAGTAGCACTTGGGCGCCTATGTCATCCCCAAGTGCCAATGTACTATGGTAATATACAATCATTTTATCGATTATCACAAACTATAGAAGTCTTCGAGTAATTCTACAAAGAGTAGCATGAATTAGCCGCCAATTACAAAATGTAGTCTATATCCTTCAATCGGAATTAATTCGGGAAAATCATAACTAAATTGGGACGTACCATTTCCAATGGTGATTATGAAGGTATAGTCATGAAACTAGAGTAACAAGACCTCTCTCCCCAACACTCGCTCCGGGCGTGATATCCCCAAAAAAACACACTTGGCATGAGATCACCCAAAAACTTGCTCTCGGCTTGAGATCACCCAAAATTCTCACCCTTTATGGCATTATAAGACACATTTCTATCCTTTACACTTTTGACATTAGGTGTACACTTTCCTTTCCTACTAATTTTACACACTTATGCATATTTTACTCAAATATCTCATATACAAGACTTTGACTACTCTTTCACTTTTCTTTTACAGGTCCGTCCTCAATATGCAACAAGAATCAATTTACATTAGAAAATACAAGCACAACAGAACAAAAAAGCATACATTTCACCACTAGGTTCACTTTCCTTTCCTATTCTCCACGCTTCACTTTGCACTTATTCCACACTTCACTTGTCCACTCGGTAACTATTAACATTACACTCTATATGATCATAAGGTACACATATTCTATCTACTTTATGTTATCGAGTAATCACTCAAAAACATAAAGTGGGGGCACATGTAGACACAAAACCATGCTCTTGGGTACATTTTTAGGTCCTATAAGAATGTTAGCATTTACATGATTCCTAAAAAATAATACTAGTAATGGACAACTATCTTTGGCCTCTTTTATTTGTCTCTTTTTTTCCATTTGGTCTTACACACCCTATAACCTAGTCAAAACTTAACTCATTTATCTTTTATGGCTTCAGACACTAGTGCCCATCTAGGACAACAACACCCAGGTTCTCATGTTTGTCCTTGATGCCCCTAACCCATTTTCACCTTACTCACTCCTTTTAAGTATCTTTTATCTTTTCAGTATCTTTTTCACTTATGGGTCATCCTTCTAGTTATCAATTATGAAATTCAAACAAGTGAATTATATAAATACATAGTTATGTGTTCAAAATGAGGGACCAAACACTAAACATTACTATTATCACCTAAGCTTGCATTCAAAAGACACCAAGAAAACTCCAAGGTATCCATTCAAGGGACAAGGGATACATAATCTACATACACATTATAAAAAGGGGAATTTTATTCTATTTCATCCACACATTTGTATCAACGAGAAAATATAGCCCATTATCTAGTGTGAGCTTGTAAAAGGGCTTCCTAGGGCATCATTTCTACACACACACACAAATGTTAGATGAGTCTGAGATGTAATGCAATGCTTGGTCCAAGTTCATTCTTCGGGTGACCAACGAGGTGAGTACAACTCATTATTCTCGTATTTTTCTTTTTAGGTCCAATGTGGTTTGTGGGTATGTGTAGGTCAATTTTTGTGTTGCATGTTACAGGTACCTTCGATGATTTAAGAGAGAATCTCAAGCAATTAGTAGGGAACAATTATGAAACCCTTGGGAAATAGCATAAACTATATTATGAGCTTTTAATCAATCACCAACGCCCAAATCTATTCATCAACCCATATACGTCCCTGTGTTGTTGCGAGCGTCCCTATCCGACATTGTTTGTGAGTTTATGAATTCACAAAGGGCATTTACGACATTTTTTTCATCATTTTTAACACTTCACCCTTCCTAGAATACTTCGATATTGTGTAGATATTAACTAAGTCACCTATTTTTCTCATTTTCTTAGGGTTTCAAAATATACATGCTTATTTGATTGTGTCAAAGAGTATATTAACATTTGTATCGTCAATCATTACAGTAGTTACTCCATAATTAGATTTAATTCTATTTTTATTAAATCACTTAAACTTATGAACCTAGTATAATTTTTGGAGATCAAAAATCCCTTTGTATTCTATATTCCGATCTATATGCACCTATATAGTGTCTCCTATTTGACGGGGAGGTTCAGAAATATAGAAACGATGGGGCATTCTCTAGAGGGGGAAAGTGAGAGAGCTACTATGGGAGAGAGGCCTTATCCCTATATAGAGAAATATGAAAGGGGAGGAGATCAAGGGAACTTATTCCTATATGGAACACATAGTTAAAATGATAGATCGAGCACCCCAATCTCTATATGGAGCACTTTCCACCCCAAAAATCTTCTTAGAGGGCCAGGAAGACCTCAACCTCTTAAATAGAATATATATACATTAATGCAATGGTTATTCTATACCTATACCCTAAACCTCCTTTCGTAAGAACTTGGTCTCCTATGGATAAATGTCACCAACATGGGGCATTCCATTTCTAAATCAATGAAAGAACTTGGCCTCTAAAGCATAAATATTGTTAATGCGGGGGCATTTAGAAGTTTTATTGAATTGATAAATTGAGGGATCTTATCTTTATAGATGGCACTTTCCTACCCCTATAGATCTATCTAGAGGGTAAGGGAAGACCTCATCCTCTCATGATAAAAACTATCTATATAGGGTTTTTATCACCATATCTATCAATATGTTTAACTCATATACATATATACATGGAGCACATCTACACACCCTTACCCTACCCTATAAATTTATCTTGTTATCTCATTATATGGAAGGCGAGGGCCACTATCTTTATATGGGTCACTTGATTGTGATATCAATGGTTTCCTCTATTGATATAGTTACACTCACCCTCCCTTGTATATCTATCTAGAAGGCCTTTATGTACTCATTTTGACACCATATATCTATGCTTTAGAGGCCAAGGGAAAGTGGGGAGGGACCCTATCTCTATATGGGATACCTAATTGACAGATTGAGGGGGGATACACTCCGTGCACCTATATGTAGGCATTTGGAGGGGAAGGAGGGTGATATTAGACATAAATTTACTCTACATTGAGATCTATATAAGGTCACCCTATATATCCCAATCTATATAGAGTTTTTATATATAAGTAAGGAAATTAACCATTGGGTTACTTCATTGTACATACTATCATACTATACTCTAAAGGGGGATATTGTGTTGATAATAAAGTCATCCAAGCCCCATCAAACTATAGACTAGATGGCTCATTGTCAAGTCTAGGAAGAGGAGTATCCAAATGATTTGAGTGTTCCAAAATGTTATTTGAGAACTAGTTATCGTAAACTGAAATTACCTCCCCATTTGCTTTAGATGCTTAAACTACTACATATATAAATGGACTTTGAGTTCTTTAGATGCTTCAAATACCATAGATGGATGGATTATGATTACTTTTTATTCTTAATCTACTATAAATAAATGGAATTTGATTGATTTAGATTATTAAACTACAAAAAATAGATAGATGGGATCTAATTATCACTATCTATAATACTAGTTCTAGTTCTAGTTCTAATATTAACTAGACAAGGGTCAAGGTATTTGTTGATCATCATCCTAAGAAACATACCACTTGGATAAATGTGTTGGTTAAACAATCATCACATTGATAGAAAACTAATGTTTTTATCAATGTTTCTATCATGATCATAGGGGCATGTTTATCAATAGTAGTTACAAAATATGTCACTCTCAAGGTTGGAGCAAAAATCTCTATAACATGAAGATATTCCTTTGTTGGATATTGATCTCCTTCACTAGCACACAAAAAGAGAAAATCAAGAATTACAAATGACAAAATATCCCCACCCAATACAAAAACATAATAATCTGCATAGGCACTCGGAGAAACATTCCTTTATCATGGCATTAGAGTTATAGATACATGTTAAAGAGAGATAAGGATGGGGATGGGGAAGGGTGGAAAATATTTTGTAACCACAATTGGTGTTTATGTTTGTCCCAAGAATAGCATAAGCTAATAGTAATGGTAGTAGTAGTAGTAGGGAAAGTCCTATCAAACCCAATTCCCATTGATTAGTGTCTCTAGATCAACCCCAACCCCCTCTCCACTAGTGTAGATCTATAGGGGTAGGAGAGTACCTACCCCTCCTATGTCAGGAGGAGGAGTGGATTGTAAAGTAGAGCCAAGTACAACTATATATAACCATATCTCCCCTTAACATATATGTCTGTATCGGTTCAATTGTTCTCCCTTGTAATAGAGGTCCTTCGAATCCTAGACCTCAAATCTATAGCACTTGCCCATGTGGGACCGAAACACATGATGAAAATTACTAGGATACTTTTTTTATATTAATTTTACTGGATACAACTATGTAACACCAATAAGACTCACACAAGATTTTATGACACAACTTACAATGTTTGTACCAACATGAAGGACATGCAATTATCAAGATTACATAGGATGCAACACAACATCAGACTTATATACATGATAAATAATGAAACCATGACCCAACACAACAAGAGTTTCATGAATTGGCACTTTTCACAATATTAAATTTTCTTGGTTAAATCTTTGTCTTATTCATATCCCATTTTTTCCTTAAGAGAGTAGGTCAATGGGCCCTTATTCTATATATGATCTGGGCATACCATATATAGATAGCGGCTCACCAAAATCTAGTCTATATAGCCTCCCCCAAATATATCATAGAGGGAGCCCCCTCCATATAGATCTTCTCTAGTTTATACCCCCATATATCTCGACTCTATCTGAGATCTAGGCCATATCTCATATTTGGGGGCTATATCTTCAACATCCTTGATTTTTAATTTTTGCAAGTAGGAAGAGGAAAATATAATCTCATCCAAAAGGCTAAAAATTATTCTTTTCATTTTAGAACTAACTTATAACAAAAATACTTATTTGGTTCTCTTCTCTATTAGTATTATCGCCATAACTCAATAATAGATTAGAACATTTTATCGCACATGTGAGGGTCTCTTAGTGTTTCACTTGATTCTAGATTGTTTCTTTGAAGTATTGACAAAACAAATAGGGTAACGGGCATAGGAGGAATACCTGTTCAAGTGTTGGTTGATGGGTTGTTATGCGCGTATGACTTTTGAATCCACAACTGATTGTGAGAGCTTCCTTTTGGCTAGGAGGAACTACCTGTAATGAAAAGTAAGACCACCAGAAGGAATTAAACAATATATGCAGTGAACTACCTAGCGTATGCTAGATCCGGGAAGTGTGATACTTCCTAGATGGCTATTAGTCCACTATTTTAAACAATTTAATGTTGTAAACAAAGTTAATCCTATTGTAGTTTGAAATGATTTAGGTATCTCACTTAAAACACAATAAGAAATAGATCTAATCTAACAAGCTAGGCTAGAATAGGATCCGAAGGTCAAGTAACTGGTTCTAGGTCTCTGCAGGTCTGACAGAGGTCTCAGGTAAATCACAGGTGGATGAGGGTGAGGTGAAATTAGGTGGGTAGGTATTTGTTCTGGGTTGTATGGGAAAAATAAAGAGACCGATGTCGGTTAAGGGTAACCAACGACACTTAGTCAGAATCGTGCCGATTCTATGGAGTTCCTGGAATGCCACAAAACAAGATTTAGGTCTCCTTTGTGATTGCACAAAGGATTTTGGTTGGTCGGGATGAGGTATTGGGTGACTTGGAAGGGATTTGGTGAGGTTTTAGTGGGTATATGGAGGTGGAAGTGTTGGAGAAGGTCAATAGGTGGGTAGGTAAACAATAGATGATAAAATAATGATGAAATGAAATAAACTAAAGAAGTATGATGTTATACTTATTGGGATTCTGGTCCTGGATGTCTATGAGTGAGGGATGGAGGTGCTGATGAGAGGTTTGAAGGCTGCAAGTGATCACCAACTGAAAGAAAGCTTCTGCATGGGCTGCATGTACATTCCTCTTTGCTTGGTTAGATCAGATCATGGCTGGGATGGCTGTGCAAGAGAAAGTGCTTGATCTCCTTCCTTGCATGCATGTTCTCTTTGGAATTCACTCTCTGAAGATGTGTTATCTCTCTGAGATGTGTTAATGCTTGCCAACCTTCTATTTTTTCAACTTCCAACCTTGAGAATAAGGTTGTTTTGGGGTTAAAAGGGTAACCGACGACGGTTCCGGCTTAACCGGTGTCGGTCAAGGCGGGATTTCCTAGGTTTACTAAACTAGGGAGATCCTCTTGATTTTCTCGATCTCGTGTCATTAACCCATGGATTAGACTGGGAGCTTCTTGTAAGCATGCAGAATGTGGTTAGAGGGAATGTAGGCATTGATTTTTAGGGTTTGGGTAAGTCTTAGTTAGTTATGGCAACTTACTAAAAATAGGTCTTAGGATGAGTTGGCTTAGTGAGGTGTCTAGATGAACTATATGTGTGAGTATTATTTAAATTAAGATATTTAAAGAATAAATATAGTGAGGATAATGAATTAAATTAATTAAATTAATATTAGTGAGGTGAAAGGGGCCATCGCTAGGTGAATGTGATGAAGGGTGTTTATTCGTCGAGGGACCAAAGGGGAGTGTGACTTAATTTTAGTGTCTACATTTTGCCCCTTTTGTTGTGTAGCTTGTATTGGTAAGTGACGCTAACAAAAATAAGATGTGGTTACTCCATGTGTGGATGAAGGTGATCCCCCTCAAACTAGGAACTGATGAGGCCAAAGGTAGAATTAGTTAGTGGTTTGATAAAATGTAAATGTAGTGAAAAGAAAGGTGGGTAACAGGGGAAAATGTTGAAAGGTCTACTTGGGTAAGCTAGGTAATGATTCTGGGTTAAAGGTAGCAACAGTCAAATGCACGCACACGTTTAAACCGCAAAGACGCTCATCTGGGTTGAAGAACATGCAAACTCTACATCATCTAAGGTTAAGAGGTTTATCCAAACAAGGTTGAAGTGATTCTAGTATCCAAGGTATAAGATATGGTTAGGAAACAAAACGTAGGTTAGGTGCAGGAACGTGTAGGTATGTTCCAGTACGCCAAAGGTAGGGTCGGGATAAACGGTCACGCAATAGGCTAGGTAAGGTTATTAGGTCAACAAAATAGGTAACGATGATCTGCAAGGTATAGCGAACACATGAGGTCAAAGGTCTCTAGCGATTGTTCAAGTCCAAATATCTAGGTCATGACACGGGTAAGGCCAAGGTAGGGGTAAAATAATGAGTCCCCAAAGGAGAAAAAAGGAGGTATTAAATGATGAGGTTAGGAAAGGTGAGGTAAATGGGTAGGGTAAAGGTGATAAAGTAGGGCAATCCAGTTGATGGTGACCGATGCGGTCGTGGATAACCGACGTTGGTAGAGGGAAACCGATGACAACTATGTAGGCCACACGCCCGATGCCGGTCAAGGGTAACCGATGTCGGTTTGGTCGGGTTTGTTATAAAAACAAAAAATCTGCATGTTTTGTTATTCATTTGTTATTGTGCAAAGTGAGTAAACGACAAAAAAGAGAGATTTGAGACAAAAGTGTCTCGAATGAAACAGAATGTGAGCTAGTAGTGTGATTTGATGAGGGATTGATTGGTGAGTAGCGGGTCCATGGGATCAGGGTGAGAGATTTGATTGGTCGAGGTTATGAGTAGCTATTTAGTGATGGTAGAGGCCGGAGAGGGATCGGGCAGGCCACCAAGATAGCGGCTATATGTGTCACCGAGACAAGGCAAGCATGATGAGGTAAGTGCCCTACTCTTTGTTGATTTGATAGATTAGAGGATTATTGTAGTGGTGGTTTAGGTTTTGTTTGGTTTTTCGGTTTTGTGGGTGGGTAAAAATGGAATTTGGGAATGGGGGAATATTGGGTAAAAGGAGGAATGGGGAGGGTAGTAAATAGTATAGGTGGGATGGGTAGAGGTCCAAGAGTAGTTTAGGTCATTGTAGGTGGGGTAAAAGGGGCGGGGAGGTTTTTAAAAGGGGGTTTTGGGAAGTCGCGGGTTTTTCCATAATCATGACCGCATCGGTCAAGTGTGGTCGGCGTTGGTTAGGTGGAACTGGTATTGGTCACCAAATAGGTGACCGATGCCGGTTAAGGGGTAATCGTGGTCGGTAAGGGTGAACTAGTATCGGTCACCAAACAGGTGACCGGTCTTGAATTAAAGGGTGATTGGGGTTGGTGAGGATGAACCGTGCATCGTCGGATTAGTGAACAAAAGGGTCCAAAAGTGATGTGGGCTAGGTGGTTGAGATGGGTAGGGTGAAAATAGGGTGTAGGAAAATGATAATTGGTGAATAGGGATTGATACAGGTAAATTAATGTTGTGTTTATATTAGATGCAGGGGAGAGCGCAGTTACATATGCGAGATAGGGTTCTGCCGGATCGCGGTGATAGTGCACGCACAAATGACTCCCGTTGGAGCTGCATCATGTGGAGGCAGTGGGTTTGAGTGGGGTTCGCCACTATCAGTAGCCCACCTTGATGGTCACGCTCATCGATAGATGGGACTCCGTGACCAACACGTTCCACCTGCCGATGGGTGAGATGACTATCACCCTGGAGGACGTGTTTTAGATTCTTCGGTTACCCATATTGGGTGCCCAAGTGTATTCTATCTCCTCCGAGGCCTCATAGGAGTTGATTGTGATTATTTTGGTGAGGGGGTAGCTGATATGAGATTCCATAGTGCCAATTTGAGCTATGGAGAGATGTACCTAGCCCATCCGGAGGAGATGAGGCTAGTGGTCCTATTGATGGAGGTAGTGTCTTGGCTATGCACTGCCAGATGCATAGGGTGGATGCTTTCCCCAATTATTGATGGGGGTGCTTCACGACATGATAGTGCATGAGACCCGCTTTGCTTAGGCACCAACATTCTTGGTGCAGTTGTACAGGGAGTTGTGGGCATATGGGCAAATGCATGCGGTTTTAGCTGTCTTTGTACATTTATACTACACTATTGGGCCTACGAGCACATAGTCTATGTGCGGCCTATAGGGATGCCCCGAGCAGATGCATTCCCACCTAGATTTTTGTAGGTGGGGTATAGGTGATGGGTGCCGGTGATAGGAGAGCAGAGATTGGATAGGCCGACACATGATGTGGCCCATTTTTGGTAAAGCATCAAGGGATTTTCTAGAGTGGACATTATTGGAGGCCATATGTGGGATTCCCCTCATATAGACATATGCATGAGGAGCTAGCTGAGCTCCAGCTAGAGAGGTGGATACAGGTCACCGTGCCGGGGAGGATGAGATGATCCTGTAGACAAAGTCCGACATCGATTTGGGATCTTACAGACATTCCTCCACCCTTCACACAATATCAAGAGATGACGTGGAGAGGCCCTTACTTCTACCATAGCCTACAAGAGTACAAGGGAGGAGGAGCAGCCACTGGATCGGCGGGTAGATGATACCAAACATACGAGACAGTGCATGTAGTGGTGGGTGGCTCAATTATGAGCCATACCACCCAGACTGGGGCAACCAGACCTAGCTACCATTACAAGACAGAGAGACGCCCTACGAGGGCGGTAGCTATGTTGATTACCCAGTTGGGTATACTACAGACACGGCCTCGAGGGTTCGAGGCGAGAGGTAGCAGAGTGACACATATAGGTGGCCACCTAGAGGCCCGTGATGGCATGGAGGAGAGATGGAGATGGTCAAAAGGGGGATGGTCGGTGGTAGCCTTACATGCTTAGGTGACAGTTTATAGAGCCGATTGGCCACAACCTGTGTACAAATTGGGGTCTTATAGGCCCAGATATAGGAACAAGGGCAGGAGGCACCACCACAGGCACCACCATCACAGCACTGGAGCAGGCCCCAGATACGCATGGCGAGCACGCAGGGCAAGGTTCGACAGGGGGTAGTTAAAGGGGCCAAGACCTATGGGACCACCAAATACCGTGCCTGTATCTAGGCTACGGGATGCCCTAGGTGAGGCTAGGTACTATCAATACTAACTTATGGCGGCTACGATAGATTTCATATCCTATGCCGAGTACATGGCACAACAGGTGTCCAATGAGAGGATGAGATCCCACACTCATAGTGTGGAGAGCATAGGAGGTCAACGAGCTCCAAGGCCCTATCGGACGAGGCTACGAGTGCACGGAGACTAGATCTAGGTGAGGTGCTAGTAGGGACATAGGAGGCCGAGGGTACAGTGACACAGAGATGGAGGACATCCGGTGAGATGCCTGATATGTGGTCACCTAGTTTTGATGTATGATAGCTATTTTTGAGATATATATACCGGCCTGCGTGCCGAAGATAGTTGTATTTTTTATCACATACCACGAACGCAAGTGATGATTTATGAGTGAATTGTATATTTTGAGTATATACTGGCCTGCGTGCAAGAGATTTTGTATTATTTCAGTATTTTTTGTATATATGAGACCGGCCTGTGTGTCAATGACATTTTGTATTGTATATCGTCCTACGTGCTGACATTTTTGAGATGATGGACATGATGAGATAGCCATGTATATTTGAGATACACATTTATTTATTTATATGATGAGATACATGGTATTTTTGATTTGTTGATGTGTTTATGAGATTTTGATTTATGGCTTGTGTTAGATGAGATATGGATTTTTGTTTTGATATGGATGGAAATTAGGTGAGTTAGGCATGGATCGAGTTAGGTCGATTTAGGCATGGTTGAGTCAGGTCGGTTTAGGCATGGTTGAGTCAGGTTATAGGCATGGATTGAGTTAGGTCGATTTAGGCATGGTTGAGTCAGGTCGGTTTAGGCATGGTTGAGTCAGGTTATAGGCATGGATTGAGTCAGGTTTGTTAGGCATGGTTGTGTTGAAAGTAGGTGAAGTTGTGATTCATTATTTTTACAATGAATGATACTATGGGTCATATGTGAGATGTGGTATAATCTATGCATAGTGATGATAGAGAAATGGTAGGCGTAATAAATGTATGTTGTGATAATGTTTAAAATATGAAACAACTTGTTATGTATGTGGTTTAATTTCCAATGTTGGGTATAAAAGGGAAACAAAGTTAGGTGTGATGTAATGTGAGGCACATGGAAGATGAATTGTTGAGGGTAGAGGATGGCCGAGCTAACCTCCAAGGGCCCCATGCCCTCGGAGTGCTACCTACATAGTCCCGGAAAAGGGACCTCAAGCCGATGTAGTTCTCCCATAAGCTAGGGAAGAATATGAGGAGGTATGAAAATGAGTTGGCAGGTTTTTGGGCATGTGGTGGGTTTAGGTTTGTTAGGTGTGGGTGGATTATAGGTAAAATGATGTAGGTGGGGTCGATTGTGGTGAAAGAAGAAGATTACCCCAAAAGTAAGCGTCGAGGACCAAGTCCTGTATAAGGTAATAAAAATGTAAACAAAGATGGTTAAAAGATAAAAGGGGGCAATAAAGCCACCTAATTAGGTAGGATGATACCAAGTAGATCATACCTTGGTGAAGGTGATGAACATAGGACCCTAAAGACATTGCATGATGGACTATTTTATGGTGAAAAGTAGTCACATAATCACCAAATGTCTAAGTTCCAAAATTCCCTAGAGGCGAGGGAAATGAGAGTGGGAATGGTTCAAAGGGTGAATAGTAGGTAATTTTTATATGGTATGAGATAGCATGCACTTCGGGCAAGAGATCTAAGGTCACAATGGGCAAGTCCATGACAAAAAGGTTGAGTGTTTTGACTTATAGTTGAAATAGACTGATTGATTTGGGAAGTCTATATGGGATGAATAAAATTGAACTCCTTGAGGTCTTTGTGATCGATACGGGAAGCTTCGGTTTTTCTCGCTTTTGTTTTGTTTTGTTTTTTTAAGAGCTTTACATAGTTTTCATTCAAGGGAGCAATCTATTTATAAAGAAGCAATTGTCAAGAGGAAGATGTCCTTTTGAGGGAGTCATCCTTTTATTAGAAGAATGACTCAAGGAGTTGGGTCCCATGTGAGGTCTTTGAATTCATGGACAAGACCAAGGTGGAGAAAAAGACTCTTGTTCAAAAGGCAAGGTGAAACGACCATAGGATCTCATCTAAAGGTAGAGAAAACGTATCCATGAGAATCATGTTATGTACAAATACGTGGTACACATATTCAAGAGAAGATAACTAGTTGTGGGTATTCACATGATTCTTGTTTAATCATTGGTGAGGTTTATGGAGTGAATAATGCTCAAGGGATGAGCATGTAAAGAGACAAAAGGTGAGATAGGATGACAAGTCAACAATAGAATGGTTGAAGATGCAAGAGCGTTAAGGGCTCAGTTTGGGTTTACCATCAAGTGAAGATAAACGATAAGCTCCTGATCCATAAGTATGAGTTACGATGTATGGTCCAAGCCAATTAGGAGAAAATTTTCCCCATTTACTATTTTCTACTTTGGTTACGTATTGATTTTCTTTTAGGACAAGGTCACCAATTTGGAAGGGTCGTTCATGGACACGTTTGATACGTTATTGGTAAACTTGAAGGTGATCCAGAGCATTAAGACGACGTTTGTCTAATAACTCTAGTTGTGCTTAACGGTCTTGAAAAAGTCATCGTCATTGAGAATGTCATGGAGAGAAATACAGAGTGAGGGGATCTAGACTTCGAGAGGTAGAACTACCTCTATACCATAGACCAGAGAAAAGGGTGTGGCCGTAGTGGAAGTGTGAATACTAGTGCGGTATTCCCATAGGGCAAAAGGAATGTGCGTATGCCAATCCTTCCCAAAGATCGTGAACCAATTTCATAAGAATTTTGTTTAAGGTTTTATTAGTGGATTTGGCATCACTATTGGTTTGTGGGTAATAAGGTGATGAGAAACTAAGTTGAATGCCGAAGGCGTCGCAAAGTTTTTGTAATGTTTTATTTTTGAATTGTTTTCCATTATCAGTGATGAGGTGATGAGGAACACCAAAGCGACAAATAATGTGGTGGTTGATGAACTCACATATTTTCTTAGCTTTCCTGGAGATGAGTGGTATGGATTCCACCCATTTTGTATAGTATTCGGTAGTAATGATGAACCATTGATGCCGCTGGGAAGAATGAGGATTGATTTCTCCGACAAGATCCAAAACCCATTGAGAGAAGGGCCAAAGGTCTCGAGTGACCTATAAGGCATGAATGGGTGTATGATGAAGATTGGAATGTTGTTGGCATTTTACACAACGTTTGACGTAGTTGCAACAATCATGGTTAAGGGTCGGCTAGTAATAACCTAGGTGAAGAATATGCTTAAGAATGCAGAAGGCCACCGAAGTGATCTCCACATATGACATCTTGAACCTCCTTAATGGTATAAGGAATTTCAAAACTTGTGAGGCATCGTAAGAGAATACCATCAAAGCCATGCTTATAGAGGAGGCCCCCAAGATGACATAACGAGAGACCTTTTTAAGGAAGGCGCGTTGTCCGTTATGAGTGAGATCAGGAGGTAAGATGGAGAGAGAAAGGTAGTTAGAGTATTGTTTATACCAAAGGTCACTCGGGTCAGGGGTATTGGTTCCGATCGAGTAAACATCGTGAGGTAAATAATAAGGTGATTGGAGTCATTGTATGGTGATGAAGATTTTAGAATCGACAAGTTAACCGAGTATTTGGGAAGCTAAGGAAGCCATGGTATCTGCAAATTTTTGGTTGAACGTGGGATGGTTTGAAGGGTGTAACAATCAAAGGTGGTCAAAATTATGTCTACATGATGTTTATGCTTTTTAAGTATCTTGTTATGACATTGGTACATACCATTGACTTGGTTTATGACCAATTAAGAATCATCAAAGATGTTGATTGATTTAACATCTAGGGCATAAAGTGCATGGAGACCTAGTACGAGAACTTTGTATTATGCAATATTGTTGATACATTCAAAATCTAATTTGAAAGACAAAGGAATGGGTTCACCATCAAGAGGAATGAGTATAATACCAGCCCCACCCCAACGCCGACACTTGAACTGCGAAAAAGAGTGTCATTTGGTAATGAGGTTTATCCAGGAAAGGGTAGCAATTGACTCATCCGGAAAGTCAAAATTAGAGGGTTGATCCCCGAAATAGGTGCGTCACCCAATTGTTCAGCAATTTCTTGGCCCTTGATGGACTTTTGATGAATGAATTCGAGGTCAAGATTAGCTAAAAGCATAAGCCATCGTGCGGCATGCTGTTTTGATAAGGTTTGGTGTATATGAAGTGTAAGGGGTCGGTGTTGGTCACAACATAGGTTTTCTCGGTTTATTAGGTAATGGCGTAGTTTGGTGGCAATGAAAACTAAGGCTAAGCAAAGTTTTTGGGATGGGTGTATCAAGTTTCATAGTCCAAAAGAGTACGGCTTATGTAATAAACCGCCTGCTCTCGTGTTGTTCATCGCGATGAGCAAGCATGGCTCCCAAGGAATGATCGGTAGCTGATATGTATAGGTAAAAAGGTTGATCGTCTTTAGGTGGAATGAGTACGGGTGGTTGGAGAAGGTATTGTTTTAAGGCCTCAAAAGATTTGTGACAATCATCATCCCATTTAAAGGAGACATCCTTCTTAAGAACATGATGAAATGGTTGACATCGATCAGATAGTTGGGAAATAAAATAGCGAATGAACTACAACTTACCTTGCAGACTACGGAGTTTTCTAAGGTTAGTAGGTGGAGGCATTTCGATAATGGCCTTGACTTTAGTAGGTTCAAATTCTATACCACGGAGGGAAACAATAAATCCCAGGAGCTTTCCTAAGAGAACCGTGAAGACGCACTTCTTAGGCTAAAGGTGGATGTAATATTTAATGAGGCAGTCAAAGATGGTTTTGAGGACGATTAGGTGTTCGGAGAGGCATTTAGATTTAACCAAGAGATCATCCACGTAATCTTCCAATATGTGATGCATGATGTCATGGAAGATGTAAGTCATAGCCTGTTGATATGTGGAACCAGCGTTTTTAAGGCCAAAAGTCATGAATCGATAGCAGGTTCCCCCAAGGGATGATGAAAGAGGTTTTGTGTTGATCTTCTGGGGGCAAGAAAATTTGATTATAACTCGAGAATCCATCCATGAGTGATAGCATCTCATGGCCAAAGGGTAAGGTCAACTAGTTGGTTGATACCGTATAAGGGAAAGTCATCTTTCGGGCAGGATAGGTTGAGGTCACAGAAGTCCATGCAAATGCGGAGTTCCCTGGTTGCTTTAGTGATAGGGACAATGTTAGAAATCCAATGAGGATAATCAATGGGTAAGATGAAGCAAACAAAGCAAAAAAGCAGGTGCTAAAGTTATTCTTTGACGAGAAGGGCAATGCGAGGGTGCATTTTCCTTAGCTTTTGTTTGATGGGTTTGGCATCGGGAACGGTTACGATATTGTGGACCACTATGGTGGGGTCAATACCGGGCATGTCTGCATAAGACCAAGTGAAAGCGTGGTTATGATCTCTGAGAAAATAAGTGATGGCTTCCTGTTTGGCAAAGCATCTAAAGATTGTCTGATCTTTAGGATGTGTAGTTCATCATAAGTATGAATGTTGATCTCGATAGTCAATTCATTCAACATGGTTTTCATCTCAGAAGGTAACAACCAATGAATATATGAGTCTTTTGTACCAATGTAGGTGAGTATGGATTCATCATCCTGACATTGAATGATGTTAATCGAAGGTGTATCATCATCGATCATTTCAAAATACAGGAAGGGAAGAGTGGAAGGGGCCTCGCCCTCGCATTGATAAGTTAGAGGCCCCAAGGAAATGGTGTTTATGAAAAAAAAGTTAGGAGGGATAGATTCAGGATCCATCGACTCCATCGGTGAAGGTGGTGATGAAGGTGGAGTGGGTGAAGAAGGTGTAGAAGAGCTAGTGTCCTTAATGAGTTCAATGCGGGCCTGTTTGGTAGGTGGTTCGAAAAGCCAATACCACTACGATCGGTATGTTTGCGGGTGGTACATGGAATAATGGTATGACAACATTTCTCGTAAAATCTAAAACCAAAACCCTTCCACGCACATCGGTGCAGGAAGGTGTGGGTGAAACGATGATTGGTAAGTGATTGGAAGTCAGCAGAAAATGGGCAGGTTTGTGGTGGTGGTTCGGTGTGTAAGTGGTAGTATCAAGTCCCCCATAGGTGAGACTAGTACGAAGGTAAGGAGGACCATAGAGGAGGCATTCTCTAATGCGGTGATCATAGTGAGGGTATTGGTGAAGGCTTATGTACTCTTGTGGAGTAACGAATGCATCGACATTATATAGCAAAGACTCCCCAGTGAGGCGTTGAAAAACACCTTCCAAGGGATCAGTGGTTGGTATGTAGGTAGCTGGTATGGATAAAGTGTCAAAGGTCAATGTTGAGGTAGAGTTAATGGATTGGGAAGCTGATGGGTCAGCTGTGGAGGTTATGGTAGTGGTAGGAATGGAGGAGGTATGTGCGGTAGAAGTAGCTGCTACACCGTAACTCGGAAGTGTAGGTGAAGAAGTAATGGTTGCAGAGGTAGTCGACTTAATAGGTATAAGCACATCGTTGGGTTGGTAAATCATGTTGCATGTTTTGAAAGGTGAGGGGTTAGCTGGAATGGTATAAGTGTGTGCTACGTGTACAAAATTAGCAAAACAATGCAAAGTGGAAGGAATGCAACCCATGACACGGATCCAGGGTCTACCAAGCAACAAGTTATATTGGAATTCCCCCTCCAAGACATAAAACAATTCTGGAATAGTGCAGGGGCCCACGCGAATGTGGAGGATGACGGTGCCTAGTGTAGAGGTGATAGCGTCATTGAATGAACGCAACATGACCGGATGTTTATGCATGTAATTGTTAGGTATGCGCATTTGAGCGAATGCATGGGATGAAATGATGTTAATGCTAGCACCCCATCAATCATCACACGGCATACCCGTATGTCATCAATGTGGACAGAGATGAAGAGGGTTGGGTCCGGGTCATCATTTTGGTGTGGTGCGATCTCTTCCTCTGAGAAGCTAAGGGAGGCTACTTGGTGAATAGGGTGGGGTGAAGATGAAGGTGGTAATTTGGTGAGAGAGGCTACATGATGAGGTGTGATAATGGAGGCCACGAGTGTAGAGTCATTGGGTAAAACCTCAATAGATTGAAGAACCTCCATGAGAGCTTGACGATGGGATTCCGAGGTTTGGATGAGGTCATATAGGGAAATTTTGAGGGGAGATTGATGTAATTGTTTGAGCATGGTGCGATGTGTGACACCATTAGAAATGGGGTACGTGGGGCCACTGGATAGTGATTTTAGGTATGGGTGTAAATGGTATGTTGGGTATAGGATTGGTTGGTGGGTCAGTTACCTTTTCTTTACCCTTATCCTTTTGAGCACATGTAGTGATGTGTATCATGTTGATCTAGGGGAGTTGGGAAATGGAGAAGGTGTAGGGTGAGTGGTATAACGACACGACAGCAAAAACCTACCGGAGGAGAAAAACCCTGTGAGGTGAGTTGGGCACAACGACATTTGGGTGGTAGCGTGGCAAGTTCTCTGATGCGAGCCATGTTAATTTCAAATCTTGGGGTGGCTCTAGGAGCTGTGAGGGTGGAGTTTGTGGTTGTTGAGTGGGTAGTGTGGGAATGGGTGTTGGTGAAGTAGGATCCTCGTCGAGAAGGTCATTGTCATCAAATTTGGCTTCTGGAGGACACAACTAGATAAGGACAATTTTCAAGGCCTTGCATTTTTCCACATCATACACTAGAACACGATGGTAAACATAAATTTTAGTATCATAAAACCCTTTTGGCTTTGGTTTGAGAGGGTCGTAAGGTTTGATTGGAGGTAATGTGATGACAGAGGTCTCAAGGAGGTTGGTTAAAATTTTGGCATAGGACCCTACTAGTGGATCACAATGGGAAGTGAACGTGGGTTTGGGTGTAGGTGTAGTTGATTGTTGAGGAATGGTATTTGGAAGAGGAGGAGTGGGTCGAGCTATGGGTTTGGGTGCTTTGGCATGGTTTTGGGTGTCGGTCATGTTGGTTTAGGTAGGGGTATAGTAGATGGACGGGTAGGAGGGTGTGTGGTTGTTTTGACTACCTTATTGTGGGGTAGTGGAGTTTTTCTTTTGGGTTGCACCTTCTTGGGTAAAGGTGATGTGGGTGTATGAGGTCTAGAAGGAAAATTAGATGGGGGAACAGGGCAAGTTACCCATGGGTATAATGGGGGTGATGTGAAGGTAGAAGACACGGGTCATGTTTGGGGTGTGAGAGATAGCTGATTAAAGTGTAGTGGGTAGTGAAGCAATAATTGAGGGTATTAGAGGTATTTGTGGTAAAGATGCTGCAGGTGCTGGTGTAAGTCGTGTTGGGAATCTAGGGAGATTAGAGGTTTGTGAGGAAGGAATAGGTTGTTGTGTTGTTGGTTTATTGGTGGGTGGAGGTTTCTTGACCATGTGGGGAAGCTGAGATTCTAAGACAAACGGGAAAGGTGCAAGTGTGATCGGGCACCAAGGTATGAGTTTGATGGGTTTGGTTCTTCTATTTGGGTTTCATAGTAGGTGTGGTGTTATCTTTAGAGGATGTGGCTAAATACATTTTGATAGGTGGATGAGTAAGGCTAGTAGTCGGTGACCCCTAAAGTGGTAATGGGTTTAGTCGAGGATGATGTCATATGTGTGGGTTTGGGTTTGATATAGATTGGGCTATGGGTAAGGATGTGCTTTGAGCTATGAAAGGTGTCATGGAAGGAGTTGTGATAGAGGTGGTTGTATTTGGTTTGATTGGTCAAAATATTTTTGGGTAGGTAGTGGAGGTATCAAAGCAAGTGACCTTTGCATCTACGTTGAGACATGAAGAAAAAAGTGCCCCTATAGTAAGGCTCTATCCACATAATCTAAATGATTGACCAATCATGATAATGACACATTTGTAGGTGGAGTTGATGAGGACCTAATGGAAATTCCGGTAAAATGTGTCTTAGAGACGGAAATTGGCTAGCTTCACTTTTCGTGGGTAAGAAAGTTGAAAGTAGGTCTACAGGATTTTGAGTAGTGGATGGAGAATGCTCGCTAAGAGGAAAAGGTATCTCAACTGGGTCTATGATAGGTGGAGGAGATGATGGGAGCTCCTCTATAGGTAAAGGAGATGATGGGTACTCCTCTATGGATGGAGGAGGTAATGGGTTTTCCTCTGTGAGAGGAGGAGGTACTGTGGGTAAAGGTTCTCTAAGTGGAGAAGCCAGGGGTGAGATGGTCTCGATGTTAGTGGAAGACTCCTCTCAGAGGCGATGAAGCGGATGAAAGGTGTTCCTCTGTTGGTGAAGGAATAGGGGAGGTTGGTTCTGACACGGAAGGAGGATTTCGGGATAGGATCTCCTCTATGGAAGGAATATGGGGTAATTGGGAGGCAATGGGTACATCATTAAAGATAGTGTGGACCTCGTGGGTATGGGTATCGTGAGTTGAGGTCTCACCAATTTGATCAGACGAAGGGGCATGGTTGGGAAACAATTTCTTGAAGATGTGTAGGTTTTGGTTGGCAAGTGCATTAGGATTATTCACGGTAAACTCACCTTTCTCGAGCATTTCTTGGACAATATTCTTGAAAGTGATGCAGTTGCCATCACTATGACCCTTTACTCGATGATAATTACAGAAACCATGTTCTTTATACCATGCAGGCATGGGGCGAACAGAGTCAAAACCATTGTGTGGTTTTATAGGTGGAAGGGTGATGGCTCTAGCTTTGATAAGCTTTTCTAAGACATAAGAGTAAGGCTCCCCGATTGGGGTATATTTCCGTTGCTCTCGTCTGAATTGAAAATTCTGGACGAGTGAGAGACTAGATGAGGGGGTAGCCTAATTTGACGGATGTGCTAGGCCGGCCTTGAGTACCACTGTGTTAGTGGTGCCCTTAGCTTTTGAATAATTATTTTGTGGTTTGGAAGAAGAAGAGGTATCATTCGACTTGAATGCCAAATTTTTATTGTGTAATTAGATTTTCTTCTCTTCGATGGCCCGAATCTCTAACTTTCGTGCCATAGTGAATGCTTCATCGAATGTTTGGAAGGTTTGGACCTACAAGGTCGGTGAGATATGTCTAGCACAAGCCCATGTGAAGAGCTCAATGAGTTCTATTTGGGGTAGTTGGAAGGTGAGTTGGTTGATCAAGCTATGCCAGCGAGTAAAAAAATTTGTGATAGATTCATCCTCATACTTGACGTGTGGAGTATAGATCGGTCATGGTAACCTTCTTGACGATATTGATAGAGAAATGATCCAAGAAGGCTTGGGCTACCTGATTGAATGAGAATATAGAGTGTCTAGGTAACCCACTATACCAATCTAATGCAGGTCCAGTGAGGGACATGGGAAAGGTTCTCAAGAGCAAGGCATCATCATGAGTGATCAGATAACACCCATGTTTGAACGACCGCAAATGTTGCTGCAGGTCTTCTTTGTTATTGAAATGATTGAATTTAGGCATTTCCCAATGCACGGGGTATGGGCGGATAGGAATGGATGGATGGATGGGCTCATTGCAAATCTCATCATAGGTGAGAGTGTTGCGGGAGCCGAAACCGATGCCTCTAATGTCTCGCATCTTGTCCAACATCAATTTGATTAGGTCGTCGGTGGGTTGTGATGATTGGGTGCCTCCTATAGCATGAGAGGGTTGGTTTTGGGCATATAACAGGGGTGGCACTCCAGTGTATGGGGCTGCCATGTAGGTTGATTGAGAAGAAGGCAGTGAAATAGAGGGTGCGTACCGAGTGAATAATGGATGAAATGGGAGGTGGAAGGGTCATGGTAACCCTAGTGGAAATAGGGGCTAATGATTGTGGAATGGAAAGGACCACGTTCTGAAATGGGGTAGGGGTCACCGACACGGGAGGTGGTAATGTAGCTATGGGTATGTGTGAGACATTAGGGCAGATGAGGTTGTGTTTGGGGTAGTTTTTGAGGGTATGGTGGATGTAACTGGGGTAATAGAGGTGGAAAACATGGTCATGTTATAATGGGTATAGGACCTAGCTGCGAAATGACTAGGGGTAAGGTAGATGCGGGAAACACAAAGCTAGATGGGGCTGATGCAGGAGTGGGAGCAAGAGTTGGGGGGATAGATATAGGCATTTTGTATATCAACTGACCCGAGGCATCTCAAGTGGATGAATGGGAAAGGTAAAACTGCAAAGCGGCAGGGTTTTGGTCAAGGAGTCATGCAAACTCCTCATCTCCGGTAGTGATAGTAATAGGTTGGATGGGATCCATGGTTGGTGATAAAATGGAAGGTGGTGAAGGACTAGGTGGGAGTGGTTGACAACTGGTGTGAAATACGAGTGCACTTGCTTGTCTTCGGGTCAGCACCATGTGAACCAATATTGATCAGGTAGGGTTTGCTTCTCTATAAATGACATAGAGAACAGCAGGAATAGGTGAATCTGGTGGCAAAAAGTGGATTAGGTACTAAATGATGGTTGGAAAGTGAAACAGGCTAACCATTCCGGTTAAGGAAAATCGACGTCGGTCGGGGGTAACCGCTACGGTCCACCGTAGAAAATGGTCAGTGAGTGAAAAACTAGGTAGAAGGTCAAATCTGATAGGTATGCCAAATCTAGTGGTGTTTTACAATGTCAATGAGAATGATGGCAGTGATAGGACTGTGAAAAGTGGAAGAAAATGAATAAAATGTCCTTTTGGGTAGGTTAACAAAAGGACTCAAACCGACGCTACTTGGGTATAACCGAATGCGATGGTTACTTATGAAATTGAAATAGTGATGAAAGAAAATTGGTTGTGAATTAAAATCTGATGTAGAATCAAACCCAGAATTCTAAGAATGATGATGATATGGCCCAGCACACTCAGGTGAAGCTAGAATACACTAGCTGTGATGAGGAGTGTGCAAGGATGAACAAAAAAAATGAAGAACGTGATCTCTCACCTCAAAATGCAAGCTGGTAGAAACACTAAGAAAAATACAATCGTAGGAGTTTCCTTTTCTATTATGTTTTTTTAGCTTATGATATTTAGGGACTAACAAATGAGTTGTGAAATAGAGTTTTTGGTGAGGATGACTTCATACAAAGGAGGAGATCTAAAAGGTGAGGTTTCAAGTATGTTATGGTGGGGCAAGCTTCGCTCAAGTATGACTCGACAGAGCAAATGAGTTGGGTACCCACCGTCCTCGTGATCGTGTGATCACCTACAACTTCTTCCATTTAAGATGTTGTTTAAGAATGTGTGTATTTTCAATTTTTGTGAGGTTTGGTAAGACTCGAGAGAGAGAGAAAGAGAAAGAAAGTGCTTTCTACTTCGCTTCATTTGTCAACCATCATCTGGTCTTGACTTCTAGTGTATAGGTTGCCCTCAATTAATGTGAGCTAATGCGATAAATCGAATGCAATGCACTTATTTTTATGCCCAAATCCAAGTGTGAATTTGGATGACACAATAAGATGAAGAGGAAGAGGGATGCTCTTTTACTACAATGCAGAAAACACGAAGAAATGGTTCTTTTTAATTACACGAAAAGAAAGGTTTCCTTTAGAGAAAATAGAAAGAAAAGGTGGGTTACCAAGGAAGAAAATTAGTGTGTATGTTTTTCAGAAGGGAAATAAACACTCAAATTTTCCTAGGAATGAATGAAATGCAAGGAACACCGAACGGGTCCCACCGGGCGTGCCAAAATGTTTCACCTGATTCTAGATCGTTTCTTTGAAGTATTGATGAAACAAGTAGGGTAACGGGTGTAGGAGGAATACTTATTCAAGTGTTGGTTGATGGGTTGTTGCGCGCGTATGACTTCTGAATCCACAACTGATTGTGAGAGCTTCCTTTTGGCTAGGAGGAACTACCTGTAATGAAAAGCAAGACCACCAGAAGGAATTAAACAATATATGCAGTGAACTGCCTAGTGTATGCTAGATCCGGGAAGTGTGATACTTCCTAGATGGTTGTCAGTCCACTGTTTTAAACAATTTAATGTTGTAAACAAAGTTAATCCTATTGTAGTTCAAAATGATTTAGGTATCTCACTTAAAACACAATAAGAAATAGATCTAATCTAACAGGATAGGTTAGAATAGGATCCGAAGGTCAAGTAACTGGTTCTGGGTCTCTGCAGGTTTGACAAAGGTCTCAGGTAAATCACAGGTGGATGAGGGTGAGGTGAAATTAGGTGGGTAGGTCTCTGTTCTGGGTCTGTATGGGAAAATACAGAGACCGATGTCGGTTAAGGGTAACTGATAGCGCTTAGGTATAACCAAAGTGCCATTCTCGTGGAGTTCTCGGGAATGCCACATCACAGATTTAGGTCTCTTTTGTGATTGCACAAAGGATTTTGGTTGGTCGGGATGAGGTATTTAGTGACTTAGAAGGGATTTGGCGAGGTTTTAGTGGGTATATGGAGGTGGAAGTGTTGGATAAGGTCAATAGGTGGGTAGGTAAACAATAGATGATAAAATAATGATGAAATGAAATAAACTAGAGAAGTATGATGTTATACTTACTTGGATTCTAGTCCTAGATGTCTGTGAGTGAGGGATGGTGGTGCTGATGAGAGGTTTGAAGGCTCCAAGTGATCACCAACTGAAATAAATCTTCTACATGGGCTATATGTACATTCCTCTTTGCTTGGTTAGATTAGATCATGATTGGGATGGTTATGCAAGAGAAAGTGCTTGATCTCCTTCCTTGCATGCGTGTTCTCTTTGGAATTCACTCTCTGAAGATGTGTTATCTCTTTGAGATGTGTTAATGCTCGCCAACCTTTTTTTTTTGAAATTTCAACCTTGAGAATAAGGTTTTTTTGGGGTTAAAAGGGTAACCGACGGTGGTTCTGGCTTAATCGGCGACGGTTAGGAGTAACCGGCATCGATCAAGGCGGGATTTCCTAGGTTTACTAAACTAGGAAATCCTCTTGATTTCCTCAAATCTCATGTCGTTAACCCACAGATTAGACTGGGAGCTTCTTGTAAGGTTATGGGAATGTGGTTAGAGGTAATGCAGGCATTGATTTTTAGGGTTTGGGTAAGTCTTAGTTAGTTATGGCAACTTACTAAGAATAGGTCTTAGGTTGAGTTGGCTTAGTGAGGTGTCTAGATGAACTCGTATGTGTGGGTATTATTAAAATTAAGATATTTAAATAATAAATATAGTGAGGATAATGAATTAATTTAATTTAATTAATTAAATTAATAATAGTGAGGTGAAAGGGGCCATGGCTAGATGAATATGATGAAGGGTGTTTATTCGTCAAGGGACCAAAGGGGAGTGTGACCTAATTTTAATGTCTACACTTAGGTCTTGGTCTCCAAACTAGAATTTTTGTTTCACTTAAAATAAAATTTGTCTGACTTTTTAGTCACTATGGTTCAATAATCGATTTTTTTTCCAAAATAGTTATCTGCCATAATTTGTGTTTTCTCGACAAGAGATTAAGATGCTTGAATACTTAAATTTTTGTAGAGTAATTTATAATAACTTTCAATAACAAAAAGGAGGCCTACCTAAGTATAAGGTAATTCTAAGTTTCACTTGTTTGTTTATTTAATATCACTCGCATGTAAGAGAGTTAGGATTTTAATAAAGGTACTAAGTGGGGTACCCCCTCACTTTGTGGTCTACCAAAGTATACTTGATCACATTTCAATAATAAACACTAACTTTTTTATTACTGTTAAGATCCCATACACGTATAAATATTGGTCCCTCTCTAGAGACTTAGTATAAAAGGAAACCATCAAAAACATTGATACACAACACATCGATGTCAAGAAGGGGTATTGCACCCTTAACTACAATAAAAAACATACTTTCACGAACATAAGAAATACATTTTCACACACATTCCTAAAAATTACTACTACGCCTAAAGGAACACATGAGAACATTGGTTTCAAGGAATATCTCGAGGAAGAGAGGTGGTTTCTAACACTAAGATGCCTATTAGCAATACAATCCTTTTGAGAACCATCAAGGATCAAAACTTCTCTTAAACCTGACAAGGAAGATGACACACAAATAACCCAATGCTCAAGGGTAACCTTCTTAAGGGTTGATAGATTGGGATCAATTGGGTAATGTTTAAAATAATAACCTCCTAAAAGTGGTCAACCATAACCATTCTTAAATAAGGTAGTTTCATTACTTCTGAGTGTTCCAAACATTTTAGTAACACACACAAGAATACAAAATCACTTCATTCACATAGGAGCACAATTATAACATTTTCATTTAATTTCTAGTTAAAATCTACATCCACACCATTAATAATATATATACCTATAATCAAAACAACCCCTAAAATCGAATGCTCATTTTCCCCAATATAGCAATACACCACGAGATCTCACTCATCACAACATAATCCATAATTAACATTCATGATTATAACATAGTACTGATACATCTATTTAACATTACATGTATATTTCCATGATAATCCATATTACAAAAACACACCAGCAACACTACCATTTGATTTTTGTCCCACGTACCAATAACCACCGCATGGTCAACACAATAGCTGACATGGCATCGACTACAATTATGCACAATTTACAACTTTCACAGTTTTCTAACAATATTGAAATTATAGTTGACACACTTCAAAGGAGAGTAAGAGATGCAATGCCATTTCATTTAGTTTCCAAAACCAATGAGAGAGTTAAAGAGAGGAGAGAGAATACACCATCTTTTACAATCGGTTTCTTAACAAACAAATGTAACATGAAAGTTTGTTATAGTCATGTATTCATGTTTACAAGGATTATTTATCGTTATTTTCTTGGATAAGTTCATATGCCGCCACCAATTAGTTAGAAGTTTCCAAAAATGTCAAAATTAGACAAGTTGCTCACAAACCAACGTTTTAAAACCATCATCGAAACTCAAAACTTAAGGAAACAACTTTCTAACTATTTCCCTATATACAAGGAAACACTAAGAGCCGAAAAAACCCCAAACTCGAAAACAGGATGAAAATGTTGCTCGACTTTCTAGAGCTATCGATCTTAAATGAACTCAAGTGGCCTTGTCGCCCAATCACTGGAGACCTACAAAACCGATTAGAAAAATAATTTATGGGACATTTTTCTCAAAACTAATGGTTTGTAGTAATTTCCTCGTAGAAATATAATAGGTATGTAGGAGCCAAAATCTCACCCAGTGGTCAAAACGGCGGTCAAAACAAAACCGCATTTTCACTTTCATCTCCTGTTAAAGTTGTGAACTAGTCCATTGGGCTCCTAAACACATTACGTAAAAAGTTCAAAAAAACTTGTGAGGAACAACCTAGGGTTCGGATGGAAAATCCACATGAAAAGGTACACGACTAATTTTTTTTTACCATTTCAGGGTTTATAGGGATGTTTTACGCATCAATGAAAACATGTTTTTATTAACATTACCCCAATTCATCAAGAAGTATTTTTACTAAGTTTCCATTTTGACACTCTAACCGTGTGGTTTTCAAAACCAAAACTAGTATAAAATTTTTCCAACAACTCACGAGTTAAAGCCTCATCATTAAAGTACATAATGATAATGAAATCAATAACAAGTACAACAGGACTTGAAATTCCTTATTTATGTGGGTAGAACTAACACAGGAAAAGATCTAGTCGAAAGACAACTTCAACAAATAAACCAAGAACACAAGCTCTGCAGAAAAATGATATTTTTATTATTGTTCTCTCTCACATATAACCCAAATAATGAATCTGAAGAGGAGTAAATAATACCAATAAATAGGCAAGTGAGAGGAGAGAAGAACCTTCTAGGGAATACTCTAGAAGAGGAGGTTTATAGAGAAACATAGAGAAGGAATTTCTAAAGAGAATTATAGAAAGTGGAAGAAAGTGCAACTCATCATGAGTTATGATACAAAAGACAAAATCTAATGTACACACTAATTAATTATTAAATACTAATTAGATCTTAATATTTATCCTAACACCCTCCTTTAAGTGAAGAATCAAGAAGGTTATAACACAAAGATGGGTCTCGACTATTATGCGATATTATGTACCCATGTAGATAATAAAAATAAGGAAGGACTTCATGGTGAATCCCCCCAAGGACAACTTCTTTCACCCCAAGAAAGTATTGCAAATGAAGATAATAAGGAGTTGTTATAGTTTTAGTGAAGATGTTGGCAACCTGGTCAATAATTGACACAAACTCAAGAAAAATGAATCCATCCTGTATCAATTGTCAAATGAAGTGCATGTGTATCTCTATATGCTTCGTATGTTGATGCTAAAACATATTGTGAGAAATAGCAATAGCACTTTGGTTATCACACAAGAGTACTAGTTCTTGTGAATGGAATACCAAACTCCTCAATCAATTATTAAAGCCAAATAGCCTCATGAATAGCTCAAATTGCACCTCAATACTCAATCTCGGTAGAAGATAATACAATAACATTCATCTTCTTACATCCCCAAGCAACTAGACCAGAACAAAGATGATAAACAAATCCAAAGGTAGATTTGTAAGTGTCAACATCACCTACCTAATATGAGTCAGTATATCCAATAAGTTGTGAAGAAATCTATGGTGTGTATTGTATGTCATAGTGCAAAGTTCCCAAGACAAGAAAATGCATTTATAAGATTTCCAATAACTCTAATGAGGCTCATGTGCAATGCTACACCCTTAACCTATTGCTTGTATTAGGATATGAGTAGCCGACTTGTGGCTTACCATATCATTTTATTTTATTATTTATAATTTCTCATGCTTAGTATATCGGCCTTGGTGACGGACATAGCATATGAATAGTATATATAGGGGATTGTAGGTAGTATTTTATCATCATTGAAGCATTTGAGTCTTCTTTTATGGTTTGGAGGTTTTCCCCTCAAAGTGGCGAAGCTATTCTAATTGCATATTAATATCATTATTCTGAAATATTGTGTTACTTGGTGTTCTATTTCTTCTCATAATCTGAATTATACAAGTAATTTCATTACAAGTGGTATTAGAGCTGCGATCCGGGCCAAAATTAGGGAAAAACCCTAATTTTTTTGTTTCCGCTCTATCTTACGAACCACATAGAATTTGTGGGTGATTGTTTTACCAGAGTTGTGAATCATTTCAAGTACAAATCTAAAAAAATCAGACATTTTTATATCGTTTGCAAAATTTATTGCAAATTTAGGGTTTTTGATAAAAACGCTCCCTAGACCGAAATTTGTGGAATTTTTCAGAGTTCTTTACATTTTCGGAAAGCTCTCAAAAAATAGTATTAGTATTTTCTCTGTTTTTTTTCCTATTCGGCCGAATTTGTATCTAAACGCTAAACCCTAAGGTTTTACATCATAACAGGGCCTTCCACAAGAGCAAAAGAGAATCCGGTCACTCCGAATAAAACCCTAGATAAAGATGGGGTAGTGATTGAAGAGTTGGAGTCGAAGGGTTAAATATAAATTCCTCAAAGAATAGGGTTTACCTCAGTTGATCATAAGGTGAGCCAACTCGAGTATGAGCTACGAAATGTACAATCTGAGATGGCCTCTAAAGGAGACATAGACCAAATCAATCAGCGGTTAGATGATATCATGCAACATGTAAAGGGTAAACAATATGGCCCAAATCTACCCCATATCAACTAAAGAGGATCTTCAATTCAAAATAATGGACAAAATAACCATGTTGGATCACTTTTCTAGCCTAATCAGAATCTAACTTATTCACAACCACAAAACATGATGCCGAAAGTGGATATGCACAAATTTGATGGTAAGGATCCCCTAAATTGGATAAATCAAATGGAGAAATTCTTTGAGTTACATCAAACATCATCAGGACAAAAAGTGATATTGACATCCTTATATCTTGAACCATACCAATTCATTTGGTATCGATGGTTATGTGCTTAGAGGCATAACAATGGTCTTAGTGCCACTTGGATAGTTTTTACCGAGGAGTTACAATTGTACTATAGTTCAAGTGTTTTAGAGAGATACTTTAGTTAATTAGAAAATTTACGACAAATAGGATCACCAAAGATTATGTGCATCAATTCCGAACCTATCCTTAAGGTTGGAGAATATTCCAGAAGAGAATATGAATGACCCATTTCTTGGGGGTATTAAGGACCACATCAAGGATGAGGTACATATGTTTAATCCACTCAAGCTTTTGATTCTATTATCATGACATGTCGAGTAGAGGAAAAAAGTATTTTTAGTAGGAGGTCACCTTTCATTAACACCAGAGACCATAATATCTCTTCCCCTTTATTCTCTAGGCTAATTAGACTGAAAACTCAACAAATGGAAGAAATGAGAGCAAAAGGATTATGTTTTAACGTATGACAGAAAATTTGGACCAGGACACAAATGTGTTGAGAAGTTGTTCTATATTAATGGAGGTAATGAGGATAATGAGGAATTTGAAATTATAGGAGAGGATAAGGAACCAATAAAAGATGAAGTAGAGGATCACCAACCTACAATTTCTTGCCATGCATTATCAGGTATTAGTATTCCTCAAACACTCAAGGTTATTGGCTATCTCAAAGAATGTATAAGGTGACGGTGTTGATTGACTCGAGAAGTACTCATAACTTCATAAATAGTAAGTTATCAGCCTTCAATTGTTTTATTTACCCATCTCCGAAAATGCAAGTTATGATTGCGGAAAAGTGGGATAGTCAAGTGCATAGGAAAGTGCCATAGTAGTAAGATTTCTATGGGAGACTACATGTTAGACTCACCTATGTTTTCTATTTCAATGGGAGGGGCATATATTGTTTTGGGTGTCCAATGGCTCACAACCTTAGGTACTATAGAGATGAATTTCCAAGAATTATTCATGCGATTTCATTCAGATGGAAGGAAAATACAATTGAATGAGATGGTAGCTAAGTCTCCATGGATTATTAGCTTTAAATCGATGCGAAGGTTCTCGGAAAAGGAGTAGATGGATTTATAACAAGGTTATTTTCCATATAAGTACAAACTAAAGAGTCTTCAATGCCACCCGATCTTCTTCAAGATTATTGATGGTCACTCATCTATTTTTGATGCAATTCCAAAGGGACTACCACCAGTTAGGGATCATGATCATGCCATTCAGTTGATTCCAGGGATCCAAACACCTAACATCAAACCATATAGATACCCATATTCCTAGAAAAGTGAGATCAAGAAAATGGTACAGAAATGTTGAAGGCAAGTATCATCAGGCATAGCTAGAGTGCATATTCTTCACCAGTGGTCATGGTACGTAAGAAGGATGAAACATGGAGGATGTGTCTAGATTACTGATAACTCAACAAGTACACCATCAAAGATAAGTTTCCTATTCCAGTAATTGATGATTTACTTGATGAATAATATGGTGCTATTTATTTCACAAAATTAGATCTTTGTCCGGGGTACCATCAAATTAGAGTAAGAGAGGAAGATGTTCATAAAATGGCTTTTAGGACTCATGAGTGCCATTATGAGTTTTTGGTAATGCCTTTTGGTCTTACAAATGCTCCTTAAACCTTTCAAAGCTTGATGAATACTATTCGGGGCCATTTTAAAGGAAATTTGTATTAGTTTTCTTTGATGACATATTGATTTACAAGAAGACATGGGAAGAACACTTACAACATGTAAATAAAGTGTTGGAAGTTTTGGAGAAAAATAATCTCTATGCAAAGCCATCAAAATTTTCTTTTGGTGTACAAGAGGTAGAGTACTTGGGTCACATTGTATCCCATGAAGGTGTCAATGTTGATTCTTAGAACATCAAAGATATGGTGTAATGGCCAAGGCCTAAAACTCTCAAAAATCTTCATGGGTTCCTAGGAATGACATGGTACTAAAGAATATTTGTAAGGGGATATGGTAGAATAGAAACCCCACTCACTGCATTGCTAAAAAAGGATGCCTTCCATTAGGCAGACATAACCACTAAATCCTTTGAGTAGTGAAGGAAGCCATGTGCGTACCCTAGTTTTGGTTACTCCCAACTTATCAAAAACTTCATTGTTGAATGTGACGCTTCAAGATCGGGATTGGGAGCATTTCTAATGCAGGAAGGAAGACCAATTATATTTGAGAGTTGTCAATTTAAAGGAAAAGATCTGCTCAAACTTGTCTATGAGAAAGAAATGATGGCTATTCTTCATGCAGTCAAACAATGAAGGCCCTATCTCATGCGTAGACACTTCAAGGTAAACACTTGACCATGATAGTCTCAAATAATTTTTGGAGCAAATATTATCATATGAGGAACAACAAAAGTGGGTAACAAAAATTTTGGGTTATGATTTTGAAATCATATCCAAAAAGGGTAAAGAAAATATAGTAGTTGATGCATTGTCCGAAGGGATACATCTATATATGCCTTACTATGTGGAATGTCCATGTTGAAGGTTGATTGGGTGGATGAAGAAAGATTGAAATGGGATCAAGACAAGGATACACAATCTCTAATACATAATATCAAGCAAGTCTCTATAACATCTAACAAATTTGAGTGGAAAGGTAATGCACTATGGTATAAGGACATATTATACTTTAGTAAAGATTTTGAGTTGAAGCATAAGATTCTTGTAGAGCTACACGCCTACTGTTGGATGACACTTGGTTTTTGAGGACATATCATAGAATAAAAAGAGAATTATTTTTAGAAGGATTCAAGGGGGATGTACAAAATTTTGTATCAGAGTGTTTAGTGTGCCAACAAAACAAAGGGGAAACAATTAAGACACCAGGTTTGTTGCAACCCTTACCAATTCCTAGCTAGAGATGGGAGGAGGTCTCCATGGATTTCATCACCGGATTGCCTTGTTCAGAGGGTAAGAATTTTATTTTTGATTTTTGATAGGCTCACAAAATATGCCCATTTTTGTGCCCTATCACATTCATTTGTAGCCAGTAAAGTTGCAACTATTTTTTTGGAGACAATTCAAAGGCTACATGGAACCCCAAAGATAATTGTAAGTAATCGTGATCCTATTTTCAAAAGTAATTTTTGGATGGAATTATTTTCATGTTTGGATACTCAACTAGCTCAAATTTCATCTTATCATCCTCAAACTGATGGGAAAACAAAAGTGGTGAACAAATGCTTAGAGGCGTATCTACGTTGTTTTGTATCAGATAAGTAGTAAAGGTGGATTAAATGGCTACCACTTGCAGAATGGTGGTATAACACATATTTTCATACCTCTTCTCAAATGACCCCATTTTTAGCATTATATGGTTACCATCAACCTTCTATCACTTCTTCCTTGAGAGTGAAAAATAAGGTCAGATATGTTGGGCAACACATTCAACATCAACAACGTGTTTTTGCTAGTTTGAAGGAGAATTTGGCATTGGCACAAAACATAATGAAACAACAAGTAGATCAACACCATAGTGAAAGACATTTTGAAATTGGTGACTGAGTTTTTTACGTCTCCATCCTTACAAGAATATTTCCCTAAATCAATAGAAAAAGGAAAACAAACTTGCTCCTAAATATTATGGCCCTTATCAGGTTCTACAGAAAATTGGCAGTGTTTCTTATAAACTAGAGTTGCCTCAATCTTCATGCATACACCCAATATTCCATGTTTCCTTCCTGAAGAAGGTTATTGGACAAAAATTTGAAGCCCAAACATAGTTACCAGAACTTGATGAGGAAGGAAGAATCATTTTGGAGCCAGAGAAGATTTTGCAAACACGTACTAAGAGGATGAGAACTAGATACATTAAGGAATATTTGATAAAGTGGAAGAATTTGAGCATAGAAGATGCAACCTGGGAGGATGAAGGTTTTCTGTTATAACATCCAAGATTATTCAATATTGAGGACAACATTGGTTTTAAGCGGAATGGCATGCTACGCCCTTAACCTATTACTTGTATTAGGATATGAGTAGCCAACTTGTGGCTTACCATATCATTTTATTTTATCATTTATACTTTCTCATGCTTAGTAGGTTGGCCTTGGTGATGGCCATAGCATATGAATAGTATATATAGGGGATTGTAGGTAGTATTTCATCATCATTGGAGAATTTGAGTCTTATTTTATGGTTTGGAGGTTGCCCCTTGAAGTGGCAAAGCTATTCTAATTGCATAATGAGATCATTATTTTGAAATATTGTGTTACTTGGTGTTATATTGCTACTCATAATCTGAATTATACAAGAAATTTCATTACATGCAAAGTGAGAGACAAGGTTAATAACAAATGTGATGTCAGGATGAGTGTGTGTCAAGTAGAGAAGACTTCCTACAAGTTGCCTATATAATGTGGGATCAACTAAAGGAGTCTTACAATCAATAGATAAAACAACACCTGACTAAAATGGATTAGGAGCAAACTTGCAATTAGAATATGAAATTGATGAAGTAAATCATGAGTATACTTTTTCTGTCCAAAATAATTCCTTCAAAAGTATGATGAACCTGAAAACAAATGAAATAATGCAGAAGTCCCACATCGGTCATGTCAAAATGCTCTATGAACTTGTGTTGAATGTCTCAAATGAGGGAATATGAATTTCCAATGAGGATGAGATAATTAACATACATGAATAGTATCATAATAGTATCCCAATTCTGTTTAATATAGACATTAGGGTCTGAATGACACCGAAGAAATCTAGAAGAGAGGAAAAAGAATCCATCTTCTTATACCAAGCACGTGGAGCTTGTTTGAGGCCATAGAGAGAGTGACGAAGTCTACATACTAGCGAGGAATCATACATAAAGATTGAAGGCTACTCCATATATATCTTGTCATGAAGATCACTATGAGAAAAGGAACTCTTCACATCCATATGGTATATGGTTCAATGATTAGCTACAACAAGGGAGAGTACAACTCGAACATAATCCATCTTAGCTACAGGGGAAAAAGTCTCAGAGTAATCAATCCCCTCAACTTGTGAAAAACCCTTTACAACTAAGTGAGCCTTGTACCTATCAATAGAACCATCTGATGCATACTTGGTCTTATAGAACGATTTACATCACACTATTTTTTTCCCTTAGGAAGAGGTACTAAGTCCTAAGTGTGATTCTTCAAAAGTGAAGAATACTCATCATGCATAGTAGTATCCCACTCTGGTTTGGTAATAGCCTCAAAAAAGTGAACTAGATCATCTGAAATAACATGACTAAGAAGATCCGTACTAGAAATTTGTGAGCAAGTGTGATGAGGTAATGAAGGATCACCAATCATAACACCAACTGAATCCAAAGTGGATTTCTCCCATTTTGAAATAGTGTGAGAATCATTTAGAGGAGGAGGTTGTTGTACATGTACATTGACTAGGTCCTCATCATCAACATCTAAAATCATATCAAAAGAAGGATAAGTATGAGTAACAAAGGATGGAGTGCCAAAAGATGAAGTCTCCACATAAGAATCACTCTCATAAAAATGAACATCCCACCGAAATAAAACATAATTAGTGACGAGGTCATGAAGGTGATAAGACTTAATAGTCTGACAATAGCCAACAAAAAAAAGTGCTTGGATTTTCTTATCTATAGACTTGTGTTTGTCATCAGGATCAAATGGCCATGCCTTACTTCCAAATACATGAAAATAAGAAACATCAGGTTTTTCTCCAGACCAAACTTGTGTAGGAGTCTTATTCTGCAAAGCCTTATGTATGATCTGGTTCTAAATGTATTTTACACAATTAATTGCCTTTTCCCAATATCAAGGATCCATATCCTTAGAATGAACTGTAATTAGAAATCTTCTTCATAGTACAATTATCCATCTCAACCAAACTATTCTATTGAGGAGTATAGGGCACGGTTAACTGATGCAAAATCCCATGCTCAGTATAGAAATCCTTGAATGCATTACTAACATATTCCCCCATTATTGGTGTGTATCATCTTGAGTGGAAGAGATGATTGCTTCTCTATAAGAGCCTTAAAGGATTTGAAATTCTCAAAAACATCACTTTTGGACTTAAGGAAATATACCCAAGTCCTACGAGAGAAATCATCAATAAATGTGAGTACATATTTGGCTCCAGAATAAGAATGAGTGGGAAAGGTGAGAAGATCACTATGTACCAACTCAAGAGGAGCTCATGCTCTAGTGGCCTTTCCCTTTAGAAAATGGTCTTGATGTTTTTTTCCAAGCATATATCTAGGACATACTCCATCAGTGCAAGAAATATTTTTAAGATCAAGAACTAGCTACTTTTTACTCATATTTTGTAAGTATTTGTAATTCAAGTGGCCAAATATCTCATGCCAAAATTTTCTCACTGAATCAACATGAACAATCAATGAAGAACATGTAGAGGGCTCAAATCTATCAAAATGATACAGATGAGCACTATGATGAGCAAAACCTATAGCCACTACATCTTAAGGATCTTTTATTTCTTTGATTACAACTTTATGTGGAGTAAATTCCACAGTTTTTCTAGTGCCTGAATTACAAATTTGATAGACATAAAATAAATTAAAAGTAATTTTCGAAAAGGAGTACATTAATAATACAACCATATTTTATGTGAACATTTCCTTTCCCAAAACATCAACTCGAGAAGAGTTACCAACTTCAATATGGGAAGTGTTGCAATCAGAAACTGAAGATAGAAGATCTCGAGAATGTGTGAGGTGATGAGAAGCCCCTGAATCAATGATCCAATTATCATGAGATATAGATATAGCTTGAGCAGAAAGAAGTTTCCCTTTTCTTGATGAAGAAGAAGTGGGAGTAACATAAGTCTTATGTTTCTCAATTGCTTCCTCCAAGGATTTCATCTTCTTGAAACATCTATTCTCTGAATGATTTGTGCCACCACAAAAGGTGCAAGGTCCATGGGTATTCTCTGTTTAGATTGTCCTTTACGTTTAGGATGGTTGAAAAGTTTTGTGGACTAAGAATTGTTATCCAAAATTCACCCCTCAAGGTAATTTTGATAACATGCATCAAATTCTTTTGTCCCAAGCAAATAGATTGAGTCAGGGCAAAAATTTCATGTTTCTAGGGTCCCCTCATATTTTTCTAACTCCCCTGTCCAAGTAGAAGAGAGAAAGTTCTGAGGAAAGGTAAGAAAAATTGCAAAAACAGGCTCGGGCCAGAAAAAAATCATGAAAAATGGCTAAGTCCTAGTCCTCGCAACAGTCGGGACAGTCGGGACATCTGGACGTGAACCGGCCAAAAGGCCGCCAGGCGGTTCACGTAACATTTGGGACATCCGGGCCAAAGGGACGCGCGGGACGCGAAAATCCGAAATGGCCGAAAAGTTGAAAAAATTGACTAACTGTTGAAACAGGCAGTCTGGGACATCCGGGCAAAAAGTACGCGAACCGGCCGGATCGGCCGAAATGAGTCAAGGCAGCCCGAAACAGTTGGGCCGAAGGTACGCTGTGACGCTGAATCGGCCGGTTCGGCCAAATGAGAACTTTCATCGTGGACGCCACGACAAAAGGACGCGAACCAGTTAACCGGCGAATCGGGAAAATTTGTCCCAAACAGTCTGAAAGCAAATGGGACATCTGGGCTGCGAGTACATGAACCGGCCGGTTCGGCCGAAACAGGGAACTTCAGCACTGGGCCAAATGGGACAAAGGGACGCGTGGGACGCGGATAGCCGAAGGAGCCGAAGGCCAATCAGATCACGCCACGTGTCACCGGCAGAAAAGGGACATGGAAGCCCATTTCGGGCGGTTCGGAAGAATTTGTCCCGCGCAGCATTTGGGACAAATGGGACAAAGGGACGCGGCCGAAGCGGCCGAAGCGCGAGGAGAAAAGTCAACATTTGACCCGTGGAACTTCAAACGGCCATAACTTTTGACTCCGAGCTCCGATTTTCACAAAATTGGACTTTCTGGAACGAGCACGACATCCTCTACGCCACAAAATTTGGATTTATTAATTTTAATGAGGATAGATATATTTAAATAAAAGAAACATATTCGGCTCCAAATCATTAATGCTCATTCCCACAAATGACAAAAATGCCTGCTGACCCAAAATAGCTGCCCGTGCTCGAAGGCCATAACTTTTGCATTTCTCAACGAAATCACATAAAATTGGTACTTGTTGGAATTTTGGTTCCAAGCCCGATGCATAAAGCAATTAAGAAATTCTAGATTTGATTAGAAATTGATTGAGATTTTTAAGAAAACGTGGCCGGGTTCAGAATAAGTGTTTTATTTGGTAGCTGGGAGTGCAATTAAGAGGCATGGTCATCATTCTTTCTCTGCTGCAGCACATGGGACAGTATGGGGAGCCTTTTGCAAGTAATGTATAACCATTTCACTCAATTTAATGCCTCTTACAGGTGGTTGAAGGACAGATTTCGGGATTTCCATTTTCCCTTCTCTTCTCCTTCTCATTTTTCTATAAATTGGAGTGTTGGGCTCATTGTAAAGGGGAGAGTTTTTGGGTAGCAAAGCTCTGCCAAAATTTCTTTGTGAAGCCAGTGTGTTGCAGGCCCTTGTAGTGGACTCCTTGCATGGTGATCCAGGCCCTTATCTTGTAATAGACTGAACTGTGCATACCATGAAGCAATAAAATATCAGTTTGTGGATGTATCTTCCCCTGCTGTGTTTTCTTGCATTCTTCTTGCCCCTTTAATCTTTCTACAAGAATATTGTGTCTATTATTGTGTTCTTGCAGGGATCTATCATCATTGTGTATGCTTGAAATATTGTTGTGGATGCATTTTTGCTAGATTATGGAGAACTGTCATCACCTCTTCTAGTGTGCACTTTGCCTCTATATTTCACACATTTGGAGATTACTCTCACACCCTCCTTTTCTGGTGTATCACCGCTTTAGTGTAGGTTTTCATTTTATGCATTCTCTCTCTCTCTCTGGTCCCTTGTAATTTTAGATTAGAATAGCTAGTTTCTCCCGCATTAGAGTAGATTGTGGCGGGTAGTTTAGGAGCAAGAACCAGCTTTCTCTGGAGGTCTATCTCAAGTAGCAAGTCCCACAACTTGGAGATAGTACCCATGTTATCTAATCACACCGTGAGTTCGGGTATATGCACAAGGGTGCGGTGATTCGGTGATAACAAGAATATGGATTATGCTCAAAATATTGAGAAGGAGGAGGTCTATTTACCTATTTGGTGAAGGGAAAGGTATTTGTTTTAGACTTGGGTTTGCCTTTGGAAGAGCTAACAACAAGAGCGTGAGAGCTACTAGGAAGGGAATCGAGGAACATTAATTTGGTTTTCTCCCTAGTAAGGTGATCACAAAAGATCTCAAAAGTAGGCCATTAAAATTGCTCACCAAGACCATCCATGAGACGAATAAAAGGTAGAGGCAAAGACATTAAAAGGACCCTTCAACTTAGAGAGGATAAGAAATATAACTTCTTTATCAGTTTTAGTTTTTCCTCATGCTTGTAATTCTGAGCGAATAGACTTAAACTTGGACAAAAATTCTTCTATAGTGGAAAAATCAGATGGCAAAAGGGAAGATAATTTTGCATCTAGTTGCAACTAATCTGAATTCATTCACCTTACCAAAGAGTTTGAAAAACTTGTCCCATGCTTCCTTAGGTGTGCTAAGGCTAGAAAGGTGGAACATCAAGTTGTCGGAAATGTTTAACCCAATCAAACCAAGAGCCTCATCCTTCTTGCACTCGATCAAGTAGCGGTCTTTTTCAGAAGTGAAGGTTGGACCATTATCTAGCACCATGCGCCACAAGCCCTTCAATTGTAATAATTATTGCATATTTGGTTTCCAAACATTATAATTGGAAGTATTAAGTGGCTCAAACAAACATGACTCCATAGGAGAAAATGAGGACATGAATGGGCCTGGATGGACGTTGGGTACCACTAAAAATGTGTCCCAAGGCATGACAAGAGGACCCTCCCAAAAATTCAAAAACTCAACACATTGGATTGTAATAAGAACTGAACCAATAGAACAGGAACAAAAAATAAGTCACTTTTGCAAAAAAGTCACTAAGATCCGAGCTACAGTGCAAAAGTTATTAACAAATAAATTTTCCATAAAAAGCCTCAAATTAATTAAAAAAGACTCAATGATTAAAAAAATCATTAAGGCAAAGGGAAAAGTAGTTGTGTGACCACTCGTTGGAACCAGGAGGAAACAAGGATCTCAAATATGGTCTTGGTTTACAAATAACCTACCAATAGTATTAATTTACCTTAAAAACACATTAACCACCCCCAAAAGGAAATTATTAATAGAAATCTATAGAAAAATTATTTCTTTTAGAAAAATATAACTATAGTTTAGGCCCAATTTTTTAATCAGCCAAAAATTTGAAAAAAAACAAACTTATGCAATAAAATTATAGAAAGAATGTTAGATGGTGTGAGGGCTAGCGCGGGTCTAAAAAGTAGATTGACGTAGAGATCAAAAACTAATTAACTGTAGCATGGATGACAATATTGTATAAAATATATAAAAAAACAAATGTTGTGCGTGGATATCCAAGCACTGACCTGCTAAATATAAGCCACATATCCAAAACACCATAAAATGCATAGTTGGATGATCCGTGGAGGTGAGGCCTCAAATCAATTAAATCTTCAACCAATTTGAGATTATAATTACAGAATATTCAATCACAATGCCGCCAGACCAAAGCCATAATTAACATATCAATGTAAACATGTTGTGATCAATAGAAAACACAACCATGCAAGGCCAAAAATAAATTCAAATCCAAACCTCACATATAAACTAGCAATACCAGTCTATCCAAAACAATGCAGAGTATGCATAATATTATAGGAAAATGTGAATAAAACTTACATACACTCAATGCTCTGAAACCATGTAGGCAAAACCAACATAGGAAAATATCTAACCAGAAGAAAACTTTAAAAAAAATAGCCAACAACACAAGATCTCGTAGAATAATGCAATTATTATTATTGATCTCTCTCATATACCACCCAAAGAATGAATCCAAAGAGGAGTGTAGAATGCCAATAAATAGGCAAGTGAGAGAAGAGAAGAACCTTCTAGGGAAGACTCTAGAAGAGGAGGTTTCTAGAGAAACCTAGAGAAGAAATTTCTAGAAAGAATTCTAGAAAGTGGAAGAAAGTGCAAGTCATCATGAGTTATGACACAAAAGACAAAATAGAATGTGCACCCTAATTAATTATTAAATAATAATTAGAGCTTAATATTTATCCTATAATTTATAACTTGTAAAGTAAATACTTTTTCTTTTAAACAAGTACAAATTCATTTATTACAATAATAAGACATATCAATGAAGCAATCAATACATATCACATCTTCTTTATTAATCAACTTGAATTGCTAACAATCCTGCATGATAAAAATTCAACATTGTACACGGTCGATTCGTAAGAGCTAACATGGAATATACAACCCCCTGTCTAGATGCTTCATTACTAAGTAAATCTTTAATGACTATCCTAATAAATATTAACCAATAAAGTATCATTTCAACAAGCACAATGTTCTAGAAGCATTCGACGTGATCCTATTAATTTCAACATTTTCTAATACATATTTCATATATTACCTAGTCTCAACAAAATTTTGTGATCTACGTACAAATTTCATCCAGCTTAACCATTTTCATTCATTATCTATGAACACTAATGCAACCAAACTAAATGGACCTTTAACATAATTACATGTTAAATTTTAAACAAAAGAAGATGATAATATTACTTCTTACCATTTCACCATCTAGGTAACATATGTAATTCATTTAAGTAACATTACAAAACTCTCATAATAATCATATAATTATTAACCTTATTTTTGTTCCAATAAATAAACAATTCTTCAGATGCATATGAGACTAAGTACAACCGACAATAATTTTCTTTTAATACCCCACTGAAATAGTTTTCCATCATATCCTCTTGACATTTAAATTATGCACACATGCATAAAAATCAACTAACATTATGTATGTCCCAACAACCTCCAATACTGTCTAAAGAAGCATGCACTAACTTCAATCCCATAACCAGATTTGTCAACAACCTCATCCTATATAGGTCTTTACTAAAATTTGGGAAAAGTTTCATTTAAGGACACATACTAGTAGGTGTATTAAACATGTCTCATATGTCCATTTATATGTGTTAAGATAGAATATATTTAGTCCTCAATATCAAATGGAGGGAAAACCAATCATAAGCAATTAGTAAAGTAAGAAAACTTAGTAGAGTTCGGTTGGCTCCAAACCCTTTCGAGTAGTAGTACTTGTAAGATCACAGACACAAATTCATGAAACTCACCTTGCTTACGATGTGGTTTAACCCACCAAAAAAGGAACAAGGTTCAAATCGAACCAATCTTCTATTCAAGCACGGTGACTTAATGTCACCGACCCATGCCAAACTAACTCATCATCATGCGAGGGTGTAAGTCTCGATTAAGCCAAAAATTGTGGTTCTATAAATACCCATACATGTTCATCTCAAGTTATCTTTTTAATCAACATATTTTTAAAACAAAAACTTCTTAAGGAATGATACAATGCTCAGTCATCATATCGAATAAGAAAAACCATATGCATTGAATTAAGCCCTACTATAAATCATAGAAAACAAATACTCATTTCCTATCCTTGGTGGAAATGCTAACAAAAGAAAGCATAGTCTCAAGACATAGTCGGGGTTTTTATCTCAACGAGATCTAACAATAAAACCCACTTTCGATATACCCAACAAAAAGGGTAACAACCTGGACCAATAATCTTAGTTCCCATAATGTCATTAACAAAAATAAATGAACTTCATCTATCATTATGATCACACATAGATTTATTTGATTAATCCGTAATCAAAAATAAAGATAGGGAAGTGTATAATCCATGCCTATAGTTTTAAGATATTTATGCTACTCCTTTCCTCTTCTCTATTTCCTTATTAAGCTTCTAACAAGTCGAATCAACTCAAATTTCTTATCTTATCATATATTTATAAAATCTCAAGCTAAAATAAAAATAACAACATCTAAAAGATCCAAAAATAGCTCTCATAGAACCGACATGCACAGCTCGACCAAACCAAGCTCCAAAATAACATGGATGGAAAATATGACGAAGCTCTATGCATGAAATGAACCGTGTTGAGGAAGATTTGCAATCCCCGATAAACCATTTCCATGGGATATTTATTGCATTAAATTTTTGACAGACTTCTTTTTATTTTCCCTCATTTTCTCCAAATAGGGTAGTTGAGTTTTATTTTATAGTTGCATGGCATTTCCATTTGACAATATTATCTCCTTGGTGGATCATGATTGGTTGAAAACCTAAGTTTATTAAATTTACACAATGTCATATGCACTGTGATGATTAATCATCACAAATCAACAATAACCTTTTCCAAGTTTTATTTGCGATCTTTAAAAACCGATTGTCATATTTGCATGATAATAATAGATCAACTAATCCCATGAAACTTGATAGCAATCAAATACCACTTCAAGATAATAGTCTTCATCAAACAACCAATGTCAACCAAATTAACCTTCCATCATCTAATTACCCAATTGCCAAGGATTTTATCTCATAGATGTAAACAACCACATGCCATATGCCATGGTCTTAAACCATACAAAAATACCATATCATTTAACCTTGCCTTAATGGTCTAGGTCCAACATTAACAAACTAATTAATTATCACAATGTAATGAAATCAATAATCAACAAATAGTACATCATATGTATTATGATGAAGTTATAAATAGTTTCATCAATAATCAAAATCAAATAAACCGTAATAGCACTTCTCTACAAACAACTACTTATTGTTTCTCTTAGACACAAGTATTATAAAACCAACTTAAATGTTTTACATGCCCCTTGCTAAGGATCACCATTGTACTTTGCGGTATTTTACTATCGTGATAACAAAAGGAGGTTAGCATTATGAAATCAATATTTTTTTCCATACTACAATTATAATTTTACAACTATGTAAAAATTTCTTATATTACACAATCATTAATGAATAATATATTGCAGCTATGTATAAATTTAGTCCTTCTTTGTAAGTTATTACTTTCAACAAGACATTTAAAATAATATTATCAATGACATGTATAGTAACCATCCAAGTATCTAATTTCCTCAATCACATTCAACAAAGTAAGTATCACAACATAGCAAGGTACACTCCAACCTCTATTTCAGGTACATAAATCAAGAAATATACCCAGGCATCATAATCATTAGACTCGATAAATGCACATAATATGACAAGGTGTATTCCAAAATTCATTATAGATACATTATTCCTTAATATGTCTTCCATCATTGAGATCATTATACTTAGCATAGTAAGTACATACAACATAAAATCCAAAATAAGAACAAGTTATAAATGCTAAGTATTTTATGAATGATGGGCAATAAGAGGTGTTTTGCGGTTACGTATGCAACCACACATACGTGTGTATATAATTTATAGGATATACATACATGTGTGCAGCTGCACACTTAGATACGAAACAAGGCTTATCCTAGGCCTTTTTGAACCATTCAACATTTCATGACTTATTATTTCAATGAAACCGACTAAAACCTTTGGGTGTGACACTAAATAAGCAAGATATGGATATGGAATATTCATCTTTTGGATTATGAGAGGTATTTAACCTACTTCAATAAAAGCTTAATAATTTGGTGAGTAAGGATGACTTCCACCACAATCTTCAAACATTTTAAGGTAAAATGGAAGCTAACCTTCATGTATTGGAGGTCAGATCTAATCACTGTAAGGTAATGTCAAAGAAATGAATGGTGGAGTGCAACTGGAGTTTAAATTAATGAGGAAGGAAATTATGAACACTCCATCAAGCACGAAGATTGACTTGAATTCCCATTCTAGTAACATGGGTTCCTAAAGTAATGCACAACTATATCCAAACCACACCAACCAAGGAGGATCCTCTGCACAACCCGATATACCTTCTACCTAGTGGTGTAATGTTATTCCAAAATTAAAAATGTGTAATTTCAATCAAAATGATGTGATCACATGGATCAACCAAATGGAGATTTTTTTATCTACATTAAGTCGCAAGTGGGAAGAATGTGGTAATGGCATCCTTGTATCTAGAACCATAATAATTCACATGATATTATTGGTTGTGCACTTAAAAAAAGAACAAGGCTATTAATATCACATGGTTAGTTTTTATGGAGAAGCTACAAATGTACCATAGTAGTAGTGTGTTTGAGAACAAATTTATCTAATTAGCAAATATGTGGTAAAAGGGGTTAGTAAAGGATTATATTTAGTAGTTCCATATCTTGTCATTACACATGGATAAAATTACAAGTGACATTCTAAATGATCTATTCCTAGTGGTCTTAAGGATCACATCCAATATAAGGTATGAATATTTTTTTCACTCATTGTTTCTTATTTTATTACCATGCCACAAAGGGTAGAGGAAAAATTCCTTCCCATGAAGAAAAATAAATTCACTACCATTAGAGATTGTATCACCTTAATACCATCATTCCCTTAACCTACTTGATTTAATCCACAATAATTTCTAGAGAAAGGAATAAAATGACTATGTTATAGTTATGAAATTAAATGGAGTAAAGGACATTGATGTCTTTGAGAAGAAATTATTCTACATTGAGGGGACGAATAAGGAGTAAGAAGGGGATGAAGAATATGAGGAAGAGGAAGAGGTTCTTGAGATTGTGAATGTGGAATATTAACTAACTGTATCTTTTCAAGCAATTTTTTAGCATTAGTACCCCACAAACCCTTAAGGTAGTTGAGTTCATGAAGAAATAAAGGGTGACCATATTAATTAACTCTATAAGTACTCATAACTTCTTAAATCATATGTTTTATTTGCGCTTAAACTACTTTTTGATCTAGCCACATAATTTCAGGTCATGGTGGTAGTGTTATCTAGAAGAAGTGTACCCTATTTGAGGAATGGTAGATTTGTTTCTCTCTCTCTCTCTCACATATGTGGATAGACAATGGAAACACTTCATGGTTTGTGGGTATTCTGAAAGTGACGTGAATCTCTAGATTTAAAGGTTTGGTTCCCTTTTAGTGTATCCTTAAACTAAAATGGTGGGGTTAAGGGTTAGGATGAAAATTAGAAATGATAAGAGTGGGTGATACACCATAGACTTTTGGAGTTTTCTGATATGGGAATGTGCACAAACAGATAAAAAGAAATCTGAATTTTAACGATCCATAGGTCTTTGGGTGAATTCCAAGGAAAAATAATGGAAGTTGTGAAGGGGTGAATCACAATACTTGTTTCCAATATGCATGCGCGATAGAAATGAACATAATAACTATTCTTGATATGGATCGAGATAGCTTAAGCATATAACTTAATGAATTCAGGGAAAAAAATCACAAGAATAACTATCTTGAAATCACAACACTGCAAAATGACCTGGAAAGGCAAAGTACTTCTTCTCATTAATGGGAACTTGCTATAGAAAATCTTGCATCACCTTATTACATCAAATATCATCTTCAATATTTGCATAAGCAACGGAATATAAAGAAAAAGGAAAGTGGAGTTGAAGCTTAACACCTTCAATTACAACACTAGTTTTCTCAATTGCATGTCTAATTTTAAATCTCGTTGGAATAAAAAAATTAAGGGTTGTGAGCCAAAATTAGCATGCATGACATACAAGAACTAAAGTAAACTCGAAAAGTCTATTGTTTTCCTTTTTTGAACCTCTTGTTGACTTGTCAATCCTCCTTTTACATGGAATGGTATAGATCCCTTTAGCATAAATTATGGTCATTTGATACAATACAACGTAAGTACCACTTTGTCTTTATCTCGAAAAGGTCTATTTTGGCATTTATCCCATGCATGTAAAATTAATCATATCTTACTTTTTTTTTATCATTGCATACTTTTGAAAAATCATCGACTTTGACTTAGTAAAAGAAAAGTTGCCCCCTTCTACATGCCTAGGATTAATCATTAAAAAATCAAAAGCCCCCTCTCATTGACATGGCACATAAAATCTAATTTGATCGCGACATGATATTTCAAACTTGACCATAGTCACGTTGACCCCAATTGGGTTAAGGAAAGATATTAGGCGCTCAAACCTTAAAGTATGTTTTCATTTTCATTTTTCATCTGAGAAGCTCCTGGTGCTCAAACTCTGCATAAATTTTTCTTGGATATGGTGGCCACCATTATTTATGCCTTTAAAATATGTAATTATCGATGCTTTGATGTGATGCTCTCCATTAATGAAGTTTAAGCTTTGTTATTTTCTTCACTACCGCCAAGGTTCAAGTTAACGACTCTACCCAAATTTTGATTTCTTCCATTGCTCAAAGAGAGCTTAGCTTCGGCCTGTTGACTTGTTCCTTGCTCATACTAGATATTGCATGAATTTTTGATCTTCATAGCCTATTTGATGTTTTGATTTGTTTCACCTAACCATGGCCGCTTTTACTTGTTCCACCACCCGCCATGAAAATAAAGGTAAGCTTTTGATTCTAGATGCACCGTAAGATGGTTATTCAAACTGTATTTTATATCACACATCTACACTTTTTGTGGTTTCCTAGTTCCATTCCTTTCATAGGATTTCCATTCAAATGTTTATAGATATTAAGATTTGGGTTTGCTTTAGTTCGATTCTCCTTCACCGAATCGGCTCATTGCTTCATCTCTACCTTTTATACCCATCTCATTGTCATTTGTATGCCCGTGGCTCGCTAATCTTGTTAATGGATCGCTAAGCTTTAGATCTACTCCATTTGTTCCCTTAATTTCCGCCATGGAAAAAGGTCGAGCTTTATAACTTGGGTTCTATTTTTTTCCTTGTGGTGCTCATTAGTTGTGCCATTTAGACCTAGGTGAACTCGATTTATAGATCTGGGTCAAGCTTATATTTGGCTCAATTTCTATGTCAAATCTATCTATATTTTCCATGATATCTCATTGCAATATATCTTGATATTTCCATTTCTTAAATTAAACCTGGTTCTATGTGAGTTTTCTTTTACCGATTCGTATTTATATTTCACTTTTATGCTTCCACTTCTAAAAGCTTCTATGTAATCCCTTGGGTTTGAATTGTATATTTTCTTTCTTAGCTCGGTGTTTCCCATTTATTGCTTGAGCTGACAAATGTTTTCATTTGATCAAACTCTACTTTTGTAGTTCGACCATGGGCTGTATCTTAACAACAATTTTTCAAATGGATTAGCTAAAATATTTAAGGCATATTCTTCTCTTAAGACTATGTTGACATGTTTGCCTCTTCGATGGATAAAAATTTGTTCAAAAACTTGATAAATGTTGCAAGAATATGATCGGTTCCATTTTTTTGCTTGGTGGTTGGAGTCATCTCTTAGATATTTATTTTTATATTTGATACTTGGCTACTTAGTGTTTCTCGGAAAATACCACCGAGAGGGAAGAACTCTATGAAAACCGAATGGGATGCCATTTTGGGAGCTAGCTGCCATAAAATACCTCCTTGTACTCTATTTTTTTTTGTTTTCTTTAATGGGAGCTTGGTGTGTGTGTAATAATCCCCAAACTATTGTATGTTCCTCTATTTCCTCATATTTGGGTGTATTTCTGGTTATTTAGCCGTATGGGTTGCGATTGGAAACTTTTTGCCCTGGTTTTCTTGCAAAAACATCTTTGCCATCATGGGTGAGATTCAAACCCTTCTATTTGTTTAGAACCTTTGTTTATTTATGTTACTTTGTTATGGCCCCTTCACAAGATGATCATTTTTGTTGCTTAGGAGGTTATCATCTCATGGTATAGATAGGTCAACTAGAGCTCTTTTCGGATGTTGTAGAGCTCGACTTCTTGTTGTTGTGTTGAGTTGACTTGATTCTTTATAGAGGTAAGAAATGTGGTTATTTTTTTCTTATGCCTGTGAAGCCAAGCCTTGAAGAGCCCTTTTGATTCGCAAAGCTTTGTGAATGGATTTTAAAACAGGTAGATTGTATTTTACTATATATTTCTTACTCGAGTTAGAGCTTATTGAATTAAACCCTTGGTGTATGTTAGTTTGAAAACTCACCATTTGTTTGTTGTGAATAATTGAGGTGTTTGGTTTGCACTTATTTTTTCTTTTACCAATATCATTAGCTTAATGACTCATCCTTCTCTTTGTGTTAACATTGTGTTCATTAGTGACCTGGGTAGCATCACCATTATAGATTTGTGTTATAAATTTCCATTGATGACCTGGGTCAAGCTATGAATGGGTTTGTCGTGCACAATTCCTTTGTAACTCTGTGGAAGTGTTCTATGAGCTATTTTTTAAGTATTGTTCATTGATATCCTTTTTGGAGAGGTCTCTTAGGGTTTTCATTGCGTCTATTTTGCATTTGTGAGTCACACCTCCTGGACCTGGATGCCATTATTTTTCCTTGGCATTTTTTACACATGTGTTCTGTCATAGAGAGCTCCATGTCTAGCTGGAAACCCTTTTATCAACTCTGAATGAGATCGCCACCAAGTTGGGATTAAAGGCTCGGATGTTGGTTCCCTCATATGGTCTCCATTTTAGAAGGTTTTGAGCATTTTGAGCTTGTGTTGTCTCATTACGCAGGAGCTAAACGTTTCCTATGCATTGTAGTCACTTTAGTCCATTTTAGCCATTCAAGTTGTGTTATTTTGTTGTTGTGCTTTTCCATAAAACCCTAATAGCTCACTATTTTCCTTATGACTTGTTGATACTTTCCTACTCTTCATGTAGAGTCACCGGGAGTTGTTGTGTAGCTCGGTTCCGTGAGTTCTACATAAACTTAGTGTATTGATGTTAGATTTGTGTTAGTATTTCAACTAGACATGAATTTTTTATTGCTACTCAAATTTGGTGTTGAAGTAACTTGGTTGCAACTTAAATTTCCCTTTTGTGTCATGGGTGACTGTATCTAAAATAATAAATTCTTACTTCTTTTTACTTCAACTATATAATGTGAAAGCATCTAAGGAACATTTGCAATTTGCAATGAGTAGTTGTTGTCTTTATGAAAGTGTTGTACAAGAAACCTCATTCTCATGTGGGTGAATGCCAATCTTGGAAGCCATCGAAAACTTAAAATGATGGAAGGCTTAGGAATTTAGATGCGGATATGAATCTATGGGCACAAAGAAGATAGATCTATGATAAAAGAAGATGGATCTGTGATAATATCTACAAACACAAAAATAGATGTGATTAGATAACAATATGCGGGGTCATCTGGACAATGCCGGTTCCAAGAAGCTAGGAACTCTCTTGGAGGATATCAACCCCTGTGTCTAGAAATATAGTAATAAATGATGAACAATAGATTGTTAGAAATTAGAGGATTCTAACTATTACACATTTAATCAACCAACACATTTAAATATTAATATAAACCATAAAGCATTAAATGTTAAACATTATGCAATGTAATAAATAAAATTATAAAACATATTAATTAAGTAATACATACCGAAAGTAAGAACACAATGACATAGTGTTTATAGTGGAAAACCCCAAATAGGGTAAATAATACTCTGAAATAACCTTTTATTTTCCAAGAACCAAAATTACATCCAGTAACTTTCACCTCCTCCTTTCAACCCTAATCACAAGCGTAAAATAATATTCACCTTTGATATTTCTTTTTCGAACATATCAAATGAGGACCTAAAGTCCTTTTTATATTAGGTGATCGGGTATGTCTCCTAACCCACCTTTTCAACCTTATCGGTTGACACATATACCTAAGTTTTTAATATTTAATATAAGAAATATAATCATTTCATGATATTAAATATTTAACCGAAAATATATACCTAGGATGGCTTATTTAATAATAGAAAAATAAATATTTATATTATTAAATATTAACTTATATATTAGTGATGGACCCATATACATTAAGGGTTGGCCAAACCACTTAATCATTATGTTCCAACACTCCCCCTTAATGTTAAGTGGGATAACATAACATATGCCAATAGATTACCTGCTCGTGGTACACTACAAGATTTACAATCCTTAAACCATAAAGGTTTTAGGCTAGCATATCGATTGAAGGAATTATAACACCTTCATCATACTCAAGTTACCTTTTGGTACAAAAGGATTTGGAATCCCAAATATCATCCCATGATCAGTGGCTAAGTATGATTTGTGAGTTTTACATGTTCTCACAGGTTCTCATAAAAGGTTATTGAACCCAAGCATATAGGAGCCTTTTTTAACAAAGGACCTCCTTAATAATATGCTTATATTGGATGTTTACCAGTAAACTTAATAGCACTAAAGAGTTTATTGAAGACCATCTTTAAGATCTTTCTACACTTCTTTCTAAAAAATAATTTGAGGAGGTATACATGCCCGAAGGTATTTTAAAAAAAAAAACAAGTTCTATTACGAGGTAACATTTTCATGCACACCCCCCCTCAATGGAAACTCTGAAAATCCAAGATTTTCACAAAAGTGACAAAACATTGTAGCACTTGGGGGCTTTGTGAAGATATCAACAACCTTCTCTTCAGTTGACACGAACTTGAGATCTATCTCACCACTTAGCACCTTCTCATGGATGAAGTGTATATGTATCTCAATGTGCTTTGTCCTTTGATGTTGTACTAGATTATGTGTAAGAGCTATGGTGCTTTGGTTGTCGTAGAACAAAGGAACACTACATAGATCCTTCATCTTTATCTCATCGAACAACCTCTTTATCTCATCGAACAACCTCTTTAGCCATAAAGCCTCTTTTGCAGCTTCCATTGCACTTCTATACTCAGCTTCTGTTGAAGAGATAAAAATAGTTGGCTACTTTTTGCTGCACCAAGTAATGACACTTGCACCAAATTTAAACACATAACCAGAAGTAGATTTTCTATCCAATACATCACCAACATGATCAGAATCACAAAATCCATATAAGTTAGCATTTTCATTCTTAGTATAATGCAACCCATAATTGATTGTTCCTTTAATATATCTAAGAATCTTTTTTCTAGATTTCAATGATCTCTATAAGGTTCTTGCATAAACCTCGAAGCAATTCCTACCGCATAGGAAGTATCCGGTCTAGTTATAGTTAGATAAATCAAACTACCAACTAACTACCTATATAAAGTAGGATCAACTTTTTCACATGTAGGTTTAAGATCAAGTATCGACCCAACTTCCATAGGTGTAGAAATTGGTTTACATTCAATCATATTAAACTTGTTCAAGTACATTGGTTGCATATTGAGCTTGAGAAACAACAATAGAATGTTTATCTTGAAATATAGTCATGCGAAGAAAATTATGTAAGAGACCTAAATAAGTCATTTCAAAGTCTCGGTTCAATTTTTCTTTAATCATATTAATTAAAGTAGGACTATCAAAAGTCATAAACAAATCATCCACATATAGACATAAAATTATAATGCAAGAACCTTCATGCTTAATGAATAGATCATTGTAAAAATAACAATTAAAAATCTATTTTTTTAAAGAAAGCATTAATTTTCACATAGCAAGCTTTATGAGCTTGTTTTAAAACATACATATTTTTTTCAACTTACAAACATAAGTTTCTTTACTAGTTTCTTCAAATCCTTTAGGTTGAGACATGTAAAGTTCTTCCTTTAATTCACCATTCAAAAAAACATTTTTCACATCCATTTGGTGAATTTCCCACCCAAACTAAGCAACAATAGAAAACAAATTCCTAATTGTGCTCTTTTAGATATAGGGGCAAAGGTCTCAACATAATCTATCCCAAGTTTATAAGCTAGGAGACAGGAGATTCAAAAACATCCACAAAAGAAACATCAACCTGATATTTTACCATATTCTCATTATCTTATTCTAAGACTTTTTAAAAAAATGAGATAGACTTGATTAATTACATATCGAGCACAGATAATCAAATCATACATGAATAATCACTTTGCATACATAAAGGTGAGGATTTGTTCACGAGACGATATTGAACACAAGATCGAGAGCGTGGGTCGGGGGCAGGCCCCCAAGGGAGTCGAGGGGCAACGTCCTCGATGCAAAGCACAATTTACAATTTACTCCTTTGAAATTTAGAAAATCAACTCTTTGTGATAAAAAAACATGATTATTACAACAATTTGTATGATCAACATTTCGATAATAAATTAGGTTTTATAGAGGAAAAAAATTACAAAAATAATCTAGGATATGTCCCCTATCATTCAAGTCACGTAGTTGAATTTCAATGAATTCAAATAAAAATAAAGGGACTTGTTAAACAAATCATATATACATATGATATATTAGTTTGACAATAATAATAAAATTCAATCGAAATTTGAGTGAATTTTTGTTAGTTTTCTATACAAATGACGACGATGATTTAGTTGTCATGTTAGATCTATAAATATTTTAGTTTATTCTAACCATTAAGTCATATGTTATTTTATTCAATATAGAGTAAAATATCTCTATTTAATCATTTAGAAAATATACTATAATTTAATTTAATTTCATAATATATAAGAAATTCACCAAAAGTAACACATCTATAAAGGAGTATATTAATCAAGCAAACCAAACATTCCATGGGTAACCAAGTTACACGGTAAGGATTGAGTTACCAATTGAGCTCTCCACAATTACTGCCAACCAACTATGCCTTGGTGGACAAGCCAATTCATCAAGCGGGCCATGAGAGTTAAAGACCACGTGGAATACAACTCCATTGGCTCACATGACGGATGAGGGTAATTTAATATAATAAAAAATTTAAGAGCCAACTTGCTATACATGGTGAGCGGTCTACACAATATAACTCGCTAAGTGTTAAGAGATTAAAGAAGGAGGGCACGAGAAAATCGATCTCCTCATAAGACAATGCTCATGGTTCCCAAAATTCATTTGGTTGAGCCAATTCATGCCAACCAAGATTCGTATTACCATATTCAACTTTTCCAATACCGAGCCACTCAACCACCAAGACAATGCCAAGCCATTCTTGGCTAGCAAAATTCACACGTGACCAAAGTCACGTTAAATAAGAAATTCAATAAATAATTACGCCGAAAGGCATGTTCTAAGTGGAAATCCCGACTCCTAACAACAAGTGACAGAGCAATCAACGATCATGATACATTTGTTGACGATGCACGAATGTTTTGGAGCGTTCACGTGTCTGGGAATGGATATGGCATTTCCGTTGGAGGTAGGTACATGTGGCCATCATGAAGATAAGAACAAGATATTCAATCATAGAAAGTGTATGGCCGCCCCTGCTGTAGTACAGGATATCACTGTGCCGTAAAACATAGTCTTTTTCAGGGATTTCTTCTTGTTTTTGGTATTCCACCTTTTTTTCAATTGCCATAATGGGTTTCGCCATGAGAGAAGATTGCAAATTGGAAATTGTATGCCCACATGTTCCTTCGGCAGCCACTGTTATGCCACAAATACCAAGATTCTTTCATGGAAATCATCATTTTTGCTTGTGATAGAAGATGGCGAGAGTTTGGCCGTGTGGGAGTAGGAATGGGATTTTGAAGAGAATCCCAAGTCAAGCCTTGTTGGAAGGAGATTACCAGAATGGGTTCAGGATTTTAGCAGGATACGAGGTGAGTTTTTATGTGTGGGTATGGCCGCCCCTGATGTGGCAGTGTATCAGAAAACATTTAAAGTACTGCGTATATTAAAAGCATTGTGCGAAGGGGCAAACTATTGGATTGTGCGCAAAGGTTAGCTTGCATTCCTCTCTCAACCCATTTGTCCTGGTTTATAAAAATTTATCCACTTATTAAATCTAGCCTTATGGAAGAAAAACCTATCCTAATGAAGCTAATCTTTCATCCTCTAGCTGAGCAACTATATTGAAGCACAATGTTTTGTGTTTCACAGGAAACATATTCACCAACAATGTATATCATGACTTACATCAATATAAATGGTGAAAAAGTGTACACTTAGGTAATTGATTTTGTTTAAGGTTTTTTAACAAATATCATTTCTGAACTTGTTAGTTTAAGTCATTTTACATTCTTTCCATTTTTTTGATAAGATATATTTGAGTTTCTGGGTATGTAGTTTTACCGTTGTTTAGGATATAAAAGGACTATAAATTCTTGCGTGTTGTTCAGAGATGCATTATAATGCATGTATAGAGAGTGTAAAAACATGAACAGACATGTCCTGGTTTTAGGGTATATGTCATGGTTTTAGGGTAAGTTCCACTATTGAGTCTTGTTGAGATGCGATTAACTAAGTTTAGCTATTTTGCAAGTAAATTATTTGGCGGGGAGTTAACTGAAAAATCTTGTCGGTGGAGCTTAAACCGTGCCTCGGTGGCCTTTCCTTTCCACTGTCGTTAATCATTATTATTCCAATCACTTTTTATGTATATCTCCCTTTTTGAATTTTCTATTTTTAACACTCATAATTTATTTGGAAAAAGGCACGTAAATAATAAATAATAAATTGGTGTATACACGCACTCTCCCCCAAAGCAACATGTTAAGTCGTAGTTGATCTGGTTCTGAATTTGCATGAGCTTTATACAACACTTGACATTTGCAGATTCAAACATCTGCAAATACTAGATTTTCAGAGGAACAATCCTCCTCGTACACCGTGTTTTCATTTGGGTTTTAGACTGACTTTCCTTCTCATACCCTCTGGCCAAAGAACAAGTAAGTGTATGGTTGCCACTGCTTTGTGGTAGTGTACGGTTGCTCCTACTCTATATGGTCACCTTTGATTTGTGAATGGAATTGACCCAAATAAAAAAAACATTATTTATGAAACTTGAGAGCCCACCGTCCCCCCCCCCCCCCCAACCTAATCATTGTTTTTGGAATTAACCCAAATAAATGTTGAACCATCAAATGCTAATTTGAAACTTGAGAGCCCCCTACAATTAAAATAAAAAATCCATGCTTTGCACGACCTTTACCATGGAGTTGTGTTCACTTGAATCTCCCTGTGATCCACCCATTAAAATACACAATAACTCTTCAATCAAAACTAAATACTATTGTCCATATCAGAACTGGTAGATGAATCATTTCCAATATTCTTGGTAAAAAATGATTATTGATCTAAGTTAACAAGTAAAAGAACAAGGCAGATCCACCATCTATGAAATTAGGTGAATGTAGCTAGATAAAACAATATCAATGACTTTTACATCAAAATTTCAAATTACACTCTGCGATTCATCATTTTAGGTTTATATTGAACTATCTTTTCATTCATGATTTGATGATGGATGATCAATATCGTTTATTTTTCCAAATCAACATTTAAAACTATACTCCATGATTCATCGTTGTAGGTCTGTAATGAACAATCAATTCATTCTTATTTTGATGATGAATTATCGATAAGATTATCAAATAGGACTTTAAGATAGGAACTTTTCTACGCAGTCTCCCCCCAAAGCAACATGTTAAGTTGTAGTTGATCTGGTTCTAAATTTTCATGAGATTTATACAACAATTGACATTTGCAGATTCAAACATCTAGAAATACTCGATTTTCAGAGAAACAATCCTCCTCGTACACCTTGTTTTCATTTGGGTTTTAGACCGACTTTCCTCCTCGTACCCTCTGGCCAAAGAACAAGTATGGTTTCCACTGCTCTGTGGCGGTGTATGGTTTCCCCTACTCTGTATGGTCGCCTCTGATTTGTGCATGGAATTGACCCAAATAAAAAAAACATTATTTTTGAAATTTGAGATCCCCCCAAACATTATTTCTAGAATTAACCCAAATAAATGTTGAACCATCAAATGCTAATTTGAAACTTGAGAGCCCCATAAAATTGAAATAACAACATCCATGCTTTGCATGGCCTTTACCATGGAGTTGTGTTCACTTGAATCTCCCTGCGATCCACCCATTAAAATACACAGTAACTCTTCAATCAAAACTAAATACTACCGTTCATATTAGAACTGGTAGATGAATCATTTCCACTATTCTTGGTAAAAACAATTACTGATCTAAGTTAATAAGTAAAAGAACAAGGCACATCCACCATCTATGAAATTAAGCGAATGTAGCTGGATAAAACAATATCAATGAATTTTACATCAACATTTCAAATTACACTCCACGATTCATCATTTTAGGTTTATATTGAACTATCAGTTCCTTCTTGATTTGATGATGGATGATCAATATCGATGCTTTTTGGATCAACATTTAAAACTACACTCTGTGCTTCATCGTTGTAGGTATGTAATGAACAATCAATTCATTCTTATTTTGATGATGAATTATCGATAAGATTATCAAATAGGACTTTAGGAGAGGAATTTTTCATTTAACAAAAAATCATGGTTGTGACAAAATTTATAATTTAATTTAAAGAAAACCAAAAAGAAAAAAAAATGAGAACTATAAATATTTTGTTATCAGGTTATACTATTTAGAAGCAATTTAAAGCTAAAGTTGCAAGGGAGACTGTATGGTACCTATTTATAATTTTTTAGTTTAATTTGCAATACTTAAATCTGAATATTATAATGCTATTGAATGAATTATTGACCCCAACTTTTTATATAATTGCTGACATGAAAGCTTCCTTAGTGTTAATCTGATTAAAACTTATGAGTTGTTTCACATTATACCTCAAGAAAAACTTTTCGAAATAGAAGGTACACAAATTATTTGAAACAAATCCTTAAATAAATCAACTGCTGCCTTAGTGAAGCTTTTCCCCACTCTAAAACATCTTAATTTGGAAATAGATCTATCATCCTTATTGGGGACCTCGGCCAACTACTGCATGTCATGAACATTCCCCTATATGCCAAAAACTCCTACGACACTCTGTGGAAAGACTTCACCGAATGTATCTCCTTCAATTCTACTTTTAGGAAACAAGGTTCCACTCTTGCACAGGATTCATTTCACAACTTGCTTCTCAACATTCATAATGTTGTCCCTCTATTTCTGGATTGGGAGGTCTTGATGTCAAGAACAAATTCTTGCCTTACTGAACAAGAGATCATTGATTTCAAAGAAACTCCCCATCTTTTTGCTAATAACATCCTGGTGGACAACCACAACGTTCAAATATTGGAATCCCTTAACTCTCCCATTGACATATCCATTGCTCAACACACCATGTGTACTGGTGACGATCAATTATAACACAAAGTTCTTCTCTCCATTGACCAGAGAATCATGCTTTTCACAAATTTGTGTGTTGAAATAGGTCTTGTAAATGGTGCTATCGACTCTATCGTCGACAATGTTTACAATTATTCCTCTGGTCCACCTCATTTTCCTTTATTTGTTGTCATCAAATTCGATCGATACAGGGGAATCTTTGGGATGTCAACAACCCTTTCCATGTTCCAATTCCACCTATTTCCAGAGGTCATCGAACGCAGTTACCACTTAAAATGGCTTCGACATTTTCAATCCACAAACCTCAAGGGCTTACTTTGTAGAGAACCACTATTGACATTGAAGGCTCGGAAAAACAAGGGCTTACCTTCATAGCTGTATCAAGAGTTCCCTCCTTTTTCACCCTTCGGTTTCCACAACCTTTTTGTTCAGCCATTAGGCTAAATGTCCTCATCACGTCTTTTGTTCCACCCCAAGAAATCATATTTCCATGGAGTCTTTTCAAGAGTAGATATCATCCATACCATATTGCCCAATCTTAAACAAGTGAAGCACGAGGTTCGACAGTGGACCTACACTGACACCAACACCACACACCCTCCCAACTAGTTGAATGAATGACATCTTATGTCCCACCTCGGCTCGGCCGCAAATCACGCCTTAACATCCTACATATGTTAGGTCTCCGTGAATTTGACACCCTATGCATTCCCGTCAGAGAACTCCAACCCTTGGAAGGCCAACATTTTCATCTTTTTAAGACTCCCTTAAGCATATCCAATATATTCTAATCGATGAAATGAGTTTCATTAGCCCTAAGTTGCTCAGTAAAATTGACTACCACCTTCGTGAAGCTTCCCCACTCCAAAACATATAAATCTGGAAACAAATATGTCACCCTTGTTGACGACCTCGACCAACCACTACCTATCACGAGCATTCCCCTATATGGCAACAACTCCTATGGCAACGGTCTGTGGAAAGACTTCATCGAATGCATCTCCTTCAGTTCTATTTTCCGGCGACAAGGTTCCACTCCCGCACAGCCTTCATTTTCGTAACTTGCGCATCAACATTCATAATGTTGGCCCTCTATTTCAAGATTGGGAGGTCCTGATGTCAAGAACAAAATCTTGCCTTTGTGAACAAGAAATCATTGAGCTCGAACAAGCTCTCCATATTTTTGGTACAAATAACCTGGTGGAAAACCATGACCTTCAAATATTACAATCCCTTAACTCTCCGTTTCTAGATCCATTCCTCAACACACCATGTGTGTTGATGTCTATCCATTGTAACACAAAGTTCTTCTCCGCATCGACCTGAAAACCATGCTTTCCACAAATTTGTCTCTTGAAATGTTCTTCTCCACATCCACCAAAAAATCATGCTTTCCACAAATTTCTCCCATCTCTCGTATCTCACTTTCGACGTTAACATCACACACATGACGTGCGATTGCTAGCCATGCACCATCTAAACCATCAAACATCATAACTACCGTCATCCACACCTCAACCACTGAATCGAAAGGAAAATAAACATTGCCAAAGCCACATTGGAATTTCCCATTTTTGGGCTTATAAATCCATATAAAAAAAAAAAAAATCATTTGTGGGACAAAAGGTCCTCACATTTTTTTAAAATACCAATTTGAATAGGAGCATGGGCGCTTTGGATAGCAGCCATGCGGATTCATGACGGTAGGAGGAGGCAAGGGTGGGGAATTAAATGCAAGTAGTTACGGAAGAGAGATGAAGCACTTGATGGGTTCTTATAATAAGTTTAATTTTTAAGAGTTCTAAACATAATACTACATTTCTAGAAACCCCAACTAATTTAATGGGATGCCGCATTCAATTCACTTTCAAATGAAATCATTCGAATATTTAAACCATTATAGAGATAATTGCATAAATTCTATTTCGAAAGGCTTATTATATTATAACATAGTTTAAAACTTTTAGCACAAGAGAAATAACAATTTAAACTATAGTTGGTTGTAATAATATAGGTCGCAATTATTTATATAAACTATAGAATAGTTTAAAGTTTTTAAACTATATAAAATTTAGGCTATAGTTTGTATTATAATATTAGGTTTTAGTATGTTTATAAACTTTATTTTATATTTTATATTTAAACACAATACACTTTTTCAAATCAAATCTTATTAGAAGGTGTCCAAATGACACTAGAAGATTATTTGAAAACACAATAATACTAAAATAGAAAGTGAATTTTTACTCTGGGCATGATTCCACATGTGAATACAAGTAACATTAAATTTTACGAGAGGGGACAATCAATTTCACTTATTGAATAAAATAATTTAAAATCTTATTTCCATGAACCTTGTCTCCTCCTTCATGTACTCTTGATTTTTACCATTGAAAACATTTAACTTGCACACATTAAAACTATAGAAATATAGGAACATATTTTACACATTATTTATCCCTTACCATGTATTTCACATGAGTTTTTATGGAAGGTAATAATCTTTCTAATTTTTTCCCCTGTGCATTCACATTAGTTCTTAACAAGACAAAAATATTAGGTTGCACAAAAAATGGAAAGAAGGGGGCTTGATCATTTTAAAAAACCCGTAAAAATTAAATATAAAAATTAAATATATAAATAACTTAGACCTAACCTATTTAATTTAAACCATGCTCCTACCATGTTAGAAATTAGAGGATTCTAACTATTACACATTTAATCAACCAACACATTTAAATATTAATATAAACCATAAAGAATTAGATGTTTAACATTATGCAATGTAATAAATAAAATTACATAACATATTAATTAAGTAATACATACCAAAAGTAAGAACACAATGACATAGTGTTTATAGTGGAAAACCCCAAATAGGGTAAAAACCACTATGAAATAACCTTTTATTTTCCAAGAACCAAACTTACATCCAATGTAACTTTCACCTCCTCCTTTCAACCCTAATCACAAGGGTAAAATAATATTCACCTTTGATATTTCTTTTCGAACATATCAAATGAGGACCTAAAGTCCTTTTTATATTAGGTGATCGATATGTCTCTTAACCCACCTTTTCAACCTTATCGGTTGACACATATACCTAGGTTTATAATATTTAATATTAGAAATATAATCATTTCATGATATTAAATATTTAACCGACAATATATACCTAGGTTAGCATATTTAATAATAGAAATATAAATATTTCATATTATTAAATATTAACCTATATATTAGTGATGGACCCATATACATTAAGGGTTGGCCAGACCACTTAATCATTATGTTCCAACATAGATATCATTTAGAAACAATGCAATACAAAATGCCAAGTAATTGGAATGAAGAGGGGACTTAGCTTGTGCTCTGATATGGAGATGAAATGGGCATCAGGATGGAAAGATGACAAATAATGGCAAAGCTTCCTCCAACACTCCTCACCTTTAACTTCTAATGATGACAAATATTTTCCTTGACCTCAAACTTGCAGAACTTAATCAAGCACTTTCTTCTCCTCTCCTAAAAACTTCAATAAGCAGATATTTCATACTGATTCTTCCTCCTTTTGAAAGAGAGGGAAGACCCATATTTATAGCTTGGAGGTGAGGTTAGATTGGGGTTAACGGGTAACTGGGGTTTGATAAATTAACCTTAGTCAGGTGAGTGGGGGGACATGATTTGAATGAGTAGGTGAGATAATAGATTTGATTTGATTGAGTGGGGTTCATGATTTGGATGGTGGGGGACACAATTTGATTGAGTGGGGTGATGTGATTTAATTGGAATATTTGGATATTATTAGCACATAATGATGTTTAAGGATTTAAAGGAGATTAATTGATTAATCAAACATGTAGGTTTGGTGGGAAATGGAATAAGTCTGTTGAGAGAGAGAAAATGCGGGGTGATACCAAAATTTGGTGTCTACATTTTCCCCTTTTTGTTGAGTGGTTTGCGATAACAAGCCACGATCGATGTTTGTCAAGAAAAAAGTAGAGAAGGCACCGGTGAGGAAAAAGGTGATAGGTGATGGTTATCGTGGTATCCTCGGACACGAAAATACCATGGGAAGAAATTCTTAGAAATGGACATGATGATGCCCTTGCGAGAGGACTGACAATGATAAAATATGTGACAAATTTCTCAAAAAGATAAGAGGTCAATGCTACATAGAGAAGAACGAGAATGGGATGTAATGAAAGGGGTCAGCGTTAGTGCATAAACGGAGAAACATCGGCATTGACCATGAATGCTAGGTGTGAGGGATGTGTTGAAGGATGTAATGAGAAAGAGAAAAGGGAATGGAAAGAAAGGTTGAAGGTGAAGGCGACGGGGGTATGGAATAGAGGGACGAAGATGGAGGAGGAGAAAACAAGGAATGAAAGGGGAGGAAGAAGATAATAAAGAAGGATTGTAGAGAAAGGAGGAAATGATGAAGGACAAACAAGGAGAAGACAAGAAAATGAAAAAGCAGAGGATGGTGAAATTATGAAAAAGGGAGATAGTTATTTAAAACAAAAGTCGTGAAGGAGGGTGAATAAGATGAAGGTAGAGAGGTAATGGAAAATGAAAGAGATGATAGAGAAAAGAAAATTAAAAATCAGCCTGCAAACCGTAATTCTCTTGTTATGTACTTCTATTTTATGGTGACAATCTCTAACCTCGCGAACCAAATCCTTGTTAAAAATGAGAATGGTATCAGCCATGAACTTGGCTCTCATTAAGGTGGCATCCCAATCACCAAATCTCTCTCTCTCTCTCTCTCTCTACTACTCTTTCTCTTATCATAAACTCCTTATTTCAAGTTCTGCAGCAGGATGTCGGCCATCCCCTCAAGATTATCTTTCCCTTTCCCTTTCTTAATTCGATTCATGGTTGATGCCAGATTTCCTCGTCCGATTCAGAACATCCACCGACCGGGCGGGATAAAGAGTTTACCATTTTGACCCAAGAGAAAAATCAGGCCTTGATGAAGGGGAACATCTATTTTCCTATTTTTGAAGTCCATAATGGAAGAAGTGAGGGACTTGAAAAGGAAAAAGGCTAGGCTCATAGCTTGTTCTCTTCAAAGATAATTTGGGATAGAAAGATGATATGAAAATATCTTCCTAAAATTTCTTTCCAGTCAAATAATTCATCAAAACAAGGCATACATCATCCCATTGACTAGGAAGACATGTGTGACCAATACCATCATCACACAACACAATATTTTCACCAAGGCCAAAAAAGTAGCCAATTCATGTTTCCTCCTAGTTTTGTCTTTAAACATTTTGAGACCCTCCATAGTTAACCCAGTAACCTCAGGCTATGAATTCCACAGACACCCTTATTTCAACCCCTTAAGATTAAAGCCCCCTTCAACAAAAGCATTACCAAATTCCATAGAGAGCTGAAAGTAATTACCTTTTAAACGTTGAATATACTTCGTAAGACCTCCTGTTTGTAGAAATATCTAAAGGGCCAAATCATTTTTAGGTGGAGGAAAGGCATCCACCGTGTTCGACCATATCTTCACCTAAATTGAACAAAAAACAATGTCTTTCTTTGGTAGCAACTAAAATGGAGCTTCTAGTGCCAACTTGATTGAAAATATACAAATAAGTATAATGCATGTCTTTTCCCAAAAATAGAGGATCTTATTACGATGCTTGAGTGTGAGAAAATTGACTGCCATAATGACTCGATCTTCAAGGTATTTTCATCATTTATCAAATTTAAAATGTTTTTCCAAGGTATGATTTTCCTTGGCCATGTCATCATATATGTCATGTTGTTACCATGATTGGAAACCAAGTCGGTAGGTCTATTACATGATCTCAGTAAATATGTTAAATGTCCACGTGACACAAATGATTGCATCAACATCCTGGTTTCTTTGATTATATTGATAAATTTCCACCCACAAATACTCGATCCTTGATGCCATTGACAACACGTAACGAATCACCCTTGATAATAAGGGACTTTATATTCAGTTCAATACACAACTTTAAACCCCATAGCATGGCTTTGGCCTTGGCATGATTAGTGGAGTGGTTCCCATAGGACCCATGTAAGAATTTAAATATATCAAACAATAGTTCATCTATAATTTACCTAACTTTTGTAACTTTTAAAAATATTTTAAAAGATTTATTTAATAGTCACTCTTTAATATATTTTTGACTCCAAATGGGACACACTTATGTAATTTAAAATTATTCGTTGAGAGTAACATTCATGTTATTATAATCAACTACCCTTCCTATCATTAAATTTATATGTTATTATTAAAAAAATTAATGAATCAATGATTAGTGAATTTAATTTTTATTAATATAAAAGATAGAAACACTATTTATAGATGTGTCAAAATCACCATAAATGTGATGGTCATGGGAATCTCGTAAGATATAGAAAAATATTGTTATCCATCATCGTGTCTTCCATTAGTCTAGTTCAAGTTAAACTAAATATATTGTCTATAAAGTTGTTGCAAAAGTACTTGATCTTCCATGTTTTGTTCTTTTCAAAGTTATAACTACATCCAAGAGGCTTCCTTGGAGATATAATATAAAGAGAAAATTATCAAACCTCGCGCATGTGAAATGAAATTTTAGTTTCTCAATGTCAAATGCCTTGAAATGTTGCATGATATAAATTCGCCGATTCATCAAAATTGTGTGAATCAAAGAATGCTTCTAAGAGATCTGTTTTATTTTCGCATTACCCAAGAAGTCAAAAAAATAATTTCTCTTATTGGAATTATTGGTGGAAGAATTAAGATGATGTTGCATTAGTACCAATTCCGTAAAAAAATTAGCATATGATTTGATTGATTTTTTTAGTTGGTTTATTGACACATACATTAATGTATTATAAATATACATCTTTTGATTTTATGTGTTTGTGAATCAATCTCTTGTTTATATGTTTACATGAAAATATATTCTCTTAAGGGTTATGTGTGTATGTGGTCTTCGATAGATGGTGGAGGGATTTAAGCTATTGTGGGATTTCAACTTGGTTGACCATCTCCCCAAAATTTTTATATTGAATCCCTTTTAACTCCACTCATATTGTGTGCACCTCACTCCACATGTGAGAGACTTCAATAGAAATATAATATAAGGAACACATTCTCAAATATTTCATTTTATAAATGTCTTATCTAAAAGACAATAGGTACCAAGAATAACTACAAACCTCATAAAAATGAATACAATTCATAGAATTAATATAATCATATCGAGGTTAGTTTCTATGCAAGATATGTTATAGAATATTCTTTGACTATAACGATTATATTTTGACTCTAACATTCATTTTTCTGGAATCAACTACCCTTATTATCATTAAATATATATACTATTACAAAATAACAAATATACGTAGATTGTTAGTGCACTTAATTTGGATAAATATAGAAGAGAAAACCCTAACTATAACACCGAAATCCACATCTTTGACTAATTAACAATAAAATAATAAGAGAAGCCCTAGCTCACCTTCTCAAACCTTGATGATAACTTTGCTAGCAATGGAAAAGTTGACCAAAGTGCGGTGATTGTGAAAAATTGCAAGATATAGGAAAAGTGTATTTGATATTAGGAAATTAAATTTAATTAATACGTAGTTAGTATGTTTACATTCCACAAATACCCATACACTTGGTCCTTTCATCTTCATTCACCACTCCCTCATATTGTAATCCCCTGATGCCAATATTTTAAAATAACAAGGATAAGATTATAAACATGACAATGCTTCAAATTTAATGAGTGTTAAGAACCTGAAATATTGAAGATGTGGTGTCAACCACAAATCTTAAAGGAGAAATATTGCAGATGATATATCTTGTTTCCTGTGAAAGCATGTAGAATGGTCTATACAAATGTCACAAAACCATCTTACATGGCATTTTTTTGGTTATCAAATTCAACCGATACATTGACTCGACATGGAATCCCAAGTCCCCCGACATGTCCTTATTTCTAAAATCTCCCATAACGTGTAAAATAAAATGCCCTTTAAAAACCACAATTGGTAGCATTAGAAAATATAACTATTGACATTGTGTGTATTGATCAACACATGCTTGATTTCAAAAATATATATCTAGTGTATATTACATCAACGATCTATGGACTACACCTCATTTCTCCCTCAAATGATTGATAAAAATGACACATGGTTCATATGTCTTATTCAAAGACATTTTCTTTAACATGTTCCCCAACATTTTACCCAACCCTAAACTCCTCCCTAAATCTCCTTCTTCATCACCTTTCTTCTCCCTCCAATGTTTCACTCTTTTGAGTTTATATTTTTCAACACATCCCTATTGCCATCTTCACTACATTACGGCATATAATTACTAGTAAATATTCATTAATTAATATCATCTCATATATTTTAGTATTCTTGTATCTAGTATACATCTCAAGAATAATTTCCCTTTACTATGTCAACTCTATATTATCTTTCTCCACTTAATTATTTATACTCCAATGTTTTCTTATAAAATAAATGGTTTTAAGGGTATTAATATATATGGATTTAAACATGCATATCCAAGATATAATGGAAATCCAAATTTAATGACCGTATGATGGTCTTTACTAAAAAATTCAATCAACTTTAAAGCTTGGTAACGATGCAAAAAGATGTTGTTTTGCACATACATTTAATATTTGTTTGAAAAATGTAAACAAACCCACTCTTATCACTCGAAATCTAATTTTGACTTTGCATGTCAAGTGTGTGAATTCAAAGGGATTAGCCTTTACTAGGCATACATTTTTCCATAATATCAACCTACACACTACTAAAGACATTGACATTATTATTAGTTCCATCCAAGGCAAGATATACACCTTTCAGTTCAATCAATTAAACATATCACCATTAGCCAATTACATGGTAAAATTCTTTTGTAATGTCAAGATTTCAAATGTGTGAACAATGAGTTAGCATATTGACATAATAAAAATAATGAAATAATTTGTTTTTAGTTATTGTGATTAGTGTAACATGCCTGAAATGACTATTGTTGTGCCTTATTGAGCTACAGTTCTCTATACTTTGGCCAAAAATAATATATTTTCAAACATCCTCCCATAATTAATATTGTAGTTGTAAATGCATTTATTTGTAGTTTTCTATATCTTTTTCCCTCAATGTTTATTGATATGAATTAAATGAATTTCAAATCTATCTTCTATATTTTTTTTTTTTTTGGGTTAGTAGAACTTGTCTTTTATGACTACCAATCGTATGTAAAATGTACAATGTGAACACCGAAATGGATCTAGAGAAGAAGTGAACATGGATGGAGAGAAACAATGGAAGGGAAAGAGGGGTGAAGAAAAAGGCGTTTAAGGGTAGAGAATTGTATGGAAAAAAGAAAGAGGAATCAAGGAGGCAACATTGGAATATACACTCTAAGAAGTACATGACGTGCTTTTCATTTATAAGAAGGGGTAAACTAATGTTCCAAAATAAGTAGATGAAAATTTTGATGGAGACATGCCAAAAAATGGATCACAATGATCACTCATTACACAACGTAACAAGAACTACTTTTAGTTGTGAGTTAAATTAATTATAGGAAGTAGAAGCACAGACATGTGTCAACAATTGACACCTTCCAATGATTGGTGATACGATTCATACACATTTTTCACGGACCATATTATTATACCCCAAAATAATATTTGTTACGCATGTTCGACTTAAACATTTCATGTATGTAATTTAAGTTCATTCATTGTACAAGTAGTTAGAATACAAATAAATGAAGGGAAATTACTTATGTGTTTGAAGGGTTAATTTAGAAACAAGGATATGTGGTGTGGAACTTAAATCCCAGGGTAGGGGTTGATAAAAAATTACAATTAGGGTTTCTATGTAGTTATCGGGGAAAGAACGAGGTTTTCCTCTACCCGAGAGGCACGTAGTTTTTGCAAGTTTCGACGATGTATAAAAAGCACATTTAGAAATGTGAAGGGAAAGGTCTCACGAGATTGCATGATGTGATAGTTTGTAATACCCCTTTGAATTAGGAAAAATGGATGTGTAAAAGGAATGTTCAAGGAAGGAAAAGACATGAATTGAAGGCTAGAAATAAAAACACATTATGTGATCTAATTTTTTCATCTATATCTTGCACGCATTATGGACATGAATGCAATTTGCATTTAAAGAGATGAAAATGTAAAAATGAGTAAAAACCAATGAACATCTATTTTTAGTTTCAAACTTGAGTACTTGTAGGGGAATAGGTTATGCTTGAACAATCAATGATAATCATTCCATCAGTATCGATCCCACCATGTGAGCGAAAGGTGTATTTTATTTGTCATTCAAAAGAGCATTTTTAGATTAAAAACGTAAATTAAATACATGTATGTAACACCCTCTTTATTATACTTCTCAACTAGGTTTTTTTTTAATTATTTAACTTCATGTTTCACTGATTTAAATACCCCACATTTAAATATAACATAAATATTACATTGAATCCATTTGATAGTCAAGTCATAAACCGTGAACAATCGAATAAGTGTATACAAATCCTAATCGACTCCCCTCAAACAATCTTTATGAACCAATACACCATGTGAATCATTTGGTTTCCTTTTTTAGGAATTGAAAATCAAGTAATGTTTTCTTAGTGCATACCTAGAACAAAATCATTGAATCCCACAGGGCATCAAACATCTTATATCATTGCTGAATGCGGGACAATGTAATCGTAGCTTACACTACTTTGGCCAAAGTTTCAGAGACATGTATGCCATTCTCGGTTCCATGATGGAACATTCATCATTAGGAGCTTGTCCTTCACCTAGTTGAGTTATATAGATTTTTTTCCATCTTATTAAGTTCATATTTAAAAACTTAAGCATTTATTAATATCCTTTATCAATTATTAAATTGATTCAACTTCCTTTTAATAATAAGTACCTTTGTACTTAACCAATCAATCACGAACAACCTTTGTACTTCGCTCTTGTGCCATCTTGATTGGGTTGTTTAGCGTTGTACTCAACCATGTAACAGTAGGTCATTGCTAGTAGAAGACAATAGTTATTCACTAGGAAAATAAATAATATAAGTCGATTTATGGTATTTTTCCTACCTAGGACCATAAATATAATTCACTATTATAGTTCATAACCTAATTTGCATCCACATGATTTTATTTATATTATTGGTTTTCTATTTTATTATATTTCCTCTAATTATCCCAAATCACAATTATAGTGGTATTATTACTTCAACATAAATAAAATGATATGGTTTATAAAAAAATTAGAATAGAGTCATAAGCAGAATATCATTGATTTATTAATTTATTGCCAATTTTATATCACTACTTATTACATAGTCATATAAAACTATCAACATCATCATTATTGAGATAATAATGATTACAATACAATATGTATTCTCGAAGATAATACTTTATTAATAACCATAAAAACTTCCTTTCCATGATTAATATCACAATGAAGTATTACCTTTGCTTCTTATTAAAATACAATACAATTAATTGCATTTCTCAATTTAGAACATCATTTTCAATAGATAATCACTAATACATGTCCACAATTGATTATCAAAATAATCACATCTTGTTTCAAGCATCATGCCTTACTAAAATACAATTCTTTTCATCTTTTCACAACAAGAACAAATTTATAGATTTCATCATAAGACATAGTAGTGAGAAAAGGTGGATGTTTTTATAAACCTTTGTTAGGTTGGAAGAATATGGTTAGGCTCTTTGTATCTCCTTCTTTCTTGATGAGCTATATATATCAATCGACACCCAAATTTTATGGGTTTTCATTCATAAAAATATAACCTCATATGTATATATATCATGAATGTATAAGCAGATTTGTAAGAGGATAGTTGTAGATTACTTAAGGTTACAGGTACCACTATGAAATCAACCATAAGAACCCGGTAACCAAATGAGCATGCATCTCTTTCAACTCGCACAAACAATAATTAGTCAAATCTCTATAACTTTTAAAGAAATTCATTCGAACCCATAACAAATAATGAAACCAAAAATGATAAAAGACGTAATGGTGCATATCCTAAAACTCCATTTAGAAAAAAATAAAAATAAGTAAATGAAGGGATTTTATTTAAGCAAATAATAAATGTAGCAATTCATTAAGAGAGAGAGAGAGAGAGAGAGAGAGAGAGAGAGAGAGAGCTCATCATGCCTAAAATTGATAGCCCACTTCTTATTCTACTTTCTCCTTCTTTTTCCAAGCTTACTTTCCATCCACAAATCAAAAAATCAAATACACTGAAGAGTAAAAACCCCCATCATTCTCCATATTACTTATTAAACCAAGCTATTAATGCTTTCCCATTTTTTTCTCAACTCCCGATACCGAATACGGGCAATACTTCAAGAAATCGACGGAAGAAAAATAATAGGAATGCCATTACAAATGCGAGCTCGAACCTCAACTTCCAAAACATGTAAATAACAAAAACAACCACATTTCTAGTTTTTATCCCAAACCACCTTGTGGTCTTACCCAAAGCATTGGAGCTATTTTCGAGGAATTCAATGCATGCAAGTGGCGCGTCCATTTCCTCCAAGATCCACACCGCCCACTTGTCCCCATTTTATTTTAGTAGTGCCCCAAAATCCACTTAACAAATACATGCAAATAGTTATCCATTACTTTGTACCAAGCCTCCAAACTTAGTTACCTCCCACTTACTTTTGTTGGTTGTGGTCATTAAATGCCCATGTTTTAAATGTTGACAGCCGATCGATGAGCTATGAAGGAGGTGGGTGCCAACTCAACCTCATTGACTAGGCTTAGATTATTTCAAAAAAATCAACCTTAGATAATCATACATAGGTCCCTTGTTATATATGTCAAGGCCTAATAAGGTTGCATTCTAGGGTGTGCAACAAGATATATATATATATATATATATATATATATATATATATATATATATATATATATATATATATGCTTTACAATTTAATTCCTTCATAATTTAATCAATACCCAAGGTAAGTTGTAATCATATAATCATGATCCACTTACCCTTGTCATATAGGCTAGACCGAAAGTATAAATTAGAAAAACATGATCTAATTTACCTTTTCCCATAATGAAAATAATATATATATTGAACCATGAATAGCTTCATTCATACTTTGAAAATCATTTCTCCTACGGGATAGGTAACATATTAATATCCATGCTAGATGCACAGATCCAAGCTATGCACAATTATCTCAAACACATTAATAGATAAAGGTGCAAAGCAACTACTCGTCATCGATACAACAATCAAACCATGAAAATAATATGAACCATTTCTCGTAGTAAGATCAAATGACCTCATACAACAAACAAACAAGAATAAGTTGTAAAATGTTAAATACTTTACAAACTCTAGATAAAATACATTGTTGCGCGAGCTTGCACATATAACTACGTGTAAGTCCATATATCCTTTGCATAAGATACACACACACACATTTATTTGCATACTTAGCTACACAAAATTGCATGTACCCTGCTCTAGTAAAACATTCCGCGTTATACGACTTATCCTTATAGCAAAATAGACAAACATCGCGGGGTGTGACATACTTCCCCCATTAAGGAATCATCAACCCAATGATTTTCACTCATCAATGCAATCATAATAATCAAACTCAAAGTTGTAGCTAATAGATTAAGGATAACAATCAACCTTTCACAGTACATCCTTCTCACATTTATTTTATCTTGTTAATAAAATCATAATTCAGTAAGCGTAAGGACCCAATTAGTACAAGAGTTCTGACCTCCACTCACGATACCAAAATGTACTACCTTCTTGATATCGCTTCTCAACTAGGAATTTATTTTATTTATTTAACTTCATGCTTCACTAATTTAAATACCCAACATTTAAATCTAACATAAATATAAAATTTAATCCATCCGATAACTATCATAAACCGTGTGTAGTTGTATGAGAGTATACATATCCTACTTGATCCCCCTCAAACACTCTTTACAAGCCAATACACCAAGTGTATAATTTGGTTTCCTTTTTCAAGTATTGAAAATCAAGTATTGTTTTCTAAGTGCATACCTGGAACTCAATCATTACATCCCATCGGCATCTAAGATCTTATACTACTTTGTAGCTTATACTAGTATGGCCAAAGTTTCGAGACATGTATGCCATGTTGGGTTATGTGACGACATATTCGTCATAGAAACTTGTCCTTCAACTAGTTCAATTATATAGATTCTTAACAACTTAAGCATTTATTAGTATCCTTTATTATTATTAAATTGATTCAACTTCCTTTTACTAATAAGTACATTTGTACTCAACCAATCAAACATGGAGTACCTTTGTACTTTTCTCGGCACCATCGTGATTGGGTTGTTCAGTTGTGGTACTCAACCATGTAACTGTAGGTCACTGTTGGTATAAGGAAGCATTTATTCTCTAGGAGAATAAATCATATAAGTTGATTTATGGTAACTGTCCTACCTATGACCATAAGTATAATTCACCATTATAATTAATAAGCTAATATCCATCTTTTATGATTTGATTTAATTATTTGTTTTCTCTCTTATTATATTTCCTCTAATCATCCTAAATCACAATAATAGCAGTATTATTACTTCAACATAAATAGAATTGTAAGGTTTATAACAACGGATTTCATAATAGAGTCATTAGTACAATATAATTGATTTATTAATCTCTTGCATATTTTATATCATTACATATTACATAGTCATGAAAAATATCAACATCATCATTATTGAGATAATAATGATTACAATACAATATGTATTCTCAGAGATAATACTTTATTAATAACCAACAAACCGTCTTTCCATCATTAATATCACAGTGAAGTATTACCTTCACTTCTTAGTCAAAAACATAAATATTAATTACACCGCTCAATTCAAAACAACATCATCAACAAATGATCACAACTTGTTTCAATCATCATTCCTTACTAAAATATAATTCTTTTCATATTTTCACAACAAGAACAACTTTATAGATTTCATCATAAGACATAGTAGTGAAAAAGGTGTAAGTCATGTCTTCCTTCATAATCAACCTCTGAATGTTAATAACTTGCATGGAAAATATTCCATTGTACATGGTCAATTCCAACCGAATTGGCATGATAAGATCTATCTCCCAATTAATGATTTATGCCATTTAATATTTACATAAATGAAATGTTGCATTATCTTAAACCATTCAACTGACTTACAAGAACACAATATTACAATTGTAACACAACAAGATAAATACTTGGCATTCATTGTACTGATAATCTTTCTTAAAATCCATTTACTTAAGTATAAGTAACAATACGTAATTCAGTTTATCATCAACCATTCTAGCAACTTATATAATAAGTACTTTAAATATATTAATACTATATAATTCGAATAAATTATATTAATTACATATAGTATTTAAGCTATCAATTAAATACATGTTCAATAATATTTACTCTATAAATTAAATACATATCTTTGGAATAGTATATAATCACTCAATATCAATTTTGTTTATGCTAACATTCACTATACTCATTATCTCGAGTAATTATATCACATAGATGTATTGGAGATTATCATCTTATTACATCACTATATAATCTATAACAAGTAAAATAGGTCTACACCCAATAAGGGTTTCAGATGACATAATCATTTTATGATTCCAAATCCAACAAAGATGACCAAATGATAATGTTTGGTTAAATAATAGTAATATTATTGATGACAACACAACTAAGGATAAAAAGTTCAAAACATTTTTTAAGGTAAATATCTATTTACCACAAATCAACCCTACTCTAAAGTCCATACCACGGAAGGCTATTATAAATAATCACATAACTATCAATGACTAGCATAGTGCCAAAAGAACAAGATTGCACAATGAATGCAAGATACCCTACTATTATGTTACCTTTGTTGAGAGTTCCATGGTTAGGAAAATATCCAGGTTGACAACTAATCAAATCAAACACACAAACCTAAAAACTTCAAAGGATAAAAATTACCAACTTACCACCCATAAGATCGATAAAATGGGTTTACCTTAATTATTACCAAGTCGAATCAACCTTCGAGTGATAAATTCAAGACAGTTAAACAACCATGAATAAAACCCACTCTCCCTTAATCGAATTCTAGTTAATGTGTGTTGTTCGTGTCAAAGAATGTCTAAACATCAAAGCAAAAATATAGCATAGAGAATACAATACTATAACCCTACGGAGTTCCTTTATCTTTGAAGAGGTCGACCCACACATTTTCGTCAACGATATTAAGTAACATGAGAACAAGATACCATTTAACTCCAACATCGAATTCATACCAATAGTATCAGTTAGGTTGTGGAGCATGTTTTCATGTGTGAAAGTGTTGAAGACTGTACACTAAGAGTACTGTACACTTTTCATGTATCCTCGCCGGGGTTCGGGGTTGGGTCGGGCCTCAAGTGGGGTTCCGGGGCGCAGCCTGTAGTAGCGGGTCGGGGGTGCAGCCCCCATGCAAAAATTTAGGCGTAAATTTTTGGCCTCGAAAAAAATGCACCCGAAATATCGGGAAATGTGCTTTTCTCATATGGGCGAGTTTTTGACCCATAGGTTTATAGGGACGGCTTTTGCCCATGGTTTTGTTACCCACGGTTTTGTAAAAGCTGCTTAAGCAGGTTGTCTATTTATATGGTTTTATACATATGATAGAAGGTATGAAGAACGTTGCGGATGTGCTTTGAATTCGACTATGAATTTTGTAGAGTTTGTTGAGTATAGCTCCAAACGGATCTGGGTATTGTATTGAGAGAGCGGTGGCTTGTAATAAAATCTGAGCAAGTGATTCTTGGTGGACGTAGCCCAAATTGGGTGAACCATGTTAAATATTGTCTCTTTGTGTTGTGTTATTTTATTCTATAATTTTATTTCATATTTGTAATAATTTCTGCATGTATTAGTTTCTATTGTTGCGATTCTGGAGGGATTATTCCACATATTTTATCTCTTATTTCCTAACAAGTATCAACTAAATCATTCTAGTCTATAAGATTATCAAATAAGCAAGAGACTACGACTCTGCGAATAGGACTAAGTTTCTCTTACAACCACAAGATATAATTGAAACCTCCTCATTGAGCAAGAAGGAGATACACGAGCCTAACCATATTCTCCCAACATAACAAAGGTTTGCAAAAACATCCACACTCGAATCCATATATATATATATATCCGAAAATACATCAATCCACACCCAAAATTTCTGGTTTTTTCATTCATACAAAAATAGCCTCGGATGTGTGTGTGTATATATATCATGAACGTATCAATGATTTGTAAGAGGATAGTTGTAGATTACTAAAGGTTACAAGTACCATTATGACATCAACCATAATAACCCAATAACCAAACAATCATGCATCTCTTTTAACTAGCAAAAACAACAATTATTCAAATCTCTCGTAACTTTTCAATAAATTCATTCAAACCCATAACAAATAATGAAACCATAAATAATAAAAGACATAATGGTGCATTTCCTAAAACCCCATTTCAACAAAAATCAAAAGAAGTAAATGCAAGGATTTGATTTACACAAATAAAAATGGAGAAAACCATTAAGAGAGAGAGAGAGAGAGAGAGCTCATCATGCCTGAAATCAATAGCCCACTTCTTCTTCTTCTCCTTTATCTTTGTGTTTCTAATCTTACTTTGCATTCACAGATCCAAAAATTGAATACAATGAAGAGCAAAAACCCCCATCATTCTCCATCTTACTTATTAAACCAAGCTATTAATGCTTTCCAAAAAATTTCTCAACTCCCAAATACCAAATATATGTAATAGTTGAAGAAATTGATAGGAAGAAAAATAATAGGAATGTCATTACGAGTGCAAATCTCGAACCTCAACTTCCAATACATGCAAAATAACAAAAAAAAACACATTTCAGTTTTCTCCAAAACCACATGGTGGTTTCCTAAGGCGGTGGAGCTAGTTTCGAGGCATTTAGTGCATCCATGTGGCGAGTCCTTTCCCTCCAAGATCCACACCACCCACTTTTCCCCATTTTATTTTAGCGAAGCCCCAAAATCCACTTAACAAAGACATGCAAATAATTAGCCATTAATTTTGACCAAGCCTCCAAACTTAGTTAGCTCCCACTTACTTTTTTGGTGGTGGTCATTAAATGTTGACGATCGATCGAGCTATGAAGGAGATGGGTGCCAACTCACCCTCATCAACTAGGCTTAGATTATTTCAAAAACATCAACCTTAGAGAATCATACATAGGTCCCTTATTATCTATGCCAAGTCCTAATAAGGTTGTTATATATACACACACACACACACACACACACACACACACACACACACACACACACACACACACACACACACACACACACACACACATATATATATATATATATATATATAGTCACATAAATACTAATATATATGATTTGCAATTTAATTCCTTCATAATTTTATCAAGACCCAAGGTAAGTTTTAATCATATAATCATGATCTACATACCCTTGTCATATAGGCTAGACCAGGAAGTATAAATTAGAAAACATGATCTAATTTACCTTTTCCCGTGATGAAAACAATATATATATTACAACCACGAATAGCTTCATTCATACTTTGAAAATCATTTCTCCCTACGGGATAGGTAACATACTAATATCCATGTTAGATTTACAATATCCTAGCTATGCACAATTGCATAAAACATATATTAATAGAGCAAGGTGTGAAACATCTACTTGTCACAACGAAACAATGATAAAACCATGATAGATAGTATGAACCATTGCTCGAGTAAGATCAAATGACCTCATACAACAAGTGAACAAGAATAAATTGTAAAATGTTAAATACTTTACGAATGTTGGACAACGAGCATTGTTACGTGGTTACGCATGCATGCAACTACATGTAAGTGCGAATATCCTTTTAGGATATAAACATGCATGTTTGGCTGCATACTCAGCTACATAACAGTGCATGTACCCCTACTCATAATTTTTTTGGATTGTACAACTTATCCTTCTAACAAAATAGATAAATATAGTAGGGTGTGACAATGTGTCCCACAACTATTCCACGATTGAGTAAAAATGTGGGAATTAAATCATTTCATGTCCCACACCTATTTCTTGGTTTAGATTATTCCTACCCAAATAATATATGATATGTGCTCTACCTTGTACAAAAATGTGAAAAGGGTTCCATACATAATTGTGATTATGGGTTTCATAGAAATTGGGATGAGGGATTCTATGTAGCTATAATGAAAAAGAATAGGGTGTCTCTAGCCATGAGGCACATAGTTTTAACATGTGTGGACAATGTAGGTGAAGTATACCCTATATTTAAATACTTGCATGTCTCACACTTTCTCCATGACTCAAAAAAACAAGGGAATTAAACACTTGCATGTCCCACACATATTTCCCAACTTAGTGTTAGAGATCGCAAGCATTGAGAGGGGGGTGAATTAGTGCAGATTAAAACTTTTTCAGTTAATGCAAATTTTAAACCCTTTAATGATGTGCGACTTTAAACTATGAGTATTCAATCACACATATGTCATGCACAATAACACTAAACACAAAGATTACCATGGGAAACCCTTTTGGGAGAAAAACCCACCAAAAAACTATTGTTTATATTACACAAAGCAAGGACTTGTAAGAATATTACACATCCTACAAGATTTGTTTAGTGAGGCACCAACCCCACAAGGAGCACCAACCCCTTACACCTTTGTTGATATTACACACAACAAAGAACTCAAGTGAATATTACGCATCACAAGAGATTTATTTAGTGAGGCACCAACCTCACAAGGAGCACCAACCCCTCAAATATGCTAAGCTACAACTTAGACTTAATTTACATATACATTTTGATCATCTAGTTACAACAATTGCTTTTACAATAGATTATGATCACCTTTCTGTATCTATCTATGTTCTTATTTTCACTCTCTTCTGCTCATCTGATTTAATCCCTCTACTCAATCAATATGCCACCCTGATGCTCTTCTCATATGATAAATCAATCCTTCATCTTTCTACTCTCATTTTCCTTTATTTTCTTCTTTGCACTTTTTCAACTTGATTGCATCATGTTTTCTATTGTCAACTCTTTCTTAGCTCAAATGTTTCTTTTCTTACTTGAGAAACCACCATAAAATAGTTCCGAGTTAGAATGATATTCACAATCGACCCAATTATTTACTTCGAGTTGCATGTCGTGCACCTTCCTGCTTGGTCGCCTGAGAATATAGCCCATTAAATGAATGTAGCTAGCTCTAGATAATGTTCCTTCTATATTCAACTTGATTACACCACTTTCATGTATTTCTAGGAGCTATTTATTAGTCATTTGCAAAAATAGATTTTCCAAATTTTTAACATGACCCAGATGAGCAAGCCATTTCCTTCTCCAATATTTTATTTTACCTTGAAACTCAGGATCTCATGGAGAATGTAAGCTGCATTTGTAGGAATTCAACAAGCATTAAATGTTGGTAGCTAGAACAATAGTGTTCTTTGTTCTTCGAGTTGATCAAGTCACGTACTTATTCGTAATCACACGATAGTCAAATAACCATCAATTTTGGTGAACCAAATCTCACTTTTAAAAATTTGAATCAATTTGATTGCCTTTGATCATTTTCTAGTCCATATTCCATCATTTTATGGCTTCATTTTGTTTCTTTGACCTTTTCTTTTCTATTGCGGCTCTTTTGTTTGTTCTTCGACATTTCTCCTTCCTCAGTGGATTTTTACTTATCCATGGATCTTCTATGCTTCTCGTGGCTTCTACAATGTCACATAGCATTCCTCCTTATCTACTACCTTCCCGTGGCCTTATTCTATGTCTACAAATATTTCTCTTTTACTTTCATCTTTTGTAGTATTTCGTGGCTATCCTCCTTCCTTAGCCACTTTTCTAGTTCTTTGTGGATTTTCTCTTTATCTCGCAGATTTTATTCTAACTTCCTTACTTTCACATCTTTTCCTAGCCTCCATGGTTCTTCCTTCACACTCGTGGATTCACCTATCTCACATGCAACTTGTCCTTTCACTCCATGCTACTTTGTGGCTTCATCCCTTTATCCGTGGCACTCAATTACCTTCTGTGGTTTCTTCTAGAGCTCCGTAGCTCTCTGTAGACTTTGGCGGCTGCTCCAAATCTTCAACGGTCATCTCTAGACTTCGGCATATATATCCTCATCTCTGTGGCTTGCCCAAAAATTGACTAAGTCCCTTAGAGCTTATCCTTATTCATCCTAAAGCCTCTGTGAGCTAACACTACCAATCAACCTTCATCTTTTCAACTTGCTCACTTTACCAATTCACTCATTTTGGCATCAATACATCTTGACATCAAGCGATCCAAAGCATGACATCAACAATAACACATATGACACATGAAAAAGTCCAACAATCTCCCCCTTTATCATTGATGGTAACACCTTAACTAACCTATACCACATCAGATACCTACAAATGTTGATGGCGAAATGCTTTCCATATCTGGTTTCTGGTAACACCATGTCTTCTTCCTTTTGGTACATTACATAACTGGTTTTCCCTTTTGATAGTATGATTTTCTGATTTGAGTTTTACTTTCCCCCTTTTGATGTTATGAGAAGTTGGTTTCGACTTCAAATTTTCTCCCCATTTGACAACAATGACAAAGAGCCAACTAAATGCAACTTCAGATGTTAGGCCGCATATAGCTAAATATGCTAGTAAGCTTAGATAAATCATGTTCTTACCTTAAGAGGATCCCCATAGGCTTATGTTTCTCATACATCTGTCTTAGTGTGTCCGCGATAATGCTCCCCCTGAGCTGATGCATAATTTGATAAATTTGAGCTAATAGATTAGACCCCCTTACTTTGGCACTATTTAGGAGCTGATATTACCTGAGAATGCTCCCTTGTTTTTTACACACCTTTTAGTTGTTGGCAAGATTAGGAATGACTCCTAATTCATTCCTTAAGTGCTCAAATGTTGCTTTTGGTAGCGGCTTGGTCATTATATCTGTAATTTCTTCTTTAGTGCTCACATATTCCAGATTGATCTTCTTGTCATTCACTTGTTCCCTCAAGAAATGATATATTATAGGTATATTCTTAGTTTTTGAGTGGAACACTGGGTTCTTGTAGACACTTATTGCACTTGTATTGTCACACAACAAAGGAATTGGATTATCATATTTTACCTTGTAGTCTTCCAATGTCTATTTCATCCATAGAACTTGAGTGCAACACATCACGATAGCTATATACTCTACTTCACATGTTGAGAGATCCACTAATGATTGTTTCTTGCTTAGCCAAGATACCAAGTAATTTCTAACAAATAATGTTCTATCACTTGTTCTCTTCATATCATCAATGCTTCCTTCCCAATCTACATCTGTATATGCTTTGATGTTGAATTCATTGCTTTTGGGGTACCATAGTCCATATTCAATTGTTCCCATGAGATATCTCAGAATTCTCTTGACCACCTTGAGGTGTGTTTCCATTGGATCTTCTTGAAATCTTCCAACAAGTTATACCACTTGCATAATGTCTGGTCTTGATGTAGTAGAGTAGAGTAGACTTCTATCATGGATTTATAAAAAAATTGTCTACCTTTGGTGAGTCATCATCTCTGCTCAACTTGCACCCTACTTCCATTGGTTTCCTAATAGGTTTGTAGTCTTCCATCCTAAACCTCTTCAACATTTCTTTGATGTACTTGGTTTGGGATATGAATATGCCATTGTCTGATTGATTGATTTGTAGTCCTAGAAATAATGAAAAATCTCCCAACATTGACATCTCAAACTCTTCTTTCATCATATCTACAAACTCATATGTCATCTTATCATGATCTCCACCAAATATGATGTCATCTACATATACTATGACAATGAGAAGATGTTCTCCTTCTTCCTTGATGTAAATATTGTTGTCCACAACACCTTTTCTGAATCCTTGCTCAATGAGGTATGAATCTAATCTGTTGTACCAAGCTCTGGGAGCTTATTTTAATCCATACAAAGCTTTCTTCAACTGCACACATAATCTTTATCTTTTGTTAGTGAAAATCCATCAAGTTGTTCAATGTATAACTCTTCATTCATAAAACCATTTAGGAAAGTTGATTTCACATCCATCTGGAATACTCGATCTTCTTGTGCCACGTACGCCTTAACTAGCCTTATTTCCTCCATTCTTGCAATTGGTGCAAATGTTTCATCAAAATCAATTCATTCCTTTTGCATGTATCCTTTTCACAATAGCCTTACCTTGTTTCTTTTCACTTCTCTTTTCTCATTCAGTTTGTTCTTGAATACCCATTTGGTGCCAATCACATTCTTTTTCTGCGGTCTAGGTACCAGTTCCCATGTCTCATTCTTTTCAATTTGATCCAGCTCTTCATTCATGGTGTCTACCCAATGCTGATCCTTGCATGCTTCTGCAACATTCTTGGGTTCTATCATTGACAGGAGTGTTATGTCTTCATGATTTTGTTGCTCTTTTAGTCTTCTTCTTGTGAGAATGCCACCATCTTTGTTTCTAATGATCTAATTTTAAGGATGGTCCTTTTCAACTTTTCTGGAGGGTGCCTTAGTGTCTGGCCTTTCTTCCTCTTCATTTGCTTCTTCACGTGGACTGTCCAAATCTTAATCATTACATTTTTTCATATTGTGTTTCATCCACTTTTACATTTTTTCTTTCAAAAATCTTTTACAACTTTTATTATAGCATCTCAGTAAGCCATGTTGGCTCTTGAGTAGCCTATGAATATCCCTTCATCACATCTTGAGTTAAAATTTCCTAAATTGTTTTCATCTATTTTAATATAGCATTTTCTTCCAAATAATATTATGTGATTTTAATTGGATAGTCTCTTCTTCCATAGCTCATAGGTAGTTTTATTACTTGTTTATCCTTAGTTGGGTTTAGTTTAATATATAGACCGATATAAAGCTGCTTCACTCCAATACATGTTTGGGAGTTTGGATTCATTTAGCATGGTTATTCCCATCTCCTATCACAGTCTTGTTCTTCCTCTCAAAAACCCCATGTTGCTAAGGTGTTCGGGTGGCTAATAGTTATCTTCTTATTCCATGTTATTCATAAAATTCATCAAACTCATTGGACCATAATTCTCTACCTTTTTCTGATCTTAAGCATTTTATCTTTTTGTTCTTTTCATTCTCTACCAATGCCTTGAATTTATTTAATTTTTCTAAGGCTTCTAATTTTTGTTTTAAACATGCTACCCATGTCATCCTAGTGTAATCATCTATTAACAACATAAAGTATACCTCACCATTTATACCTTCGATTCTTGTGGGCCGCAGAGAGATCTGTATGAATCAACTCCAGTGGTTTGGTTGTAGAATATTCTTTTAACTTGAATGATCTCCTTATTTTTTTCAAGTAAGCGGTGTTGCATAGGATATCTGTGGGTTTCACAATGGTGTGCATATGTCTGACACAACCTTTTGCACTCAATTTTACCATATTTTCAAAACTCATATGCCCTAATCTCCTATGCTATACACCAAGATTATAGTCAATCTTGCTTTTAAATCACTTCTCTTTATTTATTTCATTAAGAACATACATGTTGTTCTTTGTCCTCTTGGATTTTGCTTCTTTCTTGTTTTGTAGTTTATAATATCACAGCCTCTGTAATGGAATATCACATTATATATCCTTTTTCACATTTGACTCACACTCAATAGATTGTGTTTGAGACCTTCAACATATAAAAAAATCAGTTATAGTCTTTCCATTATTTAGACTCGAGTTCCCTTTCCAACTATATTTGCTAATTTGCAATTACCAAATGTCATAAAGACTTTGATGCATTATTAGGAAATGTAATGATTCACTTTTATCACTGTCATATGGCTAGAACATCCACTATCCAAATACCAAATTTTATTTTCATTTTTCACATGAAATGCCATCTGTACTATTGGGTAGGACTCTTTTCTCTTATTCGCATCTTTCTTTACAATATATACGCACTCATTTTGCTTAGGCGGATCTTGCTTGTTCTTTGAAACCATGTGGCTATTCTTATGATAATGGTGTTGGACACCATTATAGTTTGATCTGGTGTAAGATGGGTCAAAGTTTAGTCTATAGCCTCTAGATAATTTCCTACACTTGGCAACTTTATGTCCAAACTTATTACATGAATAACAATAACCATAAAAATAATGTGTATACCTCATAGTATATGTGATTTTGGGAGCAGAAGTTCTTCTTTTCACGGAATTAATTTTTTTTTGTTTGTAGTAGATGAGGTGTTAGATGTTGATGTAGCCTTTTTTTCTTCACTATTTGTAGGCTCCTTGACTTTGCTTTCTTCTTTAAAGCCAATTCCAAACTTGTCATTTGCATCACGTTGGCTACTCAGTATATCGATAAAACACTTGAGCCCTTTTCAATTTTTTCATACACCTTTAGCTTTCTGCTCATTTGTTCCATCTCATCTTTCAGTTTCTCTAGTTTTGAGTTCAACTTTGTGCACTCATCCTCCTTTGATTTGTAGGAGTTTGAAATCTTTTCCAGCTATGTTTCCAACTCCTTGAGCTCATTATCCTCTTCTTCTTCTCTTTGAGATTGTCTTCCTTAAAAATGCGGGTTTAATTTTTCATAATCCTTTAATGTGCATCTCAGCTTCGGTTCTTTTTTCTCGCACAATCTCAACTCTTTAAGAGCACACACTAGTTCAGCTTCTAGATTTACTTCACTTCTTCTTCATCGTAGTCTACATAGTTAGCTATATTCTTCCCTTTAGAGTGACACTCTTGATTGCATCCATTTCCATAAATAGACATTCTAATTGATCTTAATCATTTTCATTTTCAGAGATACCACAATTTCTTGATTTAGAGTCATTTGATTCTTTCTTTGGATAGAAATTTCTTTTGTTCTTGAAGAACCTTTTCTTGTTGTTTTTCTTTGTATATCCGGTTTCTCTCTTACGGTGTTTATGGCTATTCTCTTCATGTTCGGACTGATTATCTCTATTCTTGTTTGGAGTTTTCTTTATACTACTACCTATGCAAAACCTTAAATGGGAGTTTTCCTTTTACTTACCTAAACCAATTTTCGAACATTGCTTCAATATTTTCATCATCCAACTCATATCCTGAAGTTTGATTCTTCTTCTTCTTCTTTCTTGGACTAGTTTCTTTCTTGACCTTGAATGCTACTTATTTCTTAGAATTTTTGGATCCAATAGTCCTCATCTCGTATGTTGAAAGAGTTCTCTACAATTCATCCATCGTGAGAGTCTTCATGTCTTTGGCTTCCTCTATAGCTGATACCTTTGCATCATACTTGCTAGTCAGAGATCTCAAAATCTTCTACACTATGACAGATTCTTCTAGTTTCTCTCCTAGACCTATGATCATATTTATGACTTCATCTATTCTTTGCATGTAGGCATGTTATGCTCTCATCATCTTTCATCTTTAAGATTCTCAAACTGAGTTCTATAGGTCTAAAATTTTGCAAGCTTGACCTTTCCATCACCTTAATAGATACTCTACAGCTTGGTCCATATATCCTTTGTTTTTGTGCAGTGAATTACTTTGAATTTTTTTGTTTCAGCCAAGCCACATAGAATGGCGTTCATTGCTCTTGAGTTACATTCGTATTCTAGCTTATCCATAGAATTATTAATTGGTGTTACTAGAGGGTTGTATCCTTTCTCGACGCATTCCCATTTATCAAAACCAAGTGACATCAACTATGTATTCATCCTTATTCTCCAAAATTCATAATGTATACCAAGAAAGAGAGGTGATCTTGATAGTGACAAACTACCTTGTGCCTGATTTGTTGCCATGCTTTTGACTGGAGGATCTCCTCGAAGATGTTAAGATTTTGTTATAAGGATGTTGCTTTGATACCAATTGTTAGATACCAAAAGCACTAAGAGGGGGCCTGGGTGGGTGAATCAACGTAGATTAAAACTTTTTCAATTAATGCAAATTTCAAACCCTTTAATGATGTGTGACTTTAAATTATGAGCAATCAATTACACATATGTCATGCACAATAACACTAAACACATAGATTACCATGGGAAACCCTTTCTAGAGAAAAAAACCACCAAGAAACCATTGCTTATATTACTCAAAGTGAGGACTTGCAAGAATATTACACTTCCTATAATATTTGATTAGTGAGGCTTGTTGTCCACTCACAAGTCTCCTACTTTTGAGAAGTTGAAAATTGAAAATTTTCAACTTAGTGTCTTTTCTGTTGTCCTGGTAATGTGAAAAGTCAAAAAATTGGAAAGAATCTATGTTTTTTGGGTCATTTTGTGTGATTTTCGGGCCTGTCGGACATTTTTGTCCCAAGTGTCCCAAGTTCACTTGGGCTCTCTGTTCCCGATCGGCCGCCTTACCCGAAGTCCATTTTTTCGGGCCGTCGGAACTTTTTGTCCCAAGTGTCCCGAGTTCACCGAGGCCCTTTGTCCCCTTTCTTCGCCCGATTCATCCGAATCGCGTACTCCATACTTTTGTCCCTCATGTCCCAGAAGCATTTGTGCATACTTTTCCCGCATCGCACGTATCGGTTGAATCGCGCTTTCGCGTCCCGCGTGTCCCAAATGAACCAAAGGCCATTCGAGTTAATTTTTCCTACTCTTCACAAATATCTTGCTTCCCAAGTTGGTAGGTGTGTATTTAATGCTCACTAATTGTCTTTCTCTCTCCCAAACGGCTATATAATGAATCGCCCCTCTATGCGTTTTTGCTCTGCTTTCTTGTTATCCATTGCTCATACCTTTGTGATTAAAATTTCATGCGCATACTCATTTCCCCGCAATTTCATCTCGAGTCCAGTGTAAACTTGGCTCCTCAAATTATTAACATGAAGATTAAATTCCAAGGCTAGGAGCAAGTCTCACCACTCGAGTCATGTGCGTTCGATATTGGGGACAATGATGTTCGCCACCTCGACTTTGGAGATTTTGGGCAAGAATGATGACGCAAACCCTTCACCCATGGCACAAGTGATTCATGATAGTGGTTTGGCATTCACCGGTGGTTTCCTATCTCGATGTAATGCGTGAGATACAGTACTTTCTGCGGTGCTCATTTCAACCCCGGTTCGAGCGAGCCGACGAATGTGCATGGGGAACTCATCGCTAAACTTGATCTTCCGTAAGAATTCTAGAAATGGACAATGCTATAGTTATTTCTCTTAAACCGAGGCAAGCCCTTTTCGATCAAGACAAGGAGAAATATAAGGCGCAGTGGCAAAGTCCTGGCTAAAAACCCTAAGAAGGGGGCATTTCGTCTCATCCAAGAGTTCTTTTCCATGCCAATTTCAATAAAGAATTGTCGATTTTATAATCCTACTACTGCTCGGGTCATGGGTTTGCCCTCTACAAATGAGTTCCATTTCTAGATGTGCCCGCTTATCAATATGGTGTGCGAAGGAACCTAGAATATCAATTAGGCAAGAGATCATTAGTATGAACCTAGCGGAGTAGCTATCCAATGTACAAAGAAACCAAGAAGTTCTATATGACTTCATACTTAATGTATTCCCTAGCGAATGTCGAGGCAATGGTTTGGATTCTCATACATTGATGCTCATAAGGTTGACCCCTGTATGCCTACCGCCCTCAATTCACCTTGAAACCAACAATCGCAATTTCAAGAGGGTGAATGATGCTTTCACCATGTACATTGTCAGGCTCCTTGAGAGCGACACGGCGAGGATATTTTCACGATGAAGCTATGAGTCCGATATTGCACTATGGTGCCTACTTCATCCAATTTAGAAAATTCTCCTATATAAGGATTGCAGGCTATGAGAGCACTCCTCTCAAGCTTCCTATGTTCTGCAATGATAAAATGGCATTGATAGAAGTATGCGAGGAATTGGACAAGTTATATAGAACTCCGCAGAGATAAGAAAATTCTTGGCTTGCACTTCCCCATCACTTTGGGAAACTACACCTGCAAAACAACCCTGATGCTCAAAACATAGAAAGAGCCCTGGCTCCCATCACTGTCCATTTCTTTAGGCCAAGAACTATTTTGACTTGAAGAAGTTTATTGAGCAGAATATTAAGATCACTTATCATTGTAGGGCAGACATAGAGGATTATTGGGCTGACTATGTTGATGATTTTAAAGCAAGAAGGAGACACTATGGCATATTTTCTCTTCAATTGATTCAAGAGCTTAACCTGTACCAAGTTCTTGAAGGGCTCCAGGATGATAATTCTCTGTACTCATATGAGTATGAAAACATGGTCAAACACACTCCCTTGGAGGATTTGGATTGGTTCAAAAAGGAGAAGGACGATCAAGTAGAAATCCTAGCCACCGTCTTGGTAAGAACAAAATCTAGTTTGACAGAGAGTTCGTGAGCTTAGAAGGCACTCAGGGGAATCCTCCTGCAAGGATACTATAACACCAAGAAGGGATGCATTGACACCCAGATTTAGAAACACTGTAAAGACCCCTCCCGCCTCGTCGACTCAAGGTCCCACAATCTCAACTCCTTCCTCATCCACCCAAGTATATCAGAAGAAAGCCAAGGAGGTTAAGAAGGAACCTATTGAAGAAGAGCCTACATCAAATCATTCTGAATTGCCCTCAGGTCTAGAGAACGTCATTGTTCTCAGTGAAAGTGAAGAGAGTGAGGTGCCAGCTCCCATGAATGCCCCTAAAGCCCCAATAGATAGGGAAAAGAAGTCCAGAGCACTGAACTACCAAGCACCATTGATTCCTCCGCACCAGGAGCCCCAAGCGCTCCACTCATATCCCAACTCGAGGCAACAGCAGTGCAAACCTTGGGCGCCATGAGTTCTCTGTCTCTTGGTCCTCTTGCCCCACCTGCTTCTTCCTCCTCTTTTTCATGGGTGCAACCTCTTGTCGACAGTAGGAAGATAAAGTCTTCCTCTTGGACCTCGGGGCCCAATTTTGATGCTTTGTGGTGGCCTTATTAGGCACTACTCCTCCTACTCCAGCTAAGAAGGCCAGGACTACCTCCAGAATAGTATCTGATGCTCAAGGCTAGCAATTCTTGGAGATAGCCAAGCCCAAAGTAGACAAACCAGAGCATGATTTACAAGCATCTGATCTAGAGCTCTCGAGAATTCCCATGGGAGAGTCCACCCCTGAAGGTGAGATCGACAATCTTCAAGAAACAGTCACCAGAGTCATTGGGAGGGTAGAGAAAGGGCAGCAAACCATAGAGTAATTGGAGGAACAAACTCAGATTCTTACAAGTTTCATCAAGTCCTTTTTGTCCAAAGAGAAAGTTTTAGATCCTACCCCACTGACTACCCTTCCACCACCTGTGATTCTCAGCCAAGATGAGGTGCAGAGTATCAAATATATACACAAGTATTCCATATATGGAAGGGAAATGGAGGCTATGGTGGATGACATGCTCATTGCAGGATTGAATTTCATTGGTGAAGCCTTCAAACTCCATGAGAAGGTGAATAATCTGCAATAAAAACTCTCCTCCACTATTGGAAACATAGATAAAGAGCTCAAACTCTGGAGCAGTTACATAGTAGACCTTCGCCTTATGGGACAAGTTGATGAAAATATCTTAATGGAAAGTAAGGTCTTCGATGATGCCAAGGATAACTTGTCAAAGTCTCTGGGTATACAGTGTAGAATGGAAAATCAAGGTGCTGGAGGAAGCTGTGGTAGAATTAAGAAATAGCTGGCAGAAGGGTGAGGCCTTCAAGAATTTGGTTGTATCTTCCTTCAAAGATATATACTGCCATCTCCATGATGAGACTTCTTGTGTGCCCTTCTCTTTACAAGAAATCAAAGCTCAGTTTAGGGCTTTTGTTAAAGATAATTTGTTCAAAGAGGAGTCTATCTCCAAAGAAAAGATGAGGGAAATCTGCTCTCTCCTGCTTATCGAAGAAGCAAGTAAAGATTATCATACTCATGTCGAATTCGACAAAGAAATGGAGAAGTGCCTCGATTTTGGACTCAGTCCACTCCCAACACATCGGTTCCACGAGGTAGAGACATAGAAGAAGCGTTGAAGAGGTTCGACATAGCGGATCCTAAAGTCGTGGGCCCCTCCCGGTCATGAACAACCTGTCTTCTCTTTTCTTTCTTCCTTTCTTCTTCTCAGATTTATCGTAATTAGTTGGGGTATTGCGATTAGTAGCCCCTAACTAACATTAGTTAAAAGAAGTATTTACCAAGAGTAACCAATTTCTAAACTATATAATGGCCTCTCCTTGCCGTTTTGAGGGGAGAACTTGGCTTATTTTGAAATTGTAAAAGGAATCGTAAAGCAATCAATACAAAAGAATTTCCATTCTTTGTCTATCTGATTCTTTTATTTGCAAGTTGATTCCATTAAATATTGTTAAGGCATTTGTCTGCATTATTCTGAGAAGCTTTGCATTCTTGTAGATGTTATTCATAGAACTGTGTGTCTATTTAAAATTCATCTTATTAATGCAAGTACAAATGATCTTATTCCAATTCGTTGTATTCTTGCATGCATAAAGAATTATTCTGTCATCTATAATTCTGGATGGTGCCTTTCTACTCATTTCCAAATCTTCATTCCTCTGTTCTTTTGTAATTGATGATCTATTTAGAAAACACTTTCATGATATCCAAGTTCCATAGAGAAACCATGCTTTGTACATTTGTAAATAAGTTCGTTTTCGAATAAGGGAACCTCTCCCATTAAAGAGGACGGACTTCTTGTCCCCTGACTGTTGCTCTTCTTGAAGTTCCTTTTCGACGACCAATAGTTTTTGGCGACTCTTACTAGGGATTCGTATTCCAATTCCATAATCACTTATCAATCATCTTTTGATCTGGCGACTCCATGTTTTACTCGAGGGAGAAGGGCCCTTGGTATTGAAGATTCTTAGTTTCAGCTTTTGGAACAGTAGGGTTTTCCTTTCCCTTCTGAAGAAATACAAGAGCTCATTCAACAAGCACTCCTCTTGTCAAAGATAGAATCTCTACGGGTGGTATTCCTTCAGAACAAATCAGTCCTAATCTCTGAGCTCTGATTCTTGCTGGTGTTTCAGTTCCTCTTCAAGCCATTTTTCCAAGAATGGTAGTACCATTGCCTTGGGGCCATCGTGTTGGGCCTCTTGCCCTTCCTCATCCTTTGCATGAGTTACCTAGAGGTAATCGGAATAACTTTCCTAAATTCAAGGGTGATGGTAAGGTACATCCTGATGAACACATCGCAGCCTTCATAGTTGCATGCGGAGTTCTGGGAGTTGAACATGAAGACGTCTCCGTAAGGCTTTTTGTTGAGACTTTACAAGATAATGTTGCTGATTGGTTCTATCACCTTCCAGCCGGAGCTATCACTAGCTAGAACACAATGAGAACTAGGTTTGAAAACCGTTTCAAACCAGCGGAAGATGTGCATGCTTTGCTGGCCCAAATTTCTCAAATAAAGAAGGAGTCATAGGAGCCCATGAGAGAATTTTTGGCCTGATTTAACAAGTTGATTAATAAAATTCCACCAGATACCCAACCTATAGATCAAATCCAAAAGTGCTTCTTCCTGAATGCCCAATTACCTGAAGTTAGTTATGCATTGAGAAGAGCTAATCTTGCAACATTGGCCAAAGATCAAACTCTTACTGTTAGTGTCAAAGATGATTTAATCATGTCGAAAATTGAGGAGAGACCCTTCTAGATCCAAGTCTTCTTCTTCTCTCTCTTCTACTTCTAGACCTAATACCGATCCATTAGTACAAAAGCTTGCAAATGATCTCATCGCCATTAAGAAACAATTGGCTTAGCATGCTCCATATGCAGACGTTCCAAGGAGGAATTTTAAGCCTAGAAATCATTTGCCTGCTTCTCAAACAAGGCTAGCACTTGAAGGACCTCCTATTAAAGTTCCTATTAATGCAACTATGTGAAGTTGAAGAACCAGAGGATGAGGAGGTTAATGAAGATTGTGAAGAATTTGTTGAAGAGGTTGATGATGGAATAGATGAACTCGAGGGATCTCGAGTTAATTTCTTCACCACCACCAAGGCATTGATGAAGGAGACGATTATGATGAAATAGTAGTAGACATGAATAGTGAATCATATGCTGTCATGACTTGAGAGAGACAAATCGGAGGGAGAAAGTGATGTAGGCCACCGAAAATCTAAGGAGCAGTGACAACTATCCCTATAATCGCAAAAAGAGGATCTCCTATCCCCATTTCATCCACACCAAAGGTGAGTCTTGTCAATTCTGCTACTAAAGTTACTTCTTTTTCCTTCAAAATTGATAAACCTAGAATCCCAAGTGATGACAGCCGTCTACTGGGTCTTTAGACATTATTGATCACCTAAAAAATACCAAGGTTAAAATCTCAGAGGCTGAATATTATGAAACCCATCCCAAGGCTTTTGCTAAAATGATTCACTTTGTCAATTCTCATTCCAAAACTACCTCTAAAGGCCTTTTACCCACTCCATCTTCTATACCACAACCCAATCTGGTAGCTGCTGTCACCTCACCCAATGACAAGATCAAACCATTCTATGTGACACTCCTTATAGCAGGCCATAGACTCAGCAATTGCGTCATAGACTCAGGGGCATCAAACAATGTAATGCCTGCCAAAGTAGCCCATGCCTTAGGCCTAACTCTCACACGCACTTATGGGTCTTGTTATTCCATGGAGAGTAAGGAAGTGCCCCTAGTTGGAAGAATTAAAGATGCACAAGTAGCCTTTGCTACTTTGCCTGAGAAGAAAGTTTTGGCTACTATCCTAGTAGCAAATATTCATCCTTCGTATGGCATGCTTCTAAGTAGAAAATTCTGTAAGGATGTGGGTGGAGAGATTCAAATGGATTGGTCACACGCCCTCATACTCATTGATGGGAAAATGAAGAAGTTCTTTTGCCAGAGAAGAAGTTCTGAGTATATTGTACAAAAGATGATGATCCCAAAGCACAAATACTTTATGAGGATATAGGGCATGTCAACTATATGATTATTTCTCCAGAAGAAATCCAACTCCCCAAAATATCACCTAAAGATCCTAACGGTGTTTGGATATTAGAATTTGATGGAAGTTGTTCCTCAGCTAGTTCTAGAGCTCGTGTAATATTGGTATCCCCTGAGGGTAGGATTCATCCTTTCTCATTCAAGTTACAATTTGAAAATACCAATACTACAAAAAATACGAAGCTCTCATTCTTGGGCTTTAGGTGGCAAAAGAAAAGGGAGTAAATAATCTTCTAGCTCGTGGAGGTGCAGAGCTAATTGTCAAGCAAAGTTAGAAACCTTTTCCGTGTAAAGAATAGAAGGTTGAAACATTACAGAATAACGTTTGGGACTCCATTGAATTTCTTGACGCCTTCTCAATCGAAGTTGTTCCTAGGGAGGAAAACACCGGGGCTGATTCACTAGCGATCTAAAGGTCATTACCGATACCTCATCCTGACTTCTCTCAAAATAAGTTTACCATTAAGATGATCCATAGGCCCAGTGTACCTGATAATGCAAGTAACTGGAAAGTTTTCAATGATGATCAACATTTGCTTTCTTTCTTAGAGCTCAGGGATAATTTTGAACAATTGTACTTTGAAGGAAGTGACAATTTACCTCGTGAAAGTGTGCCCTTAAACGAAGAAGCTGTCAAAGAAGAAGAGGCAGATCAAGATGGATGTATCAAACTCAAAGGAAACAAGATTTCAAAGGGACCGTGAGTTTATAAGATTTGTCGACAAACATGATAGGTATGTAAAGTTTAAAGCTTCTACTTTGACCTCAAAGAATCAATTGAATATGACAAAATTAATATTGGGAATTCTATCGACCCTAAATTCGTGAACATTGGAAAATTTTTCACACTAGAAGAAAAGGAGAAGGTAACTAACCTTTTAAAGAAGTATAAGGATGTTCTTGTTTATTCCTATGAAGATTTAAAAGCCTTTCAGCTGAAAGAGATGCAGCATTTTATCCCTTTCAAACCTTGAATTAAGCCCTTCAAATAGAAACAGAGGCAGTACAATCCTAAGATAGCTGACACCATATTTCAGGAGATACAGAAGTTATTAAAAGCCAAGATCATTTTTCCTATCCACCATTCCACATGGATTGCCAATATTGTGCCTGTTAGAAAGAAAAATGGTGAGATTCGTATCTGTGTTGACTTCAGGAATCTGAATCAAGCTTCTTTAAAAGACAATTATCCTTTGCCCATGATGGATCAAGTCTTGCAAGCCGTGACGGGATCAAAAATGTTATCTATGCTTGATGGTTTCTCAGGATATAATCAGGTAGAAGTTAATACCGCAGATCAACACAAGACAGCCTTCACCACCCCTTGGGGTACCTTTGCCTACAAAAGGATGCCATTTGGGCTCATTAATGTTGGTGCCACTTTTCAAAGAGCTATGGACTTGGCCTTTGGAAGTTTGAAAGGGAAGTGTATTGTCGTATACCTTGATGACTTGACTGTATTTTCTAAAACAAGGGCAGATCATTTTCAGCATCTAGAAACAGTTCTTTTGAAATGTAGAGAACATGGGATCTCTTTAAATCCTAAGAAATCTATTTTTGTGTCACAGAGGGGAAATTATTGGGACATGTTGTTTCCAAAGATGGTATAAAAATTGATCCTGAATGAGTTCAAGCTATCCAAAAAATTCCTCTTCCAACCAGCAAAAAAGGAGTACACTCTTTCTTTGGTAAGATTAACTTTCTAAGAAGATTCATCCCTGATTTCACAGAGCTGACTTTGAATATCTCTCAAATGATGAAAGGAAAACAAACGTTTGGTTGGTATCCTAAAGGGAAAGAAGCTTTTAAGGTATTAAAGAGCTATTGCTAAAACTCCTATTTTAGCGTGTCAGTTTTCAAGCAAAGATTTTATTATCTATTGTTATGCCACGGATAACAACTCGCTTATTGTTTTGACTCGGAATATTCCAATGATCACGAACTCCCAATTACATTTATGAGCTACATTTAGAAAAATCATGAGTTAAAGTACACCATAATGGAGAAGCATGCTTTCACCGTGGTTAAAGCGGTCAAGCAGTTTTGTTTTTACATTCTTAACTCTCACTTCACATTTGTGCCAGATACAACTATCAAGTCAATTCTCACACAACAGAATTTGGATCCAAGAGAGGGAACAAGGTGGCCAAGGTTCAAGAATATGACATTGACATCAAACCGACCAAGCTCATCCGTGGAAAAGGCCAGTGTGAACTCATCACTTTGAAGGAGCTAGACATGAGTCACTGGAGGATAAAGATGACCTCCCTACCGTTCTGCTTTCTTGGCTTGATTGATGAATGGTATGCCGATATCACTCACTTCCTCACCTATGGAGAATGCCCCTCTCATTTGACTACCAAAGAAAAGAGAGTCATTAAGTTAAGATCACCCCAATATGTTTTGTGGGAAAATGCCTTGTTTAAGCATGGATTGGATGGGAGATTTTTGAAATGCGTGGATAATGAACAGCGACGAAGAAGCTACTTTTTGCTTTTCATGATCGGTATGTGGAGGGCACTACTCATCAATCACATTCTGCTCATAAAATACTCGTGGAGGATATTACTGGCCTACCTTGTTCAGAGATGCATCAAAGTGGGTTGATAAATGTGAAGCATGTCAGACTTTCATGGGTAGACCCAAGTTGGCCTCTTTGCCCCTTAAACCGGTTGTGATTAAAGAGCCTTTTCAACAATGGGGTTTATATTTCATTGGGACACTTAATCCTTCTTCTAGTGCTGGTCATACCCATGTATTAACCACCACAAATTATTTCACCAAGTGGGTAGAAGCCATTTCAGTAAAGAGTACTACTTCAGAAGTAGTATGCAGTTTTATCAAAGAAAACATCTTCGTAAGATATGGTGTGCCAAACAAGATCGTGACAGATAATGCTTCAATTTTTCTTCAACCAAGATAATGGATTTTTGTTATGGATATGGCATCCCCCTGGCTCACTCCTCAGATTATTATCCTCATGGGAATGGACAAGCGATTCAAAAATAAAAATTTGGTGGGTATAATAAGGAAATTAGTTAATGAGTCGCAACGAAACTAGCACAAGAAACTCTATGATGCTCTTTGGGCAGATAGGATCACACCTAAGAGAGCCATTGGGATGTCTCCTTTTCAGGTAGTATATGGAGTGGAAGCTCAATTGCCGATGAATAAAGGAGCTACCACCTTGCATCTAATGAAGGCCATCAAGACACCGGTTTCAATGATTCTCTGGATAAAGGATCATGTACCTCTACAAATCAATGAGGATAGATTGAAAGTTGTTGATAGGATATCGCCCACCAACAAAAAGTAAAGGTTTTATTTGATAAGAAGGCCGTGTTCGTAGATTTCAAAGTTGGAGACATTGTTTTGTTATGGGATAAAAGGCATGAACCTCGTGGCAGCCATGGCAAGTTTGATTCCCTTTGGCTCTGGACCTTTCACGATCGTGCACTTTGCTTTGGTAAGAATTATTTTTACCTTGATTATATGGACGGTTCTTCTCTCCCACTTCCTTATAGTGGGCAGTACCTGAAATTGTTTAAGTCATAGGTGATTAGGAAGTCCTTTTGTATATTCTGTATAGCGTTTTGTTTTTTCCTTCCTTCTCTTTGTTTTGGTGTGTTGTCTTCTCGTATTGTTTCGATTTGATGACTCCGTGACCCAATGGATAAGGTAATCGGTCTACTTCCCTAGTTTTTCTGAATTCTTGCCTTGTCTCATTCTTTGAACTTATGCCAAGTCATCCCCGAAGGATGAGCTAGTTGTTGTCCACTCACAAGTCTCCTGCTTTAAGAAGTTGAAAATTGAAAATTTTCATTTTAGTGTCTTTTCTCGTTGTCTTGGTAATGTGAAAATTCAAAAATTGGAAAGAATCTATGTTTTTGGGTCATTTTGGGTGATTTTTGGGCTCGTGGACAAATTAGTTAATGAGTCGCAACGAACCGGCACAAGAAACTCTATGATGCTCTTTGGGCAGATAGGATCACACCTAAGAGAGCCATTGGGATGTCTCCTTTTCAGGTAGTATATGGAGTGGAAGCTCAATTGCCAGTAACAGTGGAGCTACCAGCCTTGCATCTAATGAAGGCCATTGAAGACACCGGTTTCAATGATTCTCTGATAAAAGGATCATGTACCTCTCTGAAATTGAATGAGGATAGATTGAAAGTTGTTGATAGGATATCGGCCACCAACATGAAAGTAAAGGTTTTATTTGATAAGAAGGCTAGGTTCAGAGATTTCAAAGTTGGAGACATTGTTTTATTATGGGATAAAAGGCATGAACCTCGTGGCAGCCATGGCAAGTTTGATTCCCTTTGGCTCGGACCTTTCACGATCGTGCACTTTCTTTGGTAAGAATTATTTTTACCTTGATTATATGGACGGTTCTTCTCTCCCACTTCCTTATAGTGGGTAGTACTGAAATTGTTGAAGTCATAGGTGATTAGGAAGTCCTTTTGTATATTCTCGTATAGCGTTTTGTTTTTTCCTTCCTTCTCTTTGTTTTGGTGTGTTGTCTTCTCGTATTGTTTCAATTTGATGACTCGTGACCCAATGGATAAGGTACTTGGTCTACTTCCCCTAGTTTTTCTGAATTCTTGCCTTGTCTCATTCTTTGAACTTATGCCAAGTCATCCCCGAATGAGCCGGTTGTTGTCCACTCACAAGTCTCCTGCTCTTAAGAAGTTGAAAATTGAAAATTTTCATTTTAGTGTCTTTTCTCGTTGTCTTGTAATGTGAAAATTCAAAAATTGGAAAGAATCTATGTTTTTTGGGTCATTTTGGGTGATTTTGGGCACTGTGGACAAATTAGTTAATGAGTCGCAACGAAACTAGCACAAGAAACTCTATGATGCTCTTTGGGCGGATAGGATCACACCTAAGAGAGCCATTGGGATGTCTCCTTTTCGTAGTATATGGAGTGGAAGCTCAATTGCCGAATAAAGGGAGCTACCACCTTGCATCTAATGAAGGCCATTGAAGACACCGGTTTCAATGATTCTCTGGATAAAAGGATCATGTACCTCTACAAATTGAATGAGGATAGATTGAAAGTTGTTGATAGGATATCGCCCACCAACAAAAGTAAAGGTTTTATTTGATAAGAAGGCCAGTTCGAGATTTCAAAGTTGGAGACATTGTTTTATTATGGGATAAAAGGCATGAACCTCGTGGCAGCCATGGCAAGTTTGATTCCCTTTGGCTCGGACCTTTCACGATCAGGCACTTTGTTGGTAAGAATTATTTTTACCTTGATTATATGGACGGTTCTTCTCTCCCACTTCCTTATAGTGGGCAGTACCTGAAATTGTTTAAGTCATAGGTGATTAGGAAGTCCTTTTGTATATTTTGTATAGCGTTTTGTTTTTCCTTCCTTCTCTTTGTTTTGGTGTGTTGTCTTCTGTATTGTTTCGATTTGGTGACTCCGTGGCCCAATGGATAAGGTACTAGTCTACTTCCCTAGTTTGTCTAAATTCTTGCCTTGTCTCATTCTTTGAACTTATGCCAAGTCATCCCTGCAAGGAGCCAAACTTGTTGTCCACTCACAAGTCTCCTCGCTCTTTAAGAAGTTGAAAATTGAAAATTTTCATTTTAGTGTCTTTTCTGTTGTCTTGGTAATGTGAAAATTCAAAAAATTGGGAAGAATCTATGTTTTTGGGTCATTTTGGGTGATTTTTGGGCATGTCGGACATTTTCTTCCCAAGTGTCCCAAGTTCACTTAGGCTCTCTGTTCCCGATCGGCCGCCTTACCCGAAGTCTTTTTTTTTGGCCCAGTTAACTTTTTGTTCAAGTTTCCCGAGTTTTCCCGGGCCCTTTGTCACCTTTCCACCCGATTCGGCCGAATCGCGTACTCCGCGTACTTTCGTCCCTCATGTCCCGAAAGCATTTGTGCATACTTTTCCCGCATCGCCCGTATCAACCGAATCACGCTTTCGCGTCCCGCGTGTCCCAAATGAACCAAAGGCCATTCGAGTTAATTTTTCCCCTCTTCACAAATATATTGCTTCCCAAGTTGGTAGGTGTGTATTTAATACTCATTAATTATCTTTCTCTCTCCTAAACGGCTATATAATGAACTCCCCCTATGCGTTTTGCACATTGATTTCTTGTTATCCATTGCTCATACCTTTGTGATCAAAATTTCTGTGCGCACACTCATTTCCCCTGCAATTTCGTCCTGAGTCCAAGTGTAACCTTGGCTCCTCAAATTGCTAACAACATGAAGATTAAATTCCAAGGCCAGCGCAAGTCTCACCACTCGAGTCTGCCATTCCCGATATCGGGGACAGTGAGGTTCGCCACCTCAACTTTGGAGATTTTTGGGAAATAATGACAAATGCGAACCCTTCACCCATGGCACAAATGATTCATGACAGTGGTTTGACATTCGCCGGTGGTTTCCCTATCTCGGTGCAATGCGCAGATACAATACTTTCCTGCGGTGCTCATTTCAACCCTGGTTCGAGTGAGCTAATGAATGTGCATGGGGAACTCATCGCTAAACTTGATGCTGCCACCATTGGCACTACCCTAAGAATTCCAGAAATGGACAATGCTATAGTTATTTCTCAGAACCAGGCACAGGCCCTTTTCGATCAAGACAGTGAGAAATATAAGGCGCGGGTGGCGAAGTCCTGGCTAAAAACCCTAAGAAGGGGGCGTCTCATCTGTCCAAGGTTCTTTTCCGTGCCGATTTCAATGAAGAATTGTCAGATTTTATAATCCTACTGGCTCGGGTCATGGGTTTACCCTCTACAAATGAGTTCCATTTCTAGATGTGCCCGCTTATCAATATGGTGTGCGAAGGAACTCAAAATATCAATTGGGTAGAGATCATTAGTATGAACCTAGCAGAGCAGCTGTCCAATGTACAACAAACCAAGAAGTTCTATATGACTTCATACTTAATGTATTCCCTAGCAGCATCGAGGCAATGGTTTGGATTCTCATACATTGATGCTCATAAGGTTGACCTTGTGTATGCCTACTGCCCTCAATTCACCTTGGAAACCAGCAATCACAATTTCAAGAGGGTGAATGATGCTTTCACCATGTACATTGTCAGGCTCCTTGAGAGCAACACAACGAGGAGATTTTCTGATGAAGCTATGAGTCTGATATCGCACTATGGTGCCTACTTCATCCAATTTAGAAAATTCTCCTATATAAGGCTTGCAGGCTATGAGAGCACTCCTCTCAAGCTTCCTATGTTCTGCAATGATAAAATGGCATTGATAGAAGTATGCAGGCAATTGGACAAGTTGCATAGAATCTGCAGAGATAAGAAAATTACTAGCTTACACATCCCCATCACTTTGGGAAACTACACCTGCAAAACAACCCTGGATGCTCAAAACATAGAAAGAGCCCTGGCTCCCATCACTGTCCATTTCTTTAGGCCAAGAATCTATTTTGACTTGAAGAAGTTTATTGAGCAGAATATTAAGATCACTTATCATCGTAGGGAAGACATAGAGGATTATTGGGATTTGGAGGATTTGGATTGGTTCAAAAAGGAGAAGGACGATCTGCCAAAATCCTAACCCCTATCTTGGTAAGAACCAAAACACTCCCTTGGAGGATTTGGTGAAATCTTAGCCCCTGTCTTGGTAAGAACAAAATCTAGAGAGAGTTCGCGAGCTTAGAAGGCACTCAGGGGAATCCTCCTCCAAGGATACTACAACACCAAGAAGGGATGCATTGACACCCAGTTCAAAAACACCTGTGCAGACCCCTCCTACCTCGTCAACTCAAGGTCCCACAGTCTCCACTCCTTCCTCATCCACCCAAGTATATCAGAAGAAAGCCAAGGAGGTTAAGAAGGAACCTATTGAAGAAGAGCCTACAATGAAGCATTCTAAATTGCCCTCAGGTCTAGAGAACGTCATTGTTCTCAGTGAAAGTGAAGAGAGTGAGGTGCCAGCTCCCATGAATGCCCCTGAAGCCCCAATAGCTAGGGACAAAGAAGTCCAGAGCACTGAACTACCAAGCACCGTTGATTCCTCCGCACCAGGAGCTCCAAGCGCTCCACTCATATCCCAACTCGAGGCAACAGTAGTGCAAACCTTGGGAACCATGAGTTCTATGTCTCTTGGTCCTCTTGCCCCACCTGCTTCTTCCTCCTCTTTTGCATGGGTGCAGCCTCTTGTCGATAGTAGGAAGAGAAAGTCTTCCTCTTGGACCTCAGGGCCCAATTTTGATGTTGTGGCGGCCTTATTAGGCACTTAGCTCCTCCTAATCTAGCTAAGAAGGCCAGGACTACCTCTAGAATAGTATCTGATGCTCAAGGCTGGCAATTCTTGGAGATAACCAAGCCCAAAGTAGACAAACTAGAGCATGATTTACAAGCATCTGATCTAGAGCTCTTTAGAATTCCCATGGGAGAGTCTACCCTTGAAGGTGAGATCCACAATCTTCAAGAAACAATCACCAGAGTCATTGGGAGGGTAGAGAAAGGGCAAAAACCATAGAGAAGTTGGAGGAACAGATTCGATTCTTACAAGTTTCATCAAGTCCTTGTTGTCCAAAGAGAAAATTTTAGATCCTAACCCACTCGACTACCCTTCCACCACCCGTGATTCTTAGCCAAGATGAGGTGAAGAGTATCAAAGATATACACAAGTATTCCATATATGGAAGGGCAATGGAGGCTATGGCTGATGACATGCTCATTGTAGGGATTGAATTTCATTGGTGAAGCCTTCAAACTCCATGAGAAGGTGAATAATATGCAACAAAAACTCTCCTCCACTATTGGAAACATAGATAAAGAGCTCAAACTTTGAGCAGTTGCATCAAGTAGACCTTCGCCTTATGGGACAAGCTGATGAAAATCTCTTAATGGCAAGTAAGGTCTTCGATGATGCCAAGGATAACTTGTCAAAGTATTGGGTATACAGTGTAGAATGGAAAATCAAGGTCTTGGATGAAGCTATGGGAGAATTAAGAAATAGCTGGTAGAAGGGTGAGGCCTTCAAGAATTTGGTTGTATCTGCCTTCAAAGATATACACTGCCATCTCCATGATGAGACTTCTGGTGTGCCCTTCTCTTTACAAGAAATCAAAGCTCAGTTCAGGGCTTTTGTTAAAGATAATTTGTTCAAAGAGGAGTCTATCTCCAAAGAAAAGATGAAGGAAATCTGCTCTCTCCAATCTACTATTGAAGAAGCAAGTAAAGATTATCATACTCATGTCGAATTTGACAAAGAAATGGAGAAGTGCCTCGGATTTTGGACTTAGTCCACTACCAACACATCAGTTCCACGAGGCAGAGACATAGCAAGTGTTGAAGAGGTTCGAGACAAGCGGATCCTAAAGTCAGTGGACCCCTCCCAGTCATGAACACCTGTCTTCTTCTCCTAATTCTTCTCTTTTCTTTCTTCCTTTCTTCTCGGATTTATGGTAATTAGTTGGGGTATTGTGATTAACAGCCCCCTAACTAAACATTAGTTAAAAGAAGTAGTTACCAAGAGTAACCAATTTCTAAACTATATAATGGCCTCTCCTCGCCGTTTTGAGGGGAGAACTTGGCTTATTTTGAAAGTGTAAAAAGAATCGTAAAGCAATCAATACGTAAGAATTTTCATTCTTTTTCTATCTGATTTTTTATTTGCAAGTTGATTCCATTAAATATTGTTAATGCATTTGTCTCGCATTATTTTGAGAAGCCTTTGCATTCTTTAGATGTTATTCATGAACTGTGTCTCTGTTTAAAATTCATCTTATTAATGCAAGTACAAATGATTTTATTTGAATTCATTGTAATCTTGCACGCATAAAGAATTATTCTCACATCTATAATTCTTGATGGTGCCTTTCTACTCATTTCCAAATCTTCATTCCTTTGTTCTTTTGTAATTGATGATCTATTTAGAAAGCACTTTCATGATATCTAATTTCCATAGAGATACCATGCTTTGTACATTTGTAAATAAGTTCATTTTTGAATAAGGTAACCTCTCCCATTAAAGAGGAGGGAATTCTTGTCCCCCACTCGCTTGCTCTTCTTTAAGTTCCTTTTCGACGACCAATAGTTTTTTTCTCGACTCTTCTGGGATTCGTATTCCAATTCCATAATCACTTATCGATCATCTTTTGATCTCACGACTCCACGCTTTACTCGAGGGAGAAGGGCCCTTGGTATTGAATATTTTAGTTTCAACTTTTGGAACAACAGGGTTTTCCTTTCCCTTCCGCAAGAAGAAATATAAGAGCTCATTCAACAAGCACTCCTCTGTCAAAGATAGAATCTCTACGGGTGGTATTCCTTCGAACAAATTAGTCCTAATCTCCAAGCTCGATTCTTGTCGGTGTTTGAGTTCCTCTTCAAAATATTTTTCCAAGAATGGTGGTACCATTGCCTTGGGGCCATCGTGTTGGGCCTCTTACCCTTCCCGGCCTTTGCATGAGTTACCCGAGAGGTAATCAAGAACTTTCCTAAATTCAAGGGTGATGGCAAGGTACATCCTCGATGAACACATCGCAGCCTTCATAGTTGCATGTGGAGTTCGGGAGTTGAACATGATGACGTCTCCGTAAGGCTTTTTGTTGAGACTTTACAAGATAATGCTGCTTATTGGTTCTATCACCTTCCACCGAGCTATCACTAGTCTGGAACACAATGAGAACTAGGTTTGAAAACCATTTCAAACCAGCGAAGACGTGTATGCTTTGGCTGGCCATATCTCAAATAAAGAAAGAATCACAAGAGCCCATGAGAGAATTTGTGGCCCGATTCAACAAGTTGATTAACAAAATTCCACCAGATACTCAACCTATAGATCAAATCCAAAAGTGCTTCTTCCTGAATGCCCAATTGCCTGAAGTTAGTTATGCATTGAGAAGGGATAATCTTGCAACATTGGCCGAAGATCAAACTCTTGCTGTTAGTGTCGAAGATGATTTAATCATGTCAAGAAAATTGAGGAGAGACCCTTCTAGATCCAAGTCTTCTTCTTCTCCCTCTTCTACTTCTCGACCTAATACTGATCCATTAGTACAAAAACTTGCAAATGATCTCATCGCCATTAAGAAACAATTAGCTCAGAATGCTCCATATGCAGACGTTCCAAGGAGGAATTTTCAGCCTAGAAATCATTTTCCTGCTTCTCAAACAAGGCTAGCACTTGAAGGACCTCCTATTAAAATTCTTGTTAATTGAACCTGTGAAGTTGAAGAACCAGAGGATGAGGAGGTTAATGAAGATTGTGAAGAATTTGTTGAAGAGGTTGATGATGGATTAGACGAACTCGAGGGATCTCGAGTTAATTTCTTCACCACTGAAGGCGTTGATGAAGGAGACGATTATGATGAAATAGTAGTAGACATGAATAGTGAATCATACGCTGTCATGACTCGAGAGTAGACAAGTCGAGGGAGAAAGTGATGTAGGCCACCGGAAAATCTAAGGAGCAGTGACAACTATCCCTATAATCACAAAAAGAGGATCTCCTATCCCCATTTCATCCACACCAAAGGTGAGTCTTGTCACAATTATGCTGTTAAAGTTACTTCTTTTTGCCTCAAAATTGATAAACCTAGAATCTCAAGTGACGACAAAGACCCATCTACTTACGGGTCTTTAGACATTTTTGATCACCTAAAAAGACCAAGGTTCAAATCTCGGAGGCTGAATGTTATCAAACCCATCCCAAGGCTTTTTGCTAAAATTATTCACTTTGTCAATTCTCATTCCAAAACTACCTCTAAAGGCCTTTTACCCACTCCATCTTCTATACCACAACCCAATCTGGTAGCCGCTGTCACCTCACCCAATGACAAGATCAAACCATTCTATGTGACACTCCTTATAAGCAGGCCATAGGCTCAATGCTCAAGAATCGTCCATAGACTCGGGGCATCGTATAATGTAATGATTGCCAAAGTAGCCCATGCCTTAGGCCTAACTCTCACACGCACTTATGGGTCTTGTTATTCCATGGAGAGTAAGGAAGTGCCCCTAGTTGGAAGAATTAAAGATGCACAAGTAGCCTTTGCTACTTTTCCTGAGAAGAAAGTTTTGGCTACTATCCTAGTAGCAGACATTCCTCCTTCGTATGGCATGCTGCTAAGTAGAAAATTCTGTAAGGATGTGGGTGGAGAGATTCAAATGGATTGGTCACACGCCCTCATACCTGTTGATGGGCAAATGAAGAAGTTGCTGCCAGAGAAGCAGTTTGAGTATATTGTACAAAAGACAGATGATCCCAAAGCACAAATCCTTTATGAGGATATAGGGCATGGCAACTATATGATTATGTCTCCAGAAGAAATCCAACTCCCCAAAATATCACCTGAGGATCCTAACGGTGTTTGGATATTAGAGTTTGATGGAAGTTGTTCTTCAGCTGGTTCTGGAGCTGGTGTAATATTGGTATCTCCTGAGGGTAGGATTCATCCTTTCTCATTCAAGTTACAATTTGAAAATACCAATAATACAATAGAATACGAAGCTCTCATTCTCGGGCTTCATGTGGCAAAAGAAAAGGGAGTGAAGAATCTTCTAGCTCGTGGAGATGCAGAGCTGATTGTCAAGCAAGTTAGAAACCTCTTCCAGGTAAAGAATAGAAGGTTGAAACATTACAGGAATCAGGTTTGGGACTCTATTGAATTTCTTGACGCCTTCTCCATCGAAGCTATACCTAGGGAGGAGAACACTAGGGCTGATACACTAGCAGTCTCGGGGTCATTACCTATACCTCATCCTACTTCTCTCAAAATAAGTTTACCATTGAGATGATCCATAGGCCCAGTGTACCTAATAATGTAAGTAAATGGCAAGTTTTCAATGATGATCAGCATTTGCTTTCTTTCTTAGAGCTCAGGATAATTTTGAACAATTGTACTTCGAAGGAAGTGATAATTTGCCTCATGAAAGTGTGCCCTTAAACGAAGAAGCTGTCAAAGAAGAGGAGGCAGATCAAGATGGATGTATCAAACTCAAATGAAACAAGATTCCAAAGGGACTAGTGAGTTTAGAAGAGTTGTTTGACAAACACGACAGTATGTAAAGTTTAAAGCTTCTACGGACCTCAAAATCAATCAATATTATAAAATTAATATTAGGAATTTTATCGATCCTAAATTCGTGAACATTGGAAAATGTTGCACACCGTAAGAAAAGGAGAAGGTAACTAACCTTTTAAAGAAGTATAAGGATGTTCTTGCTTATTCCTATGAAGATTTAAAAGCCTTTTAGCCGAAAGAGATACAACATTTTATCCCTCTCAAACCTTGAATTAAGCCCTTCAAACAAAATGAGGCAAGACAATCCTAAGATAGCCGACACCATATTTCGGGAGATACATAAGTTATTAAAAGCCAAGATCATTTTTCCTATCCACCATTCCACATGGATTGCCAATATTGTGCCTGTTAGAAAGAAAAATGGTGAGATTTGTATCTGTGTTGACTGCAAGAATCTGAATCAAGCTTCTTTAAAAGATAATTATCCTTTGCCCATGATGGATCAAATCTTGTAAGCCGTGACGGGATCGTAAATTTTATCTATGCTTGATGGTTTCTCGTGATATAATCAAGTAGAAGTTAATACCGCAGATCAACACAAGACAACCTTCACCACCCCTTGGGGTACCTTTGCCTACAAAAGGATGTCATTTGGGCTCATTAATGCTGGTGCCACTTTTCGAGAGCTATGGACTTGGCCTTTGAAGTTTGAAAGGAAGTGTATTGTCGTATACCATGATGACTTGACCGTATTTTCTAAAACAAGGGCGAGATCATTTTCAAGATCTGAAACAGCTTCTTTTGAAATGTAGAGAACATGGGATCTCTTTAAATCCTAAGAAATATTTTTTTGTGTCACAAAGGGGAAATTATTGGACATGTTGTTGCCAAAGATGGTAAAAAATTGATCCCGAATGAGTTCAAGCTATCCAAAAATTCCTCTTCAAACCAAAGAAAAAGGAGTACACTCTTTCTTTGGTAAGATCAACTTTCTTAGAAGATTCATCCCTGATTTTGCAGAACTAACCTTGAATATCTCCCAAATGATGAAAGGAAAACAGACGTTTGGTTGGTCTCCTAAAGGGAAAGAAGCTTTTGAAGGTATTAAAAGAGCTATTGCTAAAACTCCTGTTTTAGCGTGTCCAGATTTCACAAAGATTTTATTATCTATTGTTATGCCACGGATAACACCCTGGCTACTGTTTTGACTCAGGAAGATTCCAATGATCACGAACTCCCAATTGCATTTATGAGCTACATTTTGAAAAATCATGAGTTAAAGTACACCATAATGGAGAAGCATGCTTTCACTGTGGTCAAAGCGGTCAAGCAGTTTCGTTTTTACATTCTTAACTCTCACTCCACAGTATTTGTGCCAGATACAACTATCAAGTCAATTCTCACACAACAGGAATTTGGATCCAAGAGAGGGAACTGGGTGGCCAAGGTTCAAGAATATGACATTGACATCAAACCGACCAAGCTCGTCCGTGGAAAAGGCCTGTGTGAACTCATCGCTGAAGGAGCTAGACATGAGTCACCGGATGATAAAGATGATCTCCCTACCATTCTTTTCTTGGCTTGATTGATGAATGGTATGCCGATATCGCTCACTTCCTCACCTATGGAGAGTGCCCTCTCATTTGACTACCAAAGAAAAGAGAGTTGTTAAGTTAAGATCAGCCCAATATGTTTTGTGGGAAAATGCCTTGTTTAAGCATGGATTGGATGGGATATTTTTGAAATGCATGGATAATGAATAGCAGAAGAAGCTACTTTCTATTTTTCATGATCAGGCATGTGGAGGGCACTACTCATCAACTATTACTGCTCATAAAATACTCCGTGGAGGATATTACTGGCCTACCTTGTTCAGAGATGCATCAAAGTGGGTTGATAAATGTGAAGTATGTCGACTTTCGTGGGTAGACCTAAGTTGGCCTCTTTTTGCCCCTTAAACCAGCTTGTGATTGAAGAGCCTTTTCAACAATGGGGTTTATATTTCATTGGGACACTTAATCCCTCTTCTAGTTTTGGTCATACCCATGTATTAATCGCCACAAATTATTTCACCAAGTGGGTAGAAGCCATTCCAAGAAAGAGTACTACTTGTAAGTAGTATGCGCTTTTATCAAAGAAAACATCTTGGTAAGATATGGTGTGCCAAACAAGATTGTGATGTATAATGCTTCAAATTTTTCTTCAACCGAGATAATGGATTTTTGTTATGGAATGGCATCTCCATGGATCACTCCTCAAATTATTATCCTCGGGGAATGGACAAGCGTAATCAACAAATAAAAATTTGGTGGCTATAATAAGGAAATTAGTTAATGAATCCCAACGAAACTAGCACAAGAAACTCTATGATGCTCTTTGGGCAGATAGGATCACACCTAAGAGAGCCATTGTGATGTCTCCTTTTCGGGTAGTATATGGAGTGGAAGCTCAATCGCCAAGTAATAATGGAGCTACCACCTTGCATCTAATGAAGGCCATCAAGACACCAGCCAATGATTCTCTAGATAAAAGGATCATGTACCTCTACAAATTGAATGAGGACAGATTGAAAGTTGTTGATAGGATATCTACCCACCAATGTAAAGTAAAGGTTTTATTTGATAAAAAGGCCAGTTTCGAGATTTCAAATTTGGAGACATTGTTTTATTATGGGATAAAAGGCATGAACCTCGTGGCAGCCATGGCAAGTTTGATTCCCTTTGGCTCGACCTTTCAACATCGCACTTTGCTTGTTAAGAATTCTTTTTACCTTGATTATATGGATGGTTCTTCTCTCCCACTTCCTTATAGTGGGTAAGTACTAAAATTGTTTAAGTCATAGGTGATTAGGAAGTCCTTTTGTAGATTTTGTATAGCATTTTATTTTTTCCTTCCTTCTCTTTGTTTTGGTGTGTTGTCTTCTGTATTGTTTCTATTTGATGACTCTATGGCCCAATGGATAAGGTACTAGTCTACTTCCCCTAGTTTGTCTGAATTCTTGCCTTGTCTCATTATTTGAACTTATGCCAAGTCATCCCCAGAAGGAGCCAGCTGTTGTCCACTCATAAGTCTCCTACTTTTGAGAAGTTGAAAATTGAAAATTTTCAACTTAGTGTCTTTTCTCTGTCCCTGTAATGTGAAAATTCAAAAAATTGGAAAGAATCTACGTTTTTTGGGTCATTTTGGGTGATTTTCGGGCCTGTCGGAAATTTTTGTCCCAAGTGTCCCAATTTCACTTGGGCTCTCTGCTCCCGATCGACCGCCTTACCCAAAGTCCATTTTTTCGGGCCCGTCAAACTTTTTGTCCCAAGAGTCCCAAGATCACCCGGCCCTTTGTCCCCTTTCGCCCGATTCGACCGAATCGCGTACTCCACGTACTTTCATCCCTCATGTCCCAGAAGCATTTGTGCATACTTTTCCCGCACGCCCGTATCAACCGAATCGCACTTTTGCATCCCGCGTGTCCCAAATGAACCAAAGGCCATTCGAAGTTAATTTTTCCCACTCTTCACAAATATCTTGCTTCCAAAGTTGGTAGGTGTGTATTTAATGCTCATTAATTTTCTTTCTCTCTCCCAAATGGCTATATAATGAACTCACCCTATGCGCTTTTGCACACTTTCTTCTATCCATTACTCATACCTTTGTGATCAAAATTTCTGCACGCATACTCATTTCCCCTACAATTTCGTCCCCGAGTCTAGAGTGCAGCCTTGCTCCTCAAATTGCTAACAACATGAAGATTAAATTCCAAGGCTAGAGCAAAGTCTCACCGCTCGAGTCCATGGCCATTCCTAATATCGGGGACAGTGAGGTTCGCCACCTCGACTTTGGAGATTTTTGGGCAAGAATGACAGACGCGAACCCTTTACCCATGGCACAAATGATTCATGACAGTGGTTTGGCATTCGCCGGTGGTTTCCCTATCTCAGTGCAATGCGCAGATATAGTACTTTCCTGCGGTGCTCATTTCAACCCTGATTCGAGTGAGCCGATGAATGTGCATGGGGAACTCATCACTAAACTTGATGCTGCAACCATCATTGGCACTACCCTAAGAATTCCATAAATGGAAATGCTATAGTTATTTCTCATAACCAGAACAGGCCCTTTTCGATCAAGACAGTGAGAAATATAAGGCGTGGGTGGCGAAGTCCTGGCTAAAAACCCTAAGAAGGGGGCGTCTCATCTGTCCAAGGTTCTCTTCCGTGCCGATTTCAATGAGGAATTGTCGGATTTTATAATCCTACTGGCTCGGGTCATGGGTTTACCCTCTACAAATGAGTTCCATTTCTGGATGTGCCCGCTTATCAATATGGTGTGCGAAGGAACCCAAAATATCAATTGGGCAGAGATCATTAGTATGAACCTAGCGGAGTAGTTTTCCAATGTACAGCAAACCAAGAAATTCTATATGACTTCATACTTAATGTATTCCCTAGCAGTGTCGAGGCAATGGTTTGGATTCTCATACATTGATGTTCATAAGGCTAACCTGTGTATGCCTACCGCCCTCAATTCACTTTGGAAACTAATAATCGCAATTTCGGAGGGTGAATGACGCTTTCACCATGTACATTGTCAGGCTCCTTGAGAGCGACACAGCGAGGAGATTTTCTGATGAAGCTATGAGTTTGATATCACACTATGGTGCCTACTTCATCTAATTTAGAAAATTCTCCTATATACGGCTTTCAGGCTATGAGAGCACTCCTCTCAAGCTTCCTATGTTCTGCAATGATAAAATGGCATTGATAGAAGTATGTAGGAAATTGGACAAGTTGCATAGAACCTGTAGAGATAAGAAAATTACAGGCTTGCACTTCCCCATCACTTTGGGAAACTACACTGCAAAATAGCCCCGGATTCTCAAAACATGAAAGAGCCCTGGCTCCCATCACTGTCCATTTCTTTAGGCCAAGAACTGTTTTGACTTGAAGAAGTTTATTGAGTAGAATATTAAGATCACTTATCATCATAGGGTAGACACAGAGGATTATTGGGCTGACTGTGTTGATGATTTTGAAGCAAGAAGGAGACACTACGATAGATTTTCTCTTCAATTGATTCAAGAGCTTAACATGTACCAAGTTCCTGAAGGGCTCTAGGATGATAATTCTGACCTGTACTCATGATATGAGTATGACAACGTGGTCAAACACACTCCTTGAAGGTTTTGGATTGGTTCAAAAAGGAGAAGGACGATCTGGCGGAAATCCTAGCCTGTCTTGGTAAGAACCAAAATCTGGTTTGACAGGAGAGTTCGTGAGCTTAGAAGGCACTCAGGGGAATCCTCCTCCAAGGATACTACAACACCAAGAAGGGATGCATTGACACCCAGTTCAGAAACACCTGTGCAGACCCCTCCTGCCTCGTCAACTCAAGGTCCCACAGTCTCCACTCCTTCCTCATCCACCCAAGTATATCAGAAGAAAGCCAAGGAGGTTAAGAAGGAACCTATTGAAGAAGAGCCTACAGCGAAGCATTCTGAATTGCCCTCAGGTCCAGAGAACATCATTGTTCTCAGTGAAAGTGAAGAGAGTGAGGTGCCAGCTCCCATGAGTGCCCCTGAAGCCCCAATAGATAAGGACAAAGAAGTCCAGAGCACTGAACTACCAAGCACCATTGATTCCTCCACACCGAGATCCCCAAGCGCTCCACTCATATCCCAACTCGAGGCAACAAGAAGCAGTGCAAACCTTGGGCGCCATGAGTTCTCTGTCTCTTGGTCCTCTTGCCCCACCTGCTTCTTCCTCCTCTTTTGCATGGGTGCAGCCTCTTGTCAACAGTAGGAAGAGAAAGTCTTCCTCTCGGACCTCAGGGCCCAATTTTGATGATGTGGTGGCCTTATTAGGCACTACTCCTCCTACTCCAGCTAAGAAGGCTAGACTACCTCCAGAATAGTATCTGATGCTCAAGGGTGACAATTCTTGGAGATAGCCAAGCCCAAAGTAGACAAACCAGAGCATGATTTACAAACAACTGATCTAGAGCTCTCAAGAATTCCCATGGGAGAGTCCACCCCTGAAGGTGAGATCCATAATCTTCAGGAAACAGTCACCAGAGTCATTGGGAGGGTAGAGAAAGGGCAACAAACCATAGAGCAGTTGGAGGAACAGGCTCAGATTCTTACAAGTTTCATCAAGTCCTTGTTGTCCAAAGAGAAAGTTTTAGATCCTACCCCACTGACTACCCTTCCACCACCTGTGATTCTCAGCCAAGATGAGGTGCAGAGTATCAAAGATATACACAAGTATTCCATATATGGAAGGGCAATGGAGGCTATGGTGGATGACATGCTCATTGCAGGATTGAATTTCATTGGCGAAGCCTTCAAACTCCATGAGAAGGTGAATAATCTGCAACAAAAACTCTCCTCCACTATTGGAAACATAGATAAAGAGCTCAAACTCTAGAGTAGTTGCATAGTAGACCTTCTCCTTATGGGACAAGCTGATGAAAATATCTTAATGGCAAGTAAGGTCTTCGATGATGCCAAGGATAACTTGTCAAAGTCTTGGGTATACAGTGTAGAATGGAAAATCAAGGTGCTGGAGGAAGCTTTGGGAGAATTAAGAAATAGCTGGCAGAAGGGTGAGGCCTTCAAGACTTTGGTTGTATCTGCCTTCAAAGATATACACTGCCATCTCCATGATGAGACTTCTGGTGTGCCCTTCTCTTTACAAGAAATCAAATCTCAGTTTAGGGCTTTTGTTAAAGATAATTTGTTCAAAGAGGAGTC